>CM035441.1:86020776-86620776 GCA_020310875.1 Ceratopteris richardii | reverse complement strand
CTACGGAGACTCGGAGTGCATTGGCCGACTATGGAAGCTGATGTCCAAAAGTTGTACAAGGAATGCCCAATCTGCTGCACTAAACCACCTGTGGAACATGCCACTCTTTATCAAGTGTCCATAGTGCCGGATTGGAGTGAACCACTAGTATCCTTTCTGAGGACGAAAACATTCCCTCCAGACATGACTCTGGCTAGGAAAAGGAGTTTAGAACAAGAAGCCCAGGATTACTCACTTATTGGTGATAATCTATACAAACGTGGTAAAGACGGTTACCTAAGATTATGTGTCCATGAGAGTGAATATCTCAAGATCTTGGACACTGCTCACCAAGGTGTAGCAGGAGGACACTTTGGACCAGATCGGATGATCAAGGCAATACTATTTGCGGGCTTCTGGTGGCCGACCCTTCACATGGATGCACATACCTATGTGAAACGATGTGATGTCTGTCAGAGAACTCAGTATCCTATACGTAAAGATGAGATGCCACTGAAACCTATGATGGGTGGACGTGCATTCTCTAAGTGGGGTATAGATTTCGTAGGTCCTATTAATCCCCCAGCTAAGGGTTCCCATGCAGAATATATCATTGTTGCGACAGACTATCTAACAAAGTGGGTGGAGGTGAAAGCCACAACGAAGAACGATGCTCAAACAACAGCTAAGTTTTTATTTGAGAATGTGTTCACTAGATACGGGTTACCGATAGAGCTAGTTAGTGATAGAGGCACTCACTTCTTGAATGAAGTCATTGAAAATCTGCTCCAAGAATTCTTGGTAGTACATAAGAAGTCTGCCCCCTATCACCCTCAAGCAAATGGCCAGGCTGAGAGCACCAACAAGATCTTATGCAATGTACTGACGAAATTAGTGAACAATAAACGCTCTGATTGGGACAAACAGCTACACCATGCTGTTTGGGCATACCGAGTCGCCTACAAAACGGTACTCCAAGCCACCCCCTTTCAGATGGTATTTGGCCAAAATGCAGTGCTACCATTGGACTTTTTAATACCTACGTTAAAAGTAGCACAGGAGCATGAATGGACGGGTCATGAACTCTCCTCTAGACTTTTTGACCTCGAACAATTAGGAGAAACAAGACTGAGGGCGGCTGCAGGGATATATGCAGCTAAGAAACGACAAAAGGCGTATTTTGATGCCCATATTAAGGATAAAGGCTTGAAAGTAGGAGACCTAGTACTAGTATACACGTTAAAACAACATGCGAGGAAACTAGAGAAGAGAGGCTACGGACCCATGATCATTAATAGAATCTCAACAAGTGGAGCAGTGCAGCTAGCCACATTAGAAGGCGATGTTCTCCCAAGTTACATTAGTGGTTGCAGAGTCAAGTTGTATCAGGAACCTCTCACAGAGGAAATGCTAAGCCGACTCAACACTGCTAAGAAACGCAAAGAAGAAGAAAAGCGGATTCGAGAAGAAGCTCAAGCAGAAGCCTTAGAGCGCATACGGAGAATGAAATTAAGGAGACAAGGTAGAGAGCAACCTAGGCCAGATGCATATGCAGACCAAGGATATCATGTGGCTATGTGTGAAGTTTCACGTATCAGCTCTCATAGGATTATTGATCGACGTCCTTTTATAACCTTAGATATAGGACAAGGAAAAAGTGCAAAGACTGTAAGAGCCTTGATTGACTCAGGTGCAGCCACTAGTGCTGTTCAATTGTCTTACTGTCAAGAGTTGAAATTAACTGTCAATCCTATAGAAGCACATCTCATAGGATTGGGAGGTGTGGAAACCCCTTGCCTGGGCGAGGTGGATCTTCCCATCTCCATTCAAGACGAAGTATTGACAGTCAGAGTACTAGTGTGTCAAGATGAGGACCTCACCGAATCTCTTGTCTTGGGTCAAGACTGGATTTATGACCAAGCAGTCAACTTAAACCTAAGAAGTGGACTTCTTCAGGTATGGGTGAATCAGAGTAGAATTACCCTTGAATTAGATAATGGAGCACTCCAGGAACTAGGAAAGGCACAGACTCCTGGTCCTTCCAGGGGTACACATGAAGTTGACCATGTTGTTCTTGTCCAAAGCTATGTGATGCAGAGGAATGGAGATCTCAATAGAAAAGTCAAGGCATTGGCGGAACTCCCTTCTTTTCCAAAGGCCAGAAGGAGGCAGCAACTAAGGGCAGATCAATTACTGAAGACTATCCATGCGGGAGACCAAAAGAACGCGCGAAGCCGAACAACTCAACCAGCGAAACAAATGTGGGTGCGAAAAGATGAGCTGCTGACTATAGCCAAGTTGCGACAATTGTCTCAACCACCTATTAGTAATCAACGACATGATACTAATAAGAGGACTCCCAAAACCTCTGTTGAGAAAGTGAAATCTATCTGGGTGCCCAGGAAGTCGATGAAGGCTAACCCACAACCAAGACAAATTTGGGTGCCTAAGGCTTGCTTGCGGGCTCAACTAGTCCCACACAATTCACATCATACATGACAGGGTCCACTCGCTCAAGCAGCAGCCACCCACTCTTGTCTGATACACTCGAAAACATTGCCACCTAGAAGCACGCACAGACGCACTCGTAAATGGGTCCCAAAGACACAACAAACCCCAGCGGAATTACTCATGCAACCCTCCCGAGTCTCCACAAAACCAAGACCAAAAGCCATCCATGGTGTTTGGCAACCTAAGACTTGTAATAAACCCCCCGACCCCAATTGGTGAATTCATCTCCACTTACTAACTGCATTAGTCAGACACTGCATCTTTCCATCTAGCTCCTAGGACTATCCAGTCATTAACTACACACACTGTCATCGTGCACTCACTGACCACTAACCCATTACTCACCTCACGATAATATTGTAACGGGGGCAAAATGTGTTCTATCTTGTCCATTACAATATTAACGCATGCTCTATATTCTCGACAGAAGCAGTAGCAAGCAATAACTATGGCAGAAGCTGGATGCACCAGTTCCCAGGCAGGGTCCAGTGCACAGATTGTGGACATTGAAACTATTCTTCTGGAACCACCACTCACCAAAAGGCCTCAAGAACTTCAAGCGGTGCATGTCCTTCCTATCCAGGACCCTCCTCAGGGGCACACTTCTCAAGTGGGGAAACATGCTCATTGGTTCAGTGATGTAGCAGGGCCATTGGGTGACGGCACCTACTTCTGGGAAGCAGAAATTGAATTTAATGGCAAATGGGGATGCTACCACTTTTTCACTCGGGAATTCAAGAACTATCAGAATGCAGAGGTAATGCAATCAGTTTGGACCAAGGCAGGCCTGGATAGATATTTCAGAGCACACTTGCCTAAACCTGATTTTCTACGCTGCTCCTATTTCATAAGTACCATAACTCCTAGCAGGGCCAAGGGAGGCGATAGTACTTTTGTACTACCATCATTGTTGCCAGGACACGAACTCAAGAGATTCAAACTGACCCTCAATCTGGTACGGGAGGCATTGAACATGCAAGGTATGCACATTCCCATCGAGAAAGAAACAATGGTCCCGGGACGGATGAAGCATAAGGATCTCAATAAATTGAAGGACATGGTGGCAATGACGCCTACCATTGCTCTCCACTTACGGACTGTTATGCAACATTTTGCTTTTCCCGCACAGGAACGATTCACTATGCCCCCTAAGAAAATATGGTTCAGCTTATACTTGGCAGAAACAGAGAACCTCACCCTCAACATACCGCACTGGGTCATCGATCAGATACACCTAGCCCATCAGCGCTGGAATAAGAAGCAGAAAAATGTACTTCATGGTTGTTGTGCCCTAACAAGAATAATTTACAGGTGCCTAGCATATGACGTGCCCATTCAAAGAGCACTAGTGTGGTCCAGGGCCCAAGAATTCCAAAGGCGACTATCAACAGCGGGTCCTCCATCGAAGAAGATGAGAGGAGGCGTCCAATTACCATGTGCTCAACCAAGGGGAGCCACTACCACACCTGAGGTGACTCCTCCTCAAACTAGGCGTGTGCGGCCATTCACCATTCGTCTTCCCAGACCAAGTACAGAAGGGCCCAACTTGGTGTTTCCCCCCATTCCATCATATTTGGAATTTCCATAGGGATTTACTCTCAATGACCTCACGAATGAAGAAGTTTCCAGGCTGATCTACGAATCTAATCTTGAAACAGAAGCAGACCAGGCCCAGGAACCACACCCCACCACAACAACACCAGCCCCGACACAACCAGTCATCGTAGAAGTCGAAGGAGATGAACAACAAACAGGAGGAGAAGAAGAAGAAGCCGACGAAGAACAATATCAAGAATATGATGAACTCTCAGAACTAGCAAGTGCCCCAGCATATTCGGCACAAATAAAAAGATTGTACCAAACCATGAAGCGAGTGCAGGAACAACACAAAATGTCACTTGAATCAGGTAAGGTGCTCATGAGCCAACTATTGGCTGAGGAAGGTGTGGACGATATGTTTATCGAAGCCATGAACCTACATGCAGAGGCAGTCGGCTTGGATGAGGCCATACATGAGGCCATGACATACATTAATCGATTTGAGAAACGTGTGCCTGCCCGCCCTAGGCGATCTGGAAAACA
Organism: Ceratopteris richardii; assembly: GCA_020310875.1. Lineage (NCBI taxonomy): Eukaryota > Viridiplantae > Streptophyta > Polypodiopsida > Polypodiales > Pteridaceae > Ceratopteris > Ceratopteris richardii. The sequence goes on along the minus strand of CM035441.1, from coordinate 86,616,204 downwards.
AATACACATCAATGTATCAGGACCGGAAGGCAACACGCAAACAGAAGAACATCAGGAGGAACCACTCTCGCCACCCACCACACCTCTCGCTACACAATTCACCTCACCAACCGGCACGACCACGCCCTTTTCTACCACTACCACAGTTGTCATGGGAATCCCTCTCTCTCCCGGCATCCAATTCGAAGGAGTTTCCATGCCCTCCTTCACGACACTCTTCACCAATATCACTTCCACCCCACCCACGGTCCCCCTCTTTACTGTCACACCCACATTTGACACGATGGAGACATCACCCGCCACAGTACCACCCCCACCCCCCACACAACCTCAATCTCCCATACCCCCTCCACCAACTTCACCACTGGATTCCACAGCATTCACAACTCCCTTCCCCATCCCCATTCCCCCTGCATCTTCAACTTTATCTGCATCTTTTAATGTAAATAGTATATTCCTGTCATTACATCAGTGTGTATATCAACTTCATCGTGAGTACAGGGATCTCGAAGGCCGCCATCAACAGTTGACAACGAATCATCAGAACCTACAGAGGCAACTCACAACGCTAGCAGAAGAAAATGCGGAACTCAACCAACGCTACACAACTCTCAAGCAAGCCCATCAAACACTCCTAGAGACACCCCAACCATCAGCAGAAACCGGTGTCAAACAACTTGAAGCCTTGCTGGAGGTGTACCAAACAAATAACCTGAGAGTCCGGCGTAATTTAACTCTACTTCGCAAGCATATGGCTACAGCACTTGAAGAAAATAAACGGTTGCAGAAACAAAATGAAGAAAACCTGGAAGCAGCCATGGAAGGGTCCCCCCATGAGATCGATCCCGAACAGTTCAAAGCGGTTCCCACAGAAACAATGAAAACCATCTTGGAAAGTTATGCGGATTTATTAGACGCACATGATGATTTGGAAAGGGAACGAGATGAGCTACGTAGCCAGCTCAGGGAAAAGGAGGCTCCAACCAAGGTAATAGAAACGGCCTCGACTTCAGAGGAAGTAAAGGCATTGACAGAGCAGGTGGCTGAACTCCAAAAAAAGTTACTAGAATATGAAAGGCAGCCCTCCCCAGTTGTAGAACCCAAACCGGAGGATTTAGTACCCATTGAGGTGGATGAAACATATGAAGAACCATACGTTCCTATGCCGATGCCAGGTGGTGCACAGACCTCAGAAGGACTGGGCACATTAGAAGTTGAAGTACCTGAATGGCTCCAAACACTCTAGAAGACAGCAACAACCCATGAAGATAGAGTAGCCATTCAAATCCAATCTATGGCAAAGCTAGAAGACATCATCATTAAGTCTGAATACTTTCGAAGCATGTCTCATCATAGATGGATCGGCACCAACGATGATCAATATGTGCCATATTGTGTGCTCCTTGCGGATTACAATGCAGAGATTCAACGCAGTTGTGGCAAACCTCCAACTTTTGCCACACAATTTGGGCCAGAGGATATCCCCGAAAGTGCAAAGAAAGGCTCCATTTATCAACCAACCTGGAGAATCCGTCTTCTTGAAACCTACCCGGAAATGGTTCGTACCTGGACTAACATGCCCCTTTTTATTAAATACAATCCTTGTTATGTTCCAGTATTTCGTCGACGCACTTGGCCAGAGTTTACCATTGCTGTCAAGAACGTCAAGGGTTGTGCAAAGTGGTTAAATTATGTTTATCTAGCACCGCCACAAGGCCCTCCCACAGTAAACTACATGATTTCTACCATCAGACACTGGAGCACTCGATTACGGAATACCCGCGATGTGATGGCACAAATGTGTATGAAAATCTTTGAACTAATGCTAATCACCTTCAAGACGTTCAAGAATATTAAAGACCCCCACTTCTCAGGTGTCGGATTTCTTACAGGAAACCAAGATCTGGTATACGACATGAGCACAACCCCATCCATAGAGGTAATATATGCTTGGCACGCCAGAATAAAGTACCTCCCAGCTTGTTTTAAACAGACCTTCGAGGAGATGTTCATAACGGGATTCTGGGAATATCACTCAGAAATATTTGTACTCAGGCCCTCACATCTCCTCCACTTATTCGCTGTGGAGAGAACTATCCATTCAGAACAACTGCGGGTGCCACATCCGGACGTACCAGGACCAGTAAATTGGGATGCATTATTAACAGATCTAGCACGGGGGCTTTCCAAGCTTCTTCAAAACTCTACGAAATCATTGGAGACTTGTATGAAGCTCAAAGTATTCATCGTAGGCATATGACATAAAACATCTACAACTACATTAAATTTCCCTCTTTGATGTCTAAGCTCATAGCCAAACTCTTAGAGTATCTCAGCCCATTTTGCTTTTGTATGTGTTAACTCAAATTGGTTTGCAAACCAATTTATATTTTCTTGATCATAAACTATAGTCACTTTGGCACCAAACAAGTATTTTCTCCATTTCTTTAGAGCATATGTAATGACATAAAGATCTTTCTCATGGATAGAATAATTTCATTGAGCTAATTTTAGACTTTGACTTTCAAAATTAATTGGTTGACCATTGTGATTCAACACAACTCTCATTGCTCATTCACTTGCACCTATTTCAACCATAAAGGATTCATTCGAATCTCTTATCTATAGAACAAGGGACAATGGAGAGGCTTTCTTAAGCCATTCCATACTTTCTATCTATTCCTCATTCCCAGTAAGGTTTTTAGGCTTTCCCTTTAAGATTTCAAATAAATGGATTGAGATCTAGCAAATTTTGGTACATACTTTCTGTAGTATCTTGCTTGTGAAGATATGGATAGATATGTGCTTGAAGATGAAGTGGTGCTGCAAAATCCTTGATCTACACTAGCCAAATGTGCTCCAGGAGTATGTGGTGGGCCCTTTTAGCTTGCCAATGGATGTGTAAGACACCCTATGTACCTTGGAAGATCTCAAAAGGATAGATCAAAACAAATGAGCTGGAATTAATTCAGAGGTGAAAAACTTGCTATTTTGATTCATACACCTGTCCAGTGTTTTGAATAATTCTCTGAGCACAGCAGCAATTATCTTAATTCCTTTTGGGGAACTCTACTTAGCTTAGAGACCTAGCTTTCAAGAGTAATCTCATCAGAAATGATAAACCACACAATGTGAATAAAGTTTAACAAGTAAGAGCATCATACCGATTTTCATGGGCTACAACAGTACTGAGACTAGTGAGTAGTAAAATGAGAATAACTCAAGATTCAAGAATCCAATGATTATGAAATTTTTTATACTTATACTAGACATTATTCGAAATATACCAAGCTTTAAACTAAATTTGGTCAATTACACATTAAGAAACAGCTCTGACAAGATGAGTGAAAAAATCGGGTACCTGACAGAGGAGTGAAAATGAACAGACAAGGTTGACTTCAAATGAACATAACTGAAGATTGAAAACTCCAATAGCAATGAAAATGTGTGAGCTTATAGTAGACGTAGAGAAAAAACTTTAGCAACTTAAATCATAAAAAAAGATGCACTACACGAGGAGAAAGCATCTCTGCAATCTGACTGAAAAAACAGTAGACTCACAATGACATGAAGATATGGACTTGAATGATCATAGATTGAAAGTATAATGATTGTAGAATACAAAGCACTTACAAATACAAATGTGTGCCTTGAGTCCACACTTTGATATGGCATAAAGCTCAGCTGATCCATGCCTAAAAAGTGCAACTAATCTACCATGTATTTATAGGGAGTTTTGGAGCCAAGATTTGAATTTGAATCTTGCTCACCTAAAAGTGACCTCCTAACTTTTAGAGATTGATTGATTCTCCAACCACCAAATCATGAATTCGTGGCTTCTCTCTCTATTTTTTTCAAGTGGACTCAACCACTTTTAGATTCCTTTACTTTTACATCAAGTAAAGTCTTAAAAAATTACAAGAGTGAGTTCTCACATGAGCTCATGCATACACTTCAATTTAAGACTTCTTCTAACTATTTTTGTGAGACCCAAGCCAAACTTAGGCTTGTAGTTGATTTGTTCCAACAGCTCCCCCTCAAGCCAAGTATGCTTGAGGTGTTCAATCTTCAAGAATAAACTGAAATCCAATCATAGCTTTGAATTTGCAAAGCTTTGTACCATCCAATGCTTTGGTCAAAATATCTGCACATTGTTGATGAGTGGACACATGATATCTGAATCTCTTTGCTTAGAACATTTTCTCTTATATAGTGATAATGAAGTTCAATGTGTTTAGTCCTTGCATGAAAAATAGGGTTAGCAGCTAAATGAATAGAACTCATGTTGTCACAAAAAATAGTTGGAGCTCCAAACTCCAATCCAAGATATTTGAATAATGTCTTCATCCACATAGCTTCTTATGTAGCTATGGCAAGACCTCTGTATTCAGCTTCAGTAGAAGAGAGAGCAACTGTGGGTTACTTCTTGGATGACCATGAAATAAGCTTTGAACCTGCGAAGGTAAGATAACTTGAAGTGCTCCTTCTATCTTCTTTGGAGCCAGCCCAATCTGCATCAGAAAATAGCTTCAACCCTAAATCAGATACATAAGGATAATAAAGTCCTTCATTTATGGTTCCTTTGAGATATTTGAGTATCCTCTTAGCAGCATCCATGTGTGGTTTCCTTGGTGTGTGCATGAATTGACTTAGGACACTCACACTATAGCATATATCTACCCTTGTCAATGTGGCATAGTTGAGACTACCCACAAGGCTTTGATATGATGTGATGTGCTCTATGAGTTCACCTTCATGTGAGCTCAATTTATGGTTGATTTCCATTGGAGTACCTGCAATTTTACAATCCTCCATCTTGAATTTTGCTAACATATCCTTGATATACTTCCTTTGAGTGAGAAATAAACCATGATCTTTGTAAACAACTTCCAAACCTAGGAAGTAGGTAAGTGAACCTAAATCACTTATCTTGAATTCTTCTCTCATCTGATCTTTGATCTTCTTCATATCATCTGCATCATTTCCTGTTAATATAATATCATCTACATATACACATAGGTAGATGACCTCAGAATTACTCTTTTTAATAAAGAGTGAAGGATCTGCTTTGCTTGGTTGAAAGCCTTTGTCCTGCAAGAATGAAACAAGCCTGAAATTCCAAGCTGTTGGGGCTTGCTTGAGACCATACAATGCTTTGTTAAGTTTACACACATAATCAGAATAAACTTGATTCTCAAAACCAGGTGGTTGTGCCATATATACCTCTTTTGTTATCAAACCATTCAAGATTGCATTCTTTACATCTAGTTGAAGTATCTTCCAATTCTTGGAAGAGGCAATACTAAGCAAAACCCTAATAGTAGGCATCTTTGCCACAGGAGAGAAGGTCTCCTCATAATCAATTCCCTGATTTTGTGAAAAGCCTTTAGCTACAAGCCTTGCCTTATACCTGTTTATGGAACCATCAGAATTCTTCTTGAGTTTATAGACCCATCTTGAGCCTATTACCTTCATGGATGAAGTCTTGGGCACCAAATCCCAAGTGTTGTTTTCCTCAAGTGCTTCAATCTCTTCCTTCATTGCATGCTTCCATTCTGATTTTGCTTTGGCCTCTTCAAAGGATGATGGCTCCTCTTGATTTATGTCCTATGCTATGTAAATAGAATGTTTAGTTACCAATGAGGTGTCAAACCCATACCTTTCTAGTTTTTTTCTTTCCCTTATAGATCTTCTTAAGCCATGTTGTGATGATTCTTCCTCATGTCCAAGTTCCTGCAATTTTGCTTTACCTTTAGACTTCCATGCTTTGATTTTTTCCATGTGCGTTTCTTCATCATCTTCTGAAGTATCTTGTTCTTCAATCTTTGGTTGATGTTCTCTGCTAAGCTTTGGGAAATCTTCTTCAAGGTCATATGGCAATTTGACCTTCCTACATGAATCTTCATACCATGAATTGTTCTCATCAAAAACTACATCTCTGCTTACCAAGAATCCTTTGTTAGTAGGATTGTATAACTTATAACCCTTTTGATTGTTGTCATATCCAATGAATACACAGCTTTCTGCCTTTGGATCCATCTTGCCTCTAACCTGTGAGGGAACATGAGCATAAGCAATACATCCAACCTCTTTTGTACCTGACTCGCAACCCCTTCTCTACTATCTGCCCAACACTTATCAAATTCTTTGTAATGGTACGGACATAGAGTACCTTACTGAGTAGGTTGATGTTTCCATTAGGTGCTTTGACATTTCCTATTTTCTCCACAATATGTCTTGTATCATCTCATGTTTGTACCTCGTGCTTGTTCCTTGGATCTTCTAAATTTGATAGGAGGGCCACATTTCCTGCCACATGATTTGAACAACCTGAATCTATGTAGAAAACATGCTCATCAAATTTACCTTGTGGCATATCCATGTTCATGATTAATAATGAATCCTCTTTGTTTGAGTCTTCTGTGTAGTTATTGAAGTCTCTCCTTCCTTTGTATCCTCCTTGATAGTTTGAATGATTGTAGTTGTTTTAGTTGCCATGATAATTGTTGAACCTTCCTCTTGAGTAGCCATAAGTCTTCCTCTATTGTATCCTCTGCCTCTTTGATTTCTGAAATTCCTAAAGCAATTTTCAGTTGTATGATTAGTTAATCCACAAATAGAACATGAGTTGGAGACTTGGGATCTCCCCCTGACTTGTCTACCTCCTCTTCCTCTACCTCTGCCATGTCTTCCTCTACCTGCATAGTTAGCTTGATATGTTCCTGCTTCATCATCCAGTTTCTTTGACTTTCCTTTGTTTTCTTTGGACTTGCTTTTATCAGTATATAAAGCTGAAAATTGATTAACTTTAGAGCTTTCTCCATTCTTGATAATTTTTGCCTCCTGAGTGAGTAATTGTCCAATGAGAGTATTGAAATCAGGTACATGCATGTCCATGTACAAATCCATAGCTGTGGTGAATGCTTCCCACTTGTCATCCATCTACCTTCAAGCCATTGATGACCTGCCTTCCAATTTGCTCTTCATCTATTACCTCTCCAATGCTTCCCAACTGATCAGCTATGTCCTTGAACTTTGTGACAAAATCAGTCACATTTTGTTTGGGAGCTTTCTTGAGAGTTGTGAAATCCAGCCATAGTTGATGCTTCCTAGCTTTGGTACATGAAGAAAAGAAGGCTTCAAGTGCATCCCTGAGATGTCTTACAATTTCTAATGTGAGACAACAAAAAAATTGAGATAGAGTTGAGGAGATAAGACCTTGCAAGTGCATCCTTGGAGCACCATGTGCTCAATCTTTCTTGCTCTTCTTGTGTTGGCAGACTTTTGTTCCTGAAACTTGGCATAACTTCATCTCCAACCACATAACCATATAAACTTCTACCTTGGAGATAATCTTCCATCCTTAATGACCAAGCTGAGTAATTACCTCTATCCAATTTGTCAATTGATGAAGGAAATGCATCTACCATCTTTGCTCTAATACCACTATGAAGAGACGGATAGATATGTGCTTGAAGATGAAGCAAAATCCTTGATCTACACCAGCCAAATGAACTCCAAGAGTATGTGATGGGCCCTTTTAGCTTGCCAATGGATGTGTTAGACACCCTATGTACCTTGGAAGATCAATGTAGCTCAGTGATGAGTAGCACCTCCTTTAATGTCAATCCGGGAAGACAAGAGGATGGTATGAAGACCTCGAGCAAGTGGAGGCACAAGTGCGTGAGTGAGAAGCACACAAACATGCACACACATACGCACACACGCGCACACAGGGAAAGACAAAGACTGAGAAGCAATGGAGTTCTTAGATTACTTTCAAAAAGCTCTTACAAGTTCATTTCAATTACAATCTACCTCCAAAAATGAGCTCTCTAGCTCCTTTTATAGTTTTTGACTAGCTTTGGCCCTGTCCAGACCTAGTGTCCAGCCTAGTTAAAAATTAGGTTCCAGGGCCAATTTGAGGGCTTAAACGGATTCTAAAAAATACGAAAATTGATATGTAGGCACTTCTAAGGCTCCTCAAGCTCAAGGACTCCTTGGCTTGCACAAAATGGAGCTACAAAAATACGAAAGGGTATTTACAATGGTTTTTAGTGATTAAAATCACTATTTGTGTAGGGATTTTCTCGGTTGATTTGTCATACACATCTTTGAGCTCCCTACTTGCTCTTTCTTCTTGTGTGCTCCACTCCTTGATGTCTGAAAAATTTAGATGGCCTACTTGCCAGATCTTCTTTGGCTACTGTGTCTGCTTGTGCTATCTCTTCATTCCGACCCTCTTTGTCTCGTGGCTCCTTCGGTTCCCTGACTGCTGCCAACACCCCCCCCACTCTCGCGTCTGTCGCCCCTGACAGACCCTTGTCTAGATGCTCGTTGAACGTAATATTGGACAACGTCGGAAGCGAGGTGATTTCTTCTAATTGTAAAAATGTATCATATGTTTAAACATTACAGTAGTCAAGATGGATACTTGCTATAGAAAGGAAAGATTTGTGTACCTTGTAATCAAAAACTTAGAAGGAAAGTTTTCTTTGCATGCCATGACACTCCTAGTTCCAATCATCTAGGAATCAAAAAAGAGTTTTATTGTCCGAGTGCACATAAATATGGACAAAATTATGTGCTTAAGGGTACAAAATTTAAAGCTGAGAACTTCTTGCTAGGCAAAGCCTTTCTGAAAAAGGTTTGCAATGTTCTCTTGTGTGGGCACATATGCCAAACTGATCTCTCCAGCACAGAACCTCTCCTTGACATAATGATAGTGCACCTCAATGTGCTTAATGCGAGCATGAAACACACAATTCCTCGCACCTACCAATGCGATTTGACTGTCAGTGAAGATGGTGATGGCAGAAGACTGATCAACACCCAAATCAGCCATAAGTCATCTGAGCCACACACATGTAACAATCTCTATGAAAGTTTCCCTATACTCAGCCTCATAACTAGAAGTGGCCATAGTAGGCTGCTTCTTGCTCAATCAAGATATGCATGATCTACCAAGCATGAAGTAAAAACCACTGGTGGACACACGAGTGTCATGGCAACCAGCCCAATCAGAGTCAGACAAAGCATGTAAATCTAGTGGTAGTGATCCCCCATTGGGATAAAACAAACCAAGTAGCTAGGTACCACTCAAGTAGCAAAAGATGCACTTAACCACTTGCCAATGCTTGACACCTGGGCAATGCATCAACCTGCTCATCTGTGAGATAGAATATCTAGCCGAGTAATGCATAAATAAATCAAGCATCCAATAGCCTGCTCATAGAGAATAGCATCAAATGCATCTCCAACATCATGAAGACTCAATCATAAACCTGTCTCCATAGGAGTGATAATAGGTTTGTAGTCTTCAAGGCCAAAACACTGCAATAATGTGTCAATATTTTTGGTCTGACACAAAGCTATTCCACCATCAACTTGCATAAACTAAATTCCCAAATAATGATGCAAATGCCCCAAATGTGACATCTCAAATGAGGCATGCAAATCAGCCTTAAAATTAGCAATATGATTCTCATGAGGACCAATGAGCAGCATGTCATCAATATAGACAACAATGATCAGAAGCACATCATTTGCACACTTAACATATGAGGTGCTCTCAATTGGACTATTCTAAAAACCATGCGCAATCACATAGGCATGTAACTTTTCATACCAAGCACATGGTACTTGTTTGAAACCATATAATGACTTTTTCAACCTATACACTTTGTTTTCATGCTGATGGCCAAAGCCATGGGGTTGAAAAACATACATTTCTTCATGCAAGTCATCATTTAGAAATGCACTTTTAATGGCCAACTGATGTACGTTCCAAGCATGATAGCATAGATGCTATGAACAGTATTCATTCAGTAGGTAGGAGCAAAGTTCTCATCAAAATCAATGCCTCTTTCTTGAGCATAACCCTTTGCAACAAGCCTAAAAGAGGCAAGTCACATGAATACCATGTACCATTCTTCATTATAACATCATATTTTGATTGCATAACAGTCATCCAATTTTTTGAATTTTGTGCTTCATCAAACAAAATAAGCTCATTCTCATCATAGAGACTACAGACAGCCATGGCATAACAATTCAATGTAAAAGAAGTACTATAAGAGCAAGAACAACTACGATATGACAGAGGTGCATCCAATTTTTTTTCACACAAAGTCTACACTAGCCATTTTGGCATAATTTTTGCCTCCTCAATATCAGTTCTATCATCAACAAGTGCATCATGTAAATTTGCATTAGAAATGGAGTGATATGCATCATCACATGAAACCTATAAAGGCTACTAAGAAGCTACTTCATTAGGACCAACACTAGATTGTCCACCTGCAAAAAGAGGTAGAAAAGTGTCATACATGTCTTTGGAGCTAACTGATGTCTCCTTAGTACATGAAAGTAATGGATGAATATCATCTTTCCCAAAAACAACATCACAGCTAACCAAAATGCATTTAATCTATGGATGATATAGACAATAGCCTTTGCTTTCAGAACTGTACCCAACAAAAATACATTTCACTACTTTATGAAATATCATTGTGAACAAGATGCAATTTCTGAGCAGCTCAAAGTGAACCATCTTTTGGGAAGGAGGAACCTTGCATTTTGCCCAAAATACAACCTTCACATACATGTTTACGAGGGTCCCTCAAGTTTGGGCAAATAGGATACCATTTCCGATTTTTGTAGGCATAGCAAACTAGCAAAATTTAGATGACCAAAGCATGCATGCCAAAGCTTTGCATCTGACATAGCCTAACAATAATGTATTGCACATGATGAATCATTCACAGATTTCTCATAGTCTATGAGCTTATAGAGCCCATGACATAAAATGCCAGAAGCAATAATGACATCACCATTTGACAGATCATGAACTATACATCTATCATCAACAAACTTCACAACCAAGCCAATCGTGGCTAAAGCTGAAATTGATGACACATTCTTTTTTATCCTTGGCACAAATAAAGCATCTGACAATGAAAAAGAACTACCATCAATAGTAGTCAGACTGATATTACCAAATCCCATGATAGGATAAGAGGAATTTTTGGTGCATGTGAGAGTATTCCCTGTAGGGGCAGGCTCAAGTGAAGTGAAGAAACTATGCTACGAGGTAGTATGTTTGGTTGCCCCACTATCAAAGTATTGGCAAACATCTGAGTCTACTACAAACATACACTATTCATGAGAAGATGGGCCATAACTGAAAACAGTGGTAAATGCCCATTCTTCATTCAACAAAAGATTAGTGGACTCTGTTTTGGGTGTAGAGGCCTCTGCAACAAATATTATGGCCTCTTTCTTCCTTGGCTCTTTAGCAGCCAGTTTTGGACAACTCTTCATGACATGATCATTTCCTTTACAATATTTGCAAAACAATTTTTTCTTTTTTGTTTTCTTCTCATCTCTGTCATCCTTCTTTGATTATACAAAATTAGCAAATTTTTGCTTACTAGTAGAAGAGCTCAATTTACCTTTCCCCTTCTGACTAGCCACGAACGCTTGATCTGCAACATGCATAATGGACCTGTTCTACCTAGACTGATCTTCCTACAATAGAATAGATACTAAATCCTTGAATATTAAGGCATTTGGATTTCCTTTCATCATCAAATGAATAGTAGAAGCAAAACTCTAATATGAATCAAGAAGACCATTCAAGACAGTCTCCACAAGTGAACTGTTAGGCAAGACTTAATCAACAAAAATCGATAGTTCTTTCAGATCTTTGATCTTTGTCAGAAAATTATCCATGAAATCTCCTTCATTCATGTGCTCACTCTCCAATTGTTTTTGGAGGTAAGTAACACGAGCCTCATTCCTTACCTGGTATAAAGTGCTAAGTGTACCCCAAGCATCCTTTGTTGTTCTGTAAGAGCGAATGTGAGCATCAATGGTAAGTGTACCCCAAGCATCCTTTGCTAGCACGTTTGATAGACAAGGCTATCAATGCATGTGCCTGAGCATCTTTGCCATCGCAACGAATTTTCTCTATAGTAGGTGCAACAAGAAAAACAACACAAACAGGAACATGAAGAATATCATCATCCTCAACACCTTCTATGTCACCTTCAGCAACTGTGTTTGCAGGTGTAATAGGATGTTTTTCAACACCCTACACAATATTCCACATTTCTTTTCCAACCAAAACATGATGCATCACATAAGCCCACAATGGGTAATTGGTACCGTCCAACTTATCCTCAATAGCCAACATATAGAATACATCAATGCTTTCAGCCATGGCCACTAACTAAAATACCTTGATGCAAAAAAATGAGTGTATCTTAATAAGTTGAAAAGAACTACCCTATCGAGTTATGCTAAATCTATAGTAGACTTTGAGATGCTTATACTGGCAAACTAAAAATTGTATATATCTTTGGCACAAAGAGATGAAATTGCCTACACAAGCACTATGATAGTGCAAAATGAGCTCAGACCATGATTTCGACACCACATAGAAAAGCTGTTTTGATCTCCTAATCAACTTGAGTATGCTCACCAAATTTTGTGCAATTTTGAAATGGTGATCGGAGGGGTGTTGACGATGCTCTAGATGAAGGAGTGACCTACTCTGATACCAATTGTAGAGAGGCCAAAACGAGCTCATATCATGATTTTAGCAACACATAGCAAAGTTGTTTTGATCTCCTGATCGGAGGGGTGTTGACAATGCCCTAGATAAAGCGACGACCTACTCTGATACCAATTGTTGGAGTCTGAGGTCTGTGAAAGCACATAAACAACACAAAGAAGAAGAAGCAAATTGGAGCACAAAACGCAATACTGAATGTATTACCACTAGATTGTACAAAGATAAGTAACCCATTAGGGTTATAGACATATATACAAGCTAGGGTGAAAAGCCTCCTAAAAAGGGAAAAAAGTGCTCGAGCGGTCCTAGTGTGTTCTCACACATCATTACCTAAATATATCAAAAGTTATCATATTCTATACTTCATGGATTTGTAGACTCTAATTAGGTATGTGATAGAGAGTCAAGACGATCTACAAGTACCTCTTATTGTTGTTGGACTTTGAGGCTTGTAGAAGCCATGAACAACAGAAGGAAGAAGAAGAAGAAGCTTCGAGCACAACACAACACTGAATGAATTACCGAATGAATGTAAAAAGACGAGTAACCTATTAGGTTTATAGGCGTATATACAAGCTCGGGGCAGAAGTCTCCTAAAGAGAGAAAAATGTGCCCCAACAATCCTAAGTTTGTTCACATATATCACTACCAAAATATATCCACGAATCCCCCTTAGGAGTGATGTAGTGAACAAGGAGTTGGCACTCATGTATAAGGAAGTGCTAAACTATGTGGAAAAAGATCAATACACAAAAGGAAGTAAGCCCAAAGCTTTGTGAAAAGCCTCAAACTTCTCCCTCAATAGAGCCTTTGTGAAAAGTTCTACAATGTTATCCTGTGTGGGCACATGTGCCAAACCGATCTCTCAAGTAGAGAACCTCTCCCTGACATAATGATAGTGCACCTCAATGTGCTTTGTGACAATATAGAAGACAAGGTTCCTCACAACAAACAATGCACTCTGAGTGTCATTGAAGATGGTGATGGCAAAAGACTGACCAACACCCAAAAATCAGCCAAGAGGTGTTAGAGCCACACACACTCAAAAGTCGCTATGAAAGCTGCCCTATAATTAGCCTCACAACTAGAAGTGGCCACAGTAGGTTGCTCCTTGCTCAAGCAAGATATGCATGAGCTACCAAGCGTGAAGCAAAAATCACTAGTGGACACATGAATGTCATAACACCGAGCCTAGGTAGAGTTAGTAAAAGCATGTAAATTTGGTGGCAATGATCCCCCCTTGGGATAAAACAATCAAAGTAACAGGGTACCACTCAAGTAGCAAAAGATGCACTTAATGACCTTCCAATGATTGACATCTCGAGAATGCATAATCTTGCTCATCTGAGAGATAGCAAACTAAATATCAAGCTGATTTATGCACAAGTAAAACAAGCATCCAATAGCTTGTTGATAGAGAAAAATATCAAATGCATCTCTAGCATCATGAAGAACCAAATGTAAACATGTTCCATAGGATTGGAAATAGGTCTGCAATCTTCAAGGCCAAATGTTGCAATAATGTGTCAATTTTTTTGATAAAAAGTTATTCCCCCATCCACTTGCATAAATTGAAATCCCAAAAGATGATGCACATGCCCAGAATCTGAAATCTTAAAAGAGGCATGCAAATCAACCTTCAATTCAGCAATATGCTTCTCATTAGGACTTTTGAAGCTCAAGGTCAAGGACAAAGCATGGAAGCACATCAAAAAGGTGGACACACAAGGAAAGGGAGCAAGTAGGAAGCTCGAATAAGTGTATGTCAAATTTTCACAAGAATTCCCTACAAAAATAGTGATTTTCATCACTAAAAACCATTGTAAATACCATTTTCTATTTTTGTAACTCCATTTTGCTCAAGCCAAGGAGTCCTTGAGCTTGAGGAGTATTAGAAGTATCATCCTACCAGTTTTCATAATTTTTAGACTCCGTTTGAGCCCTCAAATAAGCCCTGGAACCTAATTTTTAACTAGGCCGGACACTAGGTCTGGACAGGGCCAAAACTAGTCAAAAAACTATAAAAAGAGCTAGAGAGCTCATTTTTGAGGTTAGCTTGTTAGAGAATAGAGCTTTTGTAAGAGAACTCTTTTGCAATCAAAGCTTTCCATTGATCTTACCTTATGCACGTGTGTGTGTATGTGTGTGCATGTTTGTGTGCTTTCACTCACTCACCTGTGCCTTCACTTGCTCGTGGTCTTCATACCGGTCCTCACATCTCTGTAGATTGAAAAGTAAAGGAGGTGGTGCTTACGCTTGAGCTACACCAAATTTTGGCGCCGTTGCCAAGGAGAGAGCTTGGAGGACGAGCGTTGTGATGGTAAGATCGTAGATTTGCGACATTGGAAGGTAAAAAGAAACTGTCATTTTTGTTCATTTTCTGATTTTTCTTCTTCACCTTCATCATCATCACCATCTCCATCTTCTTCCATCTTCTTCTTCATAGAAATTTCTTGTTTTTAGTGCATTTTCACCATTTTCATACCATTTTTCATGCATTATTGTGTGAGAAGGAGTTAGGAGGTGCAAGGGAGAGCAAGCGCTGTGTTTTTTTCATGATTTTCTACACATACGGAGCTCGCCATTGCTCGGCCGCTCAAAATTTCGAAGTTCCCGCCAAAAAACGTGATTCTGTGATGAAAATCGCGATTCTATGAAAATTCAAAATTTTTTTGAAATCGCGATTCTCTGTTTCTCGCCTAAAAGCCTTTTGAAAAGAACACGATTCTGTGGTCATTCTTAGAATCGCAATTCTGTGGTTGTGCTCAAAATCGTGATTCTCACAAATCACGATTTTCAGCCAAAAAACACGATTCTGAGAAAACACGATTCTGTGGTTGTGCTCAAAATCGCGATTCTCTAATTTTTGGAAACCACAATTCTCTGAGATAAAATCGCGATTCTCTAGAATACGATTTTCTAAGACACGATTCTCTAAAACACGATTTTCAAAAATACGATTCTCTGTTGGCAATCGCGATTTTCATGTCAAAAACACGATTCTGAGAAAACACGATTCTGTGGTTGTGCTCAAAATCGCGATTCTCTAAATTTTTGGAAACCACGATTCTCTGAGACAAAGTCGTGATTTTCAAAACACGATTCTGTGAAAACACGATTTTGTGAACCACGATTCTGTGAACCACAATTTTGTGAACCACGATTCTGTGAAAACACGATTCTCTGCTCAAAATCGCAATTCTCTAAATTTTGAAAACCACGATTCTCTGAGACAAAATCGCGATTCTCTAAAACACGATTTTGTGAACCACGATTCTCTGCTCAAAATCGCGATTCTCAAAAATTACAATTTTCAGCCAAAAACACGATTTTGTGAAAACCCGATTCTCAATGTACAAAATCGCGATTCTCTTGAAGTTCACAAAATCGCGATTCTCTTGAAGCTCACAAAATCGCGATTCTCTTGACTTCACAAAATTGCGATTCTCTTGAAGTTCACAAAATCGCGATTCTCTTGAAGTTCACAAAATCGCAATTCTCTTGAAGTTCACAAAATCGCGATTCTCTTGATTTCACAAAATCGTGATTTTTTCCAAAAGGTTCTGTTTGCCTGTTTTGACCCCCAGGAGCCTGATTTGACATAACTTTTTCATCCAAAGTCCATTTTTTGAGCTCTATAGCTCGGTGGAAAGCTCGTTTTGAATCCTACACGGCCTCAACTACTTTTTATAAGACTAATGCCTTGATTTTCAGAAAGACTAATTTGAAGTTGACCCTCAGGTGGGACTAGGGAACCAAGGGGGCTCCAAAGGATTTGAACCATACCAAAGGGAAATTTTGGACTATTAACCAAAGTTTATGAAC
Source organism: Ceratopteris richardii (assembly GCA_020310875.1). NCBI lineage: Eukaryota > Viridiplantae > Streptophyta > Polypodiopsida > Polypodiales > Pteridaceae > Ceratopteris > Ceratopteris richardii. Next base: position 86,599,802 of record CM035441.1, on the reverse strand, counting down.
CTAAGATCTGGTAGACACCTAGGCAAGGATAGACAAAGCATTAGATCTTCTCAGTCTAGTGTCAACCATACAACTAAGTCTTGGGCACAACAACTAAGTGGTTGTCCTTACGTACTAAACTCTGACACAAGTGACTCAGAAATGTCTTTTAGCATGGGGAAACCAGCAGGTGGCTCAGGAACTGCCCATCTACAAACACCAGAAGGTCCCTATAAGACACAATTGGAATATATTCGGACCAACCGATTAGGTGCTCGCATCTATGAGGATGGCCTGAGGCGATCAGTGGTCCAACTCAAAAATCCAGATCAACCCTTTGGACTTGAACACCCGGTGGTCAAGTTCGAAGAGGGTTCATACATTGATAAGGAAGGAACCATGTATGTGGTCACCAACCTACTGGATAGGACCGATGAGTTTGGAAATATCATTCCTAAGAATGAGATAGGAAACCTAGAACAAGGAAATGTAGGACAAGGACCCCAGACTCCTAGAGGCAAGTCAGTTTTGACCAGAGTGATCACTCCAGACTAGATTCCTCAAGATAACAAAAGCATAGAACTATTCTTGAATAGAGAAATAGAGGAAGCCTTTTGGAGATTCAAGCCAGATTAACCTAGCCAATTGGGCATAGTCATCATCTACGAGTTCAAGGACCCAGAGATACCAGGAAAAGTTATCTACTTGGATAACACATCAGAGAAAGTGTTCTTGGTAACAGAACATGATAGACATGCATATACTTGGAAGAATGAATTGATTTTCCCTCCATCAAGATCCAATGTTTCCCATGGCCTCCAAGGAGTAGGATCATCCCAAGCTCATGAAGCCCAGAGAGAAAGAACTAGAGAGCGACCTGAGGTAAGTTTTGCACACCGTGTGGGCAGAAATAGAGCAGGATTTGAAAATGAAAGACCTGAAAGAGAGAGACATCAAGCACATAGGCAACAAAGAGATGAACATGATTTTCCATTGCCTAGACCCCGAGAGCACACAAGAACCCTTAGACCCACTCAAGTGATCAAGGCAATGAAGAATTATTTTGACGGGTCAGGAGATCCTTATGATCATGTGGCCGAGTTCAAACAAGTGTTAAGAGCTGAACAGGTTGAGGATTTGTTCACCCAGTACGAGGCATTTGGTTTGACTCTTAAGGGCACTACCTTAGCTTGGTTTCAACCACTGAGTAGTCACAACTATTGCGACATAGGTCAGCTGCTAGACGAATTGATTGTAGAATTTTCCAAGAGTGGTGTCGGGCATAACACATGGACTTTGATTCACAGTTTCAAGCAGACTCCCCAAGAAACAGTGCGACTAGTAGGTAGAAGGTTCAGAAAATACCTAGAAAGATGCCCTGCTCCAGAGTTACCCACACCAGCCAAACAAGTGGCTTTGTTCTTAGATGGCTTACTGAGCACAAAGTTAAGATCATATGTGTACTTGAAAGAGCCTAGATCCATAGAAGAGTGTGTGCGGACGTGCATTGACATAGAAGATAACTTGGGTGAGGAGTTAGGATTGTCCAAACTCTATAAGGATTCGGATAGTTCTACTAGTCATACCTCAAAAATCTCCACGGAAATAGAGGAGATAGCTGATCAAGTTGCCAAGAAGCTGGGAGTCCAAAATAGACAAACACAGAGAGTTACCCCATTGAATCGGTGTTATACTTGCGGAGGCGACCACATGGCTAACGTATGCCCAATGCAAAACCAAAACATTAGAGAAAGGAATGTTCCATATTGCACTATTGAGAGAAAATACACAAACCACACGGCTCAAGATTGTCCCTACAATAGGCACGCTGTTAGACAAACTTATCAGCAACCTTATAAACAAGGTAGGTATCAGAACCAATACCAACAGCCATATTATCGACCACAACAGCAATATCAAGCACAATATAGACCACAACCAGCCTTGGGAAACCAACCACCGGCTCTTGCTAACGTGATTCGAGTCAAGTATCCTGTGGGAGAGGAAAATCCAAATAGATCATTGGTGCCACTAACCCCATTGATACCAGATAATGATTCTCATGCTCATAGCTCTGACTACTCCCATGAAGGTAGTCCACATGCTTATTACACAGAGTCACCTGAACATAGTGAGATTTACCCATATCAATATGAGTTACCACCTATGGAACAAAATTGGGAGCTTGAATACTCCAATATCATGTACACCAATGCTAACCCTAGGCCCCAATTGAGACAAGGGAGACCACAAGCCCCTAGAGGACCTTGTTTCAGATGTCAGGGTGACCATTTCCTTCGTGATTGTCCCCACCCACCATCTCTGAGGCAAGGTCAGGCTATCAAAATACAAGCTTTTTGTCCTGAATGTGGCAAAGACCATCTTCCCAGAGATTGTCCAAGAAACCCCTCCAGTGCACCCAAGATTACACCCATTAATGTGGTAGGCTTAGTGGCAGATTCTAGTTCAAGTAGCAGTAATGTGGCTCCTATACAAGCTGTCACTAGAGCACAAGCCTTAAAACAGGATAAACCAGCAGAGCAATCGGAGTCGAGTGAATCGGGAGAACCTAGTAGGAGGAAAACAAGAACATGGAAAGATACTAGAGAGAAGGCTAATCGCAAGTGGAACAAAAAGTTATCAGAACTAGAAGAAAGCTTGAAAGACGCAAAAGCAAAAATAGAAGACATCGCATCTCAAAACCCCTCACATGCCGACACTCCATCCACTCCACCTCATCCCACCACACCACCCATTGTAAATAGGCCGCAACCAGGGTCTGTTATGGCATATCCAACCCCAGAAGGCTTGGACATGATGTTCAAGGCCTATCAGGCTCGACTTCAAGAAGGGCCAACAGCTGCAAACCTAGACAAGAGTTACCCTAGAGCGGATTTAGAGATTGAACGGATGAAAATGTGCATGAAAATGGTAGAACAAGCTCAAGCTATACTTGAGACTAGTCAAAAGTTCAATCAGACAAACTCTGTCAAACCGGATTTGCATTTCCAGGGCTTACTAGAAAGATTAGAGCGATTGGTAAACAAACCACAAGTTTCTTTACCTCCCCAGGCTCAGCCAGTTTTTGAGAGAAGAATCTCTCCACCAATGGGAATGTACATTTCTAATTCCACAGATGCTGGAATACCTCCTTCAATTCAACATTAGTCTCAAGAGTTCTTGCAAGAAATACAAGAAGAGAAATGGGCCAAGGAGAAGGGTAACTCCCCTCCTATTCCTGAGATTGATGATCTTCATGATCAATTTCCCCAAGACATTCCATCTATTTACGGAGATGAAGCAGAACAACAAGAAAAGATGAAAGATTAGATTTTGAATCTAATACCCTAGAAGAACTGCCTCAATTTCCAGGTCCATGGGAATCTGAATCTCTCCATATTAGAGCTCCCACAATACTGGTAAGAAATTAAGACTCAGTGGTTCCAAGGAACACTGATGTCGTGAAGAACACTAAGGTTCAGTGTCACCTCACTGTAGAAGAGCTGCTCAAAGCAAAACTTGAGCTATGGAATCGTGTGAAGGATCAGGTTCCAGAATTTGAGTCCAATATGCAAAAAACAGGCTCTAATCAAAAAGTACCAGAGATACCTCTAGACAAAATAGGGGACATGTGTGAGGGTGAAGAAGGTAATACTTATCTTCCAATCACCTACCAAGGTTACACAACCAAAGCAATCATAAATTCAGGTGCTGGTGTTGCTATTGCGACCACCTCCTTGTGGAAGCAATGGGGCAAACCCACATTAAGACCAACTAGAATGAAGCTTCAAATGGCCGACGGACATTTTGAACGACCTCTAGGATTGCTCGAAGGGATAACTCTAACCACTTGTGGTGTGGATTTTGAACATACATTTGCTATATGTGACTTTGAGAAAAATAACGTCGATGAGATGATCCTAGGAAGACCCTTCCTACGACAATTGCAAATAGTACAAGATTGGGGAACCAACTCCTTGTACTTACAACACTTAGGGGTCACCACCAAGGTCAATTTGAAGGATTACTCCTTCAGAGATGTACCACCCCTACAGTGGAATCCTATCCACAAAGCAAAAGAAGATTCCATCTCTGTGCATTCTGAAAGTTCACCTGATACTCATTTGTGGCTGCACGAAGATACTCATTTGTGGATGTGCAAGGTCGCAGAGGAAGAGGAAAAACGCTTGAAAGCGAGAGAAGAAGGAACTTCACCAGAAGATAGACCAGTTAGAGACCCAGCCTACACACCGATGATCTTTCTAGATGAGGAATTTGAGCCTCATGGCTGGCCAGAAATCTTAGCCACCATGGACATTGCAGTCAATGAAGAACAATGGACACCTCACTGTGATGAGGTGGGTTATGATATCTCAGTGTTCATGTGTCAGCCCTTGCTAGAGGAATGTGACCCTAGTGATGTCATAGAAGAAGAAGAGAATGACGATGATGAGGAGGGTTATGATATCTCAGTGTTCATGTGTCAGCCCTTGCTAGAGGAATGTGACCCTAGTGATGTCATAGAAGAAGAAGAACCTCTCACAAGGATTAAAACGGTAAATTCAAAGGATGGGAGTGAGAGCAATCAAAAGAAAAAGAAAAGAAAAGTAGTGAAACAAGAAGAGGAGGAATCATTGTTTGAAGTACCAGAAAACTTCAAGAAATATGAAGTTGACGACCGCAAAATTTTGGTACGAATGCCTAAGAGAGAGGCCATCATAGGAGAATCATATGATAATAAAGAAAAGACCAAGAAAATTGTAGTGACCGTTGAAGAGAACAAAGAGAGATGCACATATATAGGAGATGACCTAAGTGCAAGAGAAGAAATGGAGCTCGTAGCTCTATTAAGGGAATATAGGGATGTGTTTGCGTGGCACTATAGAGACTTGAAAGGGGTAGATCCAAGAATTTGCTCTCATACTATCCCCATGACTGCTGATGCCAAGCCCACCAAACAGAAGCCCTACACATATAATGATACATATGCAGCGAAAATAAAAGAAGAAATTGATAGGCTCATTGAAGCTGGATTCATCTATGAGATTGAGCATACTGAATGGGTGTCCCCCATTGTAGTGGTGCCCAAGAAGAACGGGAAGTTGCGAGTGTGTATTAACCTTAAAAAAGTTAATGTTGCTACGATCAGAGATAGTTATCCACTTCCAATCACGGAACACCTATTGGAGCATGTTGCAGGCAAGGAAGTTTATAGCTTCCTTGATTGATTTTCAGGTTACAATCAAGTAGCCATTGCCCCAGAAGATCAACACAAAACGGCTTTTATCCCATGTTCAGCCAGAAATGCATTAAAGTCAAAAGACATATATCCCCCCTCGATCAGAACGGAGGGTGCCCATTTTACTTGCTGAAAGATTTTCAGCCAAAATCAGAAACTATTTGAAGCACATAAACACTTCAAACTTTGCCTTCAATGGATATACCCATGCATGCTTGGAAAAATCATTGATGAAAGTCACGAAGTAAAGATAGTTCCCAAAAGAAGGTGTCTGCATAGGACCACAGACATCACTACGTACAAGCTACAATTTCTGAGTAGCCCGAACTGAACCATCTTTTGGAAAGGAATATGCTGCATTTTGCCCAAAATACAGCCTTCACATACTTGTTTACCGGGTGCCTCAAGTTTGGGAAAAGAGGACACCATTTCAGATTTCTAGAGGCATAGCAGACTAGTAGAATTCAGATGACCAAAGCATGCATGCCGAAGCTTTGCATCTGACATAGCCTAAGAGTCATGTACCACACTTGCCAAATCATTTACAAATCTTTCATAGTCTATGAGCTTATATAGCGCACGACATAAAATGCCAGAAACAGTAATGACGTCGCCATTTGAGGGATCATGAACTGTACATCTGTCATCAATAAATTTCATAACCAAGCCAATCTTGGCTAATGTAGAAATTGATAACAGATTTTTCTTGATCCCTGGCACAAACAAAGCATCTGACAAAGTGAAAGAACTACCATCAACAGTAGTCAAAATTATCTTACCAACTCCCATAATAGGATAGGAGGAGTTGCTGGCACATGTAACAGTATTCCTTGTAGGAGCGGCCTTGAGTGAAGACAAGAAACTATGCTACGAGGTAATATGTTTGTTCACCCCTCTACCAAAGTACCAAACATCTGAGTCTACTACAGACATGCACTGCTCATGAGAAGATGGGTCAAAACTGCAAAACAGTAGTAAACGCCCATTCTTCTTCCTCCATAAGATTAGCAGACTCTGTTTTCAGTGTAGAGGCCTCTGCAACAACCATTCAGGCCTCTTTCTTCTTTGCCTCTTTAGCAGCCAGTTTTGGATAGTTCTTGATGACATGATCATTTTCTTTATAGTATTTACAAAACAATTTTTGCTTTTCTGATTTCTTCTCATCTTTGTCTTCCTTCTTCAAATGTGCAGCATTTTCAGATTTTTGCTTACTACTAGAAGAGCTCCATTTACCTTTGCCCTTCTGACTAGCCAGGAAAGCTTGATCTGCAACACACATAATAGACTTGTTTTGCCTAGAATGGTCTTCTTGCAATAGAACAGAGACTAACTCCTCAAATGACAAGGCATTTGGATTGCCTTTCATCATCAAACAAAGAGTAGAAGCAAAACTCTGATATGAGTCAGGAAGACCATTCAGAATGGTCTGCACAAGTGAGCTATCTGGTATAACTTCATCAGTAGAAATCAACTGTTCTTTCACATCCTTGATCTTTGTGAGAAAATTGTCCATAGAATCACCTTCATTCATGTGCTCACTCTCCAATTTTTTTCGGAGGTAAGCAACACTTGCCTCATTCCTAGCCTGGTACAATGTGGTAAGTGTATCCCAAGCATCCTTAGCTGTTTTGCAAGAGCGAATGCGAGGAATAATGGCATGTCTGATAGACAAAGCTATCAATGCATGTGCCTGAGCATCTCTGCCATCCCGATGAGTTTGCTCTACAGTAGGTGCAATAGAAACAACAACACAAACAGGAATCTGCAAAATATCATCATCTTCGACATTATCTCCATCAGCTCTAGCACCTAGATTTGTAGTACCTGTATTCACAGGTGTAACAGGACGTCTTTCAACAACCTATACAATATTCCATAGTCCTTTTGCGACCAATACATGACACATCATATAAGCCCATAATGGGTAGTTGGTACCATCCAACTTATCCTCAACAGCCAACATACGGAATACATCACTGCTTTCAACCATGGCCGGTGACTAAAATACCTTGATGTAGAAAATTGACTGTATCTCAAAAAGTTGAACAGAACTACCCAGAAGAATTCTGCTAAACCTCTAGCAAACTTCGAGACGCTTACATTGGTGAACTGAAACTCATATGTACCTTTGGCACAAAAAGACAAAATAGTCTGCACAAGCACTATGATAGTGCATTTGGAGATCCAAACAAACCCAGATCGCAATTTTGGAACTACAGAGCGAAGAGGTTTTGATCTTTGAAACACCCTGAGTATGCTTACCAAATTTTGTGTGATTCTGAGACTACAACCGGAGAGGTTTAAACAACGCCCTAGATGAAGCGATGACCTGGTCTGATACCAATTGTTAGAGTTAGACGTTAGTGGAAGCACGCAAACAACACAAGGAAGAAGAAGAAGCTTGGGGCACAACACACAGTGCTGAATGTATTACCACTAGAATGTACAAAGATAAATAGCCCGTTAGGGCAATAGACATATATACAAGGGGGAGTGGGGAAACCTCCTAAAGAGGGAAAAAAGTGCCTCGGTAGTCCTAGAGTGTTCACAGACATCACTACCTAAATATATCAACACTACTATGGTCAAATAATCTTCTTGTAGAATTACTAAGGGTAGAAAACACTTTGTTGCAACCTTTCATATGCTTAGTAGCACAAGAATCAAATATATAAGGACTTTCTAAGACTACATGTTATAGTGCTCGATCAAAGGCTATCTCTTAGATATTGACACATACATATGATTCTTCATATCAAGACTTAGACTTTGAACTTTCTTCAACATTGTTTCTTGATGATCTTTTCTTCTCATTAAAAAATTTCTTTCTTCTTTGCAGTATTCCCGACATTTGAGAAGTTTTAGCTATAGTTGAGAATGAAAGTCAATCAAAGATCCAGATTTTGAGAAGTGATAGAGGAAGAGAGTATTTGTTAAAATACTTCATCTTTTCTAAGGAGATGAAGGAAGATTCTCTCATCAGCTAACTATTTCCTATGCTTTGGACCATAATGGTATTGCAAAGAGGAAGAATATGACACTTGTTGAAATGATGTGTACGATGATGTCCTCTCTTTCACCTAAATTCTAGTTTGATGGAGTACATAGAGCAAATCACATTCTTAATGGGTCTTCCACAAAAGCTTTAGAGGTCCTTACACCTTATGAAACTTATCATGGGAAGAAGAACAATGTAATTATTTCAAATTTTTTGAATCCCCAGCCTATGTTCACATTAAGAAGAAGGATTGTGGTAAGTTAGATGTCAAAGCAAGCAAAGCAATATTCATTGGTTATCCAATTGAAAGTAGAGAATACATGTTCTATGTATCGTAAGTGATATCCTACTCTCCCACAATGCTTACATTGTAGAAAGTCACATTTATGATATACATGCAAATAATCTAGAATTCATAAAGACAGATGATTATGCATTCTTCAAGATAAATTTCGATGCTTACATTTAGCCATAGATAGGGGTGAACAACCTTCTCAAACCCCAAATGTTACACTTGATAAAGGCAAAGAGAAAGTTTTGAACCTATGCCACCACCATCTATAGCTCCATCTTCCCCTATTTCTTCATTACCTCTTGATGTACCGATTTATGAAGTTGGAGAAACTTCTAGAGAACTTGAAGGAAAAAAATTGGTACCATGATTCGACAAACTTTTGGTATGTAAAAACACTTCACGATAGTGGGATTAATCCATTTAAAGGAAGAACCAAAAGTCAAAAAGATCAGGTAGATCAACAAAACTATGTAAACAAGATCAACAGTATTCTTGCATTAACTTCAGTTGAAGATGAACGAGTTAGTGTCAAAGATGCATTACAAGGTCCTGTTTGGAAAAAAGCAATGCAGGAGGAGATTGATTCTATACATAAGAGTCAAAGTTTGAAGTTATGCTAGTAACCAAAAGCTAAGAGAGCATTGGTTTCAAATGGATCTTCAACATCAAAAGAAAAGCAGATGGTACAATTGATAGGTATAAAGCCCGACTTGTAATCAAAGATTATGAAAAAGAGAAAGGAATTGACTATGATGAACCATTTGCATCTACTTCTAGAATGACCATAGTCAGAATAGTACTTTCACTTGCTGCATTTTTCAGTTGGAAAGTATACTTGTTAGATATCAAGACAACTTTCCTGAATAGTGATCTACATGAAGATGTCTACATTCAGCAACCAGAAGGTTTTGAAGGGACAGGTAAAGAACACTTAATATGTAAACTTATCAAAGCACTTTATGGATTGAAGCAAGAACCAAGTACTTTGTAGGAAAATATACATTTGTACCTATAATCCATCGGCTTTGAAAACTCAGATGCTTCTCCAACCCTCTATATTAAGCCAGAGTTAGATGTCTTGATTATAATAATTGTCTATGTGGATGATATGATCATGATAAGTCCCAAGGATTCAAATCTTTAGTTATTTAAGTCACAACTCAAGCATACATTTGATGTTAATGACCTTGGGATACTACATTACTACTTAGGCATTAAGTTCAACTTCATGAATGATAGTATCTATATGACATAGAAGAAATAGAGATACTTGAGAAGACTAATTGTAAACCTATGCAAACACATATGGATGTTAATGTGTCATTACACACAGATGCATATTCAGAACCTTTTGATGCCACATTATATAGTCAAGCAATTGGATGCTTGATCTATCTATCTATCTAATACATTACTAGACATTTAATTTGTTGTTTCTCAACTATCAAGGTTCATGCAAAAACCACTCAAGATCCATTGGAAAGCACTAAAGAGGATATTTACATATTTGAAGGGAACCTCAAGTTATGCTATGGTATTTCCAAAATCACAATATTTTCTCTGATTAGTGCTCTTTGCACTGTATCATAGGATTTAGCTAGATCAAATGGTCACTATGTTTGCAAAGAGTGTGAAAAAGCTTGTCCCAAACTCCCACAACTTCTCAAGCACTCCTTTTCTAGATTTCAATGTGATTTAACATGATCCATTGATTTAAACAATCTAACAACTATGCATATCCACGCATGAAGATTCAAAGTAGAGATATTATTCAAAGAATATTTTATTCCACAATATCATTAGTGGTTTTTTTTGCCCTTTAAATGTCAGGTATTAAGCTTCTTAATCCCAAAAAATTAAGAGTCCTTACAAGGCCCATGCAAGGTTCATTACTTCACCTAATGGACATTGCAATCTAGTGAGGGTCAGCTTTGAAGTTTATTGTGCTTAACGTATCTCACATCACTCTCCACTATTGTGAGTGGTGTGGCTTCTTCAACTCAATTGTGTCTCCATCTTTCCATGCCAACCTGGTGTTCTTCTAGAGCTTGTGTTTGATTGCTCACTAATGTAGTTGTTGATAATCATAGTGATGATTCTGATTGTTCTTGGCATTGAGCATTTCAATATGATCTTAGAATGTATATTTTGCACATTTGGAAATGGCTCATTGGATGATGCTTGTAAAATCCCTAAAGAATGTGTTGTTACAATATTTAGTACCACATTGATTGATACATGCCTTGTTGTTGATGCGTCAAAGATTGCTCCAATACATGTTATTGCATAGTGAAGCCTTTCATAGGACATCTTTCAATACTAGATCAATAACTCAAAGTTCCAAATCTCTCTCTTCTAGGGTTTTGGCATTTCCTCATAGAAAGGGGGAGAAAAAATGCTTTCTATACATGTATGATTCATCACAATCCACATGGTACTTCTCTTCCTTTAATCAATATTGAAATACAAGAGATTTATTCCACCATTGTTGACTTACACATTTCTGCCGAGAATCTCCATCTTTCCATGCCAACCTGGTGTTCTTCTAGAGCTTGTGTTTGATTGCTCACTAATGTAGTTGTTGATAATCATAGTGATGATTCTGATTGTTCTTGGCATTGAGCATTTCAATATGATCTTAGAATGTATATTTTGCACATTTGGAAATGGCTCATTGGATGATGCTTGTAAAATCCCTAAAGAATGTGTTGTTACAATATTTAGTACCACATTGATTGATACATGCCTTGTTGTTGATGCGTCAAAGATTGCTCCAAAACATGTTATTGCATAGTGAAGCCTTTCATAGGACATCTTTCAATACTAGATCAATAACTCAAAGTTCCAAATCTCTCTCTTCTAGGGTTTTGGCATTTCCTCATAGAAAAGGGGAGAAAAAATGCTTTCTATACATGTATAATTCATCACAGTCCACATGGTACTTCTCTTCCTTTAATCAATATTGAAATACAAGAGATTTATTCCACCATTTTTGACTTACACATTTCTGTTGAGAAGCATGGGTGTTGGGTATGGAGAGAAAGCACGAGGATGAGAGTTCAAAAGATGAAAGGCTAGAGCATGGACATCTCAACACCCTATCCATTTGAGTAGGATATGGACATACAACATGACCTAGTCCATTGGGTTTTCTTATTTGTAAGCTCCAAGAACATACAACACCCCTAGCTTAACGAATGGACATATGGCATGCGCCTAGTGTAAAATTCATGCACATTGTGGCATCCATGAAGTATTTGGGATCCACAAATATATGGAGTAGCTTGTACGTGAGGTTTTTACATGATGGGGTAGGCAATTCTCCCAAAAGAGATGTTTAAAAGATGTATTCTTTGGATACATCAACTTTGGAGGATTCAATGGATTCTATTGGAACGATCTATAGCAAAATTGGAATGTTTTGGCTCTCTCTTCGGACTATTTTTGGGCTTTCATTTCTTCTTAAGTGCTGGCACATTTCGTGTCATCAAGGTCTTGTGTGCTAATGTGGAATCTTTGCCTCGTGATGGTATAGTTCCTCAAGAGCCAATTGAGGGGCCTCAAGAGCCACATTTCAAAATTTGATGTATGAGGGAGAAAACCAACCAAAATCTCATGTGCAATGCTTCCAACTATGCATACAAGGGCTCTTCTGATTGGATGAAGTTTTCCATGTATGCCTAAACATTTGCAAAACATTCTTTTCCCACTAGAATAACCACACCAATTTTGTTACTTTTATCTTAGAAACCCTTCCCCACGGTCGACTATCAACATTATCCCTTTTTTGTTTGGGGTGTTCCTTGAGTGACAAAAGCTCTTGCTTTACCTCTTGGGCAAGGGCAGTGATTGGCCACACACAATCAGTCCAAGTGCAAGTAGAATGAATTCAAAGCATTTTCTTGCACATATGATCTTCATGTGAAGTGTTCTAATAGTCACAAGCATGTTCTTGCACATATGATCTTCATGTGAGGTCTTAAAAGTCTAGTCCAGATAGCTCCATTTTGAATTTGATAGCAAAAAGCAACAACAACATTGAACTTGTGCATGAATTCTCATATGTCTATAAGGATTGACCCTTTTTGCATATTTGAGTCAAGGAATGTGATTTAGCTCACGACTTCAAAGCTTTCCAACATCGTCCAAGCACAGTTGATTTCTTAACTTTAGAATCATCTTGAGCCCTCTCTTGTGAATGCTCAAGAGAGCATACTTGAGCTATCTCATATGCCTTTTATGTTAACCAGATTGATGTCTTGCAAAATAGAAGAAAAGAGAGTGGGATTTGTGCCACTTGAAACAAATTATAATGACTCTGCACAATCTAGATCAACATCTAAGCCCATATCTTGTATAATAGCTCATACAGCTTGTTTCGTTATTTATCCTTCTCTTGGTTGGTATACAACACCTCTCTCTCTCTCTCTCTCTCTCTCTCTCTATATATATATATATATATATATATATATATATATATATATATATATAAATATATATATATATAACTTTAAGATTCAGGGGGCATACGGTAGTGTGTGCGTCTTATAACAAGCAACTTCAACTGAAAAATCTGCTCGCATAGCCTAGTGGTTGATGCTTTGAGTCTCAAGGAGGAAGTCCTGAGTTCAAATCTTGGCTGGACATAACCATGAGTTCCCAAAGATGGGTGTCCATGAAGTTCCCCAAGATGGGTGCCTCTACCTTACGAGCTCGGGTGTGTGTGTCTTTCCAATTCATCGTACTCTCAAAAAAGAAAAAGAAAAATCCGCCCACCCAAATTTGTATCCCATTGTTTTGTCTTACTACTTCCGTTGTACAGAGAGCACTTTCCACACAAACATTCTTCAAACAAACAAACAAACATTCTCCACACAAACAGACAAACATTCTCCATTGTTTTGTCTTACAAAGAGCCACCTTTAACTCACCGTCATTTATCAGGACTCACAAGAGAAGTGCACATGAATGGTTGACATCCTCATGCAGCCCAAGACTTACTACCACTTCTCACGACTTAGAAGAGAAGTGAAGTGCGCATCAATGGATGACATCATGCTCAACCATCTCATGCGCCCCAAGACTTAGTACCACCCATCCTTAGTGCTCCTCAATGTATCTCATGAACATAAGTCGCAAGAGGATGCTAGAAAAAAAGTGTAAAGAATGTATTGCTAAAAACTTAGCACTATCACTGATGTTCTTTTGATAGAAACCTTAATGGTGATGTGTACCGAAACCCTTGATAGACATCCTTGGCTACAATATCAGTAAGCAAAAATCACAAATCCGACTGCCTTGAGGTCTTCACATTTCTTCAAAAAAAAGAAAAAACACACAAGTGAAAGTGTGCTTTTGTACTTTAAAGCTTCCCTAAATGATGATAGGGGAGCAGATGAACCCGACATGGGCCTTTTAGATTCAAGAGTGATTAGGAATGGACCAATGAAAGGAGGGCGGTAGACACAATCTAGTCCCTTAATTACATAGGTGAGGCATAGGCTTCCCTTGTTTTTGCTAGTGGGTTTCCACATGGGAATGGTTTTGGAAATCTCACATCACTCTCCACTATTCTTAGAGGTGTGGCTTCTTCAACTCAATTGTGTCTCCATCTTTCCATGCCAACATGATGTTCTTTTCGATCTTGTGTTTGATTGCTCCTTAATGTACTTGTTGATAATGATAGTGCTGCTTCTAATTGTTCTTTGCATTGAGCATGGTATACTCTTTAGGCTCAAATATAAACAAGCATGCTCTCCGCTATTTCCTCTCATGCTTTCGAGTTCCTTGCATAAGGGAGAGAGAGAGAGAAAGAGACAGAGAGAGACAGAGAGAGAGAGAGAGAAATGGAGAGCCTCATTCCAATATGAATGTGATGTTACAATATTTAGCACTACATTGGTCGATAGATGCCTTGTTGCTGATGTGTTGAAGATTGCTCCGAAACATGTTTTTGCAGACTAACACCTTTCATAGGACATCTTTCAACTCTACATCAATAACGCAAAGTCCCAAATCTTTCTCTCTTTTGGGGTTTTTTCATTTCCTCATGGAAAAGTGGAGGAAAAATGCTTTTTACACATGTCGTACATATAATTCATCAAATCCATCTGGTACTTCTCTTGTTTTAATCAATATTGAAATACAAGACATTTATTCCACCATTGTTGACATAGGCATTTCTGGTGAGAAGCATGTGTGTTGAGGATGTCTTGAAACAACTCAATGCACTTTGGAGCGGGCTAAAATAGAAGTTCGAACCTCTCTAACTGTAAGTTGAATAGAGGCTGAAACTTAAGGTCAACCCTCATTGACTCCAACTTGAACAAAGGCTCACAATTTAAGTTTGAGCCTCTCTAATGCCAAGTTGAATTGAGGCTCAAAATTAAGCTCGAGCCTATATAACTCGAAGTTGAATAGAAGCTCAAAGTTAAGTTTGAGCCTCCACTACTAGAAATAGGGGGGCGTAGTGACGCCCCCCAATGAAAAAAAAGCACATCCCATCGCTTATGCGATGCTAGCGTCATAAGTGACGAGACTTTTTTTTAATAAAAAAACATGATTCATCGCATCAGCGATGCATAGCATCACTTATGCGACACTACAAATGTGCATTACTAGCCAACAACGCTTTTACTAACATTGGCAAACTGCGTGCGACGCTAGAGCATCGCATACTCAACATGCTGATATTTCAGAGCATCGCATAAGCGACACTCTAGAATGTTAAAAAAAATTCGATTTCTCCTGGCACATTTCTCGCAGGATCAAGACGTGAGAGAGAGAGAGAGAGATCGACCCTACTAGTTTTAGCACACACCTCAAAGGAAGCAAGGTATGCACACACAGGCACACACATACACACATAGATTTACACACACATGTACACATGCATACACACACACATATACACACATAGACACACACACATACACATAGACACACACACACATACACACATAGACACACACACATACACACACACATACATATTAGACACATACACACTTACACACACACACATCCACACACATTTCCACACACACATACACGTGCATACACACATATATATACACATAGACACATATATGCACACAGACACACATAGATACACACACATACACACATATTTACACACACACATACACACATATTTACACACACACATACACACTAGTTTACACACACACATACACATGCATACACACACACACATATATACACACATAGACACATGCATACACACATAGACACACACAAATACACACATAGACACACACACACATACACATACACATATACACACACACATAGACACATGCACACTTACACACACACACATCCATGTCACGAGGAAGGAGATAAGGAAGAGAGCTCACACACACACTCTCACTCTCAACGAGAAGCACACACACAAATTGAGGCAAGGAAGAATGATCTTCTTCTTCTTCTATTACATAAAAGGAATGTACAAGAATGACCTAAAAACAAGAATACAACAAGTGCAATATATAAAGAACAGTACATAAGGAAAAACCTAATGTCCACGAATGAGTGAGTTGGCAAGAAACAAATGTGCCATCACTCTCGGTAGATAAATCTAATAAATCTCAATGAAGTATCCCTGACATATACCGGCATGACCACTATACATGTCAGAGAAAGACTGGTACGTGTCATCTTGGATCATCACATGTTGAGCTTGATATCTCAACACTCCCCCTCAAGCTCAACGCCATATCCTGTAATCCAAGCATCTTCCGAAACTTCTTCAACTTCTCAGCTCCAAGTGCTTTGGTGAAAATATCAGCAACCTGCTCATCTGTTCTCACATAAACAAGATCAATATCACTTGCTAATACCTTCTCTCTGATGAAGTGATAATGTACCTTGATATGCTTTGTTCTAGCATGGGAAACAGGGTTCCGTGCTAACTGTATGCTGCTAAGATTATCACAATAGATAGTGATAGGCTTTTGCACTTCCACACCTAAATCTGCAAGTAACATCTCCAGCCATGATGCCTCACATGCTGCCATTGAAGCACCTCTATACTCAGCCTCTGTACTCGACAAAGCAACGGTGGGTTGCTTCTTACTGCTCCATGTAATAGCTGCACCTCCAAGTGAGAAAAGAAAGCCATTAGTAGATCTTCTATCTGGAGTACTACCAGCCCAATCTGCATCGGTGTATCCATGAACGTGCAAATCTACACGAGCTTCATAAAACAATGCATAATCCAAAGTAGCACTCACATAACGTATAGTGCACCTCAGAGCATCCAAATGTGGCTTCCTGGGAACCTGCATAAACTAACTTTCAAGTCCAATAGTGTAGCTTAAATCAGGCCTTGTAATTGTAAGATATATAAGACTTCCCACAATTTTCCTGTACATAGTAGCATTTTCCAATGCTTCACCTGATGTAGTATCCAATTTCAAATTTTGATCTAAAGGCATAGAAATTGGCTTACAATCAGCCATATCATACTTTTGCAGCATATTCAAGGCATATTGCCTTTGCAACATCCATATACCTGTTTCTGTATGTATAAACTCAATGCCCAAGAAATAGCGCAGCACACCAAGATCTTTCATGTCGAATTCCTGCATAAGAAGTTTCTTTACCTCTTTGATGCTTTCTTCATTATCACCACCTACAATCAGGTCATCAACATAAATAGCCACAATAGTGATGCCATCATCAGCCTTCCTTGCATATAGTGAGTGATCTGCATCACACATAGAAAACCCAATGCTGGTTAAGTAATCAACAATCCTTGCATGCCATGCACGCGGAGCTTGCTTCAGCCCATACAAAGCCTTTTGCAACGTGCAAACATATTCTGGATGCTTTGAATCTTCATATCCTTGTGGCTGGTCCATATATACTTCTTCCTGTAACTCACCATGTAGGAAAGCATTCTTCACATCCATCTGATGCAAAGTCCATCCTTTTGCTGTAGCTAATGCAACAAGTGTCATAACAGTAGACATTTTAGCTACAGGGCTGAATGTTTCCTCATAATCAATGCCATATGTCTGTGCATATCCTTTAGCTACCAATCGTGCTTTATACCTGCTTATGCTACCATCAGCATTATGCTTTACCTTGTAAACCCATTTACAGCCTATGGGTTTCTTTCCTTGCGGCAATGGAACCAACTTCCATGTATCATTTCCATAAAGTGCAGCCATCTCCTCATCCATAGCTTTTTTCCAATCTGCATTACCAATTGCATCTTCAAAACAAGAAGGTTCAACATCTTGTATTGTCATGTAGGCACAATGGCGAGCCATGTAACTATCATATGTCAATCGTTGCACTGAATTATGCATCCTCCCAGATCTTCTTGGTCCTGGTTCACTTCTCCTTGTATCATCTGCATGTGCCCTTCTTACTCCTGGAGTCTTCACAGAGGGCAATCCAAGTTCATCATCAAGACTCTTTTCTGAACCGCTTGAATCTCCATCAATGTCTTCAAAACCTGCACATGTTTTATGACCAGTAGAAAGCTTTTCTTTACCTTTCTTGGATGTATTTGATGAATTTGCTGGACTGAAATTCCCACGTAATCTTCCACTCCATGGATTTGAGTTGGAATTATTGCTTGGTGATGCATCCGGTCCACTCAAAACCTGAGATTCTGCACTTGATTTTTCAACATTTGCTTTGTCATTTGGTTCAAGACTCAGTCCTTCTTTGGCATCTGCATAGAAGCTTGACATTTCATCAAATACCACATCTCTGCTCACCTTTACCTGTCGTGTGAGTGGGTTATAACATTTATATCCCTTCTGCTCAAGGGAGTATCCAATGAAGACACACTTTTCTGCTTTTGGATCAAGCTTCATCTTCAATTCATCTGGGACATGTACATATGCAATACAGCCAAAAACTTTCAGATGTGATAAGTTTGGCTTTTTACTTGTAAACTTCTCCTCAGGTGTAACTTGATGTACAACAGCAGTCGAAGTTCTGTTCATGATGTATACAGCAGTATGCACAGCTTCTGCCCAATAACAATGAGGCATATTCTTCTCAGCCATTAAGGCTCTTGCTATTTCTGCAATATGTCTGTTTTTGTATTCAGCAACACCATTCTATTGTGGTGTGTACCTGCATGAAAACTGACGCTGAATTCCATGATTTTTTAGAAAACTGCTAAACTCATTTGACATGTATTCACCTCCTCCATCAGATCTTAATGTCTGAATGTACTTCCCTGTCTACTTTTCCACCATAACTTTAAAATTCTGGAAGTGAGTAAACACCTCGCTCTTCTCTTTCATGAAATATACCCATACTTTGCGTGTATGGTCATCAATGAAAGTAACATAAAACCTGCAACCACCCATAGATGTGGTCTTTGCTGGACCCCAAACATCTGTATGTACTACTTCTACTACATTCTCACTAACATGCTTGTCATGTGGAAATGATGCTCTTGACTGTTTACCAAATGGACATGCTGCACATACCTTCTGCATTTCTGCAACTTTGAAATTTGGTAGTCCATGGACAATCTCCTTTGACTGCATCAGTTTCAGCCTTTGCAAGTTTGCATGTCCAATCCGTTTGTGCCATATCTCTATATCTGCAATAACTCCTGCACCTTTTGCAAACATGGCTGCATTCATTTCAAGAATCTTCACATTTAAGGTGAACATCCTACCCACTTTGTTTCCTTTGGCAACCAATCGTCCATCCTGCTTGTACTCTTCTACATATAATCCATCAGCATTGAACCTGACTTGTAATCCCTGGTCAACCATTTGTCCAACAAAAACTAGATTCTTTGTTATATTTGGAACATGCAGCACATCAGCGAGATGTTTTACCTTTCCGTCCTCCATAGACAATGCTATGTTTCCTGTCTGCTCAGTAGGATGCGATGTATCATCACCTGTTTCAACATATCCAGGAACTGGCATTTTCTGCAAACTACTAAACCATTCTGCATGACTGGTCATGTGATTTGAAGCACCTGAATCAACATACCAGACATTATCATTTGATTTTGAAACACCAGCAGACATCGTATTCATCATGTGATGTTGAACCATAAACAACTTCTCAGAATCATCTGCACTTGTGGATGCATAGTTGTTTTGCTACCTTCTGTTATTTTGATTCTTCAACCTGCAATCACGTTCAAAGTGCCCAGGTTTACCACAATTCCAGCATCCTTTACTATCATTACCTGAATCATTTCTTTGGAAATTTCTACGACCTCTTTGACTCCCCCTTCCTCGAAACTGTCCTCTTCCTCCTGCATGATTCTGTTGTTGACCTTGCTCTTGGTTATTGTTTCCTCTTCCACTTCCAAAACCTCTACCTCTGCCTCTTCCTCTGCCAGAGTAGAATACCTGCTTAGAACTGGGATTTCCTTGGGAGTTTGAATCCTCACCAAGATTCTTTTCTTCAATAATCAGCATAGATACCAAATCAACAAAATTTGGAATATTTTCCCTGGTCTGTATAGAAGTTCTGAACTGCTTATATGCAGCTCCTAAACCATGAAGGAACACTTCCACCTTATCATCATCATCTACATTCACGCCAATAGATGCAAGTGACTCACATATGCTTTTGATTTTTAGAGTGTAGTCACTTCCGACATGCTCTTTTTCTCCAATGTATGCAGCTCGTTCTTGAGTTGCAATTTCCATGCCTTTGTATTGGTCTCGTAGAAAGTGACCAAACTGTTCCAAGCCTCTTTTGGAGTCTTGGCATCCTGTATGTGTCCAATCATGCTATCTTGTATGCTAACAGATAGCCAATACATTACCTTTCGTGCTCCTTGATTCCATTCCTCATATGCTCTTAACTGTTCTGCAGTCCGATTCCTTTCTGGTAACTACGTAGCATTTTCATTCTCTCCTTTGATGTACTTCCAGTAGCCTTTTCCCATGAGGAAATTCGTCATTCTGAATCTCCAAGCATGGAAGTTGTTCTTGTCCAACTTATCGCTCATAAGCTGAGTCATTCCATCTGCGTTTTCCATTTCTCCAACAATTCACAACACCGCAACACACTACAAGCAGCACTTCTGCTTGAACACTGTCGCACTATGACGTGACAGTTCGATCTTAGAAAAACACAGTTTTTTTGTATCAACAGTACACGAAATTGCTTGAAATTCTGGATCTGGAATATATGAGTGTCGCCCGAACAGAACGCAAGTTACAGTTTCTGAAACTGACCTGGTTTTTCTGTGGGCCCCACCTTACGGGCTCGAGACAGGTTGAGATGGCTGTGAAACTTTGATCTGACAAAAACAAGTGACCCTAAAGGGATAACTCTCGAAAATATTTTGAGGTCTTCTACCTTTACGCTGATTTTCGTAGCAAACGGAGGTCGTTTGTGAAATCGCGTTTTCTCCACGCCTTGCCCCGTAGTCTTCACCGTCACCTTCTCCACGAGCTCTCTACAGCCACACTGGCTCTGATACCATGTCACGACGAAGGAGATAAGGAAGAGAGCTCACACACACACTCTCACTCTCAAGGAGAAGCACACACACAAATTGAGGCAAGGAAGAATGATCTTCTTCTTCTTCTATTACATAAAATCAATGTACAATAATGACCTAAAAACAAGAATACAACAAGTGCAATATATAAAGACCAGTACATAAGGAAAAACCTAATGTCCACGAATGAGTGAGCTGGCAAGAAACAAATGTGCCATCACTCTCGGTAGATAAATCTAATAAAGCTCAATGAAGTATCCCTGACATATACCGGCATGACCACTATACATGTCAGAGAAACGAAAAAATGGTACGTGTCATCTTGGATCATCACATGTTGAGCTTGATATCTCAACAATCCACCACATTTACACACACATACACATGCATATAGACCTATATATATAGATACACACGTATATACACACATAGACACACACACATACACACATAGACACACACGCACACATACACACATATGCACACATATAGGCACATACACACACATATATGCATACACACACACACACGTAGAGAGACATACACACACACACATACACATACATGCATGCATATGCATACATAATGCAGATGCATATGGATACATACATACTTACATGCATACACACACGTGCATATATATGGATACATAATGCACATGCATATGCATACATACATGCTGACATTCATACACACACATACACACACATACACATACACATACACACATAGACACACGCACACACATAGACTCACACACACATACACACACACATAAATGCATACACACACATAGAGAGACATACACACACATACACATACATTCATACATATGCATACATAACGCATATGTATATGCATATGCATACATACATACTTACATGCATACACACACATACACACACATACACACACATATGCATACATATGCATACATAATGCACATGCATATGCATATATACATGCATACACATACACACACATAGACACATACACACACACATACACACATATACACACATATTTACACACACATACACATGCATACACACATACACACATAGACACACACACATACACACACACATACACACACAAATACACACACACATACACACATAATGCATATGCATATGCATACATACATACTTACATGCATACACACACATACACATATGCATACATATGCATACATATGCATACATAATGCACATGCATATGCATACATACATGCATACACATACACACATACACACACATACACACACATACACACATACACACACATAAACACATACACACATACACACACATAGACACATACACACTTACACACACTCACATCCAGACACATTTACACATACCCATACACATGCATACAGACACATATATATACATACACACATATATACACACATAGACACACACATACACACACACATACACACATAGACACACACACACATACACACACACATAGATGTGAAGAGAGATGGTGGATGCAATCCAAAGATGAGTAGGTGCTACTACAACCAGCTTCACACCAGCCAACTGAGACTTCAGAGTTGATTAATAGACCCTTTGAGCTTCCTAAATCCACCAAAATATCAGCCAAGTACTTTGGAACATGTATCCCAAAAGTTTAAGTCAAGACAGACTAGTTGCGAAATGACTAGCTCCCAAAACTTGTTATTTTTGGACATACACCTGCTGGAAAAAATGAACAGTGCTCTCAACCTGGTAGGAATTAGAAAACTTCCTTTTGGGCATAGCAAATAGACTTAGCAAGCTTCCCAATCCAAGTTAAAACACTTCAAATGATGGACTGAGCACTGAGAACAAGTTTCATCAATTTCTGGAACATTCCCACAATTCTCGGGGCTCTGCAGAGATAGACCAGTAAGCAGTAAAATGCAGATATCTCCCAAAGTATTAACTCAATGACCTTGAAAATTTATGTACACAAAATAGTCAGTACAAGCTATCCAACGCAAGTTAAAGCACTGAAAAAGGTTCAGTAGAACTCAAGATATGACCTTCTGAATGTACTACTATGAGTGAGTATAACAGAGAACAAAACAGAGAAGTAAATGGTGATAGATGTATAGATTCACATATGATTACAACCACATTGGCAATGAATCTTTGCAAAATGGGAGTAGAATGATAGAGCTATGGAGTAAGCTCTTCAATCTCTACAAAATGACATCAAGTGGTCACGTACAAGGCTTGTTAATCGCCTCTTCCTTCTTGCTCTTTTTATAGCTATTCTTGGAGGGAGTTTTGAATTCGAATTCGAATGGCTCCACTTAAAAGTGATCCCCAAAGTTAGGAGAGATTCCCTCAGCTCAAAAATTCATGATTTTGGTAGTTGGAGCCACGAATTTGCTTTTACATCATGGATGAGGTAAGCCATCCTTTTCCTTTTTTCTTTTTTCATTTACAAGAGATAAAATGTACTCTTTTACAAGAGGTGTTCACATGACTACTCATGTGACTTACAAATGAGGATAATATCAAATATATCAAGCATGTAGGCTTGGGTAAAATGCACCAACAGCTCCCCCTCAAGCCTAACATGCTTGGCCTTCAAATAAGGCTTCAATTGTCCTTGATTTCCTGCAAGCCAATCATCAACTTGAATCTACTTAATTTTGTACCATCAAGAGCTTTAGTCAACATGTCGGCACATTGCATATCTGTAGAGACATAGGATAATTGAATATCCTTGCTCATTAGCTTCTCCCTTACGTAATGGTAGTGGACTTCAATATGCTTGGTTCTAGCATGGTATACCGGATTAGCTGCTAGATGTAGTGAGCTTGTGTTGTCACCAAAAATGTGAGGTGTTGAAGAATGAAGTCCAAGATCTGTGTACAAAGACTTTAACCACATGATTTCTTGAGTTGCATTAGCCAAACCTCTATATTCAGCTTTGGTAGAAGATAATGCCATGGTTGGTTGCTTCTTCGATGACCAAGAAATGATTTTTGAACCTGCAAATGATATATACCCTGATGTGCTTCTTCTATCATCTTTAGATCCGGCCCAATCTGCATCTGAGTAGACCTTTAGCTCAATATCTGAAGTATATGAATAGAACAAACCTTCGTTCATGGTCCCCTTTAGGTACTTGAGGACTCTCTTGGCCGCTTCCATATGTGGTCTTCTCGGCTTATGCATAAACTGACTCAATATGCTAACACTATAGCATATATCCACCCTTGTGAGTGTTGCATAGTTCAAACTTCCAACCAAGCTTTGATAGCTTGTGATGTCTTCAATTGGCTCTCCTTCATAAGCACTAAGCTTATGATTTTGCTCCATAGGTGTACCTGCACACTTGGTATTTTCCATCTTGAACTTGACGAGCATGTCATGCACATGCTTCCTTTGTGTGATGTATATACCTGAATCTGTGTAGATCAACTCCAATCCAAGAAAATAAGTGAGTGGTCCGAGGTCACTTATTTTGAACTCCTCCTTCATTTGAGCCTTTACTTGTTTGATTCCTTCAAGATCATTGCCTGTGATAATAATATCATCAACATACACACATAAATAGATCACTTCAGATCCATTCCTCTTTATGAACAAAGAGGTATCCGCCTTGCTAGCTTTGAATCCTTGGTCCTGCAAATAAGTCACCAGTCTGAAATTCCAAGCTCTTGGAGCTTGCTTCAATCCATACAAAGCTTTCTTTAGTTTGCATACATAGTTAGGATGATGTGCATCCTCATATCCAGGAGGTTGTGACATATACACTTCCTCAGAAATCCATCCATTCAAGAAAGCATTCTTTACATCAAGTTGATAAAGATTCCAATTTCTAGATGCAGCAAGACTAATGAGAACCCTAATTGTAGGCATTTTTGCAACAGGAGAGAAAGTCTCCTCATAATCAATACCATGGGTTTGAGCAAACCCTTTAGCAACTAACCTTGCTTTGTGTCTATTTATACTTCCATCTCGATTCCTCTTGATTTTGTATATCCATCGAGATCCGATTATCTTCATAGATGCTTGTTAGGTACAAGCTCCCAAGTGTCATTCTCCTTCAAGGCTTCCATTTCTTCATCCATTGCATCTCTCCAATCTTTCTTGCTTTGTGCTTCTTCAAATGTGGTAGGTTCTTCATTGGTTGAATCCTTTGCAATGTAGATTGAGTGCTTGGTGACCAAAGAAGTATCATAACCAAACCTCTCTGGTTTCTTCTTCTCCCTTGAAGACCTTCTAAGTGGTTGATGTGAGCTCTCGGGTCCATATGTAGCATCCTGCATCTTTGCTTTACCTTTGTTCTTCCATAGCTTTAGTCTTTCCAAGTCTTCTAGGTCAATCTCTGAATCACTTTCTTCAATCTGCTTTGGCTCCTTTGGTTGAAGTGATGGAAAATCTTCATCCAAGTCATATGGCAGCTTCACTTTCCTGTCATCATCAAACCATGATTTTTTTCATCAAAAATTACATCTCTACTCACAGAAAATCCTTTATTGGTTGGATTGTACAATCTATATCCTTTTTGGTTTTGATCATAACCAATGAATACGCACTTCTCTGCCTTGGGATCCAATTTCCCTCTTACTTGAGAAGGAATGTGAGCATAGGCTAAGCATCCAAAGATTTTGCAATGCTCTAGACTAGTTCTTCTTCCATTCCATACTTCATATGGAGTGGTTCCATCTAGTGACTTAGATGGAAGTCTATTTATGAGATATGTGGCTGTCGACACAGCCTCTGCCCATAGGTAGTTCGGCAATCCCTTTTCGTTGAGCATGGACCTTGTAGCTTCGACAATAGCTCTGTTCCTCCTCTCTGCTACACCATTGAGTTCGGGTGTATACCTTGTAGTGACTTCCCTTTTAATGCCTCTTTCATGCAAGAAGGCATCAAATTCAGAAGAGAAGTATTCTCCTCCACCATCTGATCTGAGTTGTTTCAAAGTCCTACCTGTTTGGTTTTCAACAAGAGCAATATACTTCTTAAAGCAATTAAACACTTCATCCTTGCGCTTCATGAAAAAGAAAATGGTCCACCTACTACAATCATCTATGAAAGACACATAATATCTTGAGCCTCATATAGATGGCTCCTTACTTGGACCCCACACATCCGTGTGCACTAGATCCAAAGGATTTTGATACATATATCCTTTCTTATTGAAAGGTTGTCTATGAGCCTTGCCGAGTTGACAAGCTTCACACTTATAAATCATGTGTTGCCTTGTGATATTAGGCAAACCAAGTACACTTTGGTCCCTGCAAATCTGTTTGAGTGTCCTCTCACCAATGTGAGCAAGCCTTTTGTGCCATATCTCCAACTCTGTTAGAGTTTGAGATCCATAGCTAAACAAAGCTATGTTCTTTGTATCTTCCACTTCAAAAGTGAAAAGCCTTCCTGTCTTTTCTCCTTTGGCAATCCTTCGAAAGCCTTGCCTTGGGTCTTCAACATATGCTCCAAATCGATTGAATCTAACCTGCAATCCTTTTTCAACAATCTGTCCAACACTTATTAAATTTTTGGTAATTGTAGGGACATACAAGACTTTGCTTAAGAGGTTCATATTCCCATCTGATGTCTTCACATTACCTATCTTCTCCACTGAGTGCTTTGTGTCATCTCCTGTCTGCACTTCATGCTTGTTATGAGGATCTTCCAAATCAGAAAGTAAAGCCACATTTCCTGCTACATGGTTCGAGCATCCCGAATCAATGTAAAATATGTGATCATCATCCTTACCCTTCTTTGCTGATAGATTCATAATCAATAATGAATCTTCTTGACTTTGGTCCTCTGCATAGTTATTGTAATCTCTTCTTCCTCTATGGCCACTTTGATAGTTGTTGTTGTTGTTGTAATTGTTGTTGTAGTAGTTGTTGTTGTTGTAGCCTCCATTGTATCTACCTCTATTTGATCCATAGCCACCTCTATTGAATCCTCTTCCTCTTGAGTTCGTCGGGTTCCTGAAACATTCTTCAGTAGTATGGTTAGATAAGCCACATATGTTGCAAGGTTGAGATGATTGGAATCTCCCCCTGCCTTGCTTTCCACCTCTGCCTCTTCCTCTAGCTCTTCCTCTACCTGCAAAGTTTGCTTGGAAAGAGCTTCCTTCATCTTCATTCTTCCTATTCTTTGACATGTCCTTGACCTTAGCTTTATCAGAATATAAGGCAGAAGTTTGATTACCTCTTGAGGACTCACCACCTTTGCTAATCTTTGCTTCATGAGTGAAGAGTTGGCCCATGAGTGTGTTGAGGTCGGGTACATGCATATCCATGTATAAATCCATGGCTGTTGTGAATGACTCCCACTTGTCGTCTGCTTTGATTCCATTCATGATTTGTCTTATGATTTGCTCCTCTTCAATTACCTCTCCAATGCTTCCAAGTTGGTCGGAAATCTCCTTCATCTTTGTGACATAATCAGTCACATTTTTCTTTGGGCTTTTCTTCATTGTTGTGAACTCCATCCACAATTGGTTCTTCCTTGCTCGAGTGTTGCAAGAGAAGAAAGAAGCAAGTGCATTCCAGGTTTCTCTTGATGTCTTGCCTCATGGTTGGCATTGCCTCATCTCCGGATATGAATCCATATAGATTCCTCCCTTGAAGGTAAGCCTCCATCCTTAGAGACCATGCCGGGTAGTTGTTTCGATCCAATTTGTCAATTGTTGATGGAAATCCATCTCCCATGTTGCTTGACTATGCTCTGATACCACTATGAAGAGAGATGGTGGATGCAATCCAAAGATGAGTACGTGCCGCTACAACCAGCTTCACACCAGCCAACTGAGACTTCAGAGTTGATTAATAGACCCTTTGAGCTTCCTAAATCCACCAAAATATCAGCCAAGTACTTTGAAACATGTATCTCAAAAGTTTAAGTCAAGACAGACTAGTTGCGAAATGACTAGCTCCCAAAACTTGTTATTTTTGGACATACACCTACTGGAAAAAATGAACAGTGCTCTCAACCTGGTAGGAATTAGAAAACTTCCTTTTGGGCATAGCAAAAAGACTTAGCAAGCTTCCCAATCCAAGTTAAAACACTTCAAATGATGGACTGAGCACTGAGAACAAGTTTCATCAATTTCTCGAACATTCCCACAATTCTCGGGGCTCTGTAGAGATAGACCAGTAAAAGTAAAATGCAGATATCTCCCAAAGTATTAATCCAATGACCTTGGAAATTTATATGCACAAAGTAGACAAAACAAGCTATCCAAAGCAAGTTAAAGCACGGAAAAAGGTTCAGTAGAACTCAATATATAACCTTCTGAAGGTACTACTCTGAGTGAGTATAACAAAGAACAAAACAGAGAAGTAAATGGTGATAGATGTATAGATTCACATATGATTACAACCACATTGGCAATGAATCTTTGCACAATGGGAGTAGAATGATAGGGCTATGGAGTAAGCTCTTCAATCTCTACAAAATGACATCAAGTGGTCACGTACAAGGCTTGCTAATCGCCTCTTCCTTCTTGCTCTTTTAATAGCTATTCTTGGAGGGAGTTTTGAATTCGAATTCGAATGGCTCCACCTAAAAGTGATCCCCAAAGTTAGGAGAGATTCCCTCAGCTCAAAAATTCGTGATTTTGATAGTTGGAGCCACGAATTCGCTTTTACATCATGGATGAGGTAAGCCATCCTTTTCCTTTTTTCTTTTTTCATTTACAAGAGATAAAATGTACTCTTTTACAAGAGGTGTTCACATGACTACTCATGTGACTTACAAATGAGGATAATATCAAATATATCAAGCATGTAGGCTTGGGTAAAATGCACCAACAATAGACACATACACACACATATATGCATACACACACGTAGAGAGACATACACACACATACACATACATGCATACATATGCATACACACACACACAGGTAGAGAGACATAAACACACATACACAAACATGCATACATATGCATACATAATGCATATGCATATGCATAATACATACTTACATGCATACACACACATACACACACATGCATACATATGCATACATATGCATACATAATGCACATGCAGATGCATACATACATGCTTACATGCATACACACACATATACACACATACATATACACACATAGATGATGGAGTATATCCACTCCTAGTTGCAGCAGAAGAATGATGGAGTATATCCACCAAGCAAGGGTCTTACTTAGCTAGGGCCTAGCTTAGACCTGGAGTAAACACTCCTAATGAGAGCCTAGAAGTGCTCAAATGCTAGAGGAGGATAGCCACGACTTTGCTCCATGTCTTTGCTTATATAATGCTCAAAAAAAGTGGTTGTAAATTTGAATTCAAAAATGCCCTCCAAATGATCCCGAATTTTCTCCATCAATTAGGTGAGTTCCCACACTTGAGATTGCTAAAATTCTAACACTCCCCCTCAAGCTCAAGTGTTAGTCTCCATTGATCTCCTTCAAGTTGAGGCTGATCTTGAACTTCTCCAACTTGCTTGCATCCATAAACTTGGTCATGATATCTGCTAGCTGATCTTTGGTGTTGATGTACTTGATGTGCACTTGTTTTGCTAGTTCCTTCTCTCTAATAAAGTGATAATGGATCTGTATGTGCTTGCTTCTTGCATGGAACATATGGTTGCTTGCTAGATGAATGCTTGACATATTATCTCCAAATAGAGTGAACTCTTTGACCTCCACATCCAAGTCTTTGAAGAGCTTCTTGAGCCACATGATCTCACATGTAGCAAGTGCTAAAGATCTTTACTCAGCCTCAGTAGATGATAATGCAACTGTAGGTTGCTTCTTGGATATTCATGAAATGGCTCTTTGACCTAGCATGAAGACATAGCCAGATGTGCTCCTTCAATCCTCCTTTGAACCAGCGCAATCAGCATCACTAAAGCCTTGAGGTTGTAATCCATCTCCATAAGGGTAGTACAACCCTTGGTTGATAGTGTGCTTGATGTACCTAAGCACTCTCTTGGCTGCATTCGTATGAACATTAGTTGGTGAATTTAGAAATTGAGAAAGAAATCCTACAACATAAGACAAGTCAGGTCTTGTGATGGTAGCATAATTAAGGCTTCCAAATATGCTTCTATATGTTGAAATATCTTCAAGATGTTGTCCTTCACTTGCACATAACCAAGTGTTTGGATCCACAGGTTGTGTGAGTGGCTTACATCCACTCATACCATACTTATAAAGTACATCTAGCAAGTATTTCCTTTGAGAAAGGTAAATACCATTTTCCATATAAATAACTTCAATCCTAAGAAAGTATTTAAGAAATCCAAGATCTGAAATCTTGAATTCATCTCCAAGCTTCGCCTTGATCCATGTGATACCTGCATCATCACTTCCTGTTATAATCAAGTCATCCACATATATGCATACATAGACAACTAGTCCTCCTTCCTTCTTGAGGTATAAGGAAGGATCTCCATCACTTGGCTTGTATCCACACCTGCAAAAATACTCCACAAGCCTTTGATTCCATGCCCTAAGAGCTTGCTTTAAACCATACAATGCTTTTCTAAGTTTACAAACAAAATCTGAATATTTAGGGTTCTCAAACCCTAATGGTTGAGTGTAGACTGTCTCCTGCAAATCACTATTAAGAAAAGCATTCTTTACATCCAATTGATAGATTGTCCACCTCCTAGATGTAGCAACCCCAATGATTGCCCTAATTGTGGTCATCTTTGCAACCGGGCTGAATGTTTCTTCATAGTCAATCCCATAGGATTGAGCAAATCCTTTTGCCACAAGCCTTGCTTTGAACCTAGCAATTGAACCATCAAAATTTCTCTTCACTTTATAGACCCATTTGTTGCCAATTACCTTCATCCCTTCTTGTCTTGGAACAAGACTCCATGTGTTGTTGTCTTCAAGGGCTTTATACTCTTCTTCCATAGCTTCTTGCCACTCCTTTGTGTCTTTAGCCTCTTCATAGGTAGAAGGTTCATGATCTTTGATAACCTTAGTCATGAAAGCATAATGCCTAGCAATATAACTATCATAAACAAGCCTTGAGATTGGATGTTTTACCCTTGTTGACCTCCTTTCTTCTCTTTTTTGGTGGAATGAACCTTCTTTGCCTTGGTGCCTTGATTTGTGCTTTTGATGTAGCTCCCCCTTCTAACATAAGTTCTTCAAGGTCTTCAACTTCATGTCCATCTTCATCAAGCTCTACCAATCTTGCCTTTCCTTTATTCATTGATTGATGGGCTGAATCCATGCTTGAACTCTTTGTATGCTTGGACCACTGATTTCCAAGCTATCTTGAAACCTAGCTTCATATCTTCTCTTCGCTTCTTCGATATCTTCATCCTGCAATGGAACTTTGGAAGCATACCATGGTTTGAGTTCATCAAACACTACATCTCTAGATACCTTTAACTCCTCTGTATTAGGATTGTAGCACCTGTAACCTTTTTGCTCCATAGCATAACCAATAAACATACATCTTTCAGCCCTTGCATCCATCTCACCTCTCAACTCTTATGGCATAT
Organism: Ceratopteris richardii; assembly: GCA_020310875.1. NCBI lineage: Eukaryota > Viridiplantae > Streptophyta > Polypodiopsida > Polypodiales > Pteridaceae > Ceratopteris > Ceratopteris richardii. The sequence continues at coordinate 86,568,327 of CM035441.1, read as the reverse complement.
GTGTGTAGCATACACAACCAAATATTTTAATGTGTGAAAGGTCTAGTTTCCTTCCACTCCATGGGTCCTCAGGTGTCATGTCATGCACCCCTGATGTGGGACACCTATTCATCAAGTACACAGCAGTAGATACAACATCTGCCCAATATGTTAAAGGCACATTCATTTCATTTAACATACTCCTAGCAATTTCAACAACTATACCTATTCTTCCTCTTTGCCACCCCATTTTGTTGGGGAGTATACCTGGAAGTGATTTTCCTCTTTATACCTTGGTCCTACAAGAAATCACAAAAATCATGGTAGAAGTATTCTCCCCCTCCATCGGACCTTAGGGTTTTGATGTAGCAACCTGTCTCCTTTTCAACTTGAATCTCCAATCTTCTTGTCACCATAGGCGATGAACATTGCCTTGTTGCTTTGTTCTTTGCCAATGTCAAGAGTGAACATTCTTCCTTCCTTCTTTCCTTTGGCTATCAGCTCATAGCCATTCCTTGGGTCTTCAATAAAGCATCCTTTGTGGTTGGACTTGACTTGGTATCCCTTTTCAACCATCTGTCCAACAGAGATTAAGTTCTTTGTAATAGTAGGAACATGCAATACCTCAGATAGTCCTTTTGCTTTGTGGTTGCCTTCAAGCTTCACATCTTCCATTTGTTGTATCTCATGCTCTGTGTTGCCTCCTATCTCCACAAAGCCTCTTTGCTTGGGTGCTTGAAGATTGTTGAAGTACTCCTCTTTACCTGACATGTGATTACTACAACCACTATCTATATACCACACCTCATCATGTGGTTGACATTCACATTTATGCTTCATAGCTAACAAATGCTCATTTTCTGAATTTGTTGAGGAGTTAGCATAATTACCTTGCCCTTTGCAATTGTTCCCACCTTGCTTTTGCCAACAATCCTTGGCATAGTTCCTTGGTTCCCACAATTGAAGCATCCATTTGAGTTGGAGTAGCCTCGACCTCAATATCTTCCTCCTCTACCTCTTCCTCTTCCTCTTCCTCTTGATGATTGACCGTCATCTTGGCTTGATTGACTCCCTTGATAGCATTGGTTTCCTTGTTGGTAGTTGCTTCTATCTCTTCCTCTTGAACCACCTCTGTTGCCTTTGCCTCTTCCTCCTTTGCCTGCAGAGAAGAGTTGGTCTTGGCTGCCCTTTGACTTGTTGCCTCCATGGTTGAGCTCCTCAGTCACCATAAGAGAAGTAAGTTGCTCAAAATCTAGTAATGAATCCCTTACATACACAGAGGTTGTGAATGCCTTCCATTTATCATCTTCTCTAAGCCCATTAAGTGTGTGGCCAACTAGGTCATCATCATCTACAACACATCCTATTGAACCAAGTGCATCCGAAATATCTTTTACTTTGAGTATGAAGTCATTAATGCTTTGATTTGATGACTTCATAAGGTTGTTGAGATCATTCTTGAGCTGAATTCTTCTAGCCTTTGTAGAGGTAGAGTACAACCTTTCTAAACACTCCCCAACCTTCTTAGATGTATCTAGGTCTTGAATATGACCTATCATGGAGTTGCTTATGTGTTGAGAAAGAATGAAGATCACTCTCCTATCCCTTTCTTCCCATTCTCTTATGGCTCTCCTTTGATTCTCAGTAGGTGTATGTGGATCTATGTATGGCTTCACCTCAGTACCACTAACCAATCCCCAAAGTGTTGGAACATCAAGCTTACACTATGCTTGAGGTGGATTTGATCTACATCAAAGGCTATCACGTCGAAAGAATATCCGTTGGAGAGTTCTTTTTCATATGCTCATTTATTGTATTTTTTGAGAATATTTTGATGGCTCATTTACCGTTGTAAAAGCCTTGAGTTGTACACATGTAAAGGTACAAATATAGGGCCAAAATCCCACGAAATGTTGGTGGTTGAAGTTGCATTCAATCAAGCAAATCAAGTCACCTAAAAGTAGATCAATCAAGATCTTCACTTTTCCTAGATTGTAGGGAAGTGAATTGATTCCCTCCAACAACCATTCCCACCTTCATTTGAACTCAAATTCAAGTTGTAAAAGTCGTGGAACACTCCTAGAGGCTATATAAGGAGTTGAAATCACTTGTACTATACATGGAAGCAATATACATACACTTGTGACCATCATTGTCTTGCTCCTTCAATTTTCTGCATCATCTTCTTCGCCAACAGTAATCTTGCACAGGCTACTGCTCTCTCCTCAGAGCCTCAAATTGAGTGCAAGAGGACTCATTGGAAAGGTATTAGTGTCTAGTTTATGCCTGTAAATTTTCAAAGCGTTTATTTCAGCAGATTTGGAGAATACTTAGTTTCTCTGCCTCGGGGTCAATCTCTGCGTATTCCTGAAAAATAGGAAGTACCACCGGTGAATGTCGCATTCATTCCTATAGCATATTTTGCTTATTCCTTATACTTTTGTGCATTCCATACACTCAACCCTATTTGTATCACTCCCATAAAAGGATTTTTTCTAATTGTAATCACGCTGGTCGCTATGGGCATTTGAAGTTCATTGTCTCTTCCATAGATAGTAAGTTTTTTGAGCTAGTCGACCCGCGAACCTATCTGTTTTGTATCGACTCATTCTCCTTGATGCTCCAAGGTACATAGTGTGTTTCTTTGCACTTATAGCATGCCTATAAGGTCTATTTGAGTCTCCAAAAGCTCAAGGGCTGGTCTTGTGCCGGTTGGCTTGACCAAACTTTATCGCTTTGAAACGCACTTTTCTACCTTCGACAAGCTTCTCCAAGCTCTTTCAGTGGTATCAGAGCTAGTTCAAGATGGGTGACGGCTTTCCCTCAATGATCGAGAAGCTTGATCGACACAACTATGCGGCTTGGAAAATCAGAATGGAGGCCTACTTGCAAGGTAGAAATCTTTATGGAATTGTAGCAGGTGATGAAGTTATGCCTATTCCAAGATCCAAAGGAGGACCTACACAAGAGGAGATAGATAAGCTCACGCTTTGGTGCGCAAGGGATGCTCAAGCAAGGTCGTACATACTAAACTCTATCTCTGACTTTCTATTACCACATAATAGAGGATGCAAGACATCTCAAGAGACTTGGGATGCCCTGGAGACTTTCTTTTCTGCTAGTACCAAAGCAAGAAAGAATCATCTTTGGAACGAGTTCAACCAAATGAAGAAGACACCTAAACAAACCATCACAGAGTTTGTTACCAAGGTCAAAGAGGTTGCGGATCAGTTAGCATCCATTGGAGAGCTGATTGAAGAAGAGGTCATCATGAGGCAAATTCTCAACGGCATTCGAAGTGATAAGCAATGGAAATCCTTCACGACGGCCTATGATCTCATCATGGATGTGCAGACTCCAGACTTCAACATCTTTCTTGGACAACTCTTCAATCAAGAAGCCAACACTAGCATAAAGGAAGGTAACTCTTATCATGGTGATTCAACTAGTGCTCTATATGCAGATAAGAAGGATAAGAAGCAGAAAGGCAAGAAGAAGGAAGAAGATGAAGAAGAGACTTCCCAAGCCAACTTCGCAAGCAAGAGCAAGTGGAAAGGGAAGAAGAAAGGACCAAAGCAAGACAAAGCCAAAGGTCAGAATGTTCAACCTTGTGCCATATGCGATAAGACCAACCACACCACTCAGAATTGCTGGTTCAATGGGAAGACCCAGAAAGGAAGTGGAAGAGGTGGATATGGCAACAATAGAGGCAGAGGTGGACACAACTTCAACAACAACAATAGAAGCTATAATCGAAGGGACTACAACAATTATTCAGAAGATCAACCACATGAAGACTCATTGCTTCTTATGAACCTAAGCCACAAAGAAGGTAAAGAAGACGATCATTTGTTCTACATAGATTCAGGATGTTCGAATCATGTTGCAGGCAACATTGCTCTTCTATCTGACTTGGAAAGTCCAAAGCATAGACATGAAGTACAAACAGGGGATGACACGAAGCACAATGTGGAGAAGATTGGTAATGTCAAAGCTTCCAATGGCAGGACAAACATTCTGAGTAAGGTTCTCTATGTACCCCCTATCACTAAAAACCTAATCAGTGTAGGCCAAATAGTTGAAAAAGGCTTGCAAGTTAGGTTCACCCAACATGGAGCTTTTGTGGAAGATCCATGTCAAGGCTTCAAGAAGATAGCCCGAGGTGAGAAGCATGGTAGGCTCTTTACTTTTGAAGTAGGAGATACCAGGAACATAGCTCTATTCAAATTTGGGTCTCAAACCCTAAGTGAGCTTGAAGTGTGGCATAAGAGACTTGCTCATGTGAATGAAAGAACCTTGAAGGATATATGCAGGGATCAAAGTGTTCTAGGACTGCCGAACATATCAAAGCAACACATGATCAACAGGTGTGATGCATGTCAGATTGGGAAGGCACAAAGACAACCATTCAACCACAAAGGCTACATCCACAACAACTTATTGGACTTATTACACACAGATGTATGGGGACCAAGTCAAGAACCTTCATTGGCAGGATCAAGGTATTATGTCTCATTTATTGACGACCATAGTAGATGGACTGTTCTATACTTTATCAAGAGTAAGAATGAAGTATTTTACTGCTTCAAGAAGTATCTTGCACATGTGGAGAATCATACAGGTAGATCACTAAAGAAGCTCAGATCTGATGGAGGGGGAGAATACTTCTCCAAAGATTTTGATGAGTTCTTGCAGGATAAAGGTATCAAAAGGGAAGTGACTACTAGGTACTCTCCTCAACTAAATGGAATTGCAGAGAGGAGAAACAAGACATTGGTTGGATCAGCCCGAACAATGCTTGAAGAGAAGAAGTTGCCACATTATCTATGGGCAGAAGCTATTTCAACTGCAGTGTACCTTGTCAATCGACTACCATCCAAATCACTTCAAGGTATGACTCCTTATGAAGCATGGCATGGAAGAAAACCTAGTCTTGGACATTGCAAGGTTTTTGGTTGTTTAGCTTATGTTCATGTACCATCACAAATAAGAGGTAAGCTAGATGAAAGGGCAACAAAGGCAGTGTTTATTGGATATGATTCAACTCAGATGGGTTACAGGTTCTTCAATCCTTCAACCAAGCAATTCACTACAAGTAGAGATGTTGTGTTTGAAGAACACAGGTCTTGGTATGATGAAGACAAACAAAAGGTAACACTACCATATGATCTTGATTATGACTCTCATCAATTAGGAAGGAAGCATGATACACAGGTCCAGGATCCAAGAAGTGATACAGACGATGACCAAGATGAAAGAGAAAGGGATTACAAGCTATGGAAGTCAAGATGCAAACCAAAGATGCAAGAGGTTGGAGAATGCTCCAAACAAGCACCTAGAAGATCAGCAAGAGAGAAGAAACAACCAGAAAGGTATGGATATGATTCCACATTTGTTACAAAGCATTCAATCTACTTGGCAAAAGACTCTATTTCAGAGGAACCCTCAACCTATGAAGAGGCAAAGGGAAACCCTAATTGGGAAAAGTCCATGAACGAAGAGATAGATGCATTGAAGGAAATGGACACTTGGGATTTGGTTCCAATGTCGCCGAATCAAAAGGTAATTGGTTGCAGATGGGTATATAAAGTTAAAAGAAATTCAGATGGATCAGTTTGCAGGTACAAGGCAAGATTAGTTGCCAAAGGATGCTCACAAACTCATGGTATAGACTATGAGGAAACATTCTCACCAGTTGATAAGATGACTACAATCAGGACATTGATAAGTGTAGCTGCTGCAAGGAATTGGAGACTCCTCCAACTTGATGTGAAAAATGCATTCTTAAATGGCTGGATAAGTGAAGAGGTATACATGTCACAACCACCAGGTATTGAAAACCCTAATCATCCATCTTATGTTTGCAGACTCAAGAAAGCATTGTATGGATTGAAACAAGCTCCAAGAGCTTGGAATTACAGGTTGGTTACATATCTTCAAGACCAAGGGTTCAAAGCTAGCAGCTCAGATCCTTCTCTATTCATCAAAAGGGATCACAATGAGGTTATCTATCTATGTGTATATGTAGATGATATTATTGTGACAGGTGATGATCTAAATGGCATTCAAAGGATCAAGAGACACATGCAAGAGGAGTTCAAAATCAGTGACCTAGGTGAGCTCACATATTTCCTAGGTATGCAAGTGATATACACAGATGAAGGAATGTATTTGAATCAAAGAAGATACATTCAAGATCTTCTTCTCAAGTTCAAAATGGAGAACACTAAACCTGTAGGTACACCTTTGGAGATGAATCATAAACTTAGTGTTTATGAAGGTGAGAAAATTGAAGACATTAAAGAGTATCAAAGCTTGGTAGGTAGCTTGATATATGCTACTCACACAAGGGCAGACATCTCATATAGTGTGGGAGTGCTTAGTCAGTTCATGCACTCACCAAGAAGACCACACATGGATGCGGCTAAGAGAGTACTTAAGTATCTCAAAGGTACAATCAACGAAGGTATATTCTATCCTTACTCTTCCGATTCGGATATCAAAATCTACTCAGATGCAGATTGGGCAGGAGCTAAGGATGATAGAAAAAGTACATCTGGTTACTTAGCATTTGCAGGTTCGAAGCTAGTGTCATGGAGTTCCAAGAAGCAACCAACAGTTGCTTTATCCTCAACTGAAGCAGAGTACAGAGGCTTGACCATAGCAACTCAAGAGGCAATATGGTTAAAAGCATTGTATACAGATTTGGGACTTGTGAGTTCCAAACCTCACATATTTGGAGATAATGTAAGTTCCATGCATCTAGCGGCAAATCCTATTTTCCATGCGAGAACCAAGCACATAGAATTCCATTATCACTTCATCAGGGAGAAGCTCATGGCAAAGGAGATCGACATTTCTTTTGTTCCGACTGAAAAGCAAGTAGCAGATATGATGACAAAGGCACTTGATGGAATAAAGCTTTGTAGATTCAAAGCTATGGCAGGTATTCAACCTATCAGAGAATGAAGACTCAAGCATACTTTAGCTTGAGGGGGAGCTGTTGGAACATCAAGCTTACACTATGCTTGAGGTGGATTTGATCTACATCAAAGGCTATCGCGTCGAAAGAATATCCGTTGGAGAGTTCTTTTTCATATGCTCATTTATTGTATTTTTTGAGAATATTTTGATGGCTCATTTACCGTTGTAAAAGCCTTGAGTTGTACACATGTAAATGTACAAATATAGGGCCAAAATCCCACGAAATTTTGGTGGTTGAAGTTGCATTCAATCAAGCAAATCAAGTCACCTAAAAGTAGATCAATCAAGATCTTGACTTTTCCTAGATTGTAGGGAAGTGAATTGATTCCCTCCAACAACCATTCCCACCTTCATTTGAATTCAAATTCAAGTTGTAAAAGTCGTGGAACACTCCTAGAGGCTATATAAGGAGTTGAAATCACTTGTATTATACATGGAAGCAATATACATACACTTGTGACCATCATTGTCTTGCTCCTTCAATTTTCTGCATCATCTTCTTCGCCAACAGTAATCTTGCAGAGGCTGGTGCTCTCTCCTCAGAGCTTCAACTTGAATGCAAGATGACTCATTGGAAAGGTATTAGTGTCTAGTTTATGGCTGTAAATTTTCAAAGCATTTATTTCAGCAGATTTGGAGAATACTCAGTTTTTCTGCCTCCGGGTCAATCTCTGCGTATTCCTGAAAAATAGGAAGTACCACCGGTGAATGTTGCATTCATTCCTATAGCATATTTTGCTTATTCCTTATACTTTTGTGCATTCCATACACTCAACCCTATGTGTATCACTCCCATAAAAGGATTTTTTCTAATTGTAATCACGCTGGTCGCTATGGGCAATTGAAGTTCATTGTCTCTTCCATAGATAGTAAGTTTTTTGAGCTAGTCGACCCGCGAACCTATCTGTTTTGTATCGACTCATTCTCCTTGATGCTCCAAGGTACATAGTGTGTTTCTTTGCACTTATAGCATGCCTATAAGGTCTATTTGAGTCTCCAAAAGCTCAAGGGCTGGTCTTGTGCCGGTTGGCTTGACCAAACTTTATCGCTTTGAAACACACTTTTCTACCTTCGACAAGCTTCTCCAAGTTCTTTCAGTGGTATCAGAGCTAGTTCAAGATGGGTGACGGCTTTCCCTCAATGATCGAGAAGCTTGATCGACACAACTATGCGGCTTGGAAAATCAGAATGGAGGCCTACTTGCAAGGTAGAAATCTTTATGGAATTGTAGCAGGTGATGAAGTTATGCCTATTCCAAGATCCAAAGGAGGACCTACACAAGAGGAGATAGATAAGCTCACACTTTGGTGCGCAAGGGATGCTCAAGCAAGGTCGTACATACTAAACTCTATCTCTGACTTTCTATTACCACATAATAGAGGATGCAAGACACCTCAAGAGACTTGGGATGCCCTGGAGACTGTCTTTTCTGCTAGTAACAAAGCAAGAAAGAATCATCTTTGGAACGAGTTCAACCAAATGAAGAAGACACCTAAACAAACCATCACAGAGTTTGTTACCAAGGTCAAAGAGGTTGCGGATCAGTTAGCATCCATTGGAGAGCTGATTGAAGAAGAGGTCATCATGAGGCAAATTCTCAACGGCATTCGAAGTGATAAGCAATGGCAATCCTTCACGACGGCCTATGATCTCATCATGGATGTGCAGACTCCAGACTTCAACATCTTTCTTGGACAACTCTTCAATCAAGAAGCCAACAATAGCATAAAGGAAGGTAACTCTTATCATGGTAATTCAACTAGTGCTCTATATGCAGATAAGAAGGATAAGAAGCAGAAAGGCAAGAAGAAGGAAGAAGATGAAGAAGAGACTTCCCAAGCCAACTTCGCAAGCAAGAGCAAGTGGAAAGGGAAGAAGAAAGGACCAAAGCAAGACAAAGCCAAAGGTCAGAATGTTCAACCTTGTGCCATATGCGATAAGACCAACCACACCACTCAGAATTGCTGGTTCAATGGGAAGACCCAGAAAGGAAGTGGAAGAGGTGGATATGGCAACAATAGAGGCAGAGGTGGACACAACTTCAACAACAACAATAGAAGCTATAATCGAAGGGACTACAACAATTATTCAGAAGATCAACCACATGAAGACTCATTGCTTCTTATGAACCTAAGCCACAAAGAAGGTAAAGAAGACGATCATTTGTTCTACATAGATTCAGGATGTTCGAATCATGTTGCAGGCAACATTGCTCTTCTATCTGACTTGAAAAGTCCAAAGCATAGACATGAAGTACAAACAGGGGATGACATGAAGCACAATGTGGAGAAGATTGGTAATGTCAAAGCTTCCAATGGCAGGACAAACATTCTGAGTAAGGTTCTCTATGTACCCACTATCACTAAAAACCTAATCAGTGTATGCCAAATAGTTGAAAAAGGCTTGCAAGTTAGGTTCACCCAACATGGAGCTTTTGTGGAAGATCCATGTCAAGGCTTCAAGAAGATAGCCCGAGGTGAGAAGCATGGTAGGCTCTTTACTTTTGAAGTAGGAGATACAAGGAACATAGCTCTATTCAACTTTGGGTCTCAAACCCTAAGTGAGCTTGAAGTGTGGCATAAGAGACTTGCTCATGTGAATGAAAGAACCTTGAAGGATATATGCAGGGATCAAAGTGTTCTAGGACTGCCGAACATATCAAAGCAACACATGATCAACAGGTGTGATGCATGTCAGATTGGGAAGGCACAAAGACAACCATTCAACCACAAAGGCTACATCCACAACAACTTATTGGACTTAGTACACACAGATGTATGGGGACCAAGTCAAGAACCTTCATTGGCAGGATCAAGGTATTATGTCTCATTTATTGACGACCATAGTAGATGGACTATTCTATACTTTATCAAGAGTAAGAATGAAGTATTTGACTGCTTCAAGAAGTATCTTGCACATGTGGAGAATCATACAGGTAGATCACTAAAGAAGCTCAGATCTGATGGAGGGGGAGAATACTTCTCGAAAGATTTTGATGAGTTCTTGCAGGATAAAGGTATCAAAAGGGAAGTGACTACTAGGTACTCTCCTCAACTAAATGGAATTGCAGAGAGGAGAAACAAGACATTGGTTGGATCAGCCCGAACAATGCTTGAAGAGAAGAAGTTGCCACATTATCTATGGGTAGAAGCTATTTCAACTGCAGTGTACCTTGTCAATCGACTACCATCCAAATCACTTCAAGGTATGACTCCTTATGAAGCATGGCATGGAAGAAAACCTAGTCTTGGACATTGCAAGGTTTTTGGTTGTTTAGCTTATGTTCATGTACCATCACAAATAAGAGGTAAGCTATACGAAAGGGCAACAAAGGCAGTGTTTATTGGATATGATTCAACTCAGATGGGTTACAGGTTCTTCAATCCTTCAACCAAGCAATTCACTACAAGTAGAGATGTTGTGTTTGAAGAACACAGGTATTGGTATGATGAAGACAAACAAAAGGTAACACTACCATATGATCTTGATTATGACTCTCATCAATTAGGAAGGAAGCATGATACACAGGTCCAGGATCCAAGAAGTGATACAGACGATGACCAAGATGAAAGAGAAAGGGATTACAAGCTATGGAAGTCAAGACGCAAACCAAAGATGCAAGAGGTTGGAGAATGCTCCAAACAAGCACCTAGAAGATCAGCAAGAGAGAAGAAACAACCAGAAAGGTATGGATATGATTCCACATTTGTTACAAAGCATTCAATCTACTTGGCAAAAGACTCTATTTCAGAGGAACCCTCAACCTATGAAGAGGCAAAGGGAAACCCTAATTGGGAAAAGTCCATGAACGAAGAGATAGATGCATTGAAGGAAATGGACACTTGGGATTTGGTTCCAATGTCGCCGAATCAAAAGGTAATTGGTTGCAGATGGGTATATAAAGTTAAAAGAAATTCAGATGGATCAGTTTGCAGGTACAAGGCAAGATTAGTTGCCAAAGGATGCTCACAAACTCATGGTATAGACTATGAGGAAACATTCTCACCAGTTGATAAGATGACTACAATCAGGACATTGATAAGTGTAGCTGCTGCAAGGAATTGGAGACTCCTCCAACTTGATGTGAAAAATGCATTCTTAAATGGCTGGATAAGTGAAGAGGTATACATGTCACAACCACCAGGTATTGAAAACCCTAATCATCCATCTTATGTTTGCAGACTCAAGAAAGCATTGTATGGATTGAAACAAGCTCCAAGAGCTTGGAATTACAGGTTGGTTACATATCTTCAAGACCAAGGGTTCAAAGCTAGCAGCTCAGATCCTTCTCTATTCATCAAAAGGGATCACAATGAGGTTATCTATCTATGTGTATATGTAGATGATATTATTGTGACAGGTGATGATCTAAATGGCATTCAAAGGATCAAGAGACACATGCAAGAGGAGTTCAAAATCAGTGACCTAGGTGAGCTCACATATTTCCTAGGTATGCAAGTGATATACACAGATGAAGGAATGTATTTGAATCAAAGAAGATACATTCAAGATCTTCTTCTCAAGTTCAAAATGGAGAACACTAAACCTGTAGGTACACCTTTGGAGATGAATCATAAACTTAGTGTTTATGAAGGTGAGAAAATTGAAGACATTAAAGAGTATCAAAGCTTGGTAGGTAGCTTGATATATGCTACTCACACAAGGGCAGACATCTCATATAGTGTGGGAGTGCTTAGTCAGTTCATGCACTCACCAAGAAGACCACACATGGATGCGGCTAAGAGAGTACTTAAGTATCTCAAAGGTACAATCAACGAAGGTATATTCTATCCTTACTCTTCCGATTCGGATATCAAAATCTACTCAGATGCAGATTGGGCAGGAGCTAAGGATGATAGAAAAAGTACATCTGGTTACTTAGCATTTGCAGGTTCGAAGCTAGTGTCATGGAGTTCCAAGAAGCAACCAACAGTTGCTTTATCCTCAACTGAAGCAGAGTACAGAGGCTTGACCATAGCAACTCAAGAGGCAATATGGTTAAAAGCATTGTATACAGATTTGGGACTTGTGAGTTCCAAACCTCACATATTTGGAGATAATGTAAGTTCCATGCATCTAGCGGCAAATCCTATTTTCCATGCGAGAACCAAGCACATAGAATTCCATTATCACTTCATCAGGGAGAAGCTCATGGCAAAGGAGATCGACATTTCTTTTGTTCCGACTGAAAAGCAAGTAGCAGATATGATGACAAAGGCACTTGATGGAATAAAGCTTTGTAGATTCAAAGCTATGGCAGGTATTCAACCTATCAGAGAATGAAGACTCAAGCATACTTTAGCTTGAGGGGGAGCTGTTGGAACATCAAGCTTACACTATGCTTGAGGTGGATTTGATCTACATCAAAGGCTATCGCGTCGAAAGAATATCCGTTGGAGAGTTCTTTTTCATATGCTCATTTATTGTATTTTTTGAGAATATTTTGATGGCTCATTTACCGTTGTAAAAGCCTTGAGTTGTACACATGTAAATGTACAAATATAGGGCCAAAATCCCACGAAATTTTGGTGGTTGAAGTTGCATTCAATCAAGCAAATCAAGTCACCTAAAAGTAGATCAATCAAGATCTTGACTTTTCCTAGATTGTAGGGAAGTGAATTGATTCCCTCCAACAACCATTCCCACCTTCATTTGAATTCAAATTCAAGTTGTAAAAGTCGTGGAACACTCCTAGAGGCTATATAAGGAGTTGAAATCACTTGTATTATACATGGAAGCAATATACATACACTTGTGACCATCATTGTCTTGCTCCTTCAATTTTCTGCATCATCTTCTTCGCCAACAGTAATCTTGCAGAGGCTGGTGCTCTCTCCTCAGAGCTTCAACTTGAATGCAAGATGACTCATTGGAAAGGTATTAGTGTCTAGTTTATGGCTGTAAATTTTCAAAGCATTTATTTCAGCAGATTTGGAGAATACTCAGTTTTTCTGCCTCCGGGTCAATCTCTGCGTATTCCTGAAAAATAGGAAGTACCACCGGTGAATGTTGCATTCATTCCTATAGCATATTTTGCTTATTCCTTATACTTTTGTGCATTCCATACACTCAACCCTATGTGTATCACTCCCATAAAAGGATTTTTTCTAATTGTAATCACGCTGGTCGCTATGGGCAATTGAAGTTCATTGTCTCTTCCATAGATAGTAAGTTTTTTGAGCTAGTCGACCCGCGAACCTATCTGTTTTGTATCGACTCATTCTCCTTGATGCTCCAAGGTACATAGTGTGTTTCTTTGCACTTATAGCATGCCTATAAGGTCTATTTGAGTCTCCAAAAGCTCAAGGGCTGGTCTTGTGCCGGTTGGCTTGACCAAACTTTATCGCTTTGAAACACACTTTTCTACCTTCGACAAGCTTCTCCAAGTTCTTTCAGTGGTATCAGAGCTAGTTCAAGATGGGTGACGGCTTTCCCTCAATGATCGAGAAGCTTGATCGACACAACTATGCGGCTTGGAAAATCAGAATGGAGGCCTACTTGCAAGGTAGAAATCTTTATGGAATTGTAGCAGGTGATGAAGTTATGCCTATTCCAAGATCCAAAGGAGGACCTACACAAGAGGAGATAGATAAGCTCACACTTTGGTGCGCAAGGGATGCTCAAGCAAGGTCGTACATACTAAACTCTATCTCTGACTTTCTATTACCACATAATAGAGGATGCAAGACACCTCAAGAGACTTGGGATGCCCTGGAGACTTTCTTTTCTGCTAGTAACAAAGCAAGAAAGAATCATCTTTGGAACGAGTTCAACCAAATGAAGAAGACACCTAAACAAACCATCACAGAGTTTGTTACCAAGGTCAAAGAGGTTGCGGATCAGTTAGCATCCATTGGAGAGCTGATTGAAGAAGAGGTCATCATGAGGCAAATTCTCAACGGCATTCGAAGTGATAAGCAATGGCAATCCTTCACGACGGCCTATGATCTCATCATGGATGTGCAGACTCCAGACTTCAACATCTTTCTTGGACAACTCTTCAATCAAGAAGCCAACAATAGCATAAAGGAAGGTAACTCTTATCATGGTAATTCAACTAGTGCTCTATATGCAGATAAGAAGGATAAGAAGCAGAAAGGCAAGAAGAAGGAAGAAGATGAAGAAGAGACTTCCCAAGCCAACTTCGCAAGCAAGAGCAAGTGGAAAGGGAAGAAGAAAGGACCAAAGCAAGACAAAGCCAAAGGTCAGAATGTTCAACCTTGTGCCATATGCGATAAGACCAACCACACCACTCAGAATTGCTGGTTCAATGGGAAGACCCAGAAAGGAAGTGGAAGAGGTGGATATGGCAACAATAGAGGCAGAGGTGGACACAACTTCAACAACAACAATAGAAGCTATAATCGAAGGGACTACAACAATTATTCAGAAGATCAACCACATGAAGACTCATTGCTTCTTATGAACCTAAGCCACAAAGAAGGTAAAGAAGACGATCATTTGTTCTACATAGATTCAGGATGTTCGAATCATGTTGCAGGCAACATTGCTCTTCTATCTGACTTGAAAAGTCCAAAGCATAGACATGAAGTACAAACAGGGGATGACATGAAGCACAATGTGGAGAAGATTGGTAATGTCAAAGCTTCCAATGGCAGGACAAACATTCTGAGTAAGGTTCTCTATGTACCCACTATCACTAAAAACCTAATCAGTGTATGCCAAATAGTTGAAAAAGGCTTGCAAGTTAGGTTCACCCAACATGGAGCTTTTGTGGAAGATCCATGTCAAGGCTTCAAGAAGATAGCCCGAGGTGAGAAGCATGGTAGGCTCTTTACTTTTGAAGTAGGAGATACAAGGAACATAGCTCTATTCAACTTTGGGTCTCAAACCCTAAGTGAGCTTGAAGTGTGGCATAAGAGACTTGCTCATGTGAATGAAAGAACCTTGAAGGATATATGCAGGGATCAAAGTGTTCTAGGACTGCCGAACATATCAAAGCAACACATGATCAACAGGTGTGATGCATGTCAGATTGGGAAGGCACAAAGACAACCATTCAACCACAAAGGCTACATCCACAACAACTTATTGGACTTAGTACACACAGATGTATGGGGACCAAGTCAAGAACCTTCATTGGCAGGATCAAGGTATTATGTCTCATTTATTGACGACCATAGTAGATGGACTATTCTATACTTTATCAAGAGTAAGAATGAAGTATTTGACTGCTTCAAGAAGTATCTTGCACATGTGGAGAATCATACAGGTAGATCACTAAAGAAGCTCAGATCTGATGGAGGGGGAGAATACTTCTCGAAAGATTTTGATGAGTTCTTGCAGGATAAAGGTATCAAAAGGGAAGTGACTACTAGGTACTCTCCTCAACTAAATGGAATTGCAGAGAGGAGAAACAAGACATTGGTTGGATCAGCCCGAACAATGCTTGAAGAGAAGAAGTTGCCACATTATCTATGGGTAGAAGCTATTTCAACTGCAGTGTACCTTGTCAATCGACTACCATCCAAATCACTTCAAGGTATGACTCCTTATGAAGCATGGCATGGAAGAAAACCTAGTCTTGGACATTGCAAGGTTTTTGGTTGTTTAGCTTATGTTCATGTACCATCACAAATAAGAGGTAAGCTATACGAAAGGGCAACAAAGGCAGTGTTTATTGGATATGATTCAACTCAGATGGGTTACAGGTTCTTCAATCCTTCAACCAAGCAATTCACTACAAGTAGAGATGTTGTGTTTGAAGAACACAGGTATTGGTATGATGAAGACAAACAAAAGGTAACACTACCATATGATCTTGATTATGACTCTCATCAATTAGGAAGGAAGCATGATACACAGGTCCAGGATCCAAGAAGTGATACAGACGATGACCAAGATGAAAGAGAAAGGGATTACAAGCTATGGAAGTCAAGACGCAAACCAAAGATGCAAGAGGTTGGAGAATGCTCCAAACAAGCACCTAGAAGATCAGCAAGAGAGAAGAAACAACCAGAAAGGTATGGATATGATTCCACATTTGTTACAAAGCATTCAATCTACTTGGCAAAAGACTCTATTTCAGAGGAACCCTCAACCTATGAAGAGGCAAAGGGAAACCCTAATTGGGAAAAGTCCATGAACGAAGAGATAGATGCATTGAAGGAAATGGACACTTGGGATTTGGTTCCAATGTCGCCGAATCAAAAGGTAATTGGTTGCAGATGGGTATATAAAGTTAAAAGAAATTCAGATGGATCAGTTTGCAGGTACAAGGCAAGATTAGTTGCCAAAGGATGCTCACAAACTCATGGTATAGACTATGAGGAAACATTCTCACCAGTTGATAAGATGACTACAATCAGGACATTGATAAGTGTAGCTGCTGCAAGGAATTGGAGACTCCTCCAACTTGATGTGAAAAATGCATTCTTAAATGGCTGGATAAGTGAAGAGGTATACATGTCACAACCACCAGGTATTGAAAACCCTAATCATCCATCTTATGTTTGCAGACTCAAGAAAGCATTGTATGGATTGAAACAAGCTCCAAGAGCTTGGAATTACAGGTTGGTTACATATCTTCAAGACCAAGGGTTCAAAGCTAGCAGCTCAGATCCTTCTCTATTCATCAAAAGGGATCACAATGAGGTTATCTATCTATGTGTATATGTAGATGATATTATTGTGACAGGTGATGATCTAAATGGCATTCAAAGGATCAAGAGACACATGCAAGAGGAGTTCAAAATCAGTGACCTAGGTGAGCTCACATATTTCCTAGGTATGCAAGTGATATACACAGATGAAGGAATGTATTTGAATCAAAGAAGATACATTCAAGATCTTCTTCTCAAGTTCAAAATGGAGAACACTAAACCTGTAGGTACACCTTTGGAGATGAATCATAAACTTAGTGTTTATGAAGGTGAGAAAATTGAAGACATTAAAGAGTATCAAAGCTTGGTAGGTAGCTTGATATATGCTACTCACACAAGGGCAGACATCTCATATAGTGTGGGAGTGCTTAGTCAGTTCATGCACTCACCAAGAAGACCACACATGGATGCGGCTAAGAGAGTACTTAAGTATCTCAAAGGTACAATCAACGAAGGTATATTCTATCCTTACTCTTCCGATTCGGATATCAAAATCTACTCAGATGCAGATTGGGCAGGAGCTAAGGATGATAGAAAAAGTACATCTGGTTACTTAGCATTTGCAGGTTCGAAGCTAGTGTCATGGAGTTCCAAGAAGCAACCAACAGTTGCTTTATCCTCAACTGAAGCAGAGTACAGAGGCTTGACCATAGCAACTCAAGAGGCAATATGGTTAAAAGCATTGTATACAGATTTGGGACTTGTGAGTTCCAAACCTCACATATTTGGAGATAATGTAAGTTCCATGCATCTAGCGGCAAATCCTATTTTCCATGCGAGAACCAAGCACATAGAATTCCATTATCACTTCATCAGGGAGAAGCTCATGGCAAAGGAGATCGACATTTCTTTTGTTCCGACTGAAAAGCAAGTAGCAGATATGATGACAAAGGCACTTGATGGAATAAAGCTTTGTAGATTCAAAGCTATGGCAGGTATTCAACCTATCAGAGAATGAAGACTCAAGCATACTTTAGCTTGAGGGGGAGCTGTTGGAACATCAAGCTTACACTATGCTTGAGGTGGATTTGATCTACATCAAAGGCTATCGCGTCGAAAGAATATCCGTTGGAGAGTTCTTTTTCATATGCTCATTTATTGTATTTTTTGAGAATATTTTGATGGCTCATTTACCGTTGTAAAAGCCTTGAGTTGTACACATGTAAATGTACAAATATAGGGCCAAAATCCCACGAAATTTTGGTGGTTGAAGTTGCATTCAATCAAGCAAATCAAGTCACCTAAAAGTAGATCAATCAAGATCTTGACTTTTCCTAGATTGTAGGGAAGTGAATTGATTCCCTCCAACAACCATTCCCACCTTCATTTGAATTCAAATTCAAGTTGTAAAAGTCGTGGAACACTCCTAGAGGCTATATAAGGAGTTGAAATCACTTGTATTATACATGGAAGCAATATACATACACTTGTGACCATCATTGTCTTGCTCCTTCAATTTTCTGCATCATCTTCTTCGCCAACAGTAATCTTGCAGAGGCTGGTGCTCTCTCCTCAGAGCTTCAACTTGAATGCAAGATGACTCATTGGAAAGGTATTAGTGTCTAGTTTATGCCTGTAAATTTGCAAAGCATTCGGTTCAGCAGATTTGGAGAAATCTCAGTTTTTCTGCCCGGGGTCAATCTCTACGTATTCCTGAAAAATAGGAAGTACCACCGGTGAATGTCGCATTCATTCCTATAGCATATTTTGCTTATTCCTTATACTTTTGTGCATTCCATACAGTAAACCCTATGTGTATCACTCCCATAAGAGGATTTTTTCTAATTGTAATCACGCTGGTTGCTATGGGCATTTGAAGTTCATTGTCTCTTCCATAGATAGTAAGTTTTTTGAGCTAGTCGACCCGCGAACCTATCTGTTTTGTATCGACTCATTCTCCTTGATGCTCCAAGGTACATAGTGTGTTTCTTTGCACTTATAGAATGCCAATAAGGTCTATTTAAGTCTCCAAAAGCTCAAGGGCTGGTCTTGTGCCGGTTGGATTGACCAAACTTCATCGCTTCGAAACGCACTTTTCTACCTTCGACAAGCTTCTCCAAGTTCTTTCAGTGGTATCAGAGCTAGTTCAAGATGGGTGAGGGCTTTCCCTCAATGATCGAGAAGCTTGATCGACACAACTATGCGGCTTGGCAAATCAGAATGGAGGCCTACTTGCAAGGTAGAAATCTTTATGGAATTGTAGCAGGTGATGAAGTTATGCCTATTCCAAGATCCAAAGGAGGACCTACACAAGAGGAGACAAATAAGCTCACACTTTGGTGCGCAAGGGATGCTCAAGCAAGGTCGTACATACTAAACTCTATCTCTGACTTTCTATTACCACATATTAGAGGATGCAAGACATCTCAAGAGACTTGGGATGCCCTGGAGACTTTCTTTTCTGCTAGTACCAAAGCAAGAAAGAATCATCTTTGGAACGAGTTCAAGCAAATGAAGAAGACACCTAAACAAACCATCACAGAGTTTGTTACCAAGGTCAAAGAGGTTGCAGATCAGTTAGCATCCATTGGAGAGCTGATTGAAGAAGAGGTCATCATGAGGCAAATTCTCAACGGCATTCGAAGTGATAAGCAATGGCAATGCTTCACGACGGCCTATGATCTCATCATGGATGTGCAGACTCCAGACTTCAACATCTTTCTTGGACAACTCTTCAATCAAGAAGCCAACAATAGCATAAAGGAAGGTAACTCTTATCATGGTAATTCAACTAGTGCTCTATATGCAGATAAGAAGGATAAGAAGCAGAAAGGCAAGAAGAAGGAAGAAGATGAAGAAGAGACTTCCCAAGCCAACTTCGCAAGCAAGAGCAAGTGGAAAGGGAAGAAGAAAGGACCAAAGCAATACAAAGCCAAAGGTCAGAATGTTCAACCTTGTGCCATATGCGATAAGACCAACCACACCACTCAGAATTGCTGGTTCAATGGGAAGACCCAGAAAGGAAGTGGAAGAGGTGGATATGGCAACAATAGAGGCAGAGGTGGACACAACTTCAACAACAACAATAGAAGCTATAATCGAAGGGACTACAACAATTATTCAGAAGATCAACCACATGAAGACTCATTGCTTCTTATGAACCTAAGCCACAAAGAAGGTAAAGAAGACGATCATTTGTTCTACATAGATTCAGGATGTTCCAATCATGTTGCAGGCAACATTGCTCTTCTATCTGACTTGGAAAGTCCAAAGCATAGACATGAAGTGCAAACAGGGGATGACACGAAGCACAATGTGGATAAGATTGGTAATGTCAAAGCTTCCAATGGCAGGACAAACATTCTGAGTAAGGTTCTCTATGTACCCACTATCACTAAAAACCTAATCAGTGTAGGCCAAATAGTTGAAAAAGGCTTGCAAGTTAGGTTCACCCAACATGGAGCTTTTGTCGAAGATCCATGTCAAGGCTTCAAGAAGATAGCCCGAGGTGAGAAGCATGGTAGGCTCTTTACTTTTGAAGTAGGAGATACCAGGAACATAGCTCTATTCAACTTTGGGTCTCAAACCCTAAGTGAGCTTGAAGTGTGGCATAAGAGACTTGCTCATGTGAATGAAAGAACCTTGAAGGATATATGCAGGGATCAAAGTGTTCTAGGACTGCCGAACATATCAAAGCAACACATGATCAACAGGTGTGATGCATGTCAGATTGGGAAGGCACAAAGACAACCATTCAACCACAAAGGCTACATCCACAACAACTTATTGGACTTAGTACACACAGATGTATGGGGACCAAGTCAAGAACCTTCATTGGCAGGATCAAGGTATTATGTCTCATTTATTGACGACCATAGTAGATGGACTGTTCTATACTTTATCAAGAGTAAGAATGAAGTATTTGATTGCTTCAAGAAGTATGTTGCACATGTGGAGAATCATACAGGTAGATCACTAAAGAAGCTCAGATCTGATGGAGGGGGAGAATACTTCTCCAAAGATTTTGATGAGTTCTTGCAAGATAAAGGTATCAAAAGGGAAGTGACTACTAGGTACTCTCCTCCACTAAATGGAATTGCAGAGAGGAGAAACAAGACATTGGTTGGATCAGCCCGAACAATGCTTGAATAGAAGAAGTTGCCACATTATCTATGGGCAGAAGCTATTTCAACTGCAGTGTACCTTGTCAATCGACTACCATCCAAATCACTTCAAGGTATGACTCCTTATGAAGCATGGCATGGAAGAAAACCTAGTCTTGGACATTGCAAGGTTTTTGGTTGTTTAGCTTATGTTCATGTACCATCACAAATAAGAGGTAAGCTAGATGAAAGGGCAACAAAGGCAGTGTTTATTGGATATGATTTAACTCAGATGGGTTACAGGTTCTTCAATCCTTCAACCAAGCAATTCACTACAAGTAGAGATGTTGTGTTTGAAGAACACAGGTCTTGGTATGATGAAGACAAACAAAAGGTAACACTACCATATGATCTTGATTATGACTCTCATCAATTAGGAAGGAAGCATGATACACAGGTCCAGGATCCAAGAAGTGATACAGACGATGACCAAGATGAAAGAGAAAGGGATTACAAGCTATGGAAGTCAAGAGGCAAAGCAAAGATGCAAGAGGTTGGAGAATGCTCCAAACAAGCACCTAGAAGATCAGCAAGAGAGAAGAAACAACTAGAAAGGTATGGATATGATTCCACATTTGTTACAAAGCATTCAATCTACTTGGCAAAAGACTCTATTTCAGAGGAACCCTCAACCTATGAAGAGGCAAAGGGAAACCCTAATTGGGAAAAGGCCATGAACGAAGAGATAGATGCATTGAAGGAAATGGACACTTGGGATTTGGTTCCAATGTCGCCGAATCAAAAGGTAATTGGTTGCAGATGGGTATATAAAGTTAAAAGAAATTCAGATGGATCAGGTTGCAGGTACAAGGCAAGATTAGTTGCCAAAGGATGCTCACAAACTCATGGTATAGACTATGAGGAAACATTCTCACCAGTTGCAAAGATGACTACAATCAGGACATTGATAAGTGTAGCTGCTGCAAGGAATTGGAGACTCCTCCAACTTGATGTGAAAAATGCATTCTTAAATGGTTGGATAAGTGAAGAGGTATACATGTCACAACCACCAGGTTTTGAAAACCCTAATCATCCATCTTATGTTTGCAGACTTAAGAAAGCATTGTATGGATTGAAACAAGCTCCAAGAGCTTGGAATTACAAGTTGGTTACATATCTTCAAGACCAAGGGTTCAAAGCTAGCAGCTCAAATCCTTCTCTATTCATCAAAAGGGATCACAATGAGGTTATCTATCTATGTGTATATGTAGATGATATTATTGTGATAGGTGATGATCTAAATGGCATTCAAAGGATCAAGAGACACATGCAAGAGGAGTTCAAAATCAGTGACCTAGGTGAGCTCACATATTTCCTAGGTATGCAGGTAATATACATAGATGAAGGAATGTATTTGACTCAAAGAAGATACAGACAGGATCTTCTTCTCAAGTTCAAAATGGAGAACACTAAACGTGCAGGTACACCTTTGGAGATGAATCATAAACTTAGTGTTTATGAAGGTGAGAAAATTGAAGACATTAAAGAGTATCAAAGCTTGGTAGGTAGCTTGATATATGCTACTCACACAAGGGCAGACATCTCATATAGTGTGGGAGTGCTTAGTCAGTTCATGCACTCACCAAGAAGACCACACATGGATGCGGCTAAGAGAGTACTTAAGTATCTCAAAGGTACAATCAACGAAGGTATATTCTATCCTTACTCTTCCGATTCAGATATCAAAATCTACTCAGATGCAGATTGGGCAAGAGCTAAGGATGATAGAAAAAGTACATCTGGTTACTTAGCATTTGTAGGTTCGAAGCTAGTGTCATGGAGTTCCAAGAAGCAACCAACAGTTGCTTTATCCTCAACTGAAGCAGAGTACAGAGGCTTGACCATGGCAACTCAAGAGGCAATATGGTTAAAAGCATTGTATACAGATTTGGGACTTGTGAGTTCCAAACCTCACATATTTGGAGATAATGTAAGTTCCATGCATCTAGCGGCAAATCCTATTTTCCATGCGAGAACCAAGCACATAGAAGTCCATTATCACTTCATCAGGGAGAAGCTCATGGCAAAGGAGATCGACATTTCTTTTGTTCCGACTGAAAAGCAAGTAGCAGATATGATGACAAAGGCACTTGATGGAATAAAGCTTTGTAGATTCAAAGCTATGGCAGGTATTCAACCTATCAGAGAATGAAGACTCAAGCATACTTTAGCTTGAGGGGGAGCTGTTGGAACATCAAGCTTACACTATGCTTGAGGTGGATTTGATCTACATCAAAGGCTATCGCGTCGAAAGAATATTCGTTGGAGAGTTCTTTTTCATATGCTCATTTATTGTATTTTTTGAGAATATTTTGATGGCTCATTTACCGTTGTAAAAGCCTTGTTGTACACATGTAAAGGTACAAATATAGGGCCAAAATCTCCCGAAATTTTGGTGGTTGAAGTTGCATTCAATCAAGCAAATCAAGTCACCTAAAAGTAGATCAATCAAGATCTTCACTTTTCCTAGATTGTAGGGAAGTGAATTGATTCCCTCCAACAAACATTCCCATCTTCATTTGAATTCAAATTCAAGTTGTAAAAGTCGTGGAACACTCCTAGAGGCTATATAAGGAGTTGAAATCACTTGTATTATACATGGAAGCAATATACATACACTTGTGACCATCATTGTCTTGCTCCTTCAATTTTCTGCATCATCTTCTTCGCCAACAGTAATCTTGCAGAGGCTGCTGCTCTCTCCTCAGAGCCTCAAATTGAGTGCAAGAGGACTCATTGGAAAGGTATTAGTGTCTAGTTTATGCCTGTAAAATTTCAAAGCATTTTGTTCAGCAGATTTGGAGAACACTCAGTTTTTCGGCCTCGAGGTCAATCTCTGCGTATTCCTGAAAAATAGGAAGTACCACCGGTGAATGTCGCATTCATTCCTACAACATATTTTTCTTATTCCTTATACTTTTGTGCATTCAATACACTCAACCCTATGTGTATCACTCCCATAAATGGAGTTTTTCTAATTGTAATCACGCTGGTCGCTATGGGCATTTGAAGTTCATTGTCTCTTCCATAGATAGTAAGTTTTTTGAGCTAGTCGACCCGCGAACCTATCTGTTTTGTATCGACTCATTCTCCTTGATGCTCCAAGGTATATAGTGTGTTTCTTTGCACTTATAGCATGCCTATAAGGTCTATTTGAGTCTCCAAAAGCTCAAGGCCTGGTCTTGTGCCGGTTGGCTTGACCAAACTTCATCGCTTTGAAACACACTTTTCTACCTTTGACAAGCTTCTCCAAGTTCTTTCAGTGGTATCAGAGCTAGTTCAAGATGGGTGACGGCTTTCCCTCAATGATCGAGAAGCTTGATCGACACAACTATGCGGCTTGGAAAATCAGAATGGAGGCCTACTTGCAAGGTAGAAATATTTATGGAATTGTAGCAGGTGATGAAGTTATGCCTATTCCAAGATCCAAAGGAGGACCTACACAAGAGGAGACAGATAAGCTCACACTTTGGTGCGCAAGGGATGCTCAAGCAAGGTCGTACATACTAAACTCTATCTCTGACTTTCTATTACCACATATTAGAGGATGCAAGACATCTCAAGAGACTTGGGATGCCCTGGAGACTTTCTTTTCTGCTAGTACCAAAGCAAGAAAGAATCATCTTTGGAACGAGTTCAACCAAATGAAGAAGACACCTAAACAAACCATCACAGAGTTTGTTACCAAGGTCAAAGAGTTTGCGGATCAATTAGCATCCATTGGAGAGCTGATTGAAGAAGAGGTCATCATGAGGCAAATTCTCAACGGCATTCGAAGTGATAAGCAATGGCAATCCTTCACGACAGCCTATGATCTCATCATGGATGTGCAGACTCCAGACTTCAACATCTTTCTTGGACAACTCTTCAATCAAGAAGCCAACAATAGCATAAAGGAAGGTAACTCTTATCATGGTAATTCAACTAGTGCTCTATATGCAGATAAGAAGGATAAGAAGCAGAAAGGCAAGAAGAAGGAAGAAGATGAAGAAGAGACTTCCCAAGCCAACTTCGCAAGCAAGAGCAAGTGGAAAGGGAAGAAGAAAGGACCAAAGCAAGACAAAGCCAAAGGTCAGAATGTTCAACCTTGTGCCATATGCGATAAGACCAACCACACCACTCAGAATTGCTGGTTCAATGGGAAGACCGAGAAAGGAAGTGGAAGAGGTTGATATGGCAACAATAGAGGCAGAGTGGACACAACTTCAACAACAACAATAGAAGCTATAATCGAAGGGACTACAACAATTATTCAGAAGATCAACCACATGAAGACTCATTGCTTCTTATGAACCTAAGCCACAAAGAAGGTAAAGAAGACGATCATTTGTTCTACATAGATTCAGGATGTTCGAATCATGTTGCAGGCAACATTGCTCTTCTATCTGACTTGGAAAGTCCAAAGCATAGACATGAAGTGCAAACAGGGGATGGCACGAAGCACAATGTGGAGAAGATTGGTAATGTCAAAGCTTCCAATGGCAGGACAAACATTCTGAGTAAGGTTCTCTATGTACCCACTATCACTAAAAACCTAATCAGTGTAGGCCAAATAGTTGAAAAAGGCTTGCAAGTTAGGTTCACCCAACATGGAGCTTTTGTGGAAGATCCATGTCAAGGCTTCAAGAAGATAGCCCGAGGTGAGAAGCATGGTAGGCTCTTTACTTTTGAAGTAGAAGATACCAGGAACATAGCTCTATTCAACTTTGGGTCTCAAACCCTAAGTGAGCTTGAAGTGTGGCATAAGAGACGTGCTCATGTGAATGAAATAACCTTGACGGATATATGCAGGGATTAAAGTGTTCTACGACTGCCGAACATATCAAAGCAACACATGATCAACAGGTGTGATGCATGTCAGATTGGGAAGGCACAAAGACAATCATTCAACCACAAAGGCTACATCCACAACAACTTATTGGACTTAGTACACACAGATGTATGGGGACCAAGTCAAGAACCTTCATTGGCAGGATCAAGGTATTATGTCTCATTTATTGACGACCATAGTAGATGGACTGTTCTATACTTTATCAAGAGTAAGAATGAAGTATTTGATTGCTTCAAGAAGTATGTTGCACATGTGGAGAATCATACAGGTAGATCACTAAAGAAGCTCAGATCTGATGGAGGGGGAGAATACTTCTCCAAAGATTTTGATGAGTTCTTGCAGGATAAAGGTATCAAAAGGGAAGTGACTACTAGGTACTCTCCTCAACTAAATGGAATTGGAGAGAGGAGAAACAAGACATTGGTTGGATCAGCCCGAACAATGCTTGAAGAGAAGAAGTTGCCACATTATCTATGGGCATAAGCTATTTCAACTGCAGTGTACCTTGTCAATCGACTACCATCCAAATCACTTCAAGGTATGACTCCTTATGAAGCATGGCATGGAAGAAAACCTAGTCTTGGACATTGCAAGGTTTTTGGTTGTTTAGCTTATGTTCATGTACCATCACAAATAAGAGGTAAGCTAGATGAAAGGGCAACAAAGGCAATGTTTATTGGATATGATTCAACTCAGATGGGTTACAGGTTCTTCAATCCTTCAACCAAGCAATTCACTACAAGTAGAGATGTTGTGTTTGAAGAACACAGGTCTTGGTATGATGAAGACAAACAAAAGGTAACACTACCATATGATCTTGATTATGACTCTCATCAATTAGGAAGGAAGGATGATACACAGGTCCAGGATCCAAGAAGTGATACAGACGATGACCAAGATGAAAGAGAAAGGGATTACAAGCTATGGAAGTCAAGAGGCAAAGCAAAGATGCAAGAGGTTGGAGAATGCTCCAAACAAGCACCTAGAAGATCAGCAAGAGAGAAGAAACAACCAGAAAGGTATGGATATGATTCCACATTTGTTACAAAGCATTCAATCTACTTGGCAAAAGACTCTATTTCAGAGGAACCCTCAACCTATGAAGAGGCAAAGGGAAACCCTAATTGGGAAAAGTCCATGAACGAAGAGATAGATGCATTGAAGGAAATGGACACTTGGGATTTGGTTCCAATGTCGCCGAATCAAAAGGTAATTGGTTGCAGATGGGTATATAAAGTTAAAAGAAATTCAGATGGATCAGTTTGCAGGAACAAGGCAAGATTAGTTGCCAAAGGATGCTCACAAACTCATGGTATAGACTATGAGGAAACATTCTCACCAGTTGCAAAGATGACTACAATCAGGACATTGATAAGTGTAGCTGCTGCAAGGAATTGGAGACTCCTCCAACTTGATGTGAAAAATGCATTCTTAGATGGTTGGATAAGTGAAGAGGTATACATGTCACAACCACCAGGTTTTGAGAACCCTAATCATCCATCTTATGTTTGCAGACTCAAGAAAGCATTGTATGGATTGAAACAAGCTCCAAGAGCTTGGAATTACAGGTTGGTTACATATCTTCAAGACCAAGGGTTCAAAGCTAGCAGCTCAGATCCTTCTCTATTCATCAAAAGGGATCACAATGAGGTTATCTATCTATGTGTATATGTAGATGATATTATTGTGACAGGTGATGATCTAAATGGCATTCAAAGGATCAAGAGACACATGCAAGAGGAGTTCAAAATCAGTGACCTAGGTGAGCTCACATATTTCCTAGGTATGCAGGTGATATACACAGATGAAGGAATGTATTTGAATCAAAGAAGATACATTCAAGATCTACTTCTCAAGTTCAAAATGGAGAACACTAAACCCGCAGGTACACCTTTGGAGATGAATCATAAACTTAGTGTTTATGAAGGTGAGAAAATTGAAGACATTAAAGAGTATCAAAGCTTGGTAGGTAGCTTGATATATGCTACTCACACAAGGGCAGACATCTCATATAGTGTGGGAGTGCTTAGTCAGTTCATGCACTCACCAAGAAGACCACACATGGATGCGGCTAAGAGAGTACTTAAGTATCTCAAAGGTACAATCAACGAAGGTATATTCTATCCTTACTCTTCCGATTCGGATATCAAAATCTACTCAGATGCAGATTGGGCAGGAGCTAAGGATGATAGAAAAAGTACATCTGGTTACTTAGCATTTGCAGGTTCGAAGCTAGTGTCATGGAGTTCCAAGAAGCAACCAACAATTGCTTTATCCTCAACTGAAGCAGAGTACAGAGGCTTGACCATAGCAACTCAAGAGGCAATATGGTTAAAAGCATTGTATACAGATTTGGGACTTGTGAGTTCCAAACCTCACATATTTGGAGATAATGTAAGTTCCATGCATCTAGCGGCAAATCCTATTTTCCATGCGAGAACCAAGCACATAGAAGTCCATTATCACTTCATCAGGTAGAAGCTCATGGCAAAGGAGATCGACATTTCTTTTGTTCCGACTGAAAAGCAAGTAGCAGATATGATGACAAAGGCACTTGATGGAATAAAGCTTTGTAGATTCAAAGCTATGGCAGGTATTCAACCTATCAGAGAATGAAGACTCAAGCATACTTTAGCTTGAGGGGGAGCTGTTGGAACATCAAGCTTACACTATGCTTGAGGTGGATTTGATCTACATCAAAGGCTATCGCGTCGAAAGAATATCCGTTGGAGAGTTCTTTTTCATATGCTCATTTATTGTATTTTTTGAGAATATTTTGATGGCTCATTTACCGTTGTAAAAGCCTTGAGTTGTACACATGTAAAGGTACAAATATAGGGCCAAAATCCCACAAAATTTTGGTGGTTGAAGTTGCATTCAATAAAGCAAATCAAGTCACCTAAAAGTAGATCAATCAAGATCTTCACTTTTCCTAGATTGTAGGGAAGTGAATTGATTCCCTCCAACAACCATTCATACCTTCATTTGAATTCAAATTCAAGTTGTAAAAGTCGTGGAACACTCCTAGAGGCTATATAAGGAGTTGAAATCACTTGTATTATACATGGAAGCAATATACATACACTTGTGACCATCATTGTCTTGCTCCTTCAATTTTCTGCATCATCTTCTTTGCCAACAGTAATCTTGGAGAGGCTGCTGCTCTCTCCTATGAGCTTCAAATTGAATGCAAGATGACTCATTGGAAAGGTATTAGTGTTTAGTTTATGCCTGTAAATTTTCAAAGCATTGGGTTCAGCAGATTTGGAGAATACTCAGTTTTTCTGCCTCAGGGTAAATTTCTACGTATTCCTGAAAAATAGGAAGTACCACCGGTGAATGTCGCATTCATTCCTATAGCATATTTTGCTTATTCCTTATACTTTTGTGCATTCCATACACTCAACCCTATGTGTATCACTCCCATAAAAGGATTTCTTCTAATTCTAATCACGCTGGTTGCTATGGGCATTTGAAGTTCATTGTCTCTTCCATAGATAGTAAGTTTTTTGAGCTAGTCGACACGCGAACCTATCTGTTTTGTATCGACTCATTCTCCTTGATGCTCCAAGGTACATAGTGTGTTTCTTTGCACTTATAGCATGCCTATAAGGTCTATTTGAGTTTCCAAAAGCTCAAGGGCTGGTCTTGTGCCGGTTGGCTTGACCAAACTTCATCGCTTCGAAACGCACTTTTCTACCTTCGACAAGCTTCTCCAAGTTCTTTCAGTGGTATCAGAGCTAGTTCAAGATGGGTGAGGGCTTTCCCTCAATGATCAAGAAGCTTGATCGACACAACTATGCGGCTTGGCAAATCAGAATGGAGGCCTACTTGCAAGGTAGAAATCTTTATGGAATTGTAGCAGGTGATGAAGTTATGCCTATTCCAAGATCCAAAGGAGGACCTACACAAGAGGAGACAGATAAGCTCACACTTTGGTGCGCAAGGGATGCTCAAGCAAGGTCGTACATACTAAACTCTATCTCTGACTTTCTATTACCACATATTAGAGGATGCAAGACATGTCAAGAGACTTGGGATGCCCTGGAGACTTTCTTTTCTGCTAGTACCAAAGCAAGAAAGAATCATCTTTGGAACGAGTTCAACCAAATGAAGAAGACACCTAAACAAACCATCACAGAGTTTGTTACCAAGGTCAAAGAGGTTGCGGATCAGTTAGCATCCATTGGAGAGCTGATTGAAGAAGAGGTCATCATGAGGCAAATTCTCAACAGCATTCAAAGTGATAAGCAATGGCAATCCTTCACGACGGCCTATGATCTCATCATGGATGTGCAGACTCCAGACTTCAACATCTTTCTTGGACAACTCTTCAATCAAGAAGCCAACAATAGCATAAAGGAAGGTAACTCTTATCATGGTAATTCAACTAGTGCTCTATATGCAGATAAGAAGGATAAGAAGCAGAAAGGCAAGAAGAAGGAAGAAGATGAAGAAGAGACTTCCCAAGCCAACTTCGCAAGCAAGAGCAAGTGGAAAGGGAAGAAGAAAGGACCAAAGCAAGACAAAGCCAAAGGTCAGAATGTTCAACCTTGTGCCATATGCGATAAGACCAACCACACCACTCAGAATTGCTGGTTCAATGGGAAGATCCAGAAAGGAAGTGGAAGAGGTGGATATGGCAACAATAGAGGCAGTGGTGGACACAACTTCAACAACAACAATAGAAGCTATAATCGAAGGGACTACAACAATTATTCAGAAGATCAACCACATGAAGACTCATTGCTTCTTATGAACCTAAGCCACAAAGAAGGTAAAGAAGACGATCATTTGTTCTACATAGATTTAGGATGTTCGAATCATGTTGCAGGCAACATTGCTCTTCTATCTGACTTGGAAAGTCCAAAGCATAGACATGAAGTGCAAACAGGGGATGACACGAAGCACAATGTGGAGAAGATTGGTAATGTCAAAGCTTCCAATGGCAGGACAAACATTCTGAGTAAGGTTCTCTATGTACCCACTATCACTAAAAGCCTAATCAGTGTAGGCCAAATAGTTGAAAAAGGCTTGCAAGTTAGGTTCACTCAACATGGAGCTTTTGTGGAAGATCCATGTCAAGGCTTCAAGAAGATAGCCCGAGGTGAGAAGCATGGTAGGCTCTTTACTTTTGAAGTAGGAGATACCAGGAACATAGCTCTATTCAACTTTGGGTCTCAAACCCTAAGTGAGCTTGAAGTGTGGCATTAGAGACTTGCTCATGTGAATGAAAGAACCTTGAAGGATATATGCAGGGATCAAAGTGTTCTAGGACTGCCGAACATATCAAAGCAACACATGATCAACAGGTGTGATGCATGTCAGATTGGGAAGGCACAAAGACAACCATTCAACCACAAAGGCTACATCCACAACAACTTATTGGACTTAGTACACACAGATGTATGGGGACCAAGTCAAGAACCTTCATTGGCAGGATCAAGGTATTATGTCTCATTTATTGATGACCATAGTAGATGGACTGTTCTATACTTTATCAAGAGTAAGAATGAAGTATTTGATTGCTTCAAGAAGTATCTTGCACATGTGGAGAATCATACAGGTAGATCACTAAAGAAGCTCAGATCTGATGGAGGGGGAGAATACTTCTCCAAAGATTTTGATGAGTTCTTGCAAGATAAAGGTATCAAAAGGGAAGTGACTACAAGGTACTCTCCTCCACTAAATGGAATTGCAGAGAGGAGAAACAATACATTGGTTGGATCAGCCCGAACATTGCTTGAATAGAAGAAGTTGCCACATTATCTATGGGCAGAAGCTATTTCAACTGCAGTGTACCTTGTCAATCGACTACCATCCAAATCACTTCAAGGTATGACTCCTTATGAAGCATGGCATGGAAGAAAACCTAGTCTTGGACATTGCAAGGTTTTTGTTGTTTAGCTTATGTTCATGTACCATCACAAATAAGAGGTAAGCTAGATGAAAGGGCAACAAAGGCAGTGTTTATTGGATATGATTCAACTCAGATGGGTTACAGGTTCTTCAATCCTTCAACCAAGCAATTCACTACAAGTAGAGATGTTGTGTTTGAAGAACACAGGTCTTGGTATGATGAAGACAAACAAAAGGTAACACTACCATATGATCTTGATTATGACTCTCATCAATTAGGAAGGAAGCATGATACACAGGTCCAGGATCCAAGAAGTGATATAGACGATGACCAAGATGAAAGAGAAAGGGATTACAAGCTATGGAAGTCAAGAGGCAAAGCAAAGATGCAAGAGGTTGGAGAATGCTTCAAACAAGCACCTAGAAGATCAGCAAGAGAGAAGAAACAACTAGAAAGGTATGGATATGATTCCACATTTGTTACAAAGCATTCAATTTACTTGGCAAAAGACTCTATTTCAGAGGAACCCTCAACCTATGAAGAGGCAAAGGGAAACCCTAATTGAGAAAAGTCCATGAACGAAGAGATAGATGCATTGAAGGAAATGGACACTTGGGATTTGGTTCCAATGTCGCCGAATCAAAAGGTAATTGGTTGCAGATGGGTATATAAAGTTAAAAGAAATTCAGATGGATCAGGTTGCAGGTACAAGGCAAGATTAGTTGCCAAAGGATGCTCACAAACTCATGGTATAGACTATGAGGAAACATTCTCACCAGTTGCAAAGATGACTACAATCAGGACATTGATAAGTGTAGCTGCTGCAAGGAATTGGAGACTCCTCCAACTTGATGTGAAAAATGCATTCTTAAATGGTTGGATAAGTGAAGAGGTATACATGTCACAACCACCAGGTTTTGAAAACCCTAATCATCCATCTTATGTTTGCAGACTTAAGAAAGCATTGTATGGATTGAAACAAGCTCCAAGAGCTTGGAATTACAGGTTGGTTATATATCTTCAAGACCAAGGGTTCAAAGCTAGCAGCTCAGATCCTTCTCTATTCATCAAAAGGGATCACAATGAGGTTATCTATCTATGTGTATATGTAGATGATATTATTGTGATAGGTGATGATCTAAATGGCATTCAAAGGATCAAGAGACACATGCAAGAGGAGTTCAAAATCAGTGACCTAGGTGAGCTCACATATTTCCTAGGTATGTAGGCATGGACAGACCTACGGGAAGTTCAGGAGTGCCTTACTTGTACAGGGTAGAAGGCCCTTACAAAACACAGCTGGAATATCTTAGGACCAACCGATTAGGTGCTAGCATCTATGAGGACGGCTTAGGAAGATCTGTGGTACAGATTAAGAATCCTGATCAATCCGTTGGACTAGAGCACCCAGCAGTCAAATTTGAAAACGGTGCATACCTGGACAAGGAAGGAACCATATACATAGTCACCAGTCACCCAGATAGGACAGATGAATTTGGAAATGTAATCTCTGAAGCGGACCTAGGTGACTTGGAACAAGGAAACATGGGTGCGGAACCTAGAACCCCTCGAGGAAAATCTGTTCTCACTAGGATTATCACGCCTGAGTGGATTCCCCAAGACAACAAGAGCATAGAGTTGCTTCTCAATCGAGAAACTGACGAAGCCTTTTGGAGATATAAATCTAATCAGCCAACTGATATAGGAGCTATCATGATCTATGAGTTTAAGGACCCGGATAGCCCAGGTAGAGTGACCTACTTAGATCACACTTCGGAAAGGATCTTTGTGGTGACAGAAAATGATAGGCATGCTTACACTTGGAAGGGTGAATTCATTTTCCCCCAACCAAGATCGAATGTATCCTATGGTCACCCTGGAGCTGGAACATCCCAAGCTCATGGAACTCAAAGAGACAGAAGTCGAGATAGACCAGAAGTAAGCTTTGCCAACCCAGTGGGTAGAGAAAGAACGAGAATGGAAACGAATAGAGCAGAACCTGAGATACTTAGAGCTCACAGGAATCAAAGACATGCGGATGAGTTCCCTCTACCACGACCCAGAGAGCACACAAGGACTTTGAGACCAACACAGCTAGTTAAGTCCATGAAAAATTACTTTGACGGCACAGGAGATCCATACGATCATGTGGCGGAGTTCAAGCAAGTCTTGAGAGCTGAACAAGTGGAGGATCTATTCACGCAGTACAATGCCTTCGGTCTAACCCTTAGGAACACAGCACTTACATGGTTTCAACCATTGGATGAGCGACAGTTCAGGAACATAGACCAACTCCTAGAGGCTTTCATCATAGAGTTCTCTAAGAGTGGCATAAGACACAATACCTCCTCACTGATTCACAGCTTCAAGCAAACCCCTCAAGAGACCGTGAGACTTGCAGGAAGAAGATTTAGGCAATATCTTGAAAGATGCCCTGTTTCGGAGCTACCTACACCAGCTAAACAAGTAGCCTTATTCTTGGATGGATTGCTGAGTACGAAATTGAGATCCTATGTGTATCTGAAGGACCCTAGGACTATAGAAGAGTGTGTACGCATGTGCAGTTGGCAGGCAAGGAAGTGTACAGCTTCCTTGATGGATTTTCAGGCTACAATCAAGTAGCCATAGCCCCAGAGGATCAGCATAAGACAGCCTTTGCCACAGAATGGGGCATTTTTGCTTTTAGAGTAATGCCATTTGGGCTTACCAATGCACCAGCTACCTTCCAGAGGCTGATGTGCCATGTGTTTAAGGAGTTCTTGAGGAAAAATTTAGAAGTCTACGTTGATGATCTTTGTGCTCATTCCAACATTAGACAAACCCATATCCCTGAGCTCAGACAAATCTTTGACAAATGTAGAGAATATCAAGTCTGCCTGAACCCAGAAAAATGTGTTTTCATGGTCAGGCAAGGCAAAATTCTAGGACACATAGTGTCAAAGAATGGCATATCTACTGACGAAGAGAAAGTGAGAGCTATAGCAGAGCTACCTAGGCCAAAAAATGTCAAGGAAGTACAAGCCTTCATGGGGCATTGTGGTTATTACCGACGATTTATACACATGTATGCTGTCATTGCAAAGCCCATGTACGGACTCCTGACAAACTTTGAGTGGACGGATGAATGTGAGAATTCCTTCCAGGAG
Organism: Ceratopteris richardii; assembly: GCA_020310875.1. Taxonomy (NCBI): domain Eukaryota; kingdom Viridiplantae; phylum Streptophyta; class Polypodiopsida; order Polypodiales; family Pteridaceae; genus Ceratopteris; species Ceratopteris richardii. The sequence continues at coordinate 86,533,801 of CM035441.1, read as the reverse complement.
CTTAAACGAAGATTATGTTCAGCACCAATCTTGACCACACCAGACTGGAATAAGCCATTCCATGTTCACGTGGATGCATCCAATTATGCCATTGGATGTGTGCTTGCACAACCTACTGGTGAAGGTAATATGGATCTTCCAATTGCCTATGCCAGTAGACAATTGAATGCGGCTGAACGAAATTACACCACTACGGAGAGAGAAGGCTTGGGCATGGTATATGCAGTTAAGAAATTTAGACACTATTTGCTTGCAAATAAGTTTAAATTTTTTACTGATCATCAGGCATTGCTATACCTCGTAAACAAACCGTGCAATACAGGAAGATTAGTGAGATGGTTTCTCTTGCTAATGGAATATGACTTTGAGGTAGTGGTGAGAAAAGGGAGGACTCATTTAAGAGCAGATCATCTTTCTAGGCTCACATCTGGAGAAGCCCCACAAGGAGTATCAGACGACCTTCCTGATGCTTACTTGTTTAACTTAGAAGTAGTACCGCGGTGGGCTAAGCCATTGGTACCAGTATTGACATACGGGCCTAACCATCCAGTAGTAAACACACGGAATAGAGAGGTTGTGAAAGCCCAAAAGTACCACATCATGGCAGGAAGCATGTACAAGCACACAGATCAAGGGATCTTGGCTTGTTGCGTAGAAGAGCACGAGTATGCTAAATGGTTGCAATTAGCACATGTAGGTGCATTAGAGCAACACTACTCAAAGCAACGAACTTTACAGACCCTAAAGAGACTCGGAGTACATTGGCCAACTATGGAAGCGGATGTCCAAAAGTTGTGCAAGGAATGCCCAATCTGTTGCACTAAACCACCGGTGGAACACGCCACTCTTTATCAAGTATCCATTCTGCCAGATTGGAGTGAACCTCTAGTATCCTTCCTGAGGACGAAAACATTCCCTCCAGACATGACTCTGGCTAGGAAAAGGAGTTTAGACCAAGAAGCCCTGGATTACTCACTCATTGGTGATAATCTATATAAGCGTGGTAAAGATGGTTACCTGAGGCTATGTGTCCATGAAAGTGAATATCTTAAGATCTTGGAAACTGCTCATCAAGGTGTAGCAGGAGGACACTTTGGACCAGATCGGGTGATTAAGGCAGTATTATTTGCGGGCTTCTGGTGGCCTACCCTTCACATGGATGCACATATCTATGTGAAACGGTGTGATGTCTGTCAGAGAACTCAGTATCCTATACGAAAAGATGAGATGCCATTGAAACCTATGATGGGTGGACGTGCGTTCTCTAAGTGGGGAATAGACTTCGTAGGTCCTATTAATCCCCCAGCTAAGGGATCTCATGCAGAATACATCATTGTTGCGACAGACTATCTAACCAAGTGGGTAGAGGTAAAAGCCACAACAAAAAACGATGCTCAAACAACTGCCAAATTCTTGTTTGAGAATGTATTCACAAGATACGGGCTACCTATAGAGCTTGTAAGTGATAGAGGCACTCATTTCTTAAATGAAGTGATTGAAAATCTACTCCAAGAATTCTTGGTAATACACAAGAAGTCTGCCCCCTATCACCCGCAAGCTAATGGACAAGCTGAGAGCACAAACAAGATCTTGTACAATGTACTGACGAAATTGGTGAACACTAAACGCTCTGATTGGGACAAACAGCTACACTATGTTGTTTGGGCATATCGAGTCGCCTACAAAACGGTACTCCAAGCCACCCCCTTTCAGATGGTATTTGGCCAAAACGCGGTGCTACCCTTGGACTTCTTAATACCTACATTGAAGGTAGCACAAGAGCACGAATGGACAGGTCATGAACTCTCCTCTAGACTTTTTGACCTCGAACGATTAGGAGAAACAAGACTGAGAGCAGCTGCAGGGATATATGCAGCAAAGAAACGACAGAAGGCATACTTTGATGCCCATGTAAAGGATAAGGGCTTGAAAGCAGGAGATCTAGTTTTAGTCTACACATTGAAACAACATGCAAGGAAGCTAGAAAAGAGAGGCTATGGACCTATGATCATCAATAGGATCTCAACAAGTGGAGCAGTGCAACTCGCCACATTAGAAGGCAATGTTCTCCCAAATTATATTAGCGGATGCAGAGTCAAGCTGTATCAGGAACCTCTCACAGAGGAAATGCTAAGTCGACTCAACACTGCTAAGAAACACAAAGAGGAAGAAAAGCGAATTCGAGAAGAAGCTCAAGCAGAAGCCCTAGAACGCATACGGAGAATGAAATTAAGAAGGCAAGGTAGAGAGCACCCTAGGCAAGAGGCATATGCAGATCAAGGATATGACATAGCTATGTGTGAAGTTTCAAGTGTTAGCTCTCATAGGATATCCGATCGACGTCCTTTCATAACCGTAGATATAGGACAAGGAAAGAGTGCAAGGACTGTAAGAGCCTTGATTGACTCAGGTGCAGCCACTAGTGCTCTTAAACTGTCTTACTGTCAAGAGTTACAGTTAACTGTCCATCCTGTGGAAGCATATCTCATAGGATTGGGAGGCGTGGAAACCCCTTGCATGGGCGAGGTGGAACTTCCCCTCTACATTCATGATGAGGAAATGACTGTTAAAGTACTGGTGTGTCAAGACGATGATCTCACTGAACCTCTTGTCTTGGGTCAAGATTGGATCTATGACCAAGCAGTCAACTTAAACTTAAGAAGTGGACTTCTTCAGGTTTGGGTCAATCATAGTCGAATTACAGTAGAGTTAGATAATGGAGCACTCAAGGAACTAGGAAAGGCACAGACTCCTGGTCCTTCCAGGATTACACATGAAGATGACCATGTTGTTCTTGTCCAAAACCATGTGTTGCAGAGGAATGATATTCGCAAAAAAGGAGTCAAGGATGCAACGGAACTCCCTTCTTTTCCAAAGGCCAGAAGGAGACAGCAAACCAAGGTGGATCAAAGGCAGAAGAAGCAGAGTACTACCTATGTCCGAGATCAAAAGTACCTGCGCAGCAGAATGTCCCAGAAAGTAAATCATGTGTGGGTGCGGAAAGGCGAACAACCGGTTACACCACCGTCTACTACACGGGCTAAGTTTCTTATTAATAACCAACAACACGACATTAATAAGAAGTCTTGCAGAAATTCTCCTGCAAACGTGAAATCTATTTGGGTGCCCAAGAAGTCGATGAAGGCTAGCCCACAATCAAGAGAAATTTGGGTGCCTAAGGCTTGCTTGCAAGCGCAAGTAGCGACGCCAAGGCCACAGTCTATACAGCTTAACCCATCGACTCGTACGGCCAGTATTCACTCATTCTCATCACGCAGGAACACACCAAGGCCCATGAGCTCGCGTATAATCAATTGTAAAGGGGTCCCGAAAAGGCCTCATTTTCAAACCCAGATGCCGATAAAGCTCTCTAGAGTCTCTACGAAACCGAAAGCAAAGCCCATCCACTGCATTTGGCAGCCTAAGACCTGTAATAAACCCCCCGACCCCACTTGTAAATTCATCCCCACTTACTAACTTCAGTAGTCTCCTAGGACTACCCAAGCATTAACTACACTCATGTGCACCGAACACTTACTAACCCATTATTCACCCCCGACCCTCATGTTAATATTGTGATGGGAACAACGGTCCTCCCCTGACCTGTACAATATTAACACATGGTTGTATATTCTCACAGAGACAGGTAGCAAGAGGTAAAATGGCAGACACGGTTGGAACTAGCTCCCAGGCCGGCACCAGCCCCCAAGTGGTGGACATTGAAAGCCTTCCAGTCGAGGAGGAATTAAAGGAAAGACCAGCGGCATTACGGGCCTTACATGCCATACCAATTCAGAATCCTCCACAGGGTCATACCATGCCGGTGGGAAAAACCTCACACTGGTTCAGTGACGTTGCTGGACCTCTGGGTGAAGGCACATACATGTGGGAGTCCGAGATAGAATTCAATGGACGTTGGGGCAGATACCATTTCTTTACCAGGGAGTTTGAAAAGCTACAGAACAACGAAGGGCTGAAGCCGATATGGAAGAAGGCTAGGCTTTATGACTACTTCAAGTTCCAACTACCAAAGCCAGATTTCCTAAGATGCTCATATCTAATTAGTACCCTCACCCCCAGCAAAGACAAGAAAGGATACAGCTCCTTTGTGCTCCCATCACTTACTAGGGGCAACGAGCTGAAGCGTTTCCGCTTGACTATCAACCTGGTAAGAGAAGCACTCGACATGCCGGGTATGCACATTCCAACAGAGAAAGAGACTATGGTTCCAGACAACATGAAGAACAGGAATCTGACGAAGTTGAAGGACATGGTTGCAATGACACCCACGATCGCCATCCACTTACGCATGGTCATGCAACATTTCGCCTTCCCCGCGCAGGAGAGGTTCACAATGCCTCCCAAAAAGATCTGGTTTAGCCTCTACCTAGCGGATGCTTTTGAGCTGACCATCAATATGCCCCACTGGATTATCGACCAGATTCATATGGCCCATCAGAGATGGTATAAGAAGCAAAAATCTGTGTTGTATGGTTGCTGTGCACTCACAAGAATTATATACAGATGTCTCGCATATGATGTACCGGTGCAGAGGGCTCTGATCTGGTCCAGAGCACAGGAATTTCAACGCAGATTGTCGGCCGTAGGGCCTCCCTCAAAGAAGATGCGAGGCGCCGTCCAGATGCCTTGTGCACAAGCTCGCGGCGCAACCCTGACGCCTGAGACAACCCCAAGACTTCCCCGATGAGTGCAACCATTTACTATCAGGTTGCCCAGGCATAGCACAGATGGCCCTAATCTTGTGTTTCCACCAGTACCGACTGATCTGGAATTCCCGCATGGATTCACTCTGGAGGATCTAACGGACGAAGAAGTTGCAAGAATCATCGATGCTGTAAATGCGGAAGTTGAAGAAGAGCAAGCCGGTGGACAGCAAACTGCCCCAGACCAAACCCAGCCCAGCCAACCGGACGTAGTCAATGTGGACGATGAAGAAGAAGCTCATGAGGAGGCACAGGGTAGACAATCAGAAGCAGAAGAACAAGAGTATGATCAAGAAGCCCTACAAGTACTGGAAGGTGCCCCCGCCTATACTAACGCATTAAAGAAGCTCTACGATACGATGAACCGAGTCCAAGAGCAACACAGGCTGTCATTAGCTGCAGGTAAAGCTCTCATGAACCAGATTCTGGAGGAGGAAGGTGTGGACGAGCAATACCGTGCCACCCTGGAAATGATATCAGATGCTTTGGGAGTACCGGAAACGGTGCACACCGCACTAGCGCAATCACGAAGGACAGAGAGAAGATATGGAAGACGCCCCCCACGAACGGGAAAACAAATGAATGTATTAGGATCAGGACCACAAGGCACCCCCACAACCACTGGCACAGCACACATAGTTCACGACACCGAGGAAGCCCACACATCGAGTGCACCCCCATCACCTCCCTTGCCACCTTCTCCCCCACATCCACCTCACTCACCTCCCTCTACCACTGTAACCTCCACTGTCACCACTACACACACCAACGCACAAACCATCAGCCAACCCACACACTCCACTTCCACGGAAAACATAAGGCTAACTACAGCTACGGTACACCTCACTACCCCGAGCACACTTCCTAGGAGTTCACAACTACACACACCTCTATACACATTCACAACCCTCACCGCTACCACAATCCCCATGTTCACAGTCACCCCCACCACGACCCCCATCTTCATGGAGGTGTCACCCACCTCTGCACCTCTCCCATCCCCCATTTACCCACAATCTCCCCTTCCCCCACCTCCCCCCTCACCCATCCCCAGTACTGCATCCACAATCCCCTTTCCCTTTCCCTTCCCCTCTGCATTCAACACCATTCCTCTCAGTAACTTATTTAATAATATGCATCAATGCATGGCCCAACTTCAGCAACACTACCAACACCTGGACGACCAACAAACAAGGCTCTTCCAAAGCAACGAAGATCTCCAAGCACGATGTAGGGATCTTGAAGAGCAGAAACAGCTACTAGAAAAGCAGCACGTGACATTACAGGAGCAATACGCACAATTAGAAGCCAACCCACCCCAAGCAGATGATGAAGAACGACGACATATGGACGAACTGCTACATTCTCAGATCACGGAAAACCTGAAACTTCGACGGAACTTGGGCCTCCTATGCAAGCATATGTCTACAGCGCTAGAGGAGAATAAAAGATTACAGAAACAGAACGAAGAAAATCTGGAGGCAGCCATGGAGGGTTCCCCACAGGAGATTGACCCAGAACGATTCAAGGCAATTCCCTCTGAGAATATGCAGGTGGTATTAGAAACTCATGCAGATCTAATGGAGGCCCATGCCGCTTTAGAAAAAGAGAGAGATGAGTTACGAAGACAGTTGGCCACCCGACAGACAGAACCCAGCCAGAGCATAACCGCAGAAGAAACAGCTGTAGAGGTCACTAAACTCCGGGCCGAACTTGAGGAATTACGCAGCAAGGTCATGCAATATGAGCGTCAGCCCTCACCTCTGGTAGAGCCCGAGCCTGACGATCTGGTGCCAATTGAAGTAGAAGAAACATTCGAGGATCCCTACGTCCCGATGCCAACACCCGGAGGTAAGCGCACAGAATAGGGCATGGACACAATTGAAATTGAGGCACCTGAATGGATGCAAAAGTTAGAGAAAGTAGCCACGACGCATGATGACAGGGTAGCAGTCCAAATCGCATTGATGTCAAAATTGGAAGAGGTGGTAATAAAATCCGATTATTTTCAGAATCTCTCACACCATAGGTGGATCAGCCCATCGGATGATCTGTATGTGCCTTTTTGCGTACTAATGGCGGATTATAATGCGGAGATCAAGCGCCACACCTCAAGGGAACCCACCTCTGCCACCCAATTTGCACCTGATGACATCCCAGAAAGCGCCAAGCAAGGACATATTCGCCAACCAACGTGGAGAATTCGGCTGCTCGAAACCTACCCGGAAATGGTAAGAACATGGAACAACATGCCATTGTACATCAAATATAATCCATGTTATTGCCCTGTATTTCGAAGGAGATCATGGCCGGAGTACACACATACAGTGCTGACGATTAAAGGATGTGAGAAGTGGCTAAATTACGTGTACTTCGCACCCCCTAAGGGCGCACCTACAATTGGATATATGATTTCAACGATTCGACATTGGGGGGTCCGTTTCAAAAATGTACCTGATATCATGACTCAGATGTGCCTGAAAATTTTCGAACTTATGCTGGTCACCTTCAGGACCTTCAAAAATGTCAAGGAACCGCATCTCTCGGCAGTAGGATTTAATGAAGGGAACCAGGACCTTGTATACGACATGAGCACAACCCCATCGATCAATGTTGTGTATGCATGGCACGCTCGCATCAAATATCTACCGGCCTGCTTCAAACAAACGTTTGAAGAGATGTTTGTCACGGGATTCTGGGAATAACACTCCGAGATATTCATTCCCAGACCATCCCATCTCTTGCAGTTGTTTGCAGTGGAACAAGCTCTACATTCCGAAAAGCTACGTATACCACATCCAGAGGTTCCCGGGCCGGTAGACTGGGATGCTCTTCTGACAGATTTGGCCAAAGGGTTGCGAATTGCTGAACATCACTTAGCGCAGGATGTGGTCGAGTACTACATCCAAAAACCCTCTCAACAAGGGTCTGTCAGGGACGACAGACGCGAGAGAGGGGGGGGGTGTTAGCAGCGGACAAGGGAGAGAAGGCACAAGCAGACAAGGGAGTCAACGAAGATCTGGAAAATAGGCCAACAATTTTCTTCAGGAAGAAGCACTTATGGACATTCACGCAGATTTAGCACTAAGGCAACCTTAATTTTTCAAAACCTCTACACCAATTAAAAGTGATTCTCATCACTAAACACCATTGTAAATATCATTTCATCTTTTTGTAGCTCCATTTTGTGCAAGCCAAGGAGTCCTTGAGCTTGAGGAGCTTTAGAAGTACCTACCTGCCAAATTTCGTATTTTTTAGATATCGTTTGAGCCCTCAAATAAGCCCTGGAACCTAATTTTTAACTATGCCGGACACTAGGTCTGGACAGGGCCAAAACTTAGCCAAAAACTATAAAAAGAGCTAGAGAGCTCATTTTTGAGGATGGATTGTAATTGAAACGAACTTGTAAGAGCTTTTTGAAAGTAATCTAAGAACTCCATTGATTCTCCCTCTTTGTCTTGCTGTGTGTGCGCGTGTGTGTGTATGTGTGTGCATGTTTGTGTGCTTCTCACTCATGCACTTGTGCCGCCACTTGCTCAAGGTCTTCATACCATCCTCACGTCTTCCCGGATTGACATTAAAGGAGGTGCTACTCATCATTGAGCTACATAGGGGCAAATCCTATTTTCCATGTGAGAACCAAGCACATAGAAGTCCATTATCACTTCATCAGGGAGAAGCTCATGGCAAAGGAGATCGACATTTCTTTTGTTCCGACTGAAAAGCAAGTAGCATATATGATGACAAAGGCACTTGATGGAATAAAGCTTTGTAGATTCAAAGCTATGGTAGGTATTCAACCTATCAGAGAATGAAGACTCAAGCATACTTTAGCTTGAGGGGGAGATGTTGGAACATCAAGCTTACACTATGCTTGAGGTGGATTTGATCTACATCAAAGGCTATCGCGTCGAAAGAATATCCGTTGGAGAGTTCTTTTTCATATGCTCATTTATTGTATTTTTTGAGAATATTTTGATGGCTCATTTACCGTTGTAAAAGCCTTGAGTTGTACACATGTAAAGGTATAAATATAGGGCCAAAATCCCACTAAATTTTGGTGGTTGAAGTTGCATTCAATCAAGCAAATCAAGTCACCTAAAAGTAGATCAATCAAGATCTTCACTTTTCCTAGATTGTAGGGAAGTGAATTGATTCCCTCCAACAACCATTCCCACCTATATTTGAATTCAAATTCAAGTTGTAAAAGTCGTGGAACAATCCTAGAGGTTTATAAGGAGTTGAAATCACTTGTATTATACATGGAAGCAATATACATACACTTGTGACCATCATTGTCTTGCTCCTTCAATTTTCTGCAATATCTTCTTCGCCAACAGTAATCTTGCAGAGGTTGCTGCTCTCTCCTCAGAGCTCCAAATTGAGTGCAACAGGATTCAATGGAAAGGTATTAGTGTTTAGTTTATGCCTCTAAATTTGCAAAGCATTTGATTTAGCAGATTTGGAGAAATCGCAGTTTTTCTGACTCGGGGTCAATCTCTGCGTATTCCTGAAAAATAGGAAGTACCACCGGTGAATGTCGCATTCATTCCTATATCCTATTTTGCTTATTCCTTATACTTTTGTGCATTCCATACACTCAACCCTATGTGTAGCACTCCCATAAAAGGATTTTTTCTAATTGTAATCACGCTGGTCGCTATGGGCATTTGAAGTTCATTGTCTCTTCCATAGATAGTAAGTTTTTTGAGCTAGTCGACCCGCGAACCTATCTGTTTTGTATCGACTCATTCTCCTTGATGCTCCAAGGTACATAGTGTGTTTCTTTGCACTTATAGCATGCCTATAAGGTCTATTTGAGTCTCCAAAATCTCAAGGGCTGGTCTTGTGCCGGTTGGCTTGACCAAACTTCATCGCTTCGAAACGCACTTTTCTACCTTCGACAAGCTTCTCCAAGTTCTTTCAGTGGTATCATAGCTAGTTCAATATGGGTGACGGCTTTCCCTCAATGATCGAGAAGCTTGATCGACACAACTATGCGGCTTGGCAAATCAGAATGGAGGCCTACTTGCAAGGTAGAAATCTTTATGGAATTGTAGCAGGTGATGAAGTTATGCCTATCCCAAGATCCAAAGGAGGACCTACACAAGAGGAGACAGATAAGCTCACACTTTGGTGCGCAAGGGATGCTCAAGCAAGGTCATACATACTAAACTCTATCTCTGACTTTCTATTACCACATATTAGAGGATGCAAGACATCTCAAGAGACTTGGGATGCCCTGGAGACTTTCTTTTCTGCTAGTACCAAAGCAAGAAAGAATCATCTTTGGAACGAGTTCAACCAAATGAAGAAGACACCTAAACAAACCATCACAGAGTTTGTTACCAAGGTCAAAGAGGTTGCGGATCAGTTAGCATCCATTGGAGAGCTGATTGAAGAAGAGGTCATCATGAGGCAAATTCTCAACGGCATTCAAAGTGATAAGCAATGGAAATCCTTCACGACGGCCTATGATCTCATCATGGATGTGCAGACTCCAGACTTCAACATCTTTCTTGGACAACTCTTCAATCAAGAAGCCAACACTAGCATAAAGGAAGGTAACTCTTATCATGGTGATTCAACTAGTGCTCTATATGCAGATAAGAAGGATAAGAAGCAGAAAGGCAAGAAGAAGGAAGAAGATGAAGAAGAGACTTCCCAAGCCAACTTCGCAAGCAAGAGCAAGTGGAAAGGGAAGAAGAAAGGACCAAAGCAAGACAAAGCCAAAGGTCAGAATGTTCAACCTTGTGCCATATGCGATAAGACCAACCACACCACTCAGAATTGCTGGTTCAATGGGAAGACCCAGAAAGGAAGTGGAAGAGGTGGATATGGCAACAATAGAGGCAGAGGTGGACACAACTTCAACAACAACAATAGAAGCTATAATCGAAGGGACTACAACAATTATTCAGAAGATCAACCATATGAAGACTCATTGCTTCTTATGAACCTAAGCCACAAAGAAGGTAAAGAAGACGATCATTTGTTCTATATAGATTTAGGATGTTCGAATCATGTTGCAGGCAACATTGCTCTTCTATCTGACTTGGAAAGTCCAAAGCATAGACATGAAGTGCAAACAGGGGATGACACAAAGCACAATGTGGAGAAGATTGGTAATGTCAAAGCTTCCAATGGTAGGACAAACATTCTGAGTAAGGTTCTCTATGTACCCACTATCACTAAGAACCTAATCAGTGTAGGCCAAATAGTTGAAAAAGGCTTGCAAGTTAGGTTCACCCAACATGGAGCTTTTGTGGAAGATCCATGTCAAGGCTTCAAGAAGATAGCCCGAGGTGAGAAGCATGGTAGGCTCTTTACTTTTGAAGTAGGAGATACCAGGAACATAGCTCTATTCAACTTTGGGTCTCAAACCCTAAGTGAGCTTGAAGTGTGGCATAAGAGACTTGCTCATGTGAATGAAAGAACCTTGAAGGATATATGCAGGGATCAAAGTGTTCTAGGACTGCTGAACATATCAAAGCAACACATGATCAACAGGTGTGATGCATGTCAGATTGGGAAGGCACAAAGACAACCATTCAACCACAAACGCTACATCCACAACAACTTATTGGACTTAGTACACACAGATGTATGGGGACCAAGTCAAGAACCTTCATTGGCAGGATCAAGGTATTATGTCTCATTTATTGACGACCATAGTAGATGGACTGTTCTATACTTTATCAAGAGTAAGAATGAAGTATTTGATTGCTTCAAGAAGTATGTTGCACATGTGGAGAATCATACAGGTAGATCACTAAAGAAGCTCAGATCTGATGGAGGGGGAGAATACTTCTCCAAAGATTTTGATGAGTTCTTGCAGGATAAAGGTATTGTTAGATTTATTTAGACCTCCATGGTCTACCATTGGTCTACCTGCATTTGGTCGAGGACCCTAGCCGGGTCAAGGACCAGAGCTCGGGGGAGCCAAGGCTCTAGCACGGATCTTCAAGGTTATTCCATCTCCTCAGAGTGGCCATATGAGGAGATTTTAGACCTTAGAGAAGATTCTAGAGGTGCCAAGGGCAAGGGCTATTTAAGGTTGGGAGGAGAGTGGCAGGTAGCTAATTGGGATCTTTCATTTGGTATCAGAGCTTGAGTGAGAAAGGGGAAAGTCTTGGAGAATAAGCCATCTCATCATCTTCTTGGAAGAGGTTTTTAGTAAGAAAATTTCATGGAGCTCGCAAAAGGAGAAGGGGAGCAGTTCACGTGCGTGCATTGAGGGAGAAGAACTGCCTCGATTCGCTGTAGGAGGAAGCAAAAGAATATTGTACAGCCATCCGTCGGAAGTTCTTGCACAGAGAGGTAAGTATGCACTTCAATATTTTCTTTCTTTCAAAGGATAGGAAGTGGTCATCGAAGGGATTGAACCCGACACCTCTCGGGAGGGGGCGCATGCCTTACCCACTCCGCCACACGCTGCTGATGTCTCTATTGTCGCCGCCGTCTCCTACAAACGCTCATAAAAAGAGGGAAAAAAATCGACACCATTTATTTTCTCTGAGTTTTACTTCTGAAATTCCTACCTAGGGGCACTAAAATGGCCATAACTTGAGCTAGGAATATCCAAATTCAAAAATTCAAAGTGCTATGGATTTCTTGCTTCAAGAGCTTTCTAATGATAGTTATTTTGATAGTTTTTGAGTAGATAGTAGCATCTGTACAGAGCTGTGAAGTTGACTGAATAGTATCATGAGGGAGTTTCATAGATGTTTTTGGACATGGTTTCTTTCCATAGGAGATAATTTCCCTCATATTTATCTTCATTTAGGGTCATAAAAATCATATCAAATCTTAAATTTCTTATAGAAAATGATGTAGAAGAAAGGAAGAGGATTTTGTTCATAGCTACTCTATTAGGATGCATTCGATGTTGAAATTCTTCATTGATTGATTTTGTTGAATGCGTTTATGATTGAATAAAGAGTGAATATTCAATTGTACATGGACATTCATCAATGCATTTATTATTATTCTTCTTCAATGAAATTCAGTTGTATGAATTTGAAGATGCAATTAGTATTACAACTAGTTGTTTATTTAAGAGTAAGTGGATGTATGCATTGAAAGAAAAATATGGTTTTGGTAATCTATGGACATTAATTTGCATGCACTCATCAAAGATTTTGTCCTAATAATAAATTTACATATACATATAGTTCTATTGATTTAAGCATTTACAATTCGCTATATGTGTTTTGTTAGAATTAGAACCAATGCATAGTTTGCTTGTTGTAAATAAATAAATTCATGATAACTGATTTGTTGCATATGAATTTTTCTATTACTCATGGAAGCATATTTATGCATATCAGTTCATTATATGGTTTTATTTTTAGGTGAGTTAGCTCAAATGCATACAGAAAAGCATGAGAGTATTTTTAATTTGTTGGTTGAGCAACTTGAAATGGTACTGCTGCATGTTGTGATAATCATAAAGTCATGTAGGAAGCTCCAATTTCCATGAAAATTTGTATGATGGTACTTGATATAATTGTTAACCTACTCATCAATTTTTGTGTTTTTTGGAGTTATTTTACTAGGTCAAAGGATTCCAATACTTCAGAGATAATGTTTCTTGGAACACCCTTTGGAATGTTGACAGGGGTGTCTTGTCAGAGTCCTATATCTTGGTGAAAATATCCATTTGGAGAGTTTTTTATTGGGTTGTAAAGCTTAGCGATTTTAGTTGGTGTCCTTCAAATTTCATTACATTTGGATTTTTGAGTTAAGAGAAAAGTGAAATTCATTCTGGTCATTGTGCAGGGAATTTTCTCTTGCAATTTGTTGCAGGTGTGTAGAAACTTGGGTGGTTCTCTCACACCACTTGTCCAAATGATATGAAATTTGGATATGTGCTGGAGCATAGTGTTGCAATAGACATATATAAATTTCATATGATTTGGATAAGGTTTGAGGAGTGTAAAGGCTATTTTAGCTCTCTGGTCCCTCTGGCAAGGACTCGCCAGAGAAGTGCGCAGAGGTCTGGTCTTTTTGCCATTTATCTTTGATGGAATGTCCAATTAAGGGAAACTCTTTTGGACATGTTTTGGCACCATTGCATCGTACTTCTCACCAAATTTGAAGTCATTTGGAATTCATTTGAGGAGTCTATGATTATAATCTTTCCTCTGTTCTAATTTTTGAGTAGTGAAAAATATGCAGGTATTGCAAACACTAGTTTGATTGTTTCTCTCAGTTGGAGAGTGATATGAAAGTGCAACTTCGTGTACAAATAGGTGCTTAGATAAGCTTTCCAATGACCCAAATTTCATTGAATTTGGAGTTCATTGGATAGGTCTACTCAGTAGATCTTGGGAGCTATGTCTCACTTCTAGGACCTCCTGTACATAGGTATATGTTTGCAGAGTTTTGGTCATAAATTCATGATCATAGCTTCAATTCATTTGATTTCACTTGCAGATGAAAGCTCACTTCCGGGGCTATTTGTATACCAAAAATCATTATTTTTGGATATATTTATGTATCTCTAATGTTCTGGTCTTTTTGCAGGTATTGTACTTTTTGACATAAGAAGTTAGAGGAAGTGATCAAAGACTTTAAATTGTAAATTTTAGAGAAAACTCACTTGGATTTAGCATGTAATAGATTGATAGTTTGTATAGGATCATTTATTAGCATTTTTTAAAATTTATTAGTTTGTATAGCTTATACTTGGCGCTTATCGCCGGATGTATTCTAGGAATTTTCCATTGCTTCTATTGTCATCATGTAGACTTGTATAGGATTTGGGTCTGTGGTGTGATCAATGTATGGGATTGAGAGAGGATCGAGCGTACATCTTTTAATTCATGTTTTACACGAGCGATCTATCGATTAGGAATATCATTAGTTTGGTATTACCTCTTTGCATTCACATGACTTATTAGTTGTCCTATGTTTTTCTTTTTAGAATGAATCCCGATGAGGTTGTAACTCCCATGGAAGAGGTCGAGCTTGAGCGACCTTATACTACGGAGATTACGAATCTCAATACTAAAGTTAGAGGAATGGAGGATACCCTTCAGAAGATCCTCCAAGCAATTAACAAACCAGAGGTGCCACCCATCTAAAGATAAACAACCCATCTTAAATATAGCAGTGACTAAGAAGGTTAAGAATGTTCCAGATGTGATGTTATCCCAGTAGCTCAGAAAGGGTATCAGTTTCCAGACACCGAGTTGGTCGTCATGAGTGGGGAAGTTCATGGACATCTCGTTAAAGTTCTATTTGATACAGGATCCACACATAATGTTATTAACTCTTCCTTAGTCAAGAAACTGAAGTTGAAGACTACTCCATCTGCATACACCTATAGGGTAGAGTTGGCAGATGGGAAGGGATCTGAGATCTGGGATCGACGAGTTGTTGGATTACCAGTCCAGATACAAACTTATAAAGATGAGCTAGATTTCGAGATCGCCAGGTTGGCTAGATTTGATCTCGTCCTCAGTAAACAATGGCATGCAAGTAAGAAGCCAACTATTGATTTTCAGAACCATATATATCAGTTCAATCATAATGGTCGCCGCATTACCATCCGTGGAGAGCCGGACGTCAAGGTGTATAGACGAGCATCTACCTCTGCGATGGTAAAAGCAGAGTGTAAGTATTTGTATTTCTTATATTTTGAGCATAAAGAGTTGTTAAATTTACAGGTTCAAACTAGTTTAGAGGCTCAGCTAGCTTCTAGAATGAAAACTAAATTCCACCACTTGTTTCTTTCAGAGTTACCTTCAGGTCTTCCGCCTCGCAGAAAAGTGGAGCATAGGATTGAGCTAGTACTAGGAGCTCATCCACCGGCCAGATAGCCGTATCGAATGAGTCTACAAGAGGAGGCAGAAGTACGTCGTACTGTCGAGGAGTATCTTGACAAAGGACTTATCAGATCCAGTTATTCACCTTTTGCAGCCCCAGTGCTTTTGGTTCGCAAAAAGGATGGATCTTTTAGGTTGTGTATAGACTTTAGAGCATTAAATAAAGTTACAATAAAACACAGATATCGGATGCCTCGCATTGATGATATTCTGGATGCACTAGGAGGTGCTATTGTATATAGTAAAATAGACTTAAAAAGTGGTTATCATCAAATAAGAGTTAAGGACGATGATGTACATAAAACAGCTTTTTGTACTAGATTTGGTCATTATGAGTATCTTGTAATGCCTTTTGGTTTAACTAATGCACCAGCTACTTTTATGATGCTCATGAATGATATTTTTCGTCCTTTCATTGGTCAGTTTGTGGTTGATTTTGTAGATGATTTGTTGGTTTATAGTAAAAGTTTGGAAGAACATGAATGTCATTTGCGTACAGTATTTCAAATGTTGGATGACAATACTTTGTACGTCAATCCAGAAAAGACACAGCTATGTTTATCTGAGGTTGAGTACTTAGGACATATAATTTCTGCAGATGGAATTAGAATGGATCCATGGAAAGTTTCTATGATCCTTGGTTGGCCGATTCCTCAGAATGAGCGCCAGTTGTGATCATTCTTAGGATTATCAGGCTTCTATAGGAAATTCATTGCCAGCTATTCGCACATAGCTGCACCATTGGCAAATTTGTTACAGAATAATCAAAAGTTTGTATGGACTAGTGCACAACAGAAAGCTTTTGACACAATGAAACAAGCAGTTTCAAGTGCCCCAATTTTATTGGTGGTAGATCCCCAAAAGCCTTTTGAGATAGAAAACGATGCTAGTGGCATCGCAGTTGGTGCAATTTTGATTCAAGATGGCAGACCAGTAGCTTTTGAAAGCAAGAAACTTTCTCCAGCTCAGAGAAATTGGCCTGTCCATGAACAAGAATTATATGCAATAGTTCACGCTTTGAAGATTTGGAGACACTATCTATATGGTGCAACTTTTAAAGTGTATACGGATCATCACACATTGAAGTATTTCTGTTCTCAGCGTGATCTTCAAGGGAGACAGGCTAGATGGGCTGAGTTGATGCAAGAATTTCATATGGAAATTCTATATAGAAAAGGAAAAATGAATACAGTTGCAGATGCATTATCTCGTATTTTGCATCAGATTAGCTTCACAATTCTTGATAGTGATTTGATCCAAGAAATCAAAGATTCACAGATTGAAGATGATTATTGTCAGTCTATAATGAGCAAGTTATCACAAAATGATAAAGATCAAGCATTCTCAAATTTTCAAGTGGAGCAAGATTTGCTCAAAAGAAAGGGAAAGATTTGTGTGCCTAATTCCCAAGAAGGGAAGTTTAGAAAAGAGGTTATTTTCCAGAACCATGATGTACCTTGTGCAGGACATCCTGGTATTGAGAAAACTTTGCAGTTGATCAGATGTACCTTTTGGTGGCCAAACATGCTCAGAGATGTAAACAATTATGTAAGTCAGTGTTTTAAATGTCAGGTGAATAAAGCAGAGAGAATTCGTTCTCCAGGTCTGCTACAGCCATTGGAGATACCACAGTATTGTTGGGATAGTATTTCCATGGACTTCATAATGAGTTTACCTAGAACGCCACGACAGAAGAATGCTATTCTTGTAGTGGTTGATCGTTTGAGCAAAATGGCACACTTTATTCCTACAAAGGAATCAGTGGAGGCTCCGCAAGTTGCGGAACTATTTATTCAGAATATTTTTAGACTACATGGTCTACCTAGATCCATAGTTTCAGACAGGGATCCCAGGTTTACAGGAAATTTTTGGAAACACGTGTTCAATAAGCTTCAAGTTCAACTCAAGATGAGTAGTGGAGAGCATCCACAGACAGACGGTCAGACCGAAAGAGTTAATCAGATACTGGAAGATATGCTACGGGCATATGTTTCAGAAAAGCAAACAGATTGGGATAGTTTTCTCCCATTAGTTGAATTTGCTTATAATAGTTGGAAGCACAAGACTACTAGGCTTGCACCTTTTGAGGTGATCTATGGATGTATTCCACATAGTCCAGCTACCATTGGATTACCTAGGAAATCTCCGAGTGCTTCACAGTTTTTGACAGATATGCAAGCTAACTTAAAAATAGCTCAGTTCAATCTCCAGCAAGCTGCTGAAAGGATGAAAGCATTTGTAGATCGACATCGAACACCACGAACGTTTCAAGAGGGAGATCGTGTGTTTTTACAGGTCCCATTTGGTTCATCATTGACAGTGGGTCAGAAACCCAAGTTATCCCCTAGATTTTGTGGACCTTGGACAGTAATCAAGAAGATTAGTGATGCCGCATATAAATTGCAATTTCCAGAAAATTGCAAAGTTCACCCAGTTTTCCATGTTAGCAAGTTGAGACCATACATTTCTCGAGATGAGAATTGCGTAGATGGTTTAGTTTCTTTAGAAAATAGAGCATCTCAGCCAGATGTTCCATTTCAAGTTCTTGATAAGAGGGAGCCGAAGTTGAGAAATCGCTCGATACCAGAGTTTTTAGTAGCATGGACTAGCCGTCCACTCACAGATGCTACTTGGGAATCAGAAGCTCTGATTCGCAAACACTTTCCTTCCCTGATCACTGAGGACAGTGATCTCTAGAAGGGGGAGAGAGTGTTAGATTTATTTAGACCTCCATGGTCTACCATTGGTCTACCTGCATTTGGTCGAGGACCCTAGCCGGGTCAAGGACCAGAGCTCGGGGGAGCCAAGGCTCTAGCACGGATCTTCAAGGTTATTCCATCTCCTCAGAGTGGCCATATGAGGAGATTTTAGACCTTAGAGAAGATTCTAGAGGTGCCAAGGGCAAGGGCTATTTAAGGTTGGGAGGAGAGTGGCAAGTAGCTAATTGGGATCTTTCAGGTATCAAAAGGGAAGTGACTACTAGGTATTCTCCTCAACTAAATGGAATTGCAGAGAGGAGAAACAAGACATTGGTTGGATCAGCCCGAACAATGCTTGAAGAGAAGAAGTTGCCACATTATCTATGGGCAGAAGCTATTTCAGCTGCAGTGTACCTTGTCAATCGACTACCATCCAAATCACTTCAAGGTATGACTCCTTATGAAGCATGGCATGGAAGAAAACCTAGTCTTGGACATTTCAAGGTTTTTGGTTGTTTAGTTTCACAAATAAGAGGTAAGCTAGATGAAAGGGCAACAAAGGCAGTGTTTATTGGATATGATTCAACTCAGATGGGTTACAGGTTCTTCAATCCTTCAACCAAGCAATTCACTACAAGTAGAGATGTTGTGTTTGAAGAACACAGGTCTTGGTATGATGAAGACAAACAAAAGGTAACACTACCATATGATCTTGATTATGACTCTCATCAATTAGGAAGGAAGCATGATACACAGGTCCAGGATCCAAGAAGTGATACAGACGATGACCAAGATGAAAGAGAAAGGGATTACAAGCTATGGAAGTCAAGAGGCAAAGCAAAGATGCAAGAGGTTGGAGAATGCTCCAAACAAGCACCTAGAAGATCAGCAAGAGAGAAGAAACAACCAGAAAGGTATGGATATGATTCCACATTTGTTACAAAGCATTCAATCTACTTGGCAAAAGACTCTATTTCAGAGGAACCCTCAACCTATGAAGAGGCAAAGGGAAACCCTAATTGGGAAAAGGCCATGAACGAAGAGATAGATGCATTGAAGGAAATGGACACTTGGGATTTGGTTCCAATGTCGCCGAATCAAAAGGTAATTGGTTGCAGATGGGTATATAAAGTTAAAAGAAATTCAGATGGATCAGTTTGCAGGTACAAGGCAAGATTAGTTGCCAAAGGATGCTCACAAACTCATGGTATAGACTATGAGGAAACATTCTCACCAGTTGCAAAGATGACTACAATCAGGACATTGATAAGTGTAGCTGCTGCAAGGAATTGGAGACTCCTCCAACTTGATGTGAAAAATGCATTCTTAAATGGTTGGATAAGTGAAGAGGTATACATGTCACAACCACCAGGTTTTGAAAACCCTAATCATCCATCTTATGTTTGCAGACTTAAGAAAGCATTGTATGGATTGAAACAAGCTCCAAGAGCTTGGAATTACAGGTTGGTTACATATCTTCAAGACCAAGGGTTCAAAGCTAGCAGCTCAGATTCTTCTCTATTCATCAAAAGGGATCACAATGAGGTTATCTATCTATGTGTATATGTAGATGATATTATTGTGACAGGTGATGATCTAAATGGCATTCAAAGGATCAAGAGACACATGCAAGAGGAGTTCAAAATCAGTGACCTAGGTGAGCTCACATATTTCCTAGGTATGCAGGTGATATACACAGATGAAGGAATGTATTTGACTCAAAGAAGATACATTCAGGATCTTCTTCTCAAGTTAAAAATGGAGAACACTAAACCTGCAGGTACACCTTTGGAGATGAATCATAAACTTAGTGTTTATGAAGGTGAGAAAATTGAAGACATTAAAGAGTATCAAAGCTTGGTAGGTAGCTTGATATATGCTACTCACACAAGGGCAGACATCTCATATAGTGTGGGAGTGCTTAGTCAGTTCATGCACTCACCAAGAAGACCACACATGGATGCGGCTAAGAGAGTACTTAAGTATCTCAAAGGTACAATCAACGAAGGTATATTCTATCCTTACTCTTCCGATTCGGATATCAAAATCTACTCAGATGCAGATTGGGCAGGAGCTAAGGATGATAGAAAAAGTACATCTGGTTACTTAGCATTTGCAGGTTTGAAGCTAGTGTCATGGAGTTCCAAGAAGCAACCAACAGTTGCTTTATCCTCAACTGAAGCAGAGTACAGAGGCGTGACCATAGCAACTCAAGAGGCAATATGGTTAAAAGCATTGTATACAGATTTGGGACTTGTGAGTTCCAAACCTCACATATTTGGAGATAATGTAAGTTCCATGCATCTAGCGGCAAATCCTATTTTCCATGCGAGAACCAAGCACATAGAAGTCCATTATCACTTCATCAGGGAGAAGCTCATGGCAAAGGAGATCGACATTTCTTTTGCTCCGACTGAAAAGCAAGTAGCAGATATGATGACAAAGGCACTTGATGGAATAAAGCTTTGTAGATTCAAAGCTATGGCAGGTATTCAACCTATCAGAGAATGAAGACTCAAGCATACTTTAGCTTGAGGGGGAGCTGTTGGAACATCAAGCTTACACTATGCTTGAGGTGGATTTGATCTACATCAAAGGCTATCACGTCGAAAGAATATCCGTTGGAGAGTTCTTTTTCATATGCTCATTTATTGTATTTTTTGAGAATATTTTGATGGCTCATTTACCGTTGTAAAAGCCTTGAGTTGCACACATGTAAAGGTACAAATATAGCGCCAAAATCCCACGAAATTTTGGTGGTTGAAGTTGCATTCAATCAAGCAAATCAAGTCACCTAAAAGTAGATCAATCAAGATCTTCACTTTTCCTAGATTATAGGGAAGTGAATTGATTCCCTCCAACAACCATTCCCACCTTCATTTGAATTCAAATTCAAGTTGTAAAAGTCGTGGAACACTCCTAGAGGCTATATAAGGAGTTGAAATCACTTGTATTATACATGGAAGCAATATACATACACTTGTGACCATCATTATATTGCTCCTTCAATTTTCTGCATCATCTTCTTCGCCAACAGTAATCTTGCAGAGTTTGCTGCTCTCTCCTCAGAGCTCCAAATTGAGTGCAAGAGGACTCATTGGAAAGGTATTAGTGTCTAGTTTATGCCTGTAAATGTGCAAAGCATTTGGTTCAGCATATTTGGAGAAATCTCAGTTTTTCTGCCTCGGGGTCAATCTCTACGTATTCCTGAAAAATAGGAAGTACCACCGGTGAATGTCGCATTCATTCCTATAGCATATTTTGCTTATTCCTTATACTTTTGTGCATTCCATACACTCAACCCTATGTGTATCACTCCCATAAAAGGATTTTTTCTAATTTTAATCACGCTGGTCGCTATGGGCATTTGAAGTTCATTGTCTCTTCCATAGATAGTAAGTTTTTTGAGCTAGTCGACTTGCGAACCTATCTGTTTTGTATCGACTCATTCTCCTTGATGCTCCAAGGTACATAGTGTGTTTCTTTGCACTTATAGCATGCCTATAAGGTCTATTTGAGTCTCCAAAAGCTCAAGGGCTGGTCTTGTGCCGGTTGGCTTGACCAAACTTCATCGCTTCGAAACGCACTTTTCTACCTTCGACAAGCTTCTCCAAGTTCTTTCACAAAGACCCTTTCCCATGAGGAAGTTAGAGATTCTAAACTTCCAAGGTTGGTAATTGCTTTTTCAAGCTTCTCAATATGATTATTATAGTCTCCCATTGTTTATGAGACTATATGTGGCTCCTAATCCCTCCTTGGATTGTGATAGATGTGAGAAAGAATGATATGTTACCTTCCCATAAGAGTCTCCACTTGTCGTGAACTTTTGATGATGATAGAAGCTCCCCCTTGCTTCAAATCCTTCTTCAAATCTTGCTGGTCTTTGCTTGAATCCTTGGCTCTCAAGCACCTTCAAGGCCTCCTCTTGATGTATTCAATGCTCAATGATGAGCTCTAATATTACTGATGGAGTATATCCACTCATAGTTGCAGCAGAAGAATGATAGGCCCTTCCTAGGACCAAACAGTTCACTACCACAGTTCACCAAAAATTGAATTGCTCTCTGGAAATAAGGACTGAACTTATGAAATCTTGCAGAGTAAAAATATACTCTCTAAGCTTTCCAACAAGCCATAGATCACTCAATTTGGAGAATTCGAGGTATGCCAAACTCCTTGCACAAGGCAGACCAAAATCTACCCAAATTGGTAGCTTGCACCTATGTGTACCTTCCAACACACATATATTTGGGAATGTGTAGAGATCAGACCAGAGAGCTTTCAAGCTCAATATACTCAAGGTTAATGAACAATTGATACTAAGATTACATCCAAAAATAAAGCCTTACAATCATAGGAACAAAATGAGCTATCTTGCAAATGAATCGGACTACTACACAAAAAGATATGGGTGATCAAAGATGACTTCCTATGAGAAAACTCTAGCAAGCAAGGGGCTTGCTTAGCTAGGGGCTAGCTTAGACCTAGAGTAAACACTCCTAATGAGAGCCTACAAGTGCTCAAATGGTAGAGGAGGATAGCCATGACTTTGCTCCACGTCTTTGCTTATATAATGCTAAAAAAAAAAGTGGTTGTAAATGTGAATTCAAAAATGCCCTCCAAATGATCCTGACTTTTCTCCATCAATTAGGTGAGTAAAGGGCTGAGACAACTCATGGAAAAGTGGTCGTATATCCTACCAAAAAGTGTGAGTAATGTGGCACTTCAACTTAGCATGAGTTCCCACACTTGATATTGCTAAAATTCTAACAATAGACACACACACACACATAGAGAGATACACACACACATACACACATATATATGCATACATACACACATGTAAAGAGACATACACACACATACACATACATGCATACATATGCATATATAATGCATATGCATATGCATACATACATACTTACATGCATACACATACATACACACACATGCATACATATGCATACATAATGCACATGCATATGCATACATAATGCACATGCATATGCATAGATACATGCTTACATGCATACACATACACACATAGACACATACACACACATAGACACATACACACACATAGACACATACACACATACACACATATACACATAGATTTTACACATGCACACACACATAGACATACACACATAGACACACACACACTTACACACATAGAAACACACATATACACATAGATTTACACACACACATACACAGACATACACACATAGAAACACACACACTTACACACATAGACACACACACATACTTACACACATACAAAGACACAATTACACATGCATACACACATACGCACATAGACACACACACATAGACACACACACATAGACACATACACACTTACACACACACACATATATAAACACACACATAGACACATACACACTTCCACACACATACACACATGCACACACATAGAAACACACACATACACACATAGACACACACACACTTACACACACATACATAGACACACTTACACATGCATACACACACTTACACATGCATACACACACATACACGCATAGACACACACACACTTACACACATAGACATACACACATACACACATAGACACATACACACTTACACACACACAGATACACACACATATATAAACACACACATACATACATAGACACATACACATTTACACACGCACATACACACATCCACACACATTTACACACACACATACACATGCATATAGACACATATATATAGATACATACGTATATACACACATAGACACACACATATACACACACACATACACACATAGACACATACACACTTACACACACATCCACACACATTTACACACATACATACACATGCATATAGACACATATATACAGATACACACGTATATACATACATAGACACACACATAGACACACACACACATACACATACATATACACACACACATGGACACATACACACACATATATGCATAGACACACACATAGAGACATACACACACATATATGCATACACACACATAGAGACACATACATGCATACATAATGCATACGCATATGCATACTTACATAGTTACATGCATACACACACATACACACACATGCATACATTTGCATACTCTCTTTACAACCGGAGGAGTGTCCACGACGCCCTAGATGAAGCGATGACCTACTCTGATACCAATTCTTGGAGTTAGACATCTGCGGAAGCACGCGAACATCACAAGGAAGAAGAAGAAGCTTGGAGCACAACACACAATACTGAATGTATTACTAGAGAATGTACAAAGATAAGTAGCCCATTAGGGAAATAGGCGTATATACAAGCCAGGGGAAAAAAACCTCCTAAAGAGGGAAAAAAGTGCCCCGGCGGTCCTAGAGTGTTCACACACATCACTACCTAAATATATCAACATGTATGCAAAGATTGGGATGATCTTACAGTGCTTGTTCTTTATGTCAATGACATACTCTTGACTCGGTATGTGATGAAAAACTTGACATTCTTATGGTTGATTTGTAGCATACTTTTGATGTCACTTATCTTGGTCGTTTGAGCTACTATCTTGGCATCCCGCTTGTATCCGTTGAGGGGGGAATTGTTATGCATCAAGCAATAGTATGTTGAAAAACTACTTCAACATTTTGACTTTGAGGATTGCAAGCCAGTTTCCACACCTATTGAGACATGATTTAGGTTCTCATTTGAGGATTCTAGTGATGCATTTGACGCTTCTCTTTATTAGCAAGCTGTGGGATGTCTTATATATGCATGCAACACAAGGTCGGATATATAGTATGCAGTTTTCTAGTTGAGTCGATTCATGCATAGCCCTGACACTTAGCATTGGCAAGCAGTGAAATGTGTGTTTAGATACCTCAAAGGCACTTTGAGCTTAGGTCTCTTTTATGGAAGAGATATTCAACCATGCTTGCATGCTCGTACAGATAGTGATTGGCCTGGCTGTTATGATACTCGCATGGCTACTAGTGATAATTCCTTTTTCCTTGGAGATTCATGCATATCTTGGTTGAGTAAGAAGCAACCTATAGTGGCAACATCGAGTTGCGAAGCTGAGTACAGAGCAGTTTTTACAGTTATAGTGGAGTGTATATGGCTGAGACGCCGATTGATGGATCTTTGCATGAAGATTGATGTTGTTATGCATATTCTCGCTGATAGTCAAAGTGCATTGGTTGTTGCACAAATCTATTGTTTCATGCACGGATCAAACATATTGAGGTGCATTATCACTATGTGAGAGAGTGCCTTCATGCAAGAGATATTGATTTGGTATATGTGCCTACACAAGATAATGTGGCAGACATATTCACTAAAGCTCTTCCATGGCAAAATTTTGAAGCTTTTCACAAAGCTTTAGGATTATTACCTTGTGGGGGCTGATCTGTCACCCTATATGTGTTCACATCATTCGCTCAAGGGGGGTTTGTTACACTTATGTGTTCCTCGAGTAGCTTTGATGTGAACCTTTTCCCTATACATGGGCATGTTTTACTTTAGTGCTGGCTAGAGGTTTTTTCCCCATGTTACCACATACATGATTCACTCATATGTGGTGGTACTTTGTACTTAGGGAAATTGTTCAGCTCTTATTTCAGTTCATCTCATCATCAATAGAGAGAGCTATTCTAGCCATCCATCTTCTCCGTGTGTCTTTACTGCATTTGTGCTCCTTGTGTGTGCTTCTTGTGTGTCTCTCGCACTTCTACACACACCCAATAGTTACCAATTAAATTAGCGTGAATGAAGATTGGCTCTTCTCAAATGGTCAAAGGAAAGATAAGTATTTCTTAGTTATGCTTAAACTTCATGCTTGTTTTTCATAACTTTTATTATCCTTTTGCATGGTTCATCATTGAAGCATGAGAAATGGATGCAACATTGATTTAGGAAGATATAAGACATAAATTATTATTCATCTATATTAAGCATTTCAAAATACTTGTATGCATGTTGGAATAAAATAGAAGACATGTTTGTGCGTCAAAAACAATATAATGCATGAATACTAAGAAGCAATGCACTATGGGGCAACCATGAGTTATGAAAAGCTCCTCATAAGGAGAAAAAGAAAGGATGAAGTTTGACTAAGCCCTTCATTAATGTTTCTTCTCAGTTTTCATGATATTCCATGCATGATTTTAACATGCACATATATGAGCACACAAGTATGAAATTCCGAAGAAGTTTTTCAACAATGGATGTGGTGGATGGCTCAAGCCTGCTTCATCACTAGGAGAAACACTCAAGTATAGTGAAGGGATGGATGAAGCTTAAGTTTTAGATTAGTATTCACATCCTTTTTGTTTCCTAGTGAACTATAGAACATGCACTGCATGTCATGATAGACATGAATTTGAAAATGGATGCATAGAAGAAAAAAATAATATTACTTTTAGAAGATGGAGGTATCAATGCTCCTACTCAAGAAAGTTCTTTGTTGTAACTATTCAAAGCTTTAACATTATTTTTCCAAGCAAATACAAGGCCTGAAGAGAAGGTGAAACTTAAGTGTAATAACCCTAATGACCATTTTCCTATTGGAGTTTGAGGTCTGTGGAAGCAGGCAAACACCACAAGGAAGAAGAAGAGCTTGGAGCACAGCACACAATATTGAATGTATTACCACTAGGATGTACAAAGATAAGTAACCCGTTAAGGCAATGGGGGTATATACAAGTCGGAAGGAAAAACCACCTAAAGAGGAAAAGAATGCCTTGGTGATCCTAGTGTGTTTTCACACATCACTACCTAAATATATCAACAAATCCCCCTTGGGAGTGATATGGTGAACAAGGATGTGGAACTCATGTATAAGGAAGTGCAAAGCTATGTGGAACCAATCCACAAAAGGAAGTAAGTCCAAAGCTTTGCGAAAAGCTTCAAACTTCTCAAATGACATCTCAAATCTCACATCTCAAATGAGGCATGCAAATCAGCCTTAAAATTAGCAATATGCTTCTGATTAGGACCAGTGAGCAGCATATCATCAACATACACAAAAATGATCAGAAGCACATCATTAGCACAGTTAACATATAAGGTGCTTTCTGTTAGACTGTTCTCAAAACCATGTGCAATTAGGTAGGCATGTATCTTTTCATACCAAGCACGTGGTGCTTGCTTCAAACCATATAATGCCTTTTTCAACCTGCACACTTGGTTTTTGTGAAGAGATGGATAGGTATGTGCTTGAAGATGAAGAGGTGTTGCAAAATCCTTGATCTACACCAGCCAAATGAACTCCAGGAGTAGATGGTGGGCCCTTTTATCTTGCAAATGGATGTATTAGACACCCTATGTACCTTGGAAGATCACTCTCAAAAAGATAGAGCAAAACAGATAAGTTGGAGTTAGCTCAGAGGTGAAAACTTGCTATTCTTGGTTCATACACCTGTCCAGTGTTTTACATAATTCTCTGAGCACAGCAGCAATTAGCTCAATTCCTCTTGGGGAACTCTAGGCAACTTAAAGAGCTAACTTTCAAGAGTAATCTCATCAAAAATAATGAACCACACACTGAGAATGAGTTTTAACAAGTGATGACATCATCCCGATTTTCACGGGCTGCTACAGAAATAGACTAGTGAGCAGAAAAATCAACATAACTCAACATTTAGAAATCCAATGATTATGCAAAATTTGTATGGTTATACTAGACCGTAAGCTGAATCCAACAAGCTTTAAATCACTGCATTTGGATAAGTAACCACTGAGAAATGGCTCTGACAAGATGAGTGAAAAAGTCGGGTACCTGACAGAGAAGTGAAGATGAACAGACCCTGTTGACTTCAAATGAACATAACTGAAGATTGCAACATCCAAATGACATGAAAATTTGTGAGCATATAGTAGACTTATAGAGCTAACTTTACCAAGTTAAATCACTGAAAATGATGCACCAAGCTCAGAGAAAACATCTC
Source organism: Ceratopteris richardii (assembly GCA_020310875.1). Taxonomy (NCBI): domain Eukaryota; kingdom Viridiplantae; phylum Streptophyta; class Polypodiopsida; order Polypodiales; family Pteridaceae; genus Ceratopteris; species Ceratopteris richardii. The sequence goes on along the minus strand of CM035441.1, from coordinate 86,505,593 downwards.
TGCAAGCTGACTGAGAAAACTGAGAGTAATGGCAGTGAGTGGCACACTTCACAAGAACATGGAAAGATGAACTCAAATAATCATGAAAATGAAAGTATATTGCTTGTACAATACAATGACTTACTGATACATATGTGTGCCTTGTAATCACACCTTGATATGGCATAAAGCTCAGCTCTTGGAGGTCTTCACATAGGTCTCTCTAACCACGACTAAAACTGCCATCTATTTATAGTTGAGTTTGGGAGGCTAACTTCCCTCAATCACTCTCTAATCAATCAATGATTGATTTGATTCTCTACCTACCACAAATCACGAATTCGTGGCTCCTCTTTCCATTCTTGATCAAGTGGACTCAACCACTTAAGATTCTCTTACTTTTACATTAAGTAAACTCTTCAAAAGTTACAAGAGGTAGTTCACAAGTGAGCTTTACATAGTCTTCTTTTTAAAGCTTCTTCTAAGACTTTGTGAGACTCAAGCCAATACTTAGGCTTGTCATAGACTTGCTCCAACAGCTCCCCCTCAAGCCAAGTATGCTTGAGGTCTTCAATCTTCCAAGATTACCTGCAAACCAATCATAGCCTTGAATTTATAAAGCTTTGTACCATCCAATGCTTTGGTTAGAATATCTGCACATTGTTGATGAGTGGACACATATGATATTTGAATCTCTTTGCTTAGAACCTTCTCTCGTACATAGTGATAATGAACTTCAATATGTTTAGTCCTTGCATGAAAAATAGGATTAGCAACCAAATGAATAGAACTCATATTGTCACCAAAAATAGTTGGAGTTCCAAACTCCAATCCAAGATCTTTGAATAATGTCTTCATCCACATAGCTTCTTGTGTAGCTATGGCAAGACCTCTATATTCAGCTTCAGTAGAAGAGAGAGCAACTGTGGGTTGCTTCTTGGATGACCATGAAATAAGCTTTGAGCCTGCAAAGGTAAGATAACCTGAAGTGCTCCTTCTATCTTCCTTGGAGCCAGCCCAATCTGCATCAGAAAATAGCTTCAAACCTAAATCAGATACATAAGGATAATAAAGTCCTTCATTTATGGTTCCTTTGAGATACTTGAGAATCCTTTTGGCAGCATCCATATGTGGTTTCCTTGGTCTGTGCATAAATTGAATTAGCACACTCACACTGTAACATATATCTACTCTTGTCAATGTGGCATAGTTGAGACTACCCACTAGACTTTGATATGATGTGATGTCCTCTATGAGTTCACCTTCATGTGAGCTCAATTTGTGATTGACCTCCATTGGAGTACCTGCAATCTTACAATCTTGCATCTTGAATTTTGCCAACATGTCCTTAATGTACTTCCTTTGAGTGAGAAACAAACCATGATCTTTGTAGACAACTTCCAAACCTAGGAAGTAGGTAAGTGAACCCAAATCACTTATCTTGAACTCTTCTCTCATCTGATCTTTGATCTTCTTCATACCATCTGCATCATTTCCTGTCAATATAATATCATCTACATATACACATAGGTAGATGACCTCGGAATTACTCTTTTTAATAAAGAGTGAAGGATCTGCCTTGCTTGGTTGAAAGCCTTTGTCCTGCAAGAATGAAACAAGCCTGAAATTCCAAGCTCTTGGAGCTTGCTTGAGACCATACAATGCTTTGTTAAGTTTACACACATAATCAGGATAAACTTGATTCTCAAAACCAGGTGGTTGTGCCATATATACCTCTTCTGTTATCCAACCATTCAAGAATGCATTCTTTACATCTAGTTGAAGTATCTTCCAATTCTTGGAAGAGGCAATACTAAGCAAAACCCTAATAGTAGGCATCTTTGCCACAGGAGAGAAGGTCTCCTCATAATCAATTCCCTGAGTTTGTGCAAAGCCTTTTGCTACAAGCCTTGCCTTATACCTGTTAATGGAACCATCAGAATTCTTCTTGAGTTTATAGACCCATCTTGAGCCTATTACCTTCATGGATGAAGTCTTGGGCACCAAATCCCAAGTGTTGTTTTCCTCAAGTGCTTCAATCTCTTCCTTCATTGCATGTTTCCATTCTGTTTTTGCTTTGGCCTCTTCAAATGATGATGGCTCCTCTTGGTTTATGTCCTGTGCTATGTAGATAGAATGTTTAGTTACTAATGAGGTGTCAAACCCATACCTTTCTGGTTTTTTCTTTTCCCTCATAGATCTTCTTAGGCCATGATGTGATGATTCTGCCTCATGTCCAAGTTCCTGCGATTTTGCTTTACCTTTAGACTTCCATGCTTTGATCTTTTCCATGTGAGATTCTTCATCATCCTCTGAGGTGTCTTGTTCTTCAATCTTTGATTGTTCTCTACCAAGCTTTGGAAAATCTTCTTCAAGATCATATGGTAAATTGATCTTCCTGCATGAATCTTCATACCATGAATTGTTCTCATCAAAAACTACATCTCTGCTTACCAAGAATCCTTTGTTGGTAGGGTTGTATAACCTGTAGCCCTTTTGATTGTTGTCATATCCAATAAATACACACCTTTCTGCCTTTGGATCCATCTTGCCTCTAACCTGTGAAGTAACATGAGCAAAAGCAATACATCCACAAATTTTACAATGATCTAAGCTTGGTCTTCTTCCATTCCAAGCCTCATATGGAGTCATCCCATCAAGGGATTTTGAAGGCAACCTGTTAATCAAGTAAGTGGCTGTAGATACAGCCTCAGCCCATAAGTAATTAGGTAAATGCTTTTCATTTAACATAGACCTTGCAGCTTCAACAATTGTCCTATTCCTCCTTTCTGGCACTCCATTTTGCTCAGGAGTGTACCTTGTAGTTACCTCTCTTTTGATTCCTCTTTCTTGAAGAAAAGGATCAAACTCATGGGAGAAGTATTCTCCCCCTCCATCTGACCTTAGCCTTTTTAGTGATTTACCTGTTTGATTCTCCACAAGAGCCAAATATCTTTTGAAACATGAAAAAACTTCATCTTTGTGTTTCATAAAGAATAGGATAGTCCATCTGCTGCAATCATCAATAAAGGAAACATAATACCTTGATCCAGATATTGAAGCTTCCTTGCTAGGTCCCCATACATCTGTATGAACCAACTCCAAGAGATCTCCATGCATATAACCTTTCTTCATGAATGGTAACCTGTGAGACTTTCCAAATTGACATGCACTACACTTATAAATCATATGTTGTTTTGACAAATTAGGAAGTCCAAGTACACTTTGGTCCCTGCAGATTTGCTTTAATGACCTTTCACCAATATGTGCTAACCTTTTGTGCCATACTTCCAATTCTGTGAGTGTCTGACTACCATAATTAAAGAGAGCAATGTTTCTAGTGTCCTGTAATTCAAATGTGAACAATCTACCTGTCTTTTCACCTTTTGCAATTCTTCTGAATCCTTGACTTGGATCTTCAACAAATGCTCCTGCTTTTGTGAACCTGACTTGCAACCCTTTCTCTACTATCTGCCCAACACTTATCAAATTCTTTGTAATGGTAGGGACATAGAGTACCTTACTGAGTAGGTTGATGTTTCCATCAGGTGCTTTGACATTGCCTATTTTCTCCACAAGATGTTTTGTATCATCTCCTGTTTGTACCTCATGCTTATTCCTTGGATCTTCTAAATCTGATAGGAGTGCCACATTTCCTGCCACATGATTTGAACAACTTGAATCTATGTAGAAAACATGCTCATCAGATTTACCTTGTGGCATAGCCATGTTCATGATCAATAATGAATCCTCTTTGTTTGAGTCTTTTGTGTAGTTATTGTAGTCTCTCCTTCCTTTGTAGCCTCCTTGATAGTTTGAATGATTGTAGTTGTTGTAGTTGCCATGGTAGTTGTTGAACCTTCCTCTTGAGTATCCATAACTTCCTCTATTGTATCCTCTGCCTCTTTGATTCCTGGAATTCCTAAAGCAATTTTCAGTTGTATGATTAGTTAATCCACAAATAGAACATGAGTTGGAGTCTTGGGATCTCCCCCTGCCTTCTCTACCTCCTCTTCCTCTACCTCTGCCATGTCTTCCTCTACCTGCATAGTTAGCTTGATATGTACCTGCTTCATCATCCACTTTCTTTGCCTTTCCTTTGTTATCTTTAGACTTGCTTTTATCCGTGTATAAAGCTGAAGATTGATTACCTTTAGAGCTTTCTCCATTTTTGATAAGCTTTGCCTCTTGAGTAAGTAGTTGTCCAATGAGTGTGTTGAAATCAGGTACATGCATGTCCATGTACAAATCCATAGCTGTGGTGAATGCTTCCCACTTATCATCTGCCTTCAAGCCATTGATGACCTGTCTTACAATTTGCTCTTCATCTATTACCTCTCCAATGCTTCCCAACTGATCCGCTATGTCCTTGAGCTTTGTGACAAAATCAGTCACATTTTGTTTGGGAGCCTTCTTGAGAGTTGTGAAATCCTGCCATAGTTGATGCTTCCTAGCTTTGGTACTTGAAGAAAAGAAAGCTTCAAGTGCATCCCACACTTCCTGAGATGTCTTACAACTTCTAATGTGAGGCAACAAAAAATCTGAGATAGAGTTGAGGAGATAAGACCTTGCAAGTGCATCCTTGGAGCACCATGTGCTCAATCTTTCTTGCTCTTCTTGTGTTGGTTGACTTTTGTTCCTGAAACTTGGCATAACTTCATCTCCAGCCACATAACCATATAAACTTCTACCTTGGAGATAAGCTTCCATCCTTAATGACCAAGCTAAGTAATTACCTCTATCCAATTTGTCAATTGATGAAGGAAATCCATCTGCCATGTTGTCCAACCTTGCTCTGATACCACTGTGAAGAGATGGATAGGTATGTGCTTGAAGATGAAGAGGTGTTGCAAAATCCTTGATCTACACCAGCCAAATGAACTCCAGGAGTAGATGGTGGGCCCTTTCATCTTGCAAATGGATGTATTAGACACCTTATGTACCTTGGAAGATCACTCTCAAAAAGATAGAGCAAAACAGATAAGTTGGAGTTAGCTCAGAGGTGAAAACTTGCTATTCTTGGTTCATACACCTGTCCAGTGTTTTACATAATTCTCTGAGCACAGCAGCAATTAGCTCAATTCCTCTTGGGGAAGTCTAGGCAACTTAAAGAGCTAACTTTCAAGAGTAATCTCATAAAAAATAATGAACCACACACTGAGAATGAGTTTTAACAAGTGATGACATCATCTCGATTTTCACGGGCTGCTACAGAAATAGACCAGTGGCCAGACAAATCAACATGACTCAACATGTAGAAATCCAATGATTATGAAAATTTGTATGGTTATACTAGACAGTAAGCTGAGTTTAACAAGCTTTAAATCACGGAATTTGGATAAGTAACCACTGAGAAATGGCTCTGACAAGATGAGTGAAAAAGTCGGGTACCTGACAGAGAAGTGAAGATGAACAGACCCTGTTGACTTCAAATGAACATAACTGAAGATTGCAACATCCAAATGACATGAAAATTTGTGAGCATATAGTAGACTTATAGAGCTAACTTTAACAAGTTAAATCACTGAAAATGATGCACCAAGCTCAGAGAAAACATCTCTGCAAGCTGACTGAGAAAACTGAGAGTAATGGCAGTGAGTGGTACACTTCACAAGAACATGGAAAGATGAACTCAAATAATCATGAAAATGAAAGTATATTGCTTGTACAATACAATGACTTACTGATACATATGTGTGCCTTGTAATCACACCTTGATATGGCATAAAGCTCAGCTCTTGGAGGTCTTCACATAGGTCTCTCTAACCACGACTAAAACTGCCATCTATTTATAGTTGAGTTTGGGAGGCTAACTTCCCTCAATCACTCTCCAATCAATCAATGATTGATTTGATTCTCTACCTACCACAAATCACGAATTTGTGGCTCCTCTTTCCATTCTTGATCAAGTGGACTCAACCACTTAAGATTCTCTTACTTTTACATTAAGTAAACTCTTCAAAAGTTACAAGAGGTAGTTCACAAGTGAACTTTACATAGTCTTCTTTTTAAAGCTTCTTCTAAGACTTTGTGAGACTCAAGCCAATACTTAGGCTTGTCATAGACTTGCTCCAACAGTTTTCATGCCCTTTTTGCACAAAACCATGGGGCTAAAAAACATACACTTCTTCATGCAAAGCACCATTCAAAAATGCAGTTTTAAGTCCAATTGATGTACATTTCAACCATGATGAGTTGCAAGTGCACATATGCTACAAACAGTAGTCATTTGACATGTAGGTGCAAGGATATCATCAAAATCAATGCCTCTTTTCTATGCATAACCCTTTGCAACAAGCCTAGCCTTATACCTGTCAATTGTTCCATCACACTTATGCTTCAGCTTGTAAACCCACTTAGTGCCAATGGACTTCTTGCCAGGAGGCAAGTCACATAAAGACTGGGGACCATTTTTCATGATAGCATCATATTCTGATTGCATAACAGCCATCCAATTTTTAGAATTTTGTGCTTCATCAAACAAAATAGGCTCATTCTCATCACAAAGACTAGAGGCAGCCATAGCATAACAATCTGATGCAAAAGAAGCACTATGCGGAACGAGTACAATATGATAGAAGTGCATCTAATTTGCTGTCATGCAAAGTCTACACCAGCCATTTTGGCATAGTTTTTGCCTCCTCAATATCAAGTCTCTCGTCAACAAGTGCATCATGTAAATTTGCATCATAAATGAAAAGATCTACATCATCACATGAAACATGTAAGGGTTGAGAAGTTGCCTTATTAGGACCAGCATTAGACTATCCACCTGTAAAAAGAGGCAACAAAGAATCATACATTTCTTTGGAGCTAATAGATATCTCCTTAGTACATGAAAGTAATGGCTGAATAGCATCTTCCCCAAAAACAACATCATGGATAATGAGAATGTGTTTACTCTATGGATGATACAGACAATAGCCTTTGCTTTCAGAACTCTACCAAAAAAAAAAACATTTCACTACTTTATCATCCAATTTCCTATGTTGTTGTTTAGGCACTAATGCATATGCCATATAACCAAAAACACGTAGGTGAGAAAAAGATGTCTTACGACCATGCCAAGACTCATATGGAGTGATAGACTACAATGATTAAGTGAGATACCTACTAAGTACATATGCTACACACATGATAGCCTTAAGCCTGAAATTATGTGGTAAAGCCTGACTCTTGACCATACACTTCACCATCTCCATGAGTGACTTGTTCTTCCGTTCAACAACTTCATTTTGTTGAGGTGTATACAACACTATACAATGATGTTTTATCCCATGTTTAGCCAGAAATGCATTAAAGTCAGAACACATATATCCCCTTCCCCCCCGATCAAAATGGAGGATGCCCATTTTACATGCTGATAGATTTTCAACCAAATCCAAAAACTATTTGAATCACATAAACACTTTGGACTTTTCTTTTAATGGATATACCCATGCATGCGTAGAAACATCATCAATGAAACTCATCAAGTAAAGATAGTTTCCAAAAGAAGGTATCTGCATAGGACCGTAGACATCGCAATGAACAACCTATGGTTTCTGAGTAGCTTGAACTGAACCATCTTTTGGGAATGAAAAATGTTGCATTTTGTCCAAAATATAGCCTTCATAAAGATGTTTACCAGGTGTCGCAAGTTTGTGTAGAGAGGACACCATTTCAAATTTTTGCAGGTGTAGCAAACTAGCAAAATTGAGATGACCAAAGCGTACATGCCAAAGCTTTGCATCTGACATAGCCTGAGAATAATGTACTACACATGCTAAATCATTCACAGATTTTTCGTAGTCTATGATCTTATAAAACCCACGACATAAAATGCCAAAATCAATAATTACATCACCATTTGAAAAATCATGAGGTGTACATTTATCATCAACAGAATTTCATAACCAAGCCAATCTTGGCTAATGCTAAAACTGATAAAAGATTTTTCTTGATCCGTGGCACAAATAAAGCATTTGAAAATATAAAAGAACTACCATCAATCGTAGTTAGAATGATATTACCAACTCCCATAACAGGATAAGAGGAGTTTTGGCGCATGTGATAGTATTCCCTCTAGGGGCAGGCTCGAGTGAAGTGAAGAAATTATGGTGCAAGGTAATATTTTTGGTCCCTGTTGCAGAGCTAAAGAAAGCACAAGGCAGAGAAAAAGACGGGCCCCAAAATTTTTCCGATTTGGATATCATATTTTTGTATCATAACCATTCTTGTAATATATTTTCCGTTGTAAATGCACTAGAGGAGTCCTCTAGATGCATCCCGACAGAAGATTAGAGACTTACCCATGTAAAATAGTAGGAAATTAGTTTTTTAGTGAATAAAGTGCCGGTCTCTTGTGTGAAAGGACCATTTTTAGGGCACCAGTATATAAGTCGAATGTGACTCTTTGTAAAGAACTTTTGCCATTGTGAGAATAGAGAGCACAGAAATTCGAATTTGTGTCTTCTTCACTCTGTATCTTCTTCTTTGTGAGCTTGTGTGCATGTGTATTGCTTGGAAAGAGTGTTTGGAAGTGTTCTCTATCCATGAGAGTGTTTGTTTGCTATAGGTAATGTGTGTGCGAAGTGTAGGAAGTGCTGAAGTGTAGGAAGGTATTTCCCGTGACTCAGTATTTTGCTCATAACTTGAAGTAGGAGTGCCAAAATTGCGTGAAGCTACTGCCATTGGATGCGTCTTCTCGAGAGCTTCGAAACGCATATGCTGTTTGCTATGTTTGGAGCTCGGAGCTGAGAGAAAAGTCCAAAATACTGACGGCTGCTTCACCAAGTATCGTGACACCATGACCAACAGTTGAAGCTTGTTTGGATAAGTCTTTGCCTTGTTTACACTCTTTGAGTAGTTCACTTGCATTGATCATCACATGATTGCATGTCCTCATACACTCGGCTAGGTTTGTATACTCTTTGGATTGATAATTAAAAGCGTGTATCCCCACTATATGCACTTGAGAGGGGATTGAGGTATAGTCTCTTTCTCCGCAAGTCCCTAAGTTGGTACTTAGGTCAACACACTTTTTGGCACCGTTGCCGGGGAGTGATGAATCAAACCGAGGCATTCGTGTGATGGTAAGTAGCTTTTTGCATTGAAGCAAAAGGAGGAGTGGTGATTTTCTCTTCTTTGGTAAATCATTTCCAACCGCACTTGCTACTTCTCATTCTTGGAGTGTGTGTAGTGAGTTGTTAGTCTAGGGAAGTGAGTAGAATGAGTAGAGTAGGAGGAGCAAGGGAGTAGGCTAGGTAGTTAGAGTAGCTTTCAATTCTTGTTTTGTTGCTTTATTTCCAGTAAGTAAGAAAATCCCAAGTATAAAAACAAAACAAAAATCACTGTGCAAGTTACTTGTGTTCTTGAGCAAGTATCGTGAGAGTTCCAGTCGGGTATCATGGCTGAGAAACAAAGCTATTGGGAGCTACGCGGAGCAAAAGAGGGTGCCAGAAGAGTGGGAAAGAGCATCAAAGGTGAGCCAATCAATTGTTAGTCCTTTTTTCATCACTCAAAAAGTCAATATTAGAATGAAACGATCTGTGTCAGGTATCGTTTAGGACCTACAGGGTTGAAAAAGTGTGATGTGAATGATACAGAGGGTGAGGAGAGGGTAGAAGACCTTATGAAACATCTGTGTGTAATCAAAACTTGAAAAATCTTAGCAAAAATTTTGAAAAAGGGTCAAGTATCGTTTCTCCCGCGGTCGAGTATCGCGATACTTAGCAAGTATCGTGACCTCCTGTGGTTGAGTATCGCGATATTTCCCTCCGATCGTGTATCGTTTCATACCGATCGCGATACTCGGCCAGAGATCGTTTTGGCCAGAGATCGTTTCGGCCAGAGATCGTTTCGGCCAGAGATCGTTTCGGGCAGAGATCGTCTCGGCTAGAGATCGTTTCGGCCAGAGATCGTTTCGGGCAGAGATCGTCTCGGCCAGAGATCGTTTCGGCCAGAGATCATTTCGGCCAGAGATCATTTCGGCCAGAGATCGTAGATCGTGTATCGTTTAGACTCAGAGATCGTGTATCGTTTCAGACTCAGAGATCGCGTATCGTTTCAGGTTGAAAGATCGTGTATCGTTTGGCTTAAGTATCGTGTATCGCTTCTCAGAGATCGTGATACTTACCAAAGATCGCGTATCGTTTTGTTCAGGTATCGTCGATCGTTTCCACTTCAAAGATCGTGTATCGTTTAAGGGAAGTATCGTGTATCGTTTTCTCCCAAGTATCAAGTATCGTTTTCCATCAGGTATCGTGTATCGTTTTCCATCAAGTATCGAGTATCGTTTGTGCCCAAAGATTGTGTATCGTGGAATTTGGGAGTCAAGTATCGTGATCTGAAAAAAAATTCTTTTTTAGTCATTTCCCAGCCAAAGTCTTCTAGAAATACTAACCTTTAGTGAAGAATCCTAGAGGCTAGAGGATTGCACGGACTGATCAGAGTTTTTAAGTGGATGAACCTGAGATCTGGAAGAACCCTAGGAAGCCGAAGAAGTGTAATCTCTTCTGTAGGTAGTGTAGCAGAGCCAAGTAGCCGTTCACATTACTCGGAGACCTCCAGTGAGTCAGAGGAAGAAATTCCCATGGCTTCAGAGGATATGCAGAACACAGTACCCATGATTGGCATGATGTCAATCATTGAGGGAGAGTACAGGACCTCCTTGGAGTACGTGAACACCAACCAGAATGAGATCCCTATTTATTTGGATGGTCTAAACAGATCAGTGGCCAGGTTAAAGAAGGCATCAGAAGCCTACATAGCGCCTAGGCCAGCAGTCAAGTATGTGGGAGGATTTTATATGGACAAAAGAGATATCCAATATGTCGTCACTGAACACCCAGAAAACATTAATGAAATTGGTGAAGAAAATAATGCTTCAAACTTAAAGGGAGGAGGGAATGAAGAGCAAGTAACTACACCTAGAGGGAGATCTACGGTTGCTAGGATATGGAGAGGAGACCTGATTCCCCAAGATGACTCCCTAATGGATGTATATTTGATCAATGGGATGGAGTATCTTCTTAGAGCACATTCTTCAATTTGGGAAGCTGCCCCTAATCCTGTCACCATCTACGAATTACAGGATCCTGATTTCCCCACCATCATCACATATTTGGATAAAAATCAGAGAAGATATTGGCCCTTAACAGAATTAGAAAGAGCTGAGCTGAAATATCAGAATATTCCAGTGTTTCCCCCTAGGGACCAAGCCACTACTTCAAGAAACCCACTTGGAACATCCCAGAATGATTCATATCAGCAGTCGGGCCAAACACAACAAACACAACAAACACAACACAACAAACACAAATCCCAGTTAGACCACATGTGCAGTTTGCAATGCCTACAAATAACCCTAATTACCGACCTCAACCAACTACTGACCCAAGACATGGAATTCCTGCTCCAGTCAGACTGCCAGTAGCAAGAGGACCAGGCATACCCATAGGAAGACCAATTTTCCCAGTTATGCCTAGACCACCCGAAACGGGAAGACGATTAAGGCCAATTCAAGTTTCCAAATGCATGAGAAATCACTATGATGGCCCTAGTGAACCTTACAATCATATAGCTGAATTTAAACAAGTAATCAGAGCCGAACAGGTAGAAGACTTCTTGATCCAATATGAGTCCTTTGGTCTCACATTGTCAGACACTGCGTTAGCATGGTTTCAGCCATTGGACCCTAATAATTTTCAAAACATGGAGCAAGTCTATCAAGAAATGATTGAGGAATTCACTAAGTCAGGAATTAAAAACAACTCTTCATCATTGATCCATAGCTTTAAGCAAGCCCCTACCGAATCAGTGAGATTGGCAGCAAGAAGATTCAAGCAGTATGTGGACAGATGCCCAGTAGAAGAGAGACCTACCCAAATGAGGTGATCATCCTTCTCACTTGTGTACTAGGGGAGTAGTCCCACCACCTGCTTATGCTTATAATAGACCCACCGCCCCAGGACCTCTACAATATTGCAGTATAGAACAAAAATATACAAATCACAGCACAGAAAATTGCCCTTATAATAGGCAAGCTAGACCAGCACAGCCATATATGAGACCTTATGGATACCCTCAGAGAGAGCAAGGAGGTGAAGCGTGGAGGTCCCCAACCTATCAACAGCAGGCACCAGTGCCACGACCATATGTGTATCAAGGATACACCCAACCACAACCAGTACTAGGACAGCAACCGCCCCATCCTCAGAATGTTGTCCCAGTCAAGATAGCTCAACCTGAAGAAAACCTCGAGAGAGCTATAGTACCAGCCACACCTTTGGCTAGTAATGAACCATATGACTTTTCTTATGACCCTAGTCAAGGAGCATATCCCAATTATGAAAGTTCTATGATAGAATATGGACAACTGTATGAACCATATGCCTATGGCATGGAAGTACCAGAAAGTCCATACGGATATGAACAGGACTATGTATCATTAATGTACACAGCTCCTAGAGCAACCATACCACCCCGACCCATGAACAGACCGCCTGTACCCAGAGGACCATGCTACCGATGTGGAGGTGATCACTACATCAGAGAATGCACATTGCCAAACCCACCACCACCACAACGAGTCTGGGAAGGCTACTGTAGTGATTGTGGTAAGGAACACCTTTTCAGAGATTGCCCCAAGAACCCCAACAAGGTCACATCCAACGTGCAAATCAATGTGATTGAAGTAATCGAATCATCAGGAAGTGATAAGGAATACACTGTACCACTGAAGGCAATAACAAGAGCCAAAGCTAGAGAGACCCCAGAAAAACCAAAAGAACACAATCAAAGTGACCTAGAGATGAATACACCCACACCACAGAGAGTTGAAGACTCGGATGAACCTGAGAAAAGTGTGGTAAGTAAAAGAACTCAAAGATGGAGGAACCGTAGAGATAGAATAAAAGAAAAGAAGTTACTGCGAAAAAAGGAAAATGAGAAGAACGAACAAAATCCAAAAGAGGAACAGAAAAAGGTAGAAGAGAATAAAAATGAAAACTACAAAAAAGAAGAGGTAGGATCGGTATTAGCAGATCCCATGCCTGAAGAATTAGCCATGTGGATTCAGGCATACAAGGCACGAATAAGAGCCGGACCGACCATCGAACAACATGAAAGAGAATATCCTAGAGGTGACCTAGAGAAGGAGAGGTTGGAGATCTGCAAAAAACTAATAGAAGTTGCCCAACAGACCCTAGAAAAACCTGCATTGCCATTACCCAAGACCCGAATTCTTGAAAGAGAATTCCAAGAGTGCATCATCACCAATGACCACGAAAAAATTGAAGTAAGTAATACACAGAATGGCAATGATTGTGAGGACAAAAGGGAAGGATCCATTATTCCCGAAGTAGAAGGGGAATGGCCTAAAGATTTGTGGGCTAGAGTCCAAGAAGACAGATGGAAGAAAGTAGAAGGAATTGAACCACCCTTTGAAGAGATAGAAGCGGAAGAGGAAATAGAGGGTTCAATACCTGAATTAAATTCAGAAGAAATTATACCAATGGATCCTAGTGACAAAGGAGAGGATGGAATAAAGGATTTGCCAAACTATACAGGAGATTACGAACATAATTCAGAATTATATTGTATTCCCTCAATAAGGAAAAAAGAACCGAACCCATCCGTCCAAACATCGGACATCATACAACACCTTAAAAAGGTAAAAATCCCCTGTACCTTAACATTAGAAGAATTGTTGAAGGTCAAACCACATCTGAAGGAGAAATTAACTAGTCAATTGGAGATCAAGATGGAAGAAAAAGAGTTATCGGATGAAGTGAACACTGTAAAGAACCCTGTGGATAAGGTAGGAGATTTTAGTGAGGGAGATGAAGGAAACACTTGCCTTCCAATTACCTTTAGGGGTTATACAACCAAGGCCATCTTAGATTCAGGAGCTGGTGTAGGCATTGCTACCAGAGAAATGTGGGAGAAATGGGGAAAACCAGCTTTAAGACCAACGCGTATGAAAATACAAATGGCTGACGGACACACAGAAAGACCCTTGGGATTATTGGAACGAGTAGTTTTCACCACCTGCGGAGTTGAATTTGAACACACCTTAGCAATTTATCAATTTGAAAGGCCGAGCAATTATGAAATGATACTTGGAAGACCTTTCATGAGACAGTTAAAGGTTGTGCAAGATTGGGGAAAAGATGCTGTATACCTACAACATGAAGGAACCACCACGAGAATAAATCTCCACACTTATACATATCAAGATGTTCCTCCCTTACAATGGAATCAAATTCATAAGGAAGAAGACGATCAGTCAGTTCACAGCATAGGTTCTAGTGACCAATCTTGGATGAACGAGGACACTCATCTATGGATATGCCAAACTGACAAAAAGGAAGAGGATAGGAGAAAAGGATGGCAGCAAAGGCAAGGAGTATCTAGGTTTGTACAAGATCCAGCATACATGCCTCAAGTCTTTTTAGATGAAGAGTTTGAACCTCATGGTTGGATGGAGATTTTAGCGACCCTCGATGTATGTGTGAACGAAGAAGTGATAACTATGAATGAATGCATTGACGAGGAAGGATATGATGTTAGTCTCTATGTAGTAGTCCTTCAGGAGGCTGAAGAAGGAGAAGTGATAGAGAAAGAATGGAAGGAGGACTATGAGAGCATTGAAATGGAGCCAGAACCAATGGAACCTGAGGATGAAGATAAAAAAATAAGCATCACAGCTAACGAAAACTATAAAGAACCTACACAGAAAGAAGAGCTGGAGTTAGATAAAGAGCTAGAGAATGAAGAACACAAACCACAAGATCAGTTTGAAGTGCCAGCTCACTTCAAGAAATATGAAGTAGAAGAGAGGAAAATTGCTATTCAAATGCCTAAAAGAGAGGCACAGCCAGGAATAGCTTATGACAATAAAGAATAAACCAAGAAGATAGTGGTAACATTGGAGGAAGGAGAAGAACGATGTACTTTCATAGGACAGGATGTCTCAATGGAGGAAGAACAAGAGTTAATACGCCTCATAAGGGAATATCGGGATGTCTTTGCATGGACCTATAAGGACTTGAAAGGAGTAGATCCATCTATATGTGCCCATAGAATTCCCATGACATCCGAAGCCAAACCTTCTAAACAAAGACCATATACATACAATGATGTGTATTCAGCAAAGATAAAGGAAGAGATAGACAAATTGTTAGATGCTGGATTCATATATGAGATTGAGCACACGGAATGGGTGTCACCGTTGGTGGTTGTACCGAAAAAGAATGGAAAGTTGAGAGTGTGTATCAATCTAAAGAAAGTAAATGCTGCGACCATAAGAGATAGTTACCCATTACCAATTACAGATCATCTCTTGGAAAGAGTGGTAGGAAAGGAAGTTTATAGCTTTCTGGATGGCTTTTCAGGGTATAATCAGGTGGCCATTGCTCCTGAAGACCAACATAAAACCGCTTTCGCAACGGAATGGGGAGTATACGCCTTTAGAGTCATGCCTTTTGGTCTGGCTAATGCCCCAGCTACCTTCCAAAGATTGATGTGCCATGTATTCAAAGAATTCCTAAGAAAGAGTATGGAGGTATACGTGGATGATCTTTGTACTTATTCAGCTATACGATCAGAGCACATCCCAGAACTAGAAAAGATATTTGCCAAATGTAGACAATACCGAGTATGCCTCAATCCAGAAAAGTGTGTCTTCATGGTTAGACAAGGAAAAATATTAGGACATATTGTCTCTAAAAATGGAATTTCAACTGATGAAGACAAAATCAAGGTAATTTTGGAATTACCAAGACCTAAGACTGTTAAAGAAGTTCAAGCATTTATGGGACATTGTGGATACTATCAAAGATTTATACATATGTACGCCATAATTGCTAGACCTCTTTATGCATTATTGACACAATTTAATTGGACCGAAGAATGTGAAAAAGCCTTCAACGAGTTAAAGAATCGATTGAGTTCAGCACCAATCCTTCGAGTACCTAACTGGAATAAGCCGTTTCACATTCATGTGGATGCTTCCAAGTTTGCCATTGGTTGCATCTTAGCTCAACCTGCAGATACGGGAAAACTAGACCACCCTATAGCCTATGCTAGTAGACAATTAAATCAAGCAGAACGCAATTATACTACCACTGAGAGAGAAGGCCTAGGGATGGTGTACGCAGTCAAAAAGTTCAGACATTACCTGTTGGCAAACAAATTCAAATTCTTCATTGATCATCAAGCTCTACTGTACCTAGTCAATAAACCGTGCAATACAGGAAGACTAGTACGATGGTTTTTATTGCTAATGGAGTTTGATTTTGAGGTAGTAGTCAAGAAAGGAAATACCCACATAAGAGCAGACCACTTATCAAGAATGACCCATGGAGAACCACCCATAGGAGTACCCAATGATTTGCCAGATACGTATTCTTTTTAACCTGGAAGTATGTCCCCAATGGGCAGAAAAGTTGATCCCTATACTCACACATGAACCAAAAGATGGGATCACACCAAACCAAACCCAAGACCTCTGGAAGACTAAAAACTTTCATATCATTGCGGGAAGTTTGTATCACCAGGATTCAATTGGATTGTTAATGAGATGCGTAGAAGAAGAGGAACAAGAAATGTGGCTTCAGAAAGCACATGTAAATCAATGGAAAACTCATTTGAATGCAAACGGAACATTGCAAACTCTGAGGAGGTTAGGCATATATTGGCCAACCATGCAGAGAGACGCACATAACTATGTATCAGCATGCCAAATCTGTCAAGAACAAAATCCAGAAGAGAACTCAACTCTATGCTATTCCACAGTAGCACCGAGATGGAGCATGCCTCTGGTAAAGTTCTTAAAGACTCAAGAATACCCCGAAGGAGCCACTATAGCAAGGAAATGTGCACTTGTAGAACAAAGTAAGGATTATGCCATTATAGGAAAACAACTTTTTAAACGAGGGAGAGATAACCAATTACGAGTGTGCATTCACGAAGACGAATATCTTTCTGTTTTAGAGATGGCACATAGAGGAGCTGCAGGAGGGCACTTCTCTGCAGATAAAACAACAAAAATGACCCTCTTTGCTGGAATGTGGTGGCCAACTCTACATCAAGATGCGGTAACATATGTGCAACGTTGTGATACTTGTCAACGAACCAAATATCCAATTAGGAGAGATGAGATGCCACTGAGACCCATGATGAGTGCCAGAGCTTTCACCAAATGGGGAATAGACTTCATAGGACCTATTAGCCCACCAGCGAAAGGATCCCATGCCGAGTATATAATTGTAGCCACAGACTATCTGACCAAATGGGTTGAAGCCAAAGCAACCGAGAAAAATGACGCGAGAACTACGGCCAAGTTTCTCTTTGAGAACGTTTTCATTAGATTTGGATTACCAATAGAAATTGTGAGTGATAGAGGTACGCACTTTGTGAATGAAGTTATAGAAGCTTTATTGAATGAATTCTTGGTAATTCATAAGAAATCAGCTCCTTATCACCCACAAGCCAATGGACAAGACGAAAGTTTAAATAAAATCTTGTGTACAGTTCTCACCAAAATTGTTAACAATGGTAGATAAGATTGGGATAAGCAATTACATCATGCTTTATGGGCATTTCGAGTAGCCTATAAAACCGCCATAGGCACTACTCCTTTTAACTTAGTATATGGACAAAATGCTATTTTGCCAATTGATTTTTTAATTCCCACTCTCAGAGTAGCAACAACTTACGAGTGGATGGGACATGAACTATCAGCTCAATTGGATCAAATAGAGAAGCTTCACGAAACTAGGTTACAAGCTGTAGCAGGCATTTATGCTGCTAAACGGCGACAGAAAGCCTATTTTGATGCTCACATCAAAGACAAAAATTTGAAGGAAGGAGATTTAGTTTTGGTATATACCTTGAAACAACATGCTAAGAAGTTGCAGAAGAGAGGATATGGCCAATTAATCATCAATCGTATATCGACAAGTGGAGCTATCAGCTTAGCAACCTTGGATGGGGATGTATTACCAAACTATATCAGCGGATGTCGAGTAAAAAAATATCTAGAACCATTGACTGAAGAAACAATGTCTCGATTAATCAAGGGCAAGAATAGACGTATTGAAGAGGAAAGAATACGAGAAGAAGCGAGACAGGAAGCACTAGAACGAATTAAAAAACGAAAGGAGTGGATGAGAGAGCGAGATGAGAGATATCGATTAGGAGAAGAACTCATCCCAATGGCTAATGTTAGAGCCACTAAAAACCTAGGTTCACAGAGGACGCAACCATATTTAAATTTGGGAGCAGGTAAAACGGAATACCATTTAGTGGATGCTCTCATTGACACAGGAGCTGCCATAAGCTGTATCAAACTTTCTTTGACCCAGAAACTCAAGGAAGAATTACGCCCATCGATGGCACAGTTGATAGGAATAGGAGGGACGATTACTCAATGTATAGGTGAAATTATTACCTTACCTCTGCATCTTGGCAACAACACTATGGAACAAAAGCTATTAGTGTGTCATGATCAAGATTTACTTGAAGAGGTAGTGTTAGGTCAAGACTGGATTTACGAATATGAGGTTACCATTCAATTGGCTTTAGGCTACATCTCAGCCAGGATAGGACACCGGGAAGTATTCAGTCTGCTAGACGAACGACCAATCAAATCTGTGAGCATAGAGCAAAAAGTTCATTCCAATGAAGAAAGTCACGAATGTATGTTCACTAGCACTATAGAAACACCTTCGTCAAGTACTATATGTGTGGACACATTGAATTCTGCGTGCATACCATCTTCTAGTCTAGCATGTCACAAGAGTGTCAATCAATCTGAAACTAACCTCAGTGAAACACCATGCCTAAGGGAGACCAATCCTCTGGGTAATGCAAAATCTGTACCTATGAAAATATACCCTATTCCGTTCACTCAACAAGCTTGGATAAGGAAAGATCAAGTAAAGGAATATCTTCAACAACAGAAGCACTATCGACATCGGAGCAACCCATCAAATAACAACGCAAGTCATTATGAGCACCAAAGTCAACAACGAATTGCTACAATATGGATCCCAAAGAAAGTAGTAGCCGCTCAACCAGATCGATCGCAAATATGGATTCCTAAATCATGTGCTCCAAAGAAGCCAAACCGAAACAAGGAACCTCAGCATAAGAAGAGCCAACAGGGTCTACACACAAAACAGCCACAGAAGAATAGCTATAGGAAAATAAAGGAGTCTGCAATCGCTACACAAGCCAATTTCAGATTCAAAAATCAGAAAGAGCAGACATACCACAAGAGAAGAACCACATTCATCAAAAAGGTGGAGAATACACTACATCCCAACAGAATGAAGTAGATTTGGTTGCCGAAAGACAAGACAGACTGCATACATCGACCAACTACTTCCAGATGCACACATATGGAGTTATCAGTACCCAACGTATGCATGATAGGGCCACCTTACAAGGCCAAGCATTCGGCACATCCTTCTTCTATTTCAGGATAGTCGAGCACATTTTCCTCTTGGGAAATAGGAGCACACTTGTACATACACTAAGAAAATCACTCCAAAAATAATAACTGTTTCGGCTATAACCTAACCTTTTTGTTTTCTTTTTCAGATGAAAATATAAAAATACCTAAAAATATGAAAATACAGGTATTACCTTTCTCACACCCACGGGAAAGGGACGACACTATTCACTCGAAGCAATATCAAGCTTATGACAAACAAATAAAGGAGGATTTCTGATAATATATGGCCACTAATTCATGCTCTATATTGAGTGCAGATGGCATCAACTAATTCCGAAGCTACACAAGTGGAAGAGGTTCAGCTTCTTCCATTGGAATCAATAACAAAAGTCAGAGGCCATTGGTTTCGTGATGACCAACCAGTCTCAGAACTTATTTTTATGGCAACTATCAAGATCATTGATAGGGATCATTACTTCCCTATTATGTCACAAGACTTCAAGACCATAATCCAAGGATTACCGCATATTGAAGATGTATGGAAGCAGGCAGGCCTAGAGGCATTTCTCAAATTGCCTATCTATGTTCCAGATTTCCAGAGATGTGCACAAGTAATGAATACCTTGCAACCTGCGGCAACAAAAATATCAGTTCCAGAAGCACTAGTATTGGATAAAGTAGGGACATGGAAGACAATTCAATTCACACATGAATTGATCAATAAAGCTTTTGGATGGAATCAAGAAGGAATTACTAGTGTCAAAGAGGAATGTCATGATCCTAAGAAGAGATCCTTTGTGGAGATTAACAGAATAGACCTCGAAGACGCTGTCCGTCTTATGCACCAACATTTCTGTTTCCCTAGTATGCACAGATACACGGCACCACAAAAGATCGTAGTACAACTACTATCACATGCCATGAGACAAATTGGGCACAAGGTGAATCTGACAGGGTATATCCAAGAAAGACTATTTGAAGCCCAGAAGAAATGGGGCCAGAAAAAGTTTTTGAATGGCAGTTCTGCATTAACATTACTGATATATGAAGCCCTGGACATGAAAAATTGCTTACGGGAGATGCCGACATCAGAAGGGCTAGCCAAGTATGCAAAATCCGCTACAGTCCCTAAGAAAAAGAAAGCAATTGTTATGGTTGCAGAAGCTGGAACGAGCTCACAAAAACCCATGAGGGGTACAAAGCGTCTACGGGAGGAGGAAGCCCAAGCTACACCGGAATCAAAGAAAACACATCTATTACCGAAGATCACGATAGCTCAAATGCCTATTACTAGGAGAGATCTTTCCGCTGCCCTCGAAGAGACATATCAGTATATGCAAGGGCAGGTAAACTTGAATATTCAAGGTCATCATTATAGACAGGCAAGTCAAGAGAAACAACAACGGAGTACAGAGAAGATTCCAAAACAACCTGGAAGGTACAAAGAGCTGGGCATAGATGATTCTAGTTCCAATACAGAATCCAGTCCTGAAAAAGATACTCTGGATACTGATATAAGAACAGAAACTCAAGAAGAAGAATGGAATGAAATTAAGCAAGTGGAAGGGACGCCGGACAACCAAGAAAAGGAAAAGAGAGTAGAAGAATCTATTGAACCTGAGCATGTCCTTCAATTGAATGACACTACAAAGATCAGCATCAAGGAAGATACAACCAGTGTTACACATGTAAAACCACCTATCAAAGAGGAAAGCCAAACTCCAGTGAGCAAGGATGCGGAGCTACTACAGAATAAAGAACAAGTTGTGATCGAGGTACCGGATGACACACCTCAAGGAAACAAAGAAAACATGGTGGCTGAGCCAAGGATCCAGCTTCAGATTAGGCAGCCCCATGACACTACATTACATGTGGCAAAGGGCAAAGATGTAACGACCGGTGAAGAACCAAGTATACCAAAAACATGGCTAAATGTGGATGTCTCTCAACTGAAGCCTGTAGTAAAGCAGATGATTCAGACAGCCATGGATACACAACAGCAAATGATGGATATAGATGCGGATTATGATAAGGCTATGAGAGATAAAAGTCAATTCCAGCTCATGAGTGAACAACTGTCATCACAGCTCATCGAGGCACAAAAGGCGCTAACGATCAAAAGCTATGAGTTGCTCGAAACAAAAACGCAATATGAATCATTAATCACTCAGCATCACCAACTCCAAGCACAGCTCGCAAATTTACAGAGATTATATGATGCAAGCGAAGCTGACAAAGAGAGAATGAGAGCTAGAAGTACTTTGCTCGAAACACAGCTAAAATTATACATGGAAGAGAATGACACCTTGCGAAGCAAGAATAAGGAATTAATGAAGTCATTATTATATGATCAACCGATCGAGCAACAGGAATCCTCAGAAACAAAAGAAAAAGAATTAAGAGATCAGATCGCACAGTATGAAGATTTGCTGAGACAAGAGCGTGCAGTGAGAGAAGAATCAGAACGGACGCACAGTCAAGAGATCAATGAATTAAAAAAGCAATTAAATACAGCACATGGAAAACTTGCAACAAGCTACAGTGAAAACATGGACAATGTGGCTGAAATCGGAAATGAATTGCTTGCCGCAAAAGAAGCACTTAGAGCAGCCACTCAAGAAAATAAAGAGAAGACTGAACGCATAGAAAAATTAGAATTTCAAATCAATCAGAACGCAGTGATCGGGACACTCGTAGTGTCAGCTAAGGAAAATCCTACTGACGAGGTAGAGGTAAACCCTCTATCTCACCCGATCTATAATTCTCCAATATATGAGCAGATGGCGGATATACATGATGATCACCCGATGCCATACACTGCAGAAATAAGTCAGAAGGAACGGGCACTAGTGGTGTCCCGATTGACGGAGAATTTTGAAAATGAAGTCATCAAGTTAATGAAAGAGGCCAAGATCAAAGGTAAAGACCTGGACAAGATAATGAAGCCTTTCAATATTCCGTACGGACTATTGAAAGAGAAAACAAGACGATATATAAAGAAGATTACAAAGAAGAGTCCAGACGAGCAGCTCAATTTTAAACAAGACACATTCACATACAGCCAAGAAGAGTTCGAAGCTGCACGACCAATTTGGAGAAGAAAATTTTTGGAGAAACATCCCACACTACGAGTGCACTGGCAAGCAGCACCATATGTATTACAGGTAAACCCTTCATTTTTCCCAATACCACGCAGAAGGGATACCAGAGAATTTTTGGACTTGCAAAAGAATGGCGCTATCAATAAACAGTGGTTGAATTATCCTATGCTTGCCAACGGAAGAGTATATGGTCAAAACCATCGAATTTTGGCTACAAAATTATGCGACAGTACCCGACTTAACTGTCAAAATGACCAATAAAATACTTAGCATGATACTTACAGTTCTCAAAGTCTTCAAGCATGCGGCCTACACTTTTTTGAATTTCATCGGCATTAATCAGGGCACGGAAATCCTCATTTTTTATCTGTCAGTTATGCCCAGCCGCCCCACAATAATGGCGTATTATTCCAAATTAATGTTTGTGCCAAGTGTATATATGCAAACTTTTGAAGAAGCTTTCTTTATAGGGTTTTTTGAGATTGATTCCGAAATCTTTTTGAAGATGTCATCAAATTTAAATG
The DNA here is from genome assembly GCA_020310875.1 of Ceratopteris richardii. Classification (NCBI taxonomy): domain Eukaryota; kingdom Viridiplantae; phylum Streptophyta; class Polypodiopsida; order Polypodiales; family Pteridaceae; genus Ceratopteris; species Ceratopteris richardii. The sequence goes on along the minus strand of CM035441.1, from coordinate 86,482,545 downwards.
CCAGATTAGTGGCATATGAACTTAGCTTCTTCGCAGATCACAGACAGCCACCCAATGACGGTGTGAAGGCAGAACGATGGAAACAACTCATGATACGTGAAGCTAATCTGCTCAATGATAAAGAGCAAAAAGTATATAAAACATATGCCCGTCGCTTATCAAAGCCTGTCGGGGACGACAGAGTCAAGGAGGGGGGCAGTGTTGAGGGAGAATCAAGTAAAAGGAAGAAACGAAGAAGACAACGAAAGAAGCAGCTTCACTAAAAAGAAATATCTGAAGATATATCTCTGCACAGAGCCCCGCAGGGGCGCACACACCAAGGAAAGGACGTAACCCACATGGGTGCTTCAACCTCTTGATCTTTGGCAGGTCCAGATCGAAGACTGTAGCACCTTATCTTCATACCTTCCACTGGTGGCGTGCGTGGCAACCCGAATTAACATGGCAACCCAGAACTAATGAGCCTATAGGTGAATTAGACTACGAATATCAAGTAGTCAGTCAAACTCCAAGGGTTGCGGGTAAGCAAGTCGAATGCATCAGGCCTAGAGAATGTAAAACAAGAATTAAGAAGCAAAGCCTGTTAAGGGACGACAGAGACAAAGAGGGGGAGAGTGTTGCAGAGCTAAAGAAAGCACAAGGCAGAGAAAAAGACGGGCCCCAAAATTTTTCCGATTTGGACATCATATTTTTGTATCATAACCATTCTTGTAATATATTTTCCGTTGTAAATGCACTAGAGGAGTCCTCTAGATGCATCCCCACAGAAGATTAGAGACTTACCCATGTAAAATAGTTGGAAATTAGTTTTTTAGTGAATAAAGTGCCAGTCTCTTGTGTGAAAAGACCATTTTTAGGGCACCAGTATATAAGTCAAATGTGACTCTTTGTAAAGAACTTTTTGCCATTGTGAGAATAGAGAGCACAAAAATTCGAATTTGTGTCTTCTTCACTCTGTATCTTCTTCTTTGTGAGCTTGTGTGCATGTGTATTGCTTGGAAAGAGTGTTAGGAAGTGTTGTCTATCCATGAGAGTGTTTGTTTGCTGTAGGTAATGTGTGTGCGAAGTGTAGGAAGTGCTGAAGTGTAGGAAGGTATTTCCCGCGACTCAGTATTTTGCTCATAACTTGAAGTAAGAGTGTCAGAATTGCGTGAAACCACTGCCATTGGATGCTTCTTCTCAAGAGCTTCAAAACGCATATGCCGTTTGTTATGTTTGGAGCTCGGAGCTGAGAGAAAAGTCCAAAATACTGATGGCTACTGCACCAAGTATCGTGACTCCATGACCAACAGTTGAAGCTTGTTTGGATAAGTCTTTGCCTTGTTTACACTCTTTGAGTAGTTCACTTGCATTGATCATCACATGATTGCATGTTTCATACACTCGGCTAGGTTTGTATACTCTTTGGATTGATAATTAAAAGCGTGTATCCCCACTATATGCACTTGAGAGGGGATTGAGGTATAGTCTCTTTCTCCGCAACTCCCTAAGTTGGTACTTAGGTCAACAGTCCCCCACTATAAAATTACCAAACATTTTAGTCTACTGCAGACATACACTATTCATGAGAAGATGGGTCATAACTGCAAACAGTGGTGAATGTCCATTCTTCATTCTATGCAAGATTAGCAAACTCTGTTTTTGGTGTAGAGGCCTTCGCAACAACCATTCCAGCCTCTTTCTTCCTAGTCTCTTTAGCAGCCAGTTTGGATAGCTCTTTATTACATGATCATTTCTTTTACAATATTTTCAAAACAATTTCTACTTTTCTAGCTATTTGTTGTTACCCTTTTGAGTTGTCCTCTCCAATCATTTAGCATAAAGAATCAACAATACATCTTATATTTGTCAATCCTGCAAGTATATATGAGACCACAGCCCTTTCTAGATGATAGAACCCAAGAAATAAGAGAAAACTGGCTGGATTTCTGAGAAATAATGAAAATGAAGAGGAATTTCTAGGGTTTTGATTATCTTGAGCAATACTCTATCATTTTCAATAATCTTGGTGTCTAAAGTGTGTTATTTTCTCAGCAGAACACAATCGTAAAGTCAAAACTCAAAAATGATACATGTAACCTTCAGACGAGACAATAGCGATTCTGTAAAATCTGACGATTCTCATTTCCAACACCATTCTTCATCAATTTCTCACTCAACACATCAATAATCAACTCTCTTCATACACATTCATCAGAAATACACCATAGAAGCTTGCAAATTTCCATGGATACACATTGAATAGACTCAACAAATCAAAGAAATTCACACAAAAGGAAGAATCACGATTTTCTGTAGGAAACTCCTCTTTTTGCTTGGATAGCATCAATTACAAATAACCAACCCTCTCAAAAATAGAGGAAATTGTCTTTTTTACATTTTTAAGTGCCCCTTTTCACACTTGAATTTTGGTCCTTTTCCCTTTTAATCTAAAAATATGCTATATATGAGTTTCCAAAAATTCTAGAAAAAATACATATGATTCTAATCTACATGAGGAAGCCTCTTCCTTATTTTTACATACCTACTACAGAGCAGATTCGCTGGGATGGCCGAGATGCCCAAGCACATGCATTGATAGATTTGTCTATCAAACGTGCCATTATTCCACACATCCGCTCTTGCAGAATAGCTAAGGATGCTTCGGATACACTTAACACATTGTACCAAGCTAGGAATGAGGCTCGTGTTGCTTACCTCCAAAAACAATTGGAGAGTGAGCACATGAATGAAGGTGATTCTATGGACAGTTTCCTAACGAAGATCAAAGACTTGAAGGAATAGTTGATTTCTACTGATGAGGTTATACCAGATAGCTCACTTGTGCATACCTTTCTAAATGGTCTTCGTGATTCATATCAGAGTTTTGCTTCTACTCTTCGGTTGATGATGAAAGGCAATCCAAATGCCTTATCATTTGAGGAGTTAGTCTTTGTTTTATTGCAGGAAGATCAGTCCAGACAAAACAGGTCCATTATGCGAGTTGCAGACCAAGCTTTCCTAGCTAGTCAGAAGGGCAAAGGAAAATGGATCTCTTCAACTAGTAAGTAGAAATCTACTAATTCTATATATTCGAAGAAGGAAGATAAAGATGAGAAGAAATCAGAAAAGCAGAAATTGTTTTGTAAGTACTATAAAGGGAATGATCATATCATAAAGAACTCTCCAAAATTGGCTGCTAAAGAGGCAAAGAAGAAAGAGGTTGGAATGGTTGTTGCAAAGGCCTCTAGACCAAAAACAGAGTGTGCTAATCTTGTGCAGGAAGAAGAATGGGCGTTTACTACTGTCTGCAGTTTTGACCCATCTTCTCATGAGCAGTGCATGTCTGCAGTAGACTGAGATGTCAACCAAACATATTACCTCGTAGCGCAGTTTCTTCTCTTCACTCGAGCCTTCCCCTAGAGGGAATACTGTTACATGCGCAAACAACTCCTCTTATCTTGTTATGGGAGTTGCTAAGATCATTCTAACTATTGCTGATGGTAGTTCTTTCACTTTGTCAGATGCTTTATTTGTGCCAGGGATCAAGAAGAACCTGTTATGAGTTTCTGCATTAGCGAAGATTGGCTTGGTTGTGAAATTTGTTGATGATAGGTGTACAGTTCATGATCTGTCAAATTGCAATGTGATTATTGTTTCTGGAATTTTATGTCGTGGGTTGTATAAGCTCATAGACTATGAAAGATCTGTAAATGATTTGGCATGTGCAGTAAATGATTATCAGGCTATGTCAGATGCAAAGCTTTGGCATGCACGCTTTGGTCATCTGAATTTTGCTAGTTTGCTACGCCTACAGAAATCTGAAATGGTATCCTCTTTGCCCAAACTTGAGACACCTGGAAAACATGTTTGTGAAGGTTGTATTTTGGGCAAAATGCAGCGTTCGTCCTTTCCAAAAGATGGTTCAGTTCAAGCTACTCAAAAATTGCAGCTTGTACATAGTGATGTATGTGGTCCTATGTAGACACCTTCTTTTGGGAATTATCTTTACTTCGTGACTTTCATCGATGATTTTTCTAGGCATGCATGGGTATATCCATTGAAGGCAAAATGCGAAGTGTTCATGTGCTTCAAACAGTTTTTGGTTTTGGCTGAAAATCTATCAACATGTAAAATGGGCACCCTCCGTTCTGATCGAGGGGGGGAGTATATGTCTTTTGATTTTAATACAATTCTGGTTGAATGTGGGATAACACACCAGTCTACACTGCCATATACACCTCAACAAATGGAGTTGCTGAACGAAAGAACATGTCACTCATGGAGATGGCGAGGTGTATGGTCAAGAGTCAGGCTTTACCACATAGTTTCTGGCTTGAGGCTGTCATGTGTGCAGCATATGTACTGAACAGGTGTCCCACTAAAGCGCTGCAGTCTATCACTCCATATGAGTCTTGGCATGATCGCAAGCCATCTGTTGCTCATCTGCATGTTTTTTGTTGTTTGGCATATGCATTTGTGTCTAAACAACATCGCAAAAAATTGGATGATAAAGTAGTAAAATGTATTTTTGTTGGGTACAGTTCTGAAAGTAAAGGCTATCATTTGTATCATCCACATACTAAACGCATTCTAGTTAGCCGTGATGTTGTTTTTGTGGAAGATGATGTTCAGCCATTGCTTTCATGTACTAAGGAGACATCTGTTAGCTCCAAAGACATGTATGATAATTTTCTGCCTCTTTTTATAGGTGGACAGTCTAGTGTTGGTCCTAATGAGGGAATTTCTCAGCCTTTGCAGGTTTCATGTGATGATGCAGATAATTGCATTTCTGATGCAGCTGTACATGATGCACTTATTGATGAGACAGCTGATATTGAGCAGGCAAGAACTATGCCAAAATGGCTGGTATAGACCTTGCGTGACAGCAAATTAGATGCATCTCTGTCATATCGTACTCGAATTTGATGAAGCACAAAATTCAGAAAATTGGATGGCTGCTATGTAATCTGAATATGATGCAATAATGAAGAATGGTCCTTGGTCTTTATGTGACTTGCCTCCTAGCAAGAAGGCCATTGGCACTAAGTGGGTATACAAGCTGAAGCATAACCTGATGGTACAATTGATAGGTATAAGGCTAGGCTTGTTGCAAAGGGTTATGTGCAAGAAAGAGGCATTGATTTTGATGAGACCTTTGCACCTACATGCTGTAAGACTACTGTTCGGAGAATTTTTGCACTTGCAGCCCATCATGGTTGGAATGTACATCAGTTGGACATTAAAACTACATTTGTGAATGGTGACTTGCATGAAGAAGTGTATGTTTTTCAGCCCCGTGGCTTTGTGCAGAAAGGGCATGAAAACTAGGTGTGCAGGTTAAAGAAGGCATTATATGGTTTAAAGCAAACATCACATGCTTGGTATGAGAAGATACATGCCTATCTGATTGCACACGGTTTTGAGAACAATCCAACTGAAAGCACCTTATATGTTAAGTGTGCTAATGATGTGCTTCTGATCATTGTTGTCTATCTTGATGACATGTTGCTCACTGGTCCTATTGAGAAGCATATTGCTGATTTTAAGGCTGATTTGCATGCCTCATTTGAGATGTTTGATTTGGGGCGTTTGCATCACTATTTGGGCATTTAATTTATGCAAGTTGATGGTGGAATGGCTTTGTGTCAAACGAAATATATTGACACATTATTGCAGCGTTTTGGCCTTGAAGACTCTAAGCCTATTGCCACTCCTATGGAGACAGGTTTACGATTGAGTCTTCATGATGCTGGAGATGCATTTGATGTTGTCCTCTATCAGTAAGCTGTTGGAGGCCTGATTTACTTATGCATTAGTAGGCCAGATATTCAGTTTGCTGTCTCATAGATGAGCAGGTTTATGCATTGCTCAGGTGTCAAGCATTGGCAGGCGGTTAAGCACATCTTCGCTACTTGAGTGGTACTCGGCTACTTGGGTTGTTTTATCCCAAGGGGGGATCACTACCGCCATATTTTCATGCTTTTTCTGACTGAGACTGGGTTGGTTGCTATGACACTCGTGTGTCCACTAGTGGCTTTTGCTTCATGCTTGGTAGCTCATGTATATCTTGGTTGAGCAAGAAGCAGCCTACTGTGGCCACTTCTAGTTGTGAGGCTGAGTATAGGGCAACTTTCACAGCTACTGTTGAGTGTATGTGGCTTATACGCCTTATGGCTGATTTGGGTGTTGGTCAGTCTTCTGCCACCACCATCTTCACTGACAGTCAGAGTGCATTGGCAGTTGCGAGGAACCCTGTGTTCCATGCTCGCACTAAGCACATTGAGGTGCATTATCATTATGTCAGGGAGAGGTTCTCTGTTGGGGAGATCAACTTGGCATATGTGCCCACGCAGGAGAACATAGCAGGCCTTTTCACAAAGGCTCTGCCTAGAGAGAAGTTTGAAGCTTTCCGCAAAGCTTTGGGCTTACTTCCTTTTGTGGAGTGTTTTCCACATAGCTTGGCACTTCCTTATACATGAGTGCCAGCTACTTGTTCACCGCATCACTCCAAGGGGGGATTTGTTGATATATTTAGGTAGTGATGTGTGTGAACACTCTAGGACCGTCGGGGCACTTTTTTCCCTCTTTAAGAGGTTTTTTTCCCCCGGCTTGTATATATGCCTATTGCCCTAATGGGCTACTTATCTTTGTACATTCTCTAGTAATACATTCAGTATTGTGTGTTGTGCTCCAAGCTTCTTCTTCTTCCTTGTGTTGTTCGCGTGCTTGCGCAGACGTCTAACTCCAACAATACATAGAGCGTGCTTTCAATTGGACTACATGTTAAGCCAAGAGCAATCAAGTGCTTATGGATTTTTTCATATCATGCATGTGAAGCTTGCTTGAGACCATACAAGGCTTTATGCAAGTGACAAAACATATTCTCTTTCCCTTTCATGGAAAATCTAGGAGGTTGCTTCACATAGACCTCTTCTTGCAAATCACCATTCAAGAAGGCTTTTTTTATGTCCAACTAATGCACTATCCAACCTCAATGGGCAGCCAATGCAACCACGGTACGAATGGTAGTCATGTGTGATGTAGATGCAAAAGTTTCCTCATAGTCAATGCCATATTGTTGTGCATATCCTTGGCAACCAATCTAGCTTTGTAGCGATCAATGCTACCATCAGAATTTCTCTTAATCTTGTAAACCCACTTTGTACCAATGGCATTTTTTCTTTTTGGAAATTCACATAACTCTAAAGTACCATTCCTATGTATGGAATCCATTTCTGATTGCATAGCACTCATCCATTGTGGATGGTCACATGCATCTTCAAAAGTAAGTGACTCTTCATTACATGATGTTGCAATAAGAGAATAATCCACAAAATGACTTGATGCATGGTGAGAGCTTGATCTTGTTCTACCAAGTAAAGGTGCACTCAATTTGATGTACTGCAAAGTTTGTTTCAGCCATTTTGCATAGTTTGTGCACTCTTGGTAGACATGTGTTCATTATGTAATACATCATCAACATTTACATCATGCATGGGCTGAATTTCATGCTCATTTTCAGCCATATTTTGATGCAAATGTCCAGCCATATGTGGCTGGAAATTTCTAGCAGTTTCGGCAATTTTTGGCTGAAAAATTTTAGCCATGTTTGGCTAGAAATTCTTTGCATTTTGAGCTCTATTTTGCTAGAATTTTTCAGCCCTTTGAGCCTTATTGGCTGGTCCACATGGCTATAGTCAAGCACACCATTTTGGAACAAAGGAATGAGTGTATCAAACACATCTTGTGAGCTAACTATTGGCATTTTTTTGCATCCAAGTAGAGGGAAAACTAAATTTTTAGCAAATACTACATCTTGACTCAAAATAATTGTGTTTGTCAATGGATGGTACAAGCAATATCCCTTACTTTCAACACTATAACCAACAAATATACATTTCTTTGCCTTATCATCAATTTTGTGACGTTGTTGTGATGGCAAAATAGCATAAGCCAAACAACCAAACACACGCATATGACTAACCATAGGCTTATGTCCATTACAAGCCTCATAAGTAGTGATGACTCTCGATGCTTTTCTAAGGTAGTGATTCAACACATAGTTTGCACACATGACCGCTTCCATCCAAAACTTGTCAGGAAGGTGCTTTCCTTTAACCATACATCATGCCATTTCAAGTAGAGTTCTATTTTTATGCTCGACAACACCAATTTATTGAGGTGTATATGGCACCGTACATTGGTGTGAAATACCTCTTTCATGAAGAAAAGCATTAAAATCATGTGGCATGTATTCATCACCACAATTCGTGCATAGAGTCAAAAGCTTTTGTGAAGAAAAATTTTCAGCCATAGCCAAAAATGCTTTGAAGCAAGAAAATACCTCATTCTTTGTTGTCATAGGATAGACCCATGTATGTCGAGTAGCATCATCAATGAAGGTAATGAAATATACATGATTCCCAAAATATGGAGTCTTGACAGGACCACATACATCACTATGAACAAGCTGTAATTTTTTTGTAGTGTGTGTATGACTATCTTTTACAAAAGAAGCACGATGCATTTTTCTAAGAATGCAACCTTCACATGCATGCTTTTCAATGGACTCAAGTGTTGGCAAACCAATAACCATGTCCTTCTTTTGCAAGTAAAGCAAACTATTGAAGTTCAAGTGACCAAAACAAGCATGCCAAAGATCCATTTCAGCCATGGAAGAAGTATGAGCAACCAAGGCATTTGAGGCAGCCCTCTTATATGTATCCATGGGATACAAACCATTACACAATGTACCAGACATCACGATAATATCACCAGTGAAAATAATGAACCATACACTTATCATCAATAGTGTACATGAAGTCTAGCTTTGGTAATCAACAGAACTTAAATTAACTTCTTCTTGATATGGGGTACATACAATGCATTTTCAAGAGGATCACACCTCCATTTGCAGCCATAAGCTTAATTTCTCCCACTTTAATGATAGGATAAGAGGCATTGTTTGCACACACCACATGTCCTCCTTTGGGTGCATCTTTCAAAGATACAAAAAACCTTTTGCATGAAGTTATGTGCTTTGAAGCACCACTATCAAAGAACCAATCCGAATCGACCTCACTCACAACCATACACTTCGAATAGATGGCGAACTTGGTTACGTGGGAACTATTGTTGGTATCTACGAAATATCATTTTGTACATTCAAACAAGTAGAATAAAGTTTATATTTTTTATCATAGAGTTTATTATTTCTTTAAGCCTCTAATAATGGTTTTTTGTTTTTATATATTTTGATAGGTCATTTTGAAGGTTGACTAGTTTCGAGCCGAGTATAAAGGTAGTGATTCCACATTAAGAAAGGAATTATCTGGGTTTTTGGAAACTAATTCTTCCAAGGTAATGCGATCTACTAAAGAACCATATATTCTTCCTAGGTATATTGAACAAGCATTTTTTTTATAAAAACCGAGATGCTCATCCTTGGTGGCAAGTCATTCATGTTCAACCTAGAGGTAGCTCATTGTTTGAATAGTTTATTGTTAGAGAGATTGAAGAAAGTCCTCTTGATGATTCACCATGTGATACTAATACATCAACATCTGAAAGAGAAATTATAATCATTATACATGATAATGATACTAATCTGTTGGTGCATTTTACCCAAGCCTACATGCTTGATATATTTGATATTATCCTCATTTGTAAGTCACATGAGTAGTCATGTGAACACCTCTTGTAAAAGAGTACATTTTATCTCTTGTAAATGGACAAAGAAAAAAGGAAAAGGATGGCTTACCTCATCCATGATGTAAAAGAAAATTCATGGCTCCAACTACCAAAATCACGAATTTTTAAGCTGAGGGAATCTCTCCTAACTTTGGGGATCACTTTTAGGTGGAGCCATTCGAATTCGAATTCAAAACTCCCTCCAAGAATAGCTATAAAAGGAGCAAGAAGGAAGAGGCGATTAGCAAGCCTTGTACGTGACCACTTCATGTCATTTTGTAGAGATTGAAGAGCTTACTCCATAGCTCTATCATTCTACTCCCATTGTGCAAAGATTCATTGCCAATGTGGTTATAATCATATGTGAATCTATACATTTATTATCATCTACCTCTCTGTTTTGTTCTCTGGTATACTCACTCAGAGCAGAAACTTCAGAAGGTCATATCTCGCGTTCTACTGATCGTTTTTCAGTGTTTTAAACTGCGTTGGATAGATCTTACTGTCTATTTTGAACTTATACATTTTCATGGTCATTGGATTAATATTTTTGGAGATATATGCATTTTACTGCTCACTAGTCTATCTCTGCAGAGCCCCGAGAATTATGGGAATGTTCCAGAAATTGATGAAACTTGTTCTGAGTGCTCAGTCCATCATTTGAAGTGTTTTAACTTGGATTGGGAAGCTTGCTAAGTCTATTTGCTATGCCCAAAAGGAATTTTTCTAATTCCTACGAGGTTGAGAGCACTGTTCATTTTTTCCAGCAGGTGTATGTCCAAAAATAGCAAGTCTTGGGAGCTAGTCATTTCGCAACTAGTCTGTCTTGACTTAAACTTTTGGGATACATGTTCCAAAGTACTTGGCTGATATTTTGGTGGATTTAGGAAGCTTAAAGGGTCTACTAATAAACTTTGAAGTCTCAGTTGGCTGGTGTGAAGCTGGTTGTAGCAGCACCTACTCATCTTTGGATTGCATCCACCATCTCTCTTCACAGTGGTATCAGAGCATAGTCAAGCAACATGGGAGATGGATTTCCATCAACAATTGACAAATTGGATCAAAACAACTACCCGGCATGGTCTCTAAGGATGGAGGCTTACCTTCAAGGGAGGAATCTATATGGATTCATATCCGGAGATGAAGCAATGCCAACCATGAGGAACAAAGGGCAACCATCATATGAAGAAATGAAAGGACTTTCAAATTGGTGTCCGAAGGATGCACTTGCAAGGTCCTATATTCTAAACTCAATCTCTAATTTTCTTTTACCTCATGTCAAGGGATGCAAGACATCAAGAGAGACCTGGAATGCACTTGCTTCTTTCTTCTCTTCCAACACTCGAGCAAGGAAGAACCAATTGTGGATGGAGTTCACAACAATGAAGAAAAGCCCGAAGCAAAATGTGACTGATTATGTCACAAAGATGAAGGAGATTTCGGACCAGCTTGGAAGCATTGGAGAGGTAATTGAAGAGGAGCAAATCATTAGACAAATCATGAATGGAATCAAAGTAGACGACAAGTGGGAGTCATTCAAAACAGCCATGGATTTATACATGGATATGCATGTACCCGACCTCAACACACTCATGGGCCAACTCTTCACTCATGAAGCAAAGATTAGCAAAGGTGGTGAGTCCTCAAGAGGTAATCAAACTTTTGCCTTATATTCTGATAAAGCTAAGGTCAAGGACAAGTCAAAGAATAGGAAGAATAAAGATGAAGGTAGCTCTTTCCAAGCAAACTTTGCAGGTAGAGGAAGAGCTAGAGGAAGAGGCAGAGGTGGAAAGCAAGGCAGGGGGAGATTCCAATCATCTCAACCTTGCAACATATGTGGCTTATCTAACCATACTACTGAAGAATGTTTCAGGAACCCGAGGAACTCAAGAGGAAGAGGATTCAATAGAGGTGGCTATGGATCAAATAGAGGTAGATACAATGGAGGCTACAACAACAACAACTACTACAACAACAATTACAACAACAACAACAACAACAACTATCAAAGTGGCCATAGAGGAAGAAGAGATTACAATAACTATGCAGAGGACCAAAGTCAAGAAGATTCATTATTGATTATGAATCTATCAGCGAAGAAGGGTAAGGATGATGATCACATATTTTACATTGATTCGGGATGCTCGAACCATGTAGCAGGAAATGTGGCTTTACTTTCTGATTTGGAAGATCCTCATAACAAGCATGAAGTGCAGACAAGAGATAACACAAAGCACTCAGTGGAGAAGATAGGTAATGTGAAGACATCAGATGGGAATATGAACCTCTTAAGCAAAGTCTTGTATGTCCCTACAATTACCAAAAATTTAATAAGTGTTGGACAGATTGTTGAAAAAGGATTTCAGGTTAGATTCAATCGATTTGGAGCATATGTTGAAGACCCAAGGCAAGGCTTTTGAAGGATTGCCAAAGGAGAAAAGACAGGAAGGCTTTTCACTTTTGAAGTGGAAGATACAAAGAACATAGCTTTGTTTAGCTATGGATCTCAAACTCTAACAGAGTTGGAGATATGGCACAAAAGGCTTGCTCACATTGGTGAGAGGACACTCAAACAGATTTGCAGGGACCAAAGTGTACTTGGTTTGCCTAATATCACAAGGCAACACATGATTTATAAGTGTGAAGCTTGTCAACTCGGCAAGGCTCATAGACAACCTTTCAATAAGAAAGGATATATGTATCAAAATCCTTTGGATCTAGTGCACACGGATGTGTGGGGTCCAAGTAAGGAGCCATCTATATCAGGCTCAAGATATTATGTGTCTTTCATAGATGATTGTAGCAGGTGGACCATTTTGTTTTTCATGAAGCACAAGGATGAAGTGTTTAATCGCTTTGAGAAGTATATTGCTCTTGTTGAAAACCAAACAGGTAGGACTTTGAAACGACTCAGATCAGATGGTGGAGGAGAATACTTCTCTTCTGAATTTGATGCCTTCTTGCATGAAAGAGGCATTAAAAGGGAAGTCACTACAAGGTATACACCCGAACTCAATGGTGTAGCAGAGAGGAGGAACAGAGCTATTGTCGAAGCTGCAAGGTCCATGCTCAACGAAAAGGGATTGCCGAACTACCTATGGGCAGAGGCTGTGTCGACAGCCACATATCTCATAAATAGACTTCCATCTAAGTCACTAGATGGAACCACTCCATATGAAGTGTGGAATGGAAGAAGACCTAGTCTAGAGCATTGCAAAATCTTTGGATGCTTAGCCTATGCTCACATTCCTTCTCAAGTAAGAGGGAAATTGGATCCCAAGGCAGAGAAGTGCGTATTCATTGGTTATGATCAAAACCAAAAAGGATATAGATTGTACAATCCAACCAATAAAGGATTTTCTGTGAGTAGAGATGTAATTTTTGATGAAAACAAATCATGGTTTGATGATGACAGGAAAGTGAAGCTGCCATATGACTTGGATGAAGATTTTCCATCACTTCAACCAAAGGAGCCAAAGCAGATTGAAGAAAGTGATTCGGAGATTGACCTAGAAGACTTGGAAAGACTAAAGCTATGGAAGAACAAAGGTAAAGCAAAGATGCAGGATGCTACATATGGACCCGAGAGCTCACATCAACCACTTAGAAGGTCTTCAAGGGAGAAGAAGAAACCAGAGAGGTTTGGTTATGATACTTCTTTGGTCACCAAGCACTCAATCTACATTGCAAAGGATTCAACCAATGAAGAACCTACCACATTTGAAGAAGCACAAAGCAAGAAAGCTTGGAGAGATGCAATGGATGAAGAAATGGAAGCCTTGAAGGAGAATGACACTTGGGAGCTTGTACCTAACAAGCCATCTATGAAGATAATCGGATCTCGATGGATATAAAAAATCAAGAGGAATCCAGATGGAAGTATAAATAGACACAAAGCAAGGTTAGTTGCTAAAGGGTTTGCTCAAACCCATGGTATTGATTATGAGGAGACTTTCTCTCCTGTTGCAAAAATGCCTACAATTAGGGTTCTCATTAGTCTTGCTGCATCTAGAAATTGGAATCTTTATCAACTTGATGTAAAGAATGCTTTCTTGAATGGATGGATTTCTGAGGAAGTGTATATGGCACAACCTCCTGGATATGAGGATGCACATCATCCTAACTATGTATGCAAACTAAAGAAAGCTTTGTATGGATTGAAGTAAGCTCCAAGAGCTTGGAATTTCAGATTGGTGACTTATTTGCAGGACCAAGGATTCAAAGCTAGCAAGGCGGATACCTCTTTGTTCATAAAGAGGAATGGATCTGAAGTGATCTATTTATGTGTGTATGTTGATGATATTATTATCATAGGCAATGATCTTGAAGGAATCAAACAGGTAAAGAGTCAAATGAAGGAGGAGTTCAAAATAAGTGACCTCGGACCACTCACTTATTTTCTTGGATTGGAGTTGATCTACACAGATTCAGGTATATACATCACACAAAGGAAGTATGTCCATGACATGCTCGTCAAGTTCAAGATGGAAAATACCAAGTGTGCAGGTACACCTATGGAGCAAAATCATAAGCTTAGTGCTTATGAAGGAGAGCCAATTGAAGACATTACAAGCTATCAAAGCTTGGTTGGAAGTTTGAACTATGCAACACTCACAAGGGTGGATATATGCTATAGTGTTAGCATATTGAGTCAGTTTATGCATAAGCCGAGAAGACCACATATGGAAGCGGCCAAGAGACTCCTCAAGTACCTAAAGGGGACTATGAACGAAGGTTTGTTTTATTCATTTACTTCAGATATTGAGCTAAAAGTCTACTCAGATGCAGATTGGGCCGGATCTAGAGATGATAGAAGAAGCACATCCGGGTATATATCATTTGCAGGTTCAAAAATCATTTCTTGGTCATCAAAGAAGCAACCAACCGTGACATTATCTTCTACCGAAGCCGAATATAGAGGTTTGGCTAACGCAACTCAAGAAATCATGTGGTTAAAGTCTTTGTACACAGATCTTGGACTTCATTCTTCAACACCTCACATTTTTGGTGACAACACAAGCTCACTACATCTAGCAGCTAATCCGGTATACCATGCTAGAACCAAGCATATTGAAGTCCACTACCATTATGTAAGGGAGAAGCTAATGAGCAAGGATATTCAACTATCCTATGTCTCTACAGATATGCAATGTGCAGACATGTTGACTAAAGCTCTTGATGGTACAAAGTTAAGTAGATTCAAGTTGATGATTGGCTTGCAGGAAATCAAGGACAATTGAAGACTTATTTGGAGGCCAAGCATGTTAGGCTTGAGGGGGAGCTGTTGGTGCATTTTACCCAAGCCTACATGCTTGATATATTTGATATTATCCTCATTTGTAAGTCACATGAGTAGTCATGTGAACACCTCTTGTAAAAGAGTACATTTTATCTCCTGTAAATGGAAAAAGAAAAAAGGAAAAGGATGGCTTACCTCATCCATGATGTAAAAGCAAACTCATGGCTCCAACTACCAAAATCACAAATTTTTGAGCTGAGGGAATCTCTCCTAACTTTGGGGATCACTTTTAGGTGGAGCCATTCGAATTCGAATTCAAAACTCCCTCCAAGAATAGCTATAAAAGGAGCAAGAAGGAAGAGGCGATTAGCAAGCCTTGTACGTGACCACTTCATGTCATTTTGTAGAGATTGAAGAGCTTACTCCATAGCTCTATCATTCTACTCCCATTGTGCAAAGATTCATTGCCAATGTGGTTGTAATCATATGTGAATCTATACATTTATTATCATCTACCTCTCTGTTTTGTTCTCTGCTATACTCACTCAAAGCAGTAACTTCAGAAGGTCATATCTCGAGTTCTACTGATCCTTTTTCAGTGTTTTAAACTACCTTCGATAGATCTTACTTTCTAGTTTGTACCTATAAATGTTCATTGTCATTGAATTAATATTTTGGGAGATATATGCATTTTACTGCTCATTGGTCTATCTCTGTAGAGCCCCGAGAATTATGGGAATGTTCCAGAAATTGATGAAACTTGTTCTCAGTGCTCAGTCCATCATTTGAAGTGTTTTAACTTGGATTGGGAAGCTTGCTAAGTCTATTTGCTATGCCCAAAATGAAGTTTTCTAATTCTTACGAGGTTGAGAGCACTGTTCATTTTTTCCAGCAGGTGTATGTCCAAAAATAGCAAGTCTTGGGAGCTAGTCATTTCGCAACTAGTCTGTCTTGACTTAAACTTTTGGGATACATGTTCCAAAGTACTTGGCTGATATTTTGGTGGATTTAGGAAGCTTAAAGGGTCTACTAATCAACTCTGAAGTCTTAGTTGGCTGGTGTGAAGCTGGTTGTAGGAGCATCTACTCATCTTTGGATTGCATCCACCATCTCTCTTCACATAATCTTGTTGATGAAGAGGATAATACTCTACATGTTGATTCTACTGATGATGAAGAGGAATTACCAGAAATCATATTAATCCATCAATAGATGATGTGATTCATGAGAACACAGATTTAACAATAGAAGAAATAAATGAAATCAATAAGGATAATGAACATGAGACGATATTGATGTCTTACCAAAATGATGGCAATAATGAAAACATATGAGCTGATTAGATGATAAATTCTATTCTCGTTATCAATCAATAACGTGAATCATTTGAATGGATATCAGATAATAGATTCTTCTTTAATCAACTAGAATATCTATGAATCCTACTAGAGGGATGAAATCATGTTCTTTTAAGTTAGAACATGAAGCTCGGGGGTATGCCTAATTATTTTATATATAGCTTTATCTTCAAGGAGCAAATTTTTGTCACGTATGTATTCATATGTGTGTGTATCCATGTCTATTATATATATACATGTGTTAGTATGCACATATATGTGTTTCATGTATACGTATATGTATGTGTGTGCATGTGTGTGATATATGTATACATGTGTTAGTATGCACATGTGTATATACACATATGCATATATGTGTTTATAATTGTGTATGCATGTGTAATTATACATGTCTGCATGTAGGCATGTATATGTGATGTGTACATGTATATATGTATATGTGTCTATGTGTAAATGTGTACATGTAAATATATATGCATGTATATATATACATGTGTACATATAGGCATGTATGTGTGATGCATAATGTATCTACTCCATTTTATATATATGTATGTGTATCTACATGATGTGTATATATCGTTATATATATTATGATCCTCCTTGATTCGAGTAGCTATATATAGAGGCATAAGGTTGGGAGGAGAGACATCTCTCTAGTAGGATGTCGGAGGAATAGATGCAATGTGTACATATACATCAATCATATGGCTAAAAGCCTGAATTAAGTTTCTAAATTAGGGTTTGTAAAAACCTAATATTAAAATTAGTGTTTTTGAATTAGGATATATATATATATACATACATACATACATACATACATACATACATACACACACACACACACACACATATATATATATATATATATATATATATATATATATATATATATATATATATATATATATATATACATATATATTTATATATATATATATGTGTGTGTACACACACACATAGACACACACACACACACATATATATATATAGTTACAAAATGAGATATCTATACTATAAATTTATATATTTATAATATATATATATGTATGTATGTATATGTATGTATATATATATATATATATATATATATATATATATATATATATATATATATATATATATATATATATATATATATATATATATATATATATATATATATATATATATATATATATATATATATATATGCATGTGTGTATGTATGTGTATCTATATGTGTGTATGCATGTGTGTGTATGTTTGTGCATCTATATGTTGTATGCATGTGTGTGTATGTATGTGTATCTATATGTGCATATGGATGTGTTGTATGTGTGTGTGTATGCGTGTATGTGTATATATGTATGTAGATATGATTATGTGAGTCAATGTGTGTGTACATATGATTGTGTAAGTGTATGTGTATGTGAGTATGTGTATGTGTCTATGTGTGTATTCATTATATGTGTGTAACTGCATGCATGTGTATGTGTGTGTAAAAATGTGCATGTATGTGTGTGTATGTAGAAATGTGCATGTATGTGTATATTTGTGTAAATGTGCATGTATGATGTATATGTGTGTGTATGCATGTATTTGTACCTCTAGCCGCACTCTTTTCTCTCTCTCTCTCATATACATACATACATACATAAACACACATACTCATATCCACATATATATACATAAAAGCAATGCGTACCATGCATTATCACGACGATGAGCCATAAGTGTTCGCATCTCTTTTAGACACCACTTATGCGACCATCCTATCCCAAACTCTATCTCAAGTGAACTAAGTAGGTATTTTTTATCCCTCTCATCATGTTCATTACAAAAATAGAAAAAATCATGTAAATGAAACATAAGATATTTATTTCAATTTATATGTAAAATTTATACTTACTTCCACTGCAAGTGGAGGTGTAGGTAAGATTCGCATAATGCTCGCATTCTTCTCTTGAACTCCAATCCATTCCCTATATACACTATATTCCCCTCTGGCTCTATATTGCACTCTAGCCCTAAGGTGCCTATCCTCATAGGCACCTGTGCTCTGCTATCATGATCTGGAGGTGGTATAGGTGTCTTGAAAATAGATAGATAAAAATAAATAACAATATGTGTTATAATATAACTAAAACAAAATTGTAAAAAAAAAACATATCTATGAGCAGATAGTTGTTTTCCTACATGTGGAGCTGCAGAAGAGCCCTCCTCGGATCGTTGGGTAAACATCTGGATCCTAAAATCCAGCTCATCATCAGGCATCTCTGAGTACTCATGCATGATGATCCCTAAAGTATCAGGCGGAACTCTTGCTCTCATAAGACTTTTTATGAGAATGTGTTTCGCCTTTTTCTCTCTACTAGGATCCATAATACCTGTACATATAAAACAAAATGGGTTAGAAATCAATATATGTACATGTACATATGTATGTGTGTATATGTGTATGTAGGTGTATATGTGAGTTTGTGTGTATGCATGTATGTATGCATATGCATAATTTTGGTGAGCATACTTAGCGTGTTTTCAAGATCAAACAACATCACTTTGTGATGCCGAAATCGTGATCTGAGCTCGTTTCGACCTCCGAACACACTATCGCAGTGCTTGTGTAAGCTATTTTGTCTTTTTGTGCCAAATCTATATACCAGTTTTTGTTCGCCAGTATAAGTGTCTCGAAGCCTGCTATAGGTCTAGTGGAATTTGTCTGGGCAGTTCTGTTCAACTTTTTGAGATACAGTCAATTTTCTGCATCAAGGTATTTTAGTCACCGGCCATGACTAAAAGCAGTGATGTATTCTGTATGTTGGCTGTTGAGGATAAGTTGGTTGGTACCAACTACCCGTTATGGGCTTATATGATGCGACATGTGTTGGTTGCAAAATTGTGCAGGGTGTCGAAAAACATCCTATCACACCTGCAACTGTTACAACTGCAGGTACTGAAGCTGATGCAGAAGGTGTCAAAGATGATGATATTCTGCATATTCCTCTTTGTGCTATGGTTTATATTGCTTCCCATTTTTTCATTTTGTATTGTAAGTGAGGATTCTGTTTTACCAATTCCTCCATTGTGGTGTGGTATAAGATTGTACATTGTTTGTCTATATTTACCTAGAATGTAATTTGTGAATTATCTTCTTGATCCATAATTTCCTTTGTTCTTGTTGCCTTTGATTCCCCAACTGTTGTTTGCGAATTGTCTAATTCCCCTAGTTTGAGTTGTGCTTTTTGTATGATTTGTTTGCATTTTTGCATCCTTTCATGTTCTATTTCTGGCATAGGATAATCCATTACATGGTCTGTAGGATTTGGTCCCTCTTGAATTCTTCCCTTGTATGCTTTTATCAAGGTGTCTAGACTCTGTGAATTTCCTATCTCTGACTGGGTTTGTGTCTTTTGAGGAGGAGTATGGTTTGATTGTTCCATACTCTCTTCTTCCAAACTTTTACCCATTCTCATTTTCCTTTCCCATTTGCCCTTTTGTCTATTTTTCTTCACCTTTGAAACTAAACTCTTATTTTGTTCTTTAGTTGCTTCTTGTTGTTTAGCTTGTGCCCTTGTTATAGCATTTACATTTACTTGGTCAAGGTCACTCAATTCTTCTTGCTCCATGATGTTGACTGTTTTCAATGGTATGTTATTAGATGTGTTTTGTTGTTTT
This sequence comes from Ceratopteris richardii, assembly GCA_020310875.1. NCBI lineage: Eukaryota > Viridiplantae > Streptophyta > Polypodiopsida > Polypodiales > Pteridaceae > Ceratopteris > Ceratopteris richardii. The sequence continues at coordinate 86,462,619 of CM035441.1, read as the reverse complement.
TGAGGATTTCTTGGACAATCCTTTATTAAATGTTCAATTCCACAATCCTTGCAATAGGCTCCTTCTATTCTTAACATAGGAGGTTGTGGACAGTCTCTAATGAAATGTTCTCCCCCACATCTATAACAAGTTATCTTTTGGCTCCCTTTCAACTGAGGTTTTTGGTTGGACATATAATTATTGGTTATATACATGAATGTGGCTCTATCCATCTCAATTCTCCCATTTCCCAAATCTAGGGCTTGCAGTTCTGGTTCTCTCATCTCATAACCTTCCCACTCTTCCTGATATCCTTCATTCTAGTGATATTCTTCTTTGTATGGTGATCTTATTCTTGAGTTTCCCTCCTCTATCGGTGTGTATTTAACTGGTACCACATTGTTGGTAATGGAGGTTGTTGCCTAAGTACAGGTCTTGGTTGTTCAATAAATCCAGATTCTCTTTGGTTTGCATAATCTCTCTCCTTAATGGGTTGTTTATTGTAGAAGCATTCTTCTCTGGTATGATTTGTCCATTTTCTTTCTAGTGTACAGTATTTGAGTGTTTTCCTATCTTGCAAATGTTGTGGTTTTTGATATGGACATTGTTGTACCAAATGATTTTCTCCACAATTATAGCATTTTTTATTTGTTGTTATCTTGGTGTTTATCAAATTGGTTTTGGTGCTAACTTCTAGGGCTTTAACAATGGCTTGTGCCAATTCTTCTGCTGGTGGAATTTTATCTTCATTTATTCTAGGTTGATCAAATGCTAACAAGTTTTGTCCTCTGTTGTCTTTCAAATATGTTGCCTCTTTCACACATGCTCCTAGGTCAGGGCATCTCCTATAATACACTAGGGTTCTTAATTGGGCACTTCTTAATCCTTCTATGAATAGGGATACTTGTCTTGCCATGGAAGGTACTTCTTCTCTGGGACATCTGTCAATGTACTGCTTGAATCTCCTAGTTGCCTCTCTGACATTTTCATCTTTTTGCTGTTTAAAGCTATGTATCAATGTAGCTGTACTATGTTTAATTCCAGTTTTTGAGAATTCCCCAATGAAGGCTTCTAGGAAAGATTCAATATCTAGATACATTTCCTTTCTCAGGGAATGAACCAGGATAATGCAGGTCCTGTTAGGGTTAGACCAAATGCCTCAAATTGGACTTTGTAATCCTCTACTTCTTCTGCTCTAATTAATTGTCTAGATTCTGCAGCATGGGCATGAGGATCAGAATATCCTTCATATTGATTTTTCATGCATTTGGCTACTTGATAGGGTCTAAGCATTCTGCCCTGATTTTTCCAATTAGGTCTTCTTCTCAATGGAAAATCACTAAATCCTTCTACTTCTTTTTCAAAAGGATTTGGAGAAGTATGTGTTCTCCTACCTTGTTGTTGTTCACCATTATTGTGAATTTCATGTGGTCTTGGCAAGTCTAATTGCCCTAGGTTCTATTCCCAAGGTCTCTTGTCTGCACATTGCCCTAAGTCATTAGAATTTTCTGGGTCTTGTGAGAAGATGTATACACATCCCTGGCTATCCTCATATCTACCATCCTTAAATTGTGCTACTGGTGTTATATTCAGGGGAACCTCTAAGTTTCTCAATCTAATGAGAAACTTGTGCATTCCATCCTGATATACATAAGTTCCAAACCTATTTGTATACATGTATTTGAGAATGTTTCTATAATCACCAACTTTAGAGGATTCATTGGTTTCATTTAAATTTTCCATATTAATTTCTTGCCCTAAATCTTTTTCTTGCAATTCTCCTATTACTGATTCTACCTCTTTCCTTCCTAGCTCTTGTTTAGAATGTGTGTTTACTTTATTACAAGACCTAAGGATCATTCAATTAATTTCACACTTCTGTGGAGAGAATCGTGTTTTTCACGATTCTGTGGAGAGAATCGTGTTTTTCACGATTCTGTGGTGAGAATTGTGTTTTTCACGATTCTGTGGAGAGAATCGTGTTTTTCACGATTCTGTGGTGAGAATCGTGTTTTTCATGATTTTATGGTGAGAATCATGTTTTTCACGATTCTGTGGAGAGAATCATGTTTTTCACGATTCTGTGGAGGGAATCGTGTTTTTCACGATTCTGTGGTGAGAATTGTGTTTTTCACGATTCTGTGGAGAGAATCGTGTTTTTCACGATTCTGTGGAGAGAAAATTCTGTTCCCAGACAATCGTGATTGCTCACGATCGTTAAAAAACATGATTCTCTTATGAAAATCGTGCTCTGGGGAACCACGATTTTGTGCTTTAATTCAGAGAATCGCAATTTTGTATTTGACTACAGAATCGCGATTCTGTGCAGGTTTCTGAAATTTTTTGAAGTTCTTGTTTTATGAATTTTTCTTGCTACAATAGAGTCACTTTTTTAAACTTTTAACATGCAATAAAAGAGTTTATCAAAAAATGATTATCTTTTCACTGAAAACTCAAAAAATCAAAACATCACGATTCCATGTTTTTACTAATTTCTGAGTTTTTTATGTTCCATACTTGATATAAAAACTTGATTAGATGCAAAAATTTGTTGGAAAGTCCTTACCTTGCTTGGTTGATCAAAAATTGTCCAAAAGCTTGTGTTTGTAGACAATCGCGATTTTGTCCATTCTCTCTCTCTCTCTCTCACTCAAATGAGTTTCTTTCTGAGATTTCAGGGTTTTATAGATTTCACACAATCGCAATTTTGTTCAATATTTTCAAGATCTTAACTTTTCACTTGTTCAAGTTTTTATCTTTCACAATTTATGATGTAAAGTCCCCATTTCTAACTTTTTATCACAATTTTCTCCCTTTATCCAATTGGTGAAAATCGTGATTCTGTACTTCTTTTCCACTTTAACCACTTGATGCTAAAACCTCACTAATTTTTTGAATTTGACTTCCTCTGCTTACTCAGCTTAATGAATTCTCTTCCAATTACCTTTCTCAAAAACCCAAATATGCTTAATATTTCAAAAAAAATTTCCTCTTACAGAGAATCGCGATCCTGTGTAGAGAATCATATTTTTTTGAACTTCTTGTTCTTTTGCAATTTGGATTCTTCATTCTTCTTACTCCTCTTCCAGATTCTTCACCACTCCAAGTCACTCGTCACCTGCAATTTTACATTATGAACAAAAAATTAACCAGACAATTGCGATCCTGTGAAGAGAATCATATTTTTCTGATTTTCCAGTTTTGAGCAAATTTTTTTGCTTTCTTTCCACTTGGTCTCCCTTACTCTTAACAACAACACTTCAGTCCAACTTCCTAAGGAGAAAAGAAATTTGTTTGAATGTTTTAATGAATTTTATGAATTTTTTTAGTATTTTGTCCTAAATTAAGGTAAACACTTCACTTAGGGTTTCTTCTTTAGTGATCTATTGATCCTATGTTCCCTAATTGGTTATACTCCTTTATGCTTTGCTATCAAAACAAATCATGAGCAAAACTTCCCAAAGAAAAATGTGCTAAGAAGTGCAAATATCAATTTTTGCAAAGATAGACTCAAACATTTTCCTTTTCAAAATGCAAATAAACTTTTTCTCAAGATTATTGCTTTGACTCGGTTAACAAATGGATCCTATCTACTTGCAACTAGCTGCTTTACTTGACTTTCCTCAATGCAATCATGTCATCTTCCCAAGATCAACAATATTGCTTAGTACTTGGTCAAAAAGCACTCTACAAATGCAAAGATAGACACATCTTACCTTATCTTCAGCTTTCTTGATTCAGTTTTTTTTTTAACACACCTGCACTTTACTTCCAAAAAATGATATGAGCAACTATTAGTTTGCAAGAATTTCAACATTTCTTATTCTCAAAAGATTATCTATTGCTTTCTTTTCCCAAAAGACAAACAACAAAAAAAAATCTACCATTTCATGTTTCCATTTCTTGATTAAAGAGTATTACCTTTTCAATGTGTTCAATACCATCAACAATAGAAGATCCAGCAAGGTCCAACTTCAATGAAGCTTTTGCTATACTCCCCGGCAACCGCGCCAAAAAATGTTTGTTGTTACCCTTTTGAGTTGTCCTCTCCAATCATTTAGCATAAAGAATCAACAATACATCTTATATTTGTCAATCCTAGAAGTATATATGAGACCACAGCCCCTTCTAGATGATAGAATCCAAGAAATAAGAGAAAACTGGCTGGATTTCTGAGAAATAATGAAAATGAAGAGGAATTTCTAGGGTTTGGATTATCTTAAGCAATACTCTATCATTTTCAATAATCTTGGTGTCTAAAGTGTGTTATTTTCTCAGTAGAACACAATAGTAAAGTCAAAACTCAAAAATGATACCTCTAACCTTCAGACGAGACAATCCCGATTCTGTAAAATCTGACGATTCTCATTTCCAGCACCATTCTTCATCAATTTCTCACTCAACACATCAGTAATCAACTCTTTTCATACATATTCATCAGAAATACACAATAGAAGCTTGCAAATTTCCATGGACACACATAGAATAGAGTCAACAAATCAAAGAAATTCACACAAAAGGAAGAATCACGATTTTCTGCAAGAAACTTCTCTTTTTGCTTGGATAGCATCAATTACAAATAACCAACCCTCTCAAAAATAGAGGAAATTGTCTTTTATACATTTTCAAGTGCCCCTTTTCACACTTGAATTTTGGTCCTTTTCCCTTCTAATCTAAATCATCATGCATGACTATCTGACTGGTGGTTTTACCGCAAATACTAGTTTAGCTATCTATTCTAGAAACAAAGGGCTACTTCTTCATATTCACCGAGCCATGCATGCTGTTATTAATAGACAAAGAAATCATGGTATGCATTTCCGTGTTTTAGCCAAAGCCTTACGTATGTCTGGTGGAGATCATATCCATGCAGGAACTGTGGTGGGCAAATTAGAAGGTGAACGAGAAGTTACCCTGGGATTTGTCGATTTACTTCGCGACGACTACATTGAAAAAGATCGTAAGCGTGGTATATACTTCACCCAAGATTGGGTATCTATGCTATCTAGGAGTTTCCAAAAATTCTAGAAAAAATACATATGATTCTAATCTACATGAGGAAGACTCTTCCTTATTTTAACATCATTTGCATAAATATTTTTACAATTTTTTGGCATTTTACAATTATTTTCCCATCAAAAATACTTCTTCCAACACTAGCCTTAAAATCAACGATATGCTACTCATCAAGACCAGTGAGCAACATGTCATCAACACAATGATCAGAAGCACATCATTAGCATGCTTAACATATAAGGTGCTCTCAGTTGGACTATTCTCAAAACCATGTGCAATCAGATAGGCATGTATCTTTTCATACCAAGAACATGGTGCGGGGGGTCGAGGTGATGGTGGGGGCCGTGGGGGTGGTGGGGAAAAGGGAGGGGATGGTGGGGTTGGGGGGGTCGAGGTGATGGTGGGGCCGTGGGGGTGGTGGGGAAAAAAGGAGGGGACTTAGATACCTGTCATGCAGTCTCTTGCGCTCTTCTTGTGTTACCTGAAGTTTTTGCATTGCTTCTTCTCTTTATTCTTCTAATGCCACCAATCTCTCAATGGGAGGTTCAATTCCAATGGTTTTGGTTCCCATTTCCTTTTTGATAATGAATTCAAATGGAGCCAATGCCTCTTTTCCATATACTAAGTGAAATGGACTCTCACCAGTGGTTCCCCTTCTTGTAGTTCTGAAAGCCCAAATTGCACCGATCAATGCTTGTGGCCAAAATCTTTGATGATCAAAAGATAATTTGCGCAACAACCCGATCAAAATCTTATTGGAGCTCTCTGCTTGCCCATTTGCCCTTCGATAGTAGGCACAAGATTTTTTATGGAAGACCTTGTACCTGTCAAATATAAATTGGAACAGCTGATTTACAAAATGCGTTCCCCTATCACTAGTGATTTCCAGTGGGCAACCAAATCTTGAGAAAATACGTTTATACAGGAACTTAGCTACTGTTAACGCCGTGTAGTCCACAGTAGCTTTAGCCTCTATCCGTTTAGTTGCATAACATGTGGCCATCAAAATATACTTCTTACCTCCAGGTTGGCCAGTTGGACTAATTGGTCCTATGAAATCAAGACCCCAGCGTTCAAATGGAAGCCATCCTATAGATATGACTAATGGTTGGAAATTCAATCTGGTTGGCGTAGGAGCACACCTCTGGTAGATGTGGCATTCTTTAGCAAACTTGATCGCATCCTTGTAAATATGAGGCCACCATAGTCCTTTGTGGATGATTCTGCGAGCCAATTCTTCCCCCTTTAGATGCCCTTCACTGTGTGCTGCCTCTAGCAAAAGATTTACCTCCTCTGGATAGACACACTTTCTCAAGATATCATCCTGACAATATTTATATAAGTTTCCATTTATAAGCGAATATGCTTTGGCTTTTAGGAGCAATCTTCTCTTTTCTATAGGTGTCAAGTGTTCTGGGAGTTTTCCAGTAGTGAGAACATGGAGAATTCCATCATACCAATCAGTCCGAATTGCTACTAGGAAGAGATTGCTATCCACCAGTTCATCATTAATACCTATTGCCTTCTCGCTCATTGTAGTCCTGGACACTTGATCTGCCATGTAATGCTCTCTTCCTGGCTTAATATGAATATCAAAGTTGAATTCTTGAAAGAGGAGTAACCATCTCCAAATCCTTCTAGCTACTCTAGGCTTGTTTATCAAGTACTTCAAGGGCTGATGGTTGGATATGACTATAAAATGTACACCGAGAAGGTAATGCCGAAACTTCTGAAGAGCAAATACAATAGCCAAGCCTTCCCTTTTGGGTCGTACTATAGTTCCTTTCTGCCTGGGTGAGTAGTCTGTTGGCATAGGAGATAGGTCTATCAACCTTGTGTGATGATGGTTGAGCTAGAATTGCACCAACAGCATGAAGGCTGGCATCTGTATGCACATGAAACTCTAATGACCAGTTAGGAACACTTAAAAGTGGAGCAGTACATAACCTCATTTTCAGTTCACAAAATGCTTTCTCAGCTTCAACACTCCATGAGAAAGGGACCTTTTTACTGGTAAGCCTTGACAAGGGCTTAGCTATTTCTGAGTACATTCGTATGAACCTTCTATGGTATCCTGTACGACCCAAAAAACTTTGCACTTCCTTTGGGCTTTGTGGAATAGGCATGGAAAGGATAGTAGTAACCTTCGCAGGATCCACCGTTATCCCTTCAGCAGATACTATGTGACTGAGAAGAGTGCCCTTAGTGACCAAAAAGTGACATTTAGCAGGATTTAACTTCAAACCTGTTTTGAGACATTGCTCAAAGATTTCCTTTAGATTTTCCAAATGATCATGGAAATCTTGAACTACTGCTCTTCTATCTGTGCCTGAAAACACTGAAAAGTCATCCATGAAAATGCGTAGAAAGGTTGTCAACCATTTGCCCAATATCAGATACATTGTTCTATTAAATGAAGCTGGTGCATTCTTCAAACCAAAAGCCATGCGGGTATAGACATAAGTGCCCCATGGAGTAAAAAAGGCTATTTTGTCCCTATCATCAAAATGGATCACTATCTGATTGTAGCCACTAAAACCATCCAAGAAGCTATACAAAGTGTGACCGGCTACTTCCTCAAGTACTTGCTCTGAAAAGGGCTGAGGAAATCCATCTTGAACAGTCACTTTATTTAAGGCACAAAAATCAACACAGACTCTTATTTTTCTAGTATTTTTCTTGGGTACAATAACCATAGAAGAAAGCCACCTAGAATGTTCTACTGGAAAAATTATACCTGCTTCTTCTAGTTTTGTAACTTCCAACTTTACCGCCTCTGCATATTTTGGATTTAGTCGATACGGCCTACTTCTTGCAGGCGCGGCTCCCTCAACTAAGGGTATTCCGTGTAATCCAAGCTCCTCTGGTATCCCTGTTAGATCTTTGTAGGACCATGCGAAGACATTTTTATAAGCAAAAAGTAAAGAAGTTACCTTCTACAGTAAAGGAGGATAATGCCATAGCCAAGAGGCTAAATGGACTACTTGAGGGTTCTCTTCATCCCCTAGATTTACTTCTTGAACCAGTGTTTCAGGACTAGTCTTGTTTGAGAAATCATCTCCGCTGTATGCGGGAGTGGAATTTAGCTTATATTCTGCAATATGTTCCCTAGTCCATCCTTGAGGTATATCCGAAAAAGGAAGGTCTTCTCTGCACTCCGGCTCATCACTTTCCATCCCGGGTACTACTATATTTTTTGCCTCTTGAAAGTTTGTATTCTCCTACAAACTCTCATTCTCCAAATCCTTGTGATCTTCATGGCCTTTTCCTGCAACTCCTTCATCCGTAACTTCTTCTTCTATTTCACTGATTTCCACCGTGCAACATTCTGCACTTTCCATCATCCAATTCAATAATGTATCTTCTTCTTGGGGTAGAGAGGGCATTACCTGAGTGTCCATAGTATACCTAGTAGTTTTCCTTGAGTCAAATCCTTCTTCCAAATGTAGTTGCAGTTGGCTATTGGTGCTTGTTGAAATCCATAGTTTGTTTTTCCCCCAATCTTGCAAAGCTTTTGCTTGCCTCAGCCAAGGTCTCCCCAGGAGTAAAGGGTAAGAAGTCTCCTGTGGAAGTGCAATAACAACAAAATCTAGAACAAAGTAGCAACCCTGTACTATCATCAGTACCTTTTCAATAATGCCAAGAGGCGCAACCCGATGTTGATCTGCTAGTGTAACTGTGAATGGTGCCATCTTGGTGGGGTTCAAATTCAGTTTCTTCATTGTGAAATCTGGCATCAAATTGATACCAGAGCCTCCATCTATGATCACACCTGTGAGAGCTTCATCCTTTATACCAACAGATAATCTTGAGCTTTGGTAGTCTGCCAAGGGTGCAGGGGGAAAATCAACCATGAAACCATCTATACTGGGTGATTGGACCAAGTGAGCAGAGTGTATAATCTTCAATAAGTCACTTCTTATTTTTGAATCCATCCTTATAAGTTCGTATAGACTAACCTTGTGATGAATACCTTTCAAGATCTGTTCAATGTTTACCTCATGAATGTCTTCTTGCAGAGTTGTTGGTTGGTCCCTTAGAGAAGTAGCCATCCTTTCATAAGCTCCTTCAATTTCTGCTTGGCCCTTCCACCCAGACCTCTTTTCCTCTTCTTTATCCTGGACTCCCTCTTGTTCCTCTCTATGGGTTGCTGCTGCTTGTCTAGCTCTAGTCATCATGGGCATTGAAGAAGATGAAACAACATAAGACTGAGTGGTCATACCTTCTTCTTGTGGAGAGACTGCAATCATGTGGATTGGAGCAGGACGGCTTCTTGGGCAGTCTTTGGTATAGTGATCCTTAGCCTCTGGACAATGTTGACAAGGAGGTGTATCTTCTGGAAGGGAAAACCTATTTTGCATATGGCCATACTCACCACATCGATAACACATCAATGGCCTATTATATCTAGGCTTTGTAGGCGGATTCTCCTCCCTATTAGGTGCATTTGAAGTACTAGCATACTACGAATCCAAAGCTTGAGGGTTACCTCATTGTTGTGTACCCTTGAGGTAGTAACAATCTCTAGCTTCATGACCATCCTTTCCACAAAATTGACAGCTTACCTTGTTAGGGCAATTAGCATTGGAATGTCCATTGTTGTTACATATTGTACACCAAATCTGCCTTCTTATATCCTGAGTGGTCCGCAAATCTTCTAACTCACGGCGAAGTTGGGCTACTTCATCATCAGTTCGACGTAGTGGAGGCAAGACCTTCTCTTCTTGTTGATTTTGTTGCATTCTCAATGCCTCCAGTTCCTTCCTCAGTTGCCCAATAGGGTCTAGTTCTGCAGCATAATTCGATTGTGTGCCCCCTTCAAAGTGTTGCCTAGCTTCTTCAATGCGTGATGCTGCTGCAACAAAATCATTGAGGGTTGCATCCAATCTAAGAGACTCACGTAGCTTCTGCTGAGATGACATGGGCAGAGCTTTTTCTATCCATTTTTTAACCAAGAAGTCAGCTGGAGCATGTGGCAGACGTGCAACAAGTGCTTTTGTTCTAGTCTGAAGTTCATGAAAGGATTCACCTGATCTTAGCTTTAGGTTCTCTAGCTGGTCTAGAGCTCTTTCGGAGGAATCACTTGGTTGAAATGTCTGTGAGAATGCCGTCTTTAGAGCCTCCCATGTAGCAAAATGGCCATCTGCATATTGACTGCACCATTTGTCAGCAAGGCCTTCCAATGTGGATGGGAAGAGTACCAACATTGCATCCTCTCTATTCTACAGACCTCGTCAACGGCATAAGGAGATGAACCTCCTCACATGATCATCAGCATCCTCATAAGCTTGTCCCTTGAAGGTAGGGAACTTAATATTGAGTATGGAGAGTAAATGAGAGAGATCCTCCATTTGCACTGGTGTTTCTTCTGACGTATCTGAGGAGAAGTCTAATGTTCTCCTATGCTTCTCTGTTGATAGTGGTGTCGCACCGAAATCAATAGATAAATTCAGAGAGCGTAGAGGGGAGGTAGGTTCACTAGTTGAAGATATAGCCGACTTCTTAAGGCTCCTTCGTATACAAAGATGCTCCTTATCTGCTCGCGTATGGGCCATGTACCTACTTGCAAATGCAATAGGGCGAAAATATTGAAAAGGAGGACTATTTACTATCCTCAGGGCCTCTCACAGAAATGCAAAGGTCCCACCAGGCGTGCCAAACTGTAGAGGAGGTATTGGGGTATCTACTTTTAACAGAAACATGCGGCAAGTACTCCAATACTTCAAATACTCAAGGGAGGTTCTCCTTAGGGAAATGTACCCTTTAACACTTCTGTGAGCAGACAGATATCAATGATTGCACAGAGTTGTGAATACTCAAGAAAGTATTAATGAAAAAATGACAATAATGGAAGACCATCCACTCCTTAGTTCGAATCAGATGATTACAACATAGGTAAGGAGATGCTCAAAAGTTCATGCTCTGGGCTAACATGCCACTCCAGAACTAAGCAACATCAATACAAGGGATTCTTCCAATCCGTACAATGGACACAACTAGATGTAGACTAGCACTGATCAATACAAAGTATGAAGACTTGCTCTAAGGGAAAGAGCACTAAATACCAATGACTCACACTGAATGACAAAACCAAGCCACTCTCTTCACACTATTGTGCTATTAGCCCTCCACTGGGAAGCCCACGCTCTGTATCCTCACCACAGAGTGACTTCCTACAGTAGGCTTGAAGCCACAAGGTGCAAAGAGAGGACCTCTGTACGTACGTATGTAAATGTATGTATCTGAATGTATATATCTATCCCAAATGAACACAAATCCATTGCTTTTATAGGCTCCAATAGGCCAAGAGGGCCTTGCCGATTCCTCACGTCCATTGATCACGCGTCGGTTGATTACCCAAGATTGGAGGGGTAGATCAAATATTCCACTTGATTTGAATTGGATCCTCAAAAATAGGCAGTCGTCATGAATGGTTGGCGGCAATAGTCATTTTTCAACTTTCACTTTTACCACTTACACCTTTACTGTCACTTTTGAATGCAAGCTAAGAACCTCATTTTGTGCCGCCCGTGATGTTTGAATGACCTGAGAAGCACATCCTCCACCTAATTTTTGTAGTAGCTTTTGATCCTTCATATTAAGTGGGCGGTATGGGAGGTGAGTTGTGGGGAGTTGAGAGAGATTATGGAGTTTGTGGAGGGTTGTGGAGGGGTGTGGAGTTGTGTGGAGTTGTGTTGGGTTTGTGGGGTTTGTTGGTTGGGTGGGAATAGGGGTGAGTTATGGGGAGTTGTGGGGGTTTTTGGGGTGTGGTCAAAAATTGACCCAAGATTTCAAAGTATTATTGCATCATTTGAAAGTACTCGTCCAGAGCTTTCCAACGATATATAACACTATAGGGTTTGGTTGCGAAATGATCTTCCAAATGTCCATCCAAACTGTATAAGAGCCTTATGTAAGGTCGTGGAAAAATGTGGGATTTGTGGGGTTTGTGGGGGGGTTGTGGAGTGGTGGAGGGCTGTGGGGTGGTGGTGGTGTGGTGGAGGGCTGTGGGGTGGTGGTGGTGTGGTGGAGGGCTGTGGTGGTGGTGTGGAGTGCTGGAGGGCTGTGGGGTGGTGGTGTGGTGGAGGGCTCTGGGGTGGTGGTGGTGTGGTGGAGGGCTCTGGTGGTGGTGTGGAGTGGTGGAGGGCTATGGGTTGGTGTGGAGTGGTGGAGGGCCGTGGGGTGGTGGTGTGGTGGAGGGTTGTGGGGTGGTGTGGTGTGGTGGAGGGTTGTGGGGTGGTGGTGGTGTGGTGGAGGGCTGTGGGGTGGTGGTGTGGTGGAGGGCTGTGGTGGTGGTGTGGAGTGGTGGAGGGCTGTGGGGTGGTGTTGGTGTGGTGGAGGGCTATAGGGTGGTGGTGGTGTGGTGGAGGGCTGTGGTGGAGGGCTGTGGGGTGGTGTGGAGTGGTGGAGGGCCGTGGGGTGGTGGTGGTGTGGTGGAGGGCTGTGGGGTGGTGTGGAGTGGTGGAGGGCTGTGGTGGTGGTGTGGAGTGGTGGAGGGCTGGTGTGGAGTGGTGGAGGGTCGTGGGGTGGTGGTGGAGGGCTGTGGGGTGGTGTGGATTGGAGGGGGTCGAGGTGATGGTGGGGGCCGTGGGGGTGGTGGGGAAAAGGGAGGGGACAGTGGGGTTGGAGGGTCGTGGGGTGGTGGTGGAGGGCTGTGGGGTGGTGTGGATTGGAGGGGGTCGAGGTGATGGTGGGGGCCGTGGGGGTGGTGGGGAAAAGGGAGGGGACAGTGGGGTTGGAGGGGGTTGAGGTGATGGTGGGGCCGTGGGGGTGGTGGGGAAAAAAGGAGGGGACGGTGGGGTTGAAGGGGGTCGGGGTGATGGTGGAGGTCGCGGGCTACGGGGGTGGTAGGTGAAAAGAGGAGGGGACGGTGGGGTTGGAGGGGGTTGGGGAAGAGAGATGGTGGTGTGGGGTGGTCGAGGGCTATGGGGTGGTGGTGGTGTGGAGTGGTGGAGGGCTGTGGGGTGTTGGTGGTGTGGTGGAGGGTTGTGGGGTGGTGGTGGTGTGGTGGAGGGCTGTGGTGGTGGTGTGGAGTGGTGGAGGGTTGTGGGGTGGTGTGGGGTGGTGGAGGGCCGTGGGGTGGTGGTGGTGTGGTGGAGGGTTGTGGGGTGGTGTGGAGTGGTGGAGGGCTGTGGGGTTGTGGTGGTGTGGTGGAGGGCTGTGGGGTGGTGGTGGTGTGGTGGAGGGTTGTGGTGGTGGTGTGGAGTGGTGGAGGGTTGTGGGGTGGTGGTGGTTTGGAGTGGTGGAGGGTCGTGGGGTGGTGTGGAGTGGTGGAGGGCTGTGGGGTGGTGGTGTGGAGGGGGTCGAGGTGATGGTGGGGGCCGTGGGGGTGGTGGGGAAAAGGTAGGGTACGGTTGGGTTGGAGGGGGTCGAGGTGATGGTGGGGCCGTGGGGGTGGTGGGAAAAAAAGGAGGGGACAGTGGGGTCGGAGGGGGTCGAGGTGATGGTGGGGGCTGCGAGGGTGGTGGGGGAAAAGAGGAGGGGACAGTGGGGTTGGAGGGGATCGGGGTGAGGGTGGGGCCGCAGGAGTGGTGGGGGAAAAGAAGAGGGCTGGTGGAGTTGGAGGGGGTCGAGGTGATGGTGGGGGCCGCGGGGGTGGTGGGGGAAAAGAGGAGGGGACGGTGGGGTTGGAGGGGTCGAGGGGATGGTGGGAGAGAGGGAAATGCCGCGATACAACATGCATGCACATTCACATGCATGCCCATGGATGCAAATGGAAATGCATCCACATGCACATGCATGTTTCATACATATACACATGCATATACATACATTTGTATATGTTTATACACATACACATACATATGCACATATGTATATATACACACACATACACATATATACACATATATATGCACATATGTACACACACATATACACATGCACACACACATGCACATACATCCATATAGACATAAAAATGCACATACACACATGTACACATACACTTACACATATACATGCAAATACATATACACACATACAAATGCACATGCACATACGCATATAAACACATATACACTTACACATGCACATGCACATACATGCATATACACACACATACACATGCACATGCACATACACATACATACACATATACACTTACACATGCACATGCACATACATGCATATACACATATACATATGTACATACATTCATATACACACACATATTACACACATATACATGCACATACGTACACACATATTACACACATATACATGCACATACATACACGCATGAATGAATTATATAATTAAAGTACTAAAACACATGCTTAATATAAACAATAATAACAATCAATAGAACAAAAATTTTCATTACTTAATACCATACACACAATTCAAAACATAATTGAAATGAACAATATATAGATAAATAAATAAATATATATATATATATATATGAATGTAAATACATATAATCCAATGTCATAATCAAGAATCCTAATCATCATCATCATCAGCAGCATCATGATCATCCTCATCCTCATCATCATGATCACCCTGTGACAATCGAGATCATCCCTACTGTGTTTGTCTCTCAACCTCATCCATATCTGCCTCTCCATAATACTCCTGTATTACATATAAAACATAAATCAGTAAAACAATTAAAACATCCATAAAAATAAAATAATTATATAAAATTTAATAATACTCACAAAGGCATCCGGATGATCTCGCATATACTCGCTCAAATGCCGATATCCAAAATGTGTAGCATACTCGATCTCATGTTTTGTAGGATATCGGTCATAATGCTTTCGCTGCATTGGAACAAGTAAAAAGATTAGTTTACTGCATTTTAACTAAAATAAAAAATATACTCACAATAACACATATACTTACAAATGTAGCTACAACACCATGATGGCCCATTTGGCTTAGGTGCAATGTGTGGCCCGACTCAACTCTCTTCTTTGCAGTAGCCTGTTTATTGAAGAAAAAAGAAATACATAAATTAAATGTAAAAAATTACTAAAATATACGAAAATTATACATATAAACTATTAATTTGTATACCTTCTACTGAGGAAAAGACTCTTGAAGACGTATCTATCTACGAAAAAATTGCCACGTCTCAGGTGGTATGTTAGGTCGCCTCTTATTTTTTTCCACCAAACAATATCTCTTGTTAATTTAATCTCAAATAGAAAAAAAGAATCAGAATACATACACATATATACACACACATACACATACACATACCCACATACACATATACATGCAAACATATACACACACATATATGCATACATACACACATATACATACATATAACATAAACACACATATACATATCCACATATATATGTACACGCACATGCATGCATATACACTCATTCATAAAAAATACATGCATTTATCCCACAATAATGTGTATTTGTGTATATGTGAATATGTGTGTATGTGTAAATGTGTATATGTGAATATGTGTGTATGTGTAATTGTGAATGTTTATGTATGTAAATAATCAGATTATTATACCATTACTTGTAGATGATCAACCAGATGGAACTCCACCACCGTCTCCTCATCGTGCAAGGACTATATACTGTAAGTATATCAAACATTTAATTTTAAATATATTTGATAGATACATAACTTATATATTTTTTTGTTTCTTATTATAATCAGATTTTGATCAATCAAAGGGCACCCCACCACCTCCTACCCATGCAACAACTTCACATGTGTCCTTCCATAGGAATTATGATGAATTTTACTATCAAGAGCATATTATATGTTGGTGCAACTCTTGTTATGGCACATAACGAAGACCACGATTGGAACATATTGAACATGAGGTAGAGTATGGTACTTTTGAGCATGCACCATCACCTGGTCAACATGATAATGCTTGGATATGTATTTTCTCTATAAATTAATGTCATTATTTTAGTTAAAACCATATACAAAATCAAATTACTGCTGATATACAGGAATACTTTCTCGATGATGATGATGATGATGATAATTTTTCTCATAATGTTAATATACCTCGTACACATCATGGACTTGTTGTTCATCAATTACAAGCAGAGGTTTCTAGAAATCCTCTACCTCCTAGTTTAGAGACTAAAACGGCTGGAGATTATCCATTGCCAGCTCGTGATCATTCTCTAGTACAAACATATGATAGAAGAAGATAAGGAGGATGGAATAGAGGACCACTTCCTTTAGATGGAGAGATTTTCAACTTTTGGGGTAATCACTATATGAATGCTCCATCCACTATTACTAATGATGGTCGTGGTCTCTTTATTGTAGAGGATTTGTATGTGCCTCCGAACTCTCAAGTCACTCTTATGTCATTTTTTGGTCCTATATATGGATGGGGAGATTGGCATCGACTTGCCTGTTATGTTCAAAGCATGAGTACTTATGGAATATGCTTGAATGTATCATCCCTTACTAGTAGAAGGATTTCACATGCAAAAAATGAAAGATTATATATTGATGGAAGACCTTACATGCATGGAAATATAGCAGGTTTAATAAATAGTAGTCGAGGGTTACATAATAGTTCAAGGACTAATTGCACATTTGAGGATTGTGAAAATAGTCATGAATCACCATACATGAGTAGAGATGTATCAAGATACATAGTTGTCAATGCTATTACTACATTACATGCTGGTGATGAACTATTCGTGAATTATGGATGGCGTAAACCTCCAAGAGCACCTTTTAGCTAGAGAGAATGAAAATTTTCTATCCATATTTAATAACTTATATATTTAATTTTATGTTTAAAGTTTACTTTTTATTCATTTATGGAATACGAATGATGTTGATGATATTCCTCCACAGCATTCACAATTGCTAGTAAGACCTCATTTATGACAGGCTTCTATGAAGAGGCTACGCAAAAGTGATCGTGTGGAATATGCAAGGTTGAAAGATCTATATTCAAAAGAAAATAAAGTACAAGATTTGTGCGACAATGATGAAGATGATGGCATGGCAGATTTTATTGAGGATTGGTATCAAAATGACAGTGAGAACATTGATATTTCTAAAAATGAGAAATATCTTCGAGAGGAATGTCTAAAGCATGTATATGAAGGAAGTCGTTTGACATGACTAAGTGCAAGCTTACTTATTCTCAATCTTCAAAATCATTTTGGATGGAGTAATGTATCTGTTTTGACACTATTAAGATATAATTTTCAATTTTCTATCTATTTATATATATATGCATATATATATATATATATATATATATATATATATATATATATATATATATATATATATATATATATATATATATATATATATATATATATATACATGCATATATAAACATACACACACATATACACACATACACATGTTATGAGAGTAAGGTCAAATTATACATACCTGTATCAAATGAAGATGTTTTGTGCATCTAATCTTTAGAAGTGACAACCTTTAGAATCTTCTTGAAACATATGTTTCTCCTATTTTAGTCGACCTAATACCTGTGTTGCTAACTCTTTTGCATACAAATATTAAGTATCAATTAGCTATGAAGGTATTAAGTCATTAGTAAAATGGGAGGACCAAATTTATCTAGAAGATTTTGAAGGATGGAAAAATAATCTTAAAGGATGGGTGGAAAAAAAGTGTCCATTCAATGCAGGTTTTTATTCTTACTTTAGCTAAGGTAAGAACAAGAACTTGCATTAAATGGAAACTTTTTGTCCGCCCATCCTTTAAAACTATTCATGCATCTTTCAAAATATTTGCGATAAATTTGATCCTCCCAATTTACTAATGACTTAATACCTCCATAACTAACTGATACTTTATATTTGTAAACAACTTAGCAAGACAGGTAATAGATTGACTATAAAGTGGGAGATAGCCAGACGATTCAATGGTCTAGATATGAAAATCTGCAAACCACAATATACAAAAAAAAAAATTAAAAATGAAATCAAATATACACAACTACACATGCATACATACATACATACATATACACACATACATACACATTCATACATATATACACATACATACATACATACATACACATGTATACACACATACATATACATATATGCTTACACATACACATACGTATATATACATACATATACATCTATAAAACACATATACATACATATATACATATACACATACACATATGTATACGCATGCACATGCATATACACATCCACATACACATACACATAAGCATACACATATATAAAATTACATGCATATATATATATATATATATATATATATATATATATATATATATATATGTATATATATATATATATATATTTATTTATTTATTTATTTATTTATTATTATTATTATTTTTAATATATCTTTTTTTATGAACTTACAGGTTATTATCTGAAAAGTTTTTACCAAGTCAGAATGTTCTTCCTACCTCATATGATGAAATGAAGAAGATAATCAACAATCTTGGTATAGATTATCAATGTATACATGCATGTCCTAACGATTGTATTTTATATAGAGGTGAATATGCAGACTCTTTGACATGTCCCAAATGTCAATCTCCTTGATATAAGGACGAAGAAGGTAAAATCCCAAAAAAGGTATTGAACATTTTCCATTGGCTCCATGAATTAGACATATGTTTCAAAGCCCCAAATTATCAAAGCTTTTGACATGGGGACATGATCATAAAAGTACTGATGGAATAATCAGAATTCCTCATGATAGTGTTGCTTTTCATCATATTGATTCTACATGGCCTGAATTTGCACAAAATCCACATAATATAAAGTTAGGAGTTTCTTTAGATGGGATTAATCCATTCTCCATGAAATCCAGTAAATGGTCAACATGGCCAGTGGTAGTCATAAACTACAATCTTTCGCCATATCTTTGCATTAAAAAGGAACATTGAATGCTTTCCCTTTTAATCCCAGGCAAAAGACAAGTTAAAGATATGAATATATATCTTGCTCCTCTCATTGACGATCTCCAAGAGTTATGGAGAGGTATTAATGTCATTGATGTATCGAAATGCATCAATGAAAGACATATTACGGTTCGTGGTATTGTGGCTTTGACTATTCACGATTTTCCAAGATATGATGTTTGTTCATGTATTGATGTAATTTTTTTATTCAATATGCATACAAATAAATGTGATTTAATCTAATTATATTTTTATTGTTTTCATGATGCAGGAATATCTACTAAGGGTTATAAAGCTTGTCCGTATTGTGGTGATTGGTTGAGATCAATCTATAGTAAGAATCTCAACGAAAATATTTATCTTCGACATCGATGATTCTTGCCTGATGATCATCCATTAAGATCTAAAAGAGAAGCGATACACTTTAATGGAAAGCTTGAAACACGTCAGTGTCCAAAACCTATGATGCCTATGGATTGGTATAAAAAATGGACAAATGGACCTCTGATAGATCTAGAATAAAAAATCTTTAGTGATGATGAAGATAATGAGTATGTGAAGAGAGGTAAAGGAAAATTGACATTCGTAGAGAACATGTCAATATGGTATTCTTTGGAGTATTGGAAAGAGTTAAAAGTATGTCATCTTCTTGATCCTATGCATATATTCAAGAATATTGGTTATTCACTATGGCAGCATCTTCTTGGACTAAAAGATACCATAGCGTCAAGGAATGATTTGAAAGATCAAAACTCAAAACCAAAGTTATGGCTAGTTTTTTATAGACATCGACGAGAAACAACTTATGCACCTCCTCCTTGGGTACTTACAAGAAAATAGATACAGACTATCAACAATAAGATTCAATTGATTAGAACTCCTAGAGGATATGAAGCATCTTTCCAAAACATGTTTACTATGGATGATGAGAGCTTATCTGGGTTGAAGACCCATGACTGGCATAACTTTTTGAAACATATTTTACCTTTGGTTATCGATGGATGTACAATGAAAGGAGTACGAGATGTGATCTATCGTCTTGGATTGCTTATAAGGTAATTATGATACTTTTATATTTAATATGTATGAATATTGGATATCTTTTATTTTTGAATTAACTTCTTTATAATTTTTTTTAATGATATGTATAGGTGGATTACATCAAAAGAGATTGACAAAAACTCAATCCCACAAAAAAAAAAGTGAATGGAAAGAACCACTATGTTTGATGGAGAAAGATCTTCCTACTTCATTTTTTGATGTTCAGGTTCATTTATTAGTCCATCTTGTAGATGAAATAGAGATTGCAGGTGTTGTCAAAACTCAATGGATGTTTTGGGTCGAGCGATTTATGGGAATATTAAAAGGTTATGTGCGACAAAGAGCGAAACCAGAAGGATCCATGGCAAAGGGTTGGATGCTTGAAGAGTGCATGTATTACGTTAGTGAGTACCTTCAAAGAGTTCATGAAGAAGCTCCACGTGCATGGACCAATGAGTCTTCTTCAAAAATAACAGATGAGGTATTATCAAGTAAGGGAGTTCCATTTTTATTTACATTTCAAGAAAAAAATGATGTTTCTACTTTTATAGCATATAAGAACGAATGAATGCAAGCATTCCTTAGCAAGCACGAACAGGAACTTCAAAATCTCTGAAGTAAAAGGCAAAGAAACAAAAGATATAGACGTAATCTTGATAATAATGAGATTACAAATATATCTTCTTTCACGGATTGGCTATATAATCGTTTGCAACATGCCAACGCAAACAATGAAGAAATCTCAAATGAGTAGAGAGAGTTAATTATAGGTTATGAACGAAAGTAATTTTATTTTAATAATATTTTGTTTTTTTTCATATATGTATATTAGTTTCTATTTACTAATTTAATTTCTTTTGCAGGCTGGAATGTTCACTAATATATGGGCTTTTGGACAGCATATTAGAATCAAAGCCATTGATTCTTTATGTAAAACAGAGGATTCTAGTATTGTTGCTTCTTTCAAGCAACTATCACGTGCTAGCTCAAAAGACACGAACCTTATAGATGGCGAACGTGGTTACATGGGAACTGTTGTTGGTATCTACGAAATTTCGTTTTGTACATTCAAACAGGTAGAAAAAAGTTTATACTTTTTATGATAGAGTTAGTTATTTTTTTAAGCACCTAATAATGGGTTTTTGTTTTTATATATTTTGATAGGTCATTTTGAAGGTTGACTAGTTTCGAAAGAACCATATATTCTTCCTAGGCATATTGAACAAGCATTTTTTTATAAAAACCCAAATGCTCACCATTGATGGCAAGTCATTCATATTCAACCTAGAGGTAGGTCATTGTTTGAACAGTTTATTGTTAGAGAGATCGAAGAAAGTCCTCTTGATGATTCACTATCAGATACTGATACATCAACATCTGAAAGAGAAATTAGAATCATTATACGTGATAATTATACTAATCTTTTTGATGAAGAGGATAATACTCTACATGCTAATTCTACTGATGAGGAAGAGGAATTACTAGAAATCGATATTAATCCATCAATAGATGATGTGACTCATGAGAACACAGATTTAACAATAGAAGTAATAAATGAAATCAATAAGGATAATGAAGATGAGACTATATTGATGTCTTACCAAAATGATGGCAGTAATGAAAACATATGCGCAGATTAGATAGTAAATCCTACTCTAGTTATCAATCAATAACTTGAAGCTTTTGAATGGATATCAGATAATAGATTCTTTATTCAACTTGAATAATGATGAATCCTACTAGAGAGATGAAATCATGTTCTTTTAAGTTAGAACATGAATCTCAAGGGTATGCCTAATTATTTTATATATAGCTTTATCTTCGAGGAGCTTAGTATGCATATATATGTATTTCATGTATATGCATGTGTGTGCATATGTGTGATATATGTATACATGTGTTAGTATGCATATGTGTATATATGCATATTCATTTGTGTAAAATATTCATGTATTCATGTAATATATGCAAGTGTTTATAATTGTGTATGCATGTATAAGTATACATTTGTGCATGTAGGCATGTATATGTGATGTGTCCATGTATATATGTATATGTGTCTATGTGTAAATGTGTACATGTAAATATGTATGCATGTGTATATATTTATGTGTGCATTTAGGCATGTATGTGTGATGCATAATGTATTTACTCCATTTTATATTTATGTATGTGTATCTTCATGATGTGTATATATCTTTATATATATTATGATGCTCATTGATTCGAGTAGCTATATATAGAGGCATAAGGTTGGGAGGAGAGACATCTCTCTAGTAGGACGTCAGAGGAATAGATGCAATGTGTACATATACTTCAATCATATGGGAAGGCTGAATTAGAGTTTCTAAATTAGGGGTTTTAAAACCCTAATATCAAAATTAGTGTTTTTGAATTAGGATATATATATATATATATATATATATATATATATATATATATATATACACATACACACATACACACACACACTTATATATATATATATATATATATATATATATATATATATATATATATATATATATATATATATATATATATATATATATATATATATATATATATATATATATATGTGTGTGTGTGTGTGTGTGTGTGTATGTGTGTGTATATATATATATATATATATATATATATATATATATATATATATATATATATATATATATATATATAGAGAGAGAGAGAGAGAGAGAGAGAGAGAGAGAGAGAGAGAGATCAGTATGCATGTGTGTATGTATGTGTATCTATATGTGCGTATGCATGTGTTTTGTGTGTGTGTGTGTATATGCATATGTATATGTATATATGCATGTGTATATGTTAGATGCATGTAAATATGATTATGTGAGTCTATGTGTGTGTACATATGATTATGTATGTATGTGTATGCGTATGTGAGTATGTGTATGTGTCTATGTGTATTCACTATATGTGTGTAACTGCATGCATGTGTGTGTGTGTGTGTAAAAATGTGCATGTATGTGTGTGTATGTATAAATGTGCATGTATGTGTATATGTGTGTAAATGTGCATGTATGATGTATATGTGTGTGTATGTGTGTATTTGTACCTCTACTCTCACTCTTTTCTCTCTCTCTCATATACATACATACATACATAAACACACATACTAATATCCACGTATATATACATAAAAGCAATGCGTATTGTGCATTATCGCGACAATGAGCCATAAGTGTCCGCATCTTTTTTAGACACCACTTATGCGACCATCCTATCCCAAACTCTGTCTCAAGTGAACTAAGTACGTATTTTTTATCCCTCTCATCATACTCACTACAAAAATTAAAAAAAACATGTAAATAAAACATAAGATATCTATTTCAATTTATATGTAAAATTTATACTTACTTCCACTGTAAGTGGACAAGGCACATGTAAGAGTCGCATAATGCTCACATTCTTCTCTTGAACTCCAATCCATTCCCTATGTACACAATGTTCCCCTCTAGCTCTATATTGCAATCTAGCCCTAAGGTACCTATGCATGTCCTCATAGGCACCTCTGCTCTGCTATCATGATCTGGAGGTGGTATAGGTGTCCTGAAAATAGATAGACAAAATTAAATAAAAATATGTGCTATAATATCATTAAAAAAATTATGAAAAAAAAACATACCTATGAGTAGATAGTTGTCTTCCTGCATGGGGAGCCGCAAAAGAGCCCTCCTCTGATAGCTCGGTAAGCATCTGGATCGTATAATCCAGCTCATCATCAGGCATCTCTGAGTACTCATGCATGATGATCCCTAGAGTATCAGGTGGAACTCTTGCTCTCATAAGACTTTTTATGAGAGTGAGTTTCACCTTTCTCTCTCTACTAGGATCCATAATACCTGTACATATAAAACAAAATGGGTTAGAAATCAATATATAAATGTGTACATATGTATGTGTGTATATGTGTATGTAGGTGTATATGTGCATCTATGTATGCATGTGTCACTCTAGCACAATGGTGAGTACCAACCTGAGAAGATCCACCTCATAATTGTCAATCCGTGGAGACGTGAGGACTAGTATGAAGACTATGAGCAAGTGAAGGCACAAGTGTGTGAGTGAAAAGCACACAAGCATGCACACACATACACACACACGTGCACACAAGGCAAGAACAAGGAGCGGAACAATGGAGTTCTTTGCATTAGTCAAAAAGTCTCTTACATAAGCTCAATTCACAAACAATCTAACCTCCAAAATGAGCTCTCTAGCTCTTTTTATAGTTTTCTAACTAGCTTTGGTCTTGTCCAGACCTAGTGTCCGGCCTAGTTAAAAATTAGGTTCTAGAGCCTATTTGAGGGCTCAAACAGAGTCTAAAAATTATGAAAATTGATATGTAGCTAGTTCTAATACTCCTCAAGCTCGAGGACTCCTCGGCTTGCACAAAATGGAGTCTATTCTACCAAAAACGGAATTTACAATGTTTGTGTAGTGATTAAAATCACTTGAGTTGTGAATGGTCCATGGGAAAAAATGATTGGGCCTTGTTGCCGTATTGTGCATGACTCCTCCGTTGCGCTAGTATGCTCTTCATCTGACTTGTATGCCAACACTCCCCCCTTCCTAGCGTCTGTCGCCCCTGACAGACCTCTGTTCTATCGGGTGGTCGATATAGTATTGGATGACATTGGTGGCAAGTTCGTGTTCTCCTATCCTTAAGCCTCTTGCTAGATCAGCTTCCAATGCATCCCAATTTATTGCGCCAGGGGCCTCTGGTTGCGGGGTGGTGTAGTACTCAGAGTACATTGCTTGTTCACAAGCAAAGAGATGGAGCAGGTGTGTTGGCATCGGTGCAAAGATCTCCGAGTGATACTCCCAGAACCCTGATCTGAACATTTCTTCGAAGGTCTGTTTGTAACATGCAGGGAGATATTTGATGCGTGCATGCCAGGCGTAAGCCACACGAATACTGGGGGTGGTGCTCATGTCATACACCAAATCATAATTTCCATTGCTAAACCCCGGGAGGCGTATCTGTGGTGCGGCTGCATTTCTAAAAGTTTTCAAGACTACCTGCATCATATCTAAAATTTTAAGCATCATTTGAGCTGCTACATCTGGCATGGGTTTCAATCGCGGCATCCAATGGCGAATTGTTCCCATCATGTATGCTACCGACGGTGGTCCCTGTGGTGGCGCAATGTATGGGTAGTTCAGCCATTCTTTGCATTGCGCGTTGTTCTTCACTTTGATATTGAATGCCTTCCAAGACCTGCGGCGTGGAACTGGACCGTAGCATGGATTATATAGGAGATGTAAAGGCGCATTGTTCCATGTGCGTAGCATTTCTGGATATGTCTCTAGAAGTTTCTGCCGCCAGGTGGGTTGACGAATTTTGCCTTTTTGCGCCTCTGGAGGAAGGTCTTCGGGTTGAAATTGGGTAGCAAAGGTAGGAATCTGACCCGTGACTCTCTGTATTTCTGCATTATAATCAGCCAAGATAATATAATAAGGCCTGTATTGGAGTTCGGATGAGAGGATAAGGCGTCTCGATGAGAGGTTTTTGAAGTAAGCAGATTGTAGCACAGTTTCCTCTATGATCCTCATGGCCTGATTTTGCACTACTGTGCGCTCTTCGTGAGAACTCCCGATTTCCTCCACTTGACGTAGCCATGGAGGCCGTGGTGCCTCGAATGTGTCCTGAGCTTCTTCCGTTTGTTGGCCTCCTGGGAAGGGTTGTGGATCGTAATCTTCTTCAAATGTCTGTTCCACTGGAATTTGTACTACTTCTTCGTCAGTGGGAGCCTCTGGAGGGGAAGGTGGTCTCTCATATTGTAGTAGACGTGCTTGCAGTTCGGTAACCTGTTTCTGGAGATCTTTTAAGGCTTCTGAGTCTGTGAGAAGTGAAGCCGCGGAGGGGGTGGTTGGAGAGGCTGCTGTTGTTTCTTTTTGGTGCTTCTACTTCAGTTGTCCCAGTTCCTCTGATAGCTGGTCATGTGCTTCAAGCAGCATGGCATAGTCTTCCAATATGATCTTGATATTATCGGGGGTCACTGCTTGAAACTTTGATGGGCTGATGGGTGCCCCAGGTGTGCTTTCAATAGCTGCTTCTAGGTTCTCTTGATTTTGTACTTGCAGACGTCGATTCTCTTCCTGAGCGGCCGCAAGATGTCGCTTGAGTAGGGCCATATTTCGCTGAAGCTTTGAATTCCGTTCCAGCTGTGTCCGTAGGTGACCTTCTACTACCTGTATCGCTTCCTGATCTGTGTTCTGTAACTGTACCTCCAATATGCCATGAGCCTCTTGGAGAGTTTGGAATTGTGTGTGGAGGCGAGCATTTTCCTCCTCTAGTGCCGCAAGGCGGTGCTGTAGTGTCTCTGAGTGCTCGTGCAGGCGTTCATTCTGTTGCTGGAGCTGATTGTAATTTGTCCTTAAGTTTGATATACAAGCTAGCATGGTGTCCAATGCATTTCCTATAGATGAGTGGGTGGTGTTTACAGTGGAAGATGCATGGGAAGGGAATTGGGGAAGGGGAAGAGTGAATGATGTGTCTATTGAAGTCGTGTGTGTGGGTGAAATTGGTGGAGGGGGAATGGGAGGAGGTGGAATCGTGGGGGGAGGTGCCGTGGGTGGTGAAATGTCCATACTTTCAGGAGTGGGTGCGAGTGTGGGGTCTGCCATATACATTGGAATGGTAGGTGGTGTGTGTGTGAAAGTGGTGAATAGATGAGAAGTGGGGTGGGGAGCTGAAAAGAAAGGAAATGGTTGAGACCTGGGTTGAAAAGTTCTAGCAAGGAGGTTATGGAGGGATTGTAGAAATGGAGAGATGGAGGTCGGGGGTTGAGGTCGTAGATTTGAGGAGGGCATCCAGGGTTGCGTGGTAGCAGGAAAACCCATGAATGTGGATCTAGGGTCAGGATGACCTATGGCTGAGGGCATGGGGGATGGTTGTCCTAGGGCAGGCTCTATGAGCGGTTCGGTGGATTGTGTAGTGATGGGGGTTGCTTCATAGATTGGGTTATCGGAGGTAGAGAATAGGGTTGAAATAGAGATGGGAGTACGGAAGATGAAGGTTGGTTTGGTGGGTTGAGTGGTCGAGGTGACTTCCACTGTTTCTGCTCTAGGAGGCGATGGTGGGGGTGTGGGTGGTAGTGGCTCGGTGGATTCCTCATGGGTGACTGGGTGCTCTTGGCTAGCCGTTTCGGTTGCTTGGGTGGTTGTCCTGATGGGTTCAGATGTAATAGTTGGCTCTGCTGCAGTTGTAATGGGATCCTGGACATTCTTACCTGAGCGTGGTCGTGTCTGGAACCTTCGTGGATCATATTGAATTGGAGACCTCCTAATGGCAGTGCGCACTGCTTCCACTACCCCATATGTTTCTGCCATCAATAAGAGACCTTCCCTATATTCTGAGTCAACTCTTGCTTCTTCCAACAGCTGAGTCATGAGTACTCTACTGCTCTGTTCGGTGAGCAGTTGTTGCGATCGCACTCTTTCCATAATTTGATACAGCCTTCGGAGTTCTGCTGTATAGGCTGGGGCTTCAGTGGTCTCCTCTTCATAAGCTCCTTCTTCTTCTAGGTGTCCTTGTTGTTGACCTTGCTGAGCATCGCTCCAATGTACATGTCGACCGTCTGTAGATTTTCTTCTTCTTCGTGAAGATGTGCCTTGTTCCTCTGTATCTGAATAAAACTCCACATCAGAGAATTGTGTACTTTGTAAGAATGCTTCAAAGTCCTGGGGGTCCATTCCTTCAGCATCTCCAGTTGCCGCAAATTCAAATTCAGGTGGAGCAGGAGGAGCTGAAGGGGTAGCTTGTGTCGTAGTTTCAGATCCCGACCTGGGTATCCTAATGGTAAAGGGAGGTACAGTGGTCTCCCTTCGTGGCGATGCTTCCGGAGTAGTCAGAACTTCCCTTGTCTAGACACAAGGGATCGCACCCCTCATGCACTTGGATTGATGTGTGGACGTCTTGAGCTTCTTAAACATTTGTAATTGTGCCCAAGTTAAGGCACGTTCAATGGGAACATCGTATGCTAGGCACCGGTAAATAATGCGTGTGATTGCACAGCAACCGTTCACCACTAATTTCCTAGAAGACCTTTTATTTGCTTCATACAATTGATCTATAATCCATACCGGTAGCTTAATTGGTAACGCACCTACTTCCGCTAAGTAGAGAGCGAACCAGATTCTCTTGTGTGGTTGTGTGAAGCGGTCTTGGCCGGGGAAAGCAAAATGTTGCATGCACATACGGAGAGGGATGGACACGTTTGGTGTGAGTGCTGCCATGTCTTTAAGCTTCAATAGTTTCCTATCCTTCATGTTAGTAGGGACGAGGGCATCCTTTTCAGAGGGTACATGTGTGCCGTGCATATTCAAAGCGTCGCTCACCAACTCCACAGTAAGCTCAAACCTCTTCAACTCGTTGTTGCCCAGCAAGGAAGGAAGAACGAATGATCCAGGTTTGTCCTTTTCTTCATTTGCTTGTAATGTGGAGACCAAATAGTAGCATCGGAGGAGATCTGGTTTAGGTAGTGGTGCTTCAAAGTATTCTGCTAGCCCTGCACATTGCCATATGGTCTGGAGATCCTCGGTGTTCTGTAGAGTCTCGAACTCCTTGGAGAAAAATTGGAATCGAACCCATGATCTGTCATACTCGCATTTAGATTCCCATATATACTTGGCCTCTCCTAATGGACCTGGCATGCCATTGAACCAATGAGAATTGGCATGGACTCTGTCTGTGATCCCTGTGGGTGGATCCGGTACCGGAATTTGCTGAAGGTGTTGTAGCTCCACAGGTCGTTCAGTTGGTGGCACATCCACAGGTAGACTATCCACATCGATTCCTGCAGTAAGTATTCCTACTTGTGAGCTCGGACCTGTCGCTTCTGCCATGTTACTTCTTGCCTTCTGATTCTGTGAGAATATAGAAACATGTGTTAATATTATAAAGGACAAGTTAGAATCGTTTTTGTCCCCATTACAACATTATCATGAGGTTCGGGAGAGATTAGTAGGTTAATAAGTGCTCGGTGCTTGTGTGTGTAGTTAGGAATTGGTTGGACCTAAGAACTAAGTGGAATGATGTAGTGTGAGAGTGACGTAGTTAGTAGGTGGGCATGGATTTACAACTGGGGTCCAGGGGGTTTTTTACAAGTTTTAGGTTTCCAAATACAGTGGATGGCTTTGGGACTTGGTTTTGTGGAGATTCGGGAGGGTTGCGTGAGTAATTCTGCTGGGAGTTGTTGTATCATTGGGACCCATTTACGAGTGAGTCTGTGCGTGCTTCTAGGTGGTAGTGTGTTCGAGTGTATCAGACAAGAGTGGGTGGCGGCTACTTGAGCGAGTGAACCCTGTCGTGTATGATGTGAATTGTGTGGGGACAGTTGAGCCCGCAAGCAAGCCTTAGGCACCCAAATTTGTCTTGATTGTGGGTCAGCCTTCATCGACTTCTTGGGTACCCAAATGGATTTCACTTTCTCAACAGAGGTTTTAGGAGTCCTCTTATTAGCATCAAGTCGTTGATTACTAATAAGAAGTTGAGACCGGTGTTGCAGCTTAGTTACGGCCGGCAACTCGTCTTTCCGCACCCACATTTGTTTCATCGGCTGAGTTGTTCTGCTTCGCGCGTTCTTTTGGTCTCTCGCCCGGATAGTCTTCAGTGATTGATCTGCCCTTAGTTGCTGCCTCCTTCTGGCCTTTGGAAAAAAAGGGAGTTCCCTTGTGGTTCTGACGCCTTTTTTGAGATCTTCATTCTTCTGCATCACATAGCCTTGGACAAGAACAGCATGATCAACTTCATGTGCACCCCTGGAGGGACCAAGAGTCCGTGTTTTTTCTAGTTCCTTGAGTGCTCCATTATTTAACTCAATTGTAATTCTAGTTTGATTCACCCATACCTGAAGAAGTCCACTTCTTAGGTTTAAGTTGACTGCTTGGTCATAGATCCAGTCTTGACCTAGGACAAGAGGTTCAGTGAGATCCTCATCTTGACACACTAGTACTTTAACTGTCATTGCCTCATCATGAATATAGAGGGGAAGTTCCACCTCGCCTATGCAAAGGGTTTCCACGCCTCCCAATCCTATGAGATATGCTTCCACAGGATTGACAGTTAATTGCAACTCTTGACAGTAAGACAATTTAACAGCACTAGTGGCTGCACCTGAGTCAATCAAGGCTCTTACAGTCCTTGCACCCTTCCCTTGTCCTATATCTAAGGTCATGAAAGGACGTCGGTCAGTTATTCTATGTGAGCTAACACCTGAAACTTCACACATAGCCACATCATATCCTTGATCTGCATATGCGTCTTGCCTGTGATGCTCTCTACCTTGTCTTCTTAATTTCATTCTTCGTATGCGCTCTAGGGCTTCTGCTTGAGCTTCTTCTCGAATTCGCTTTTCTTCCTCTTTGCGTTTCTTAGCAGTGTTGAGTCGACTTAGCATTTCCTCTGTAAGAGGTTCCTGATACAACTTAACTCTGCATCCGCTAATATAGTTTGGGAGAACATCGCCTTCTAAAGTGGCTAGTTGCACTGCTCCACTTGTTGAGATTCTGTTAATGATCATGGGTCCGTAGCCTCTCTTTTCTAGCTTCCTTGCATGTTGTTTCAATGTGTAAACTAAAACTAGATCTCCTGCTTTCAAGCCCTTATCCTTCACATGGGCATCAAAGTATGCCTTCTGTCGTTTCTTTGCTGCATATATCCCTGCAGCTGCTCTCAGTCTTGTTTCTCCTAATCGTTCAAGGTCAAAAAGTCTAGAGGAGAGTTCATGACCCGTCCATTCGTGCTCTTGTGCTACCTTCAATGTAGGTATCAAGAAGTCCAAGGGTAGTACCGCGTTTTGGCCAAATACCATCTGAAAGGGGGTGGCTTGGAGTACTGTTTTATAGGCGACTCGGTATGCCCAAACAGCATGGTGTAGCTGTTTGTCCCAATCAGAGCGTTTAGTGTTTACTAATTTTGTCAGTACATTGCATAGGATCTTGTTGGTGCTTTCGGCTTGTCCATTAGCTTGAGGGTGATAGGGGGCCGACTTCTTATGTATTACCAAGAATTCCTGGAGTAGATTTTCAATCACTTCGTTCAAGAAGTGAGTGCCTCTATCACTTACAAGCTCTATAGGTAGCCCATATCTTGTGAATACATTCTCAAACAAGAATTTAGCAGTTGTTTGAGCATCGTTCTTTGTTGTGGCTTTTACCTCCACCCACTTAGTTAGATAGTCTGTTGCAACAATGATATATTCTGCATGGGAACCCTTAGCTGGGGGATTAATAGGACCTACGAAGTCTATTCCCCACTTAGAGAATGCACGTCCACCCATCATAGGTTTCAGTGGCATCTCATCTTTGCGTATAGGATACTGAGTTCTCTGACAGACATCACATCGTTTCACATAGGTATGTGCATCCATGTAAAGGGTTGGCCACCAGAAGCCCGCAAATAGTATTGCCTTGATCACCCGATCTGGTCCAAAGTGTCCTCCTGCTACACCTTGGTGAGCAGTGTCCAAGATCTTGAGATACTCACTCTCATGGACACATAGTCTCAGGTAACCATCTTTACCACGCTTGTATAGATTATCACCAATGAGTGAGTAATCCTGGGCTTCTTGTTCTAAACTCCTTTTCCTAGCCAGAGTCATGTCTGGAGGGAATGTTTTCGTCCTCAGGAAGGATACTAGAGGTTCACTCCAATCCGGCACTATGGACACTTGATAAAGGGTGGCGTGTTCCACAGGTGGTTTAGTGCGACAGATTGGGCATTCCTTGCACAACTTTTGGACATCCGCTTCCATAGTTGGCCAATGCACTCCGAGTCTCCTTAGGGTCTGTAAAGTTCGTTGTTTTGAATAGTGTTGCTCTAATGCACCTACGTGTGCTAATTGCAACCATTTAGCATACTCATCCTCTTCCACACAACAAGCCAAGATCCCTTGATCCGTGTGATTGTACATGCTTCCTGCCATGATGTGGTACTTTTGGGCTTTCACAACCTCTCTATTCCGTGTGTTTACTACTGGATGGTTAAGCCCGTATGTCAATACTGGTACCAACGGCTTAGCCCACTGCGGTACTACTTCCAAGTTAAACAAGTAAGCATCAGGAAGGTCGTCTGATACTCCTTGTGGGGCTTCTCCAGATGTGAGCCTAGAAAGATGGTCAGCTCTCAAATGAGTCCTCCCTTTCCTTACCACAACCTCAAAATCATATTCCATTAGTAAGAGAAACCATCTTACTAATCTTCCTGTATTGCATGGCTTGTTCACGAGATATAGCAATGCTTGGTGATCAGTAAAAAATTTAAACTTACTTGCAAGCAAATAGTGTCTAAATTTCTTGACTGCATATACCATGCCTAAGCCTTCTCTCTCTGTAGTGGTATAATTTCGTTCAGCTGCATTCAATTGTCTACTGGCATAGGCAATTGGAAGGTCCATATTACCTTCACCAGTAGGTTGTGCGAGTACACACCCAATAGCATAATTGGATGCATCCACATGAACATGGAAAGGCTTATTCCAATCTGGAGTGGTCAAGATTGGTGCTGAACATAATCTTCGTTTAAGCTCCTGGAAGGAATTCTCACATTCATCCGTCCACTCAAAGTTAGTCAGAAGTCCGTACATGGGCTTTGCAATGACAGCATACATGTGAATGAACCGGCGGTAGTAACCACAATGCCCCATGAAAGCTTGTACTTCCTTGACATTCCTTGGCCTAGGTAGCTCCGCTATGGCTCTCACTTTCTCTTCGTCAGTAGATATTCCATTCTTCGACACTATGTGCCCTAGGATCTTGCCTTGCCTGACCATAAAAACGCATTTTTCTGGGTTCAGGCAGACCTGATATTCTCTACATTTGTCAAAGATTTGTCTGAGTTCAGGAATATGGGTTTGTCTAATATTGGAATGAGCACAAAGATCATCAACATAGACTTCTAAATTCTTCCTCAGGAACTCTTTAAATACATGGCACATTAATCTCTGGAAGGTAGCTGGTGCATTGGTAAGCCCAAATGGCATTACACGAAAGGCAAATATACCCCACTCTGTGGCAAAAGCTGTTTTATGTTGATCTTCTGGAGCTATGGCTACTTGATTGTAGCCCGAAAATCCATCAAGGAAGCTGTACACTTCCTTGCCTGCCACTCTTTCTAAGAGATGTTCTGTGATGGGAAGCGGATAGTTATCTCGAATTGTGGCTGCATTGACCTTTTTCAAGTTAATGCATACGCGCAGCTTTCCATTCTTCTTGGGCACCACTACAATGGGGGATACCCACTTGGTGTGCTCAATTTCATAGATAAATCCAGCTTCGACCAGTCTATCTATCTCCTCTTTGATCTTGGCAGCGTAATTATCGTTATATGTGTAGGGCTTTTGCTTAGAGGGTTTAGCATCTGAGGTCATGGGGATAGTGTGTGAGCATATGTCAGGGTCAACACCTTTCAAATCCTTGTAACTCCAAGCGAATACATCCCTGTATTCTCTTAGCAAGGCAATTAACACATGCTCTTCTTCCTCTGTTAGGTCATGGCCTATGTACGTGCATCTCTCCTCTCCTTCTTCTAGAGCCACTACTATTTTCTTGGTGGTTTCTTTGTTATCATAGGCCTCTCCGGGTTGTGCCTCTCGTTTAGGCATCCTTATCATGACTCTCCTATCGTCTATCTCATACTTCTTAAAGTTTTCTGGGACCTCAAACAAAGATTCTTCCTCTTCTAGTGAGACTTCTCTCTTCTTTCGTTTCTTTCCTTCTTCCTTCGGGGTCACATGTGTTGCTAATCTTACATCATTTGTAAGCTCTCCATGCCTCTGGGGTTGAAATTCTACTTCATGGAAGTATTCTTCATCTGATGCAAATGGTGGGTCCATAATGATTGACTCTAAATCGGAGTCACTTGCATCCTCAAATGCATCAGGGCTAGGTTCGCATTCTTCTAGAACCGCCTCTCCCATGATTGGCTCTATGGAGAAGACTGAAATATCGTAGCCATCCTCATCACAGTGAGGTGTCCATTGTTCTTCATTGATGGCTACGTCCATTGTTGCTAGGATTTTTGCCCAGCCATGGGGTTCAAATTCCTCATCAGGAAAAACTACAGGTGCATAGGCTGGGTCTTGAATTGATCTATGTGTTTCTTTTGCACCTACCTCTCTGGCTTTCTCTCTCTTCTCTTCTTCTACTGCAACCTTGCACATCCATAAATGAGTGTCTTCATGCATCCATGAGGATCCAGACCCTATGGAATGCACAGATTCCGTGTCATCTTTGGCTCTATGGATGGGATTCCATTGGATAGGAGGGACATCTCTATGAGAGTAATCCTTGAGATTGACTTTGGTCGTAACACCTAAGTGTTGCAGGTACAAGGAATTAGTTCCCCAATCCTGTACCACTTGCAACTGTCGCATGAATGGTCGTCCCAAAATCATCTCATAGGCATGATTTTTGCTAAAGTCACATATGGCAAATGTGTGTTCGAACTCAACACCACAGGTGGTGAGAGTTATTCCTTCTAGCAATCCTAAGGGTCTCTCAATATGACCATCGGCCATCTGTAATTTCATTCTCGTCGGTCTGAGTGCTGGCTTGCCCCAACGCTTCCATAGGGAAGTGGTGGCAATTGCAACTCCTGCACCTGAATCCAAAATTGCCTTGGTCGTGTACTCCTGGTAGGTAATGGGAAGATAGGTGTTCCCTTCTTCACCTTCACACATATCTCCTATCTTATCCAAGGGTATTTCTGGCACTGTCCTATGTGATCCTACCTGGGAACGAGGTTTTGCTATCTCTGGTACTTGTTTGGCTACATGTTTCCATAATTCAGGTCTAACCTTGAGTAGCTCTTCTAACTTGAGATTGCACTGCACTTTAGTATTTTTCACTACCTCTGTGTTCCTAGGTATGACTGAATCTTCGTTTCTTACCATGACTGTGGGGGTTCTCATACAAGTAGACTTGGCTTCCCATGGGCCCGTGAAGTGGGGTAATTCCTGTAAAGAATTAGACGCGAAGTCTAGTCGTTCCTGAGAGTAGGTGCTCTCCTGCTCCTCGTAAATGGATGGGATGTCTTGTGGGAATTGGTCATGTGCATCATCCACAAGTTCAATGGGAGGAGGCACTTCACTTTCTTTAGCCCATTTTTCTTCTTGAATCTCTCGTAGGAATTCTGGTGTGAATCGATTCATGGAAGATGATGTGTCTGGCTCCGTAGAGTTAGGCACATGAGCTTCAGGCACATAGGCTTTCTGGGTAGGAAGACCTGCTCTTACACTGACCTTGTCATGGTGTTGAGGGGCGAGTTCCTCTTGTGAATGTGCCATTAGATTCTCCATTCTTTCCAGTGAAGGGGGGTTGTCTGGTTCAGTGGAATTGGGCACATAAACTTCCGCTGGGGGATGGGTCATGTTTTTGCTTGCTTTATCTCTTTCTTGATTTTTTTCTTCCTTGGCAGATCTTGCAATTATGCCCTCTAACTTCTCTAGAAGTCCATCCAAGTGTAATTGTGTCTTGGCTGAGCCCGAGTAATTGAAAAGGCGACTGGCTTCAAACATAGTCTAAGCCAATGCGACCATTTTCGCGCAAAGCTTGGTTCTTTCTATCTCTAGGTCAGCTCTAGGGTAGCACTTGTCATGATCCGTTACATTTGGCCCTTCTTGGATTCTGGCTTGATATGCTTTAAGCATCATGTCTATGTCTTTAGGAGTGGGATCAGCTAATACTGATCCTGCTCGGGGTGGTGGGTGGGTTACGTGGGGTGTATTAGAGGGTGGAGGGATGGAGGATGATGGGGATGGTAGCGGTGGGAATGTGTGAGAGTGCGGTTGAGATGTGATCTCTATGATTTTGGCCTTGGTTTCTCGTAGACTTTCCTCTAGTTCACTCATCTTCTTTGCCCATTGCCTTTTCATTCTTTCACGACTATCTCTCCAAGCTCTATTTCGTTTTTTTGTCATGCTCTCGGTTTCACTAACTTCTGGGCTCTTTTCCTGGCCTACCCCTTGGTTTTGCTGCAATGCCTGAGCTCTAGTTACTACCTGCACTGGTGCAGTGGAGGTCACACTCCCTGAGGAGTCTACTACTAACCCAATGACGTTAATAGGAGTGATTTTTGGCATATTATTGGGATTTTTAGGGCAATCTCGTAAGAGATGCTCTTTCCCACACTCTTGGCAATAACCTTGGATCGTTACTGACTGGGATTGTGTAGGTGGAGGCAAGGGACAATCACGAATGAGATGATCGCCCTGACATCGGTAGCATGGTCCTCTAGGGAATGGGGGTCGTACTTGCCTAGGTTGGGGTCTGGGGTTGGGGTTTGCATACATGACATTTGTGTAATCTGATTCCCAACTAGGTTCATTTGGCTCTTCGCTATAGTAAGACGCACCATGTTCAGGAGACTGCATGTAGTATGCCTGGGGACTATCAACATGTGTAGAATCGAAGCTATGGTCACTGGGATCACTTTCTGAAAGCAATGGTGTTACGGGGACTATAGCTCTATCAGGTTTTCTTCTGCAGCTGTATACTTTACAGGGATCACGTTGGATGGAGCTGGAGGTTGTTGGGCTAACATAGGCTGAGGCCTTTGCTGGGCTTGGTATTGTGGTTGGTAGGTTTGCTGAGGCCTCACATACTGTTGTGGTGGGTATTGGTTCTGGTATCTGCCTGGTTGAGGGTATGGCTGAGGGTAGGTTTGCCTAACAGCTTGCTTATTGTATGGGCAGTCTTGTGCTGTGTGATTTGTGTATCTTCGTTCTATGGTGCAGTACTGGCTACTAGGATTTACTTGGGGTTGAGCCATCATGGGACATACATTCGCCATGTGGTCGCCACCACAAGTGTAGCATCTCTTCACAGGGGCAAACCTTGAGATCTGTTTACCAGTGACACCTAATTTCTGAGCTACTTTCTCTGCAAGTTCCTCAATTGATGTGGATTGCGTGGAAGAGAGGCTAGAGGCACTATCTGACTCTTTGTATATCTTGGAAAGCTCTAACTCCTCCCCTAGGTTATCCTCGATGTCAATGCACATGCGTACACACTCTTCTATGGTCCTAGGGTCCTTCAAGTACACATAGGATCTTAACTTTGTACTCAACAATCCATCCAAGAATAAAGCCACTTGCTTAGCTGGTGTGGGGAGCTCCGTAATAGGGCATCTTTCAAGATATTGCCTAAATCTTCGTCCTGCAAGTCTCACGGTCTCTTGAGGGGTTTGCTTGAAGCTGTGAATCAATGAGGAGGTATTATGTCTTATGCCACTCTTAGAGAATTCAATAACGAAAGCCTCCAGGAGTTGGTCTATGCTCCTAAATTGTCTCTCATTCAATGGTTGGAACCATGTAAGGGCTGTGTTCCTAAGGGTTAGACCAAAGGCATTATATTGTGTGAATAGGTCCTCCACTTGTTCTGCTCTCAATACTTGCCTAAACTCTGCCACATGATCGCATGGGTCTCCTGTGCCATCAAAGTAATTTTTCATGGACTTAACTAGCTGAGTTGGTCTCAAAGTCCTTGTGTGCTCTCTAGGTCGGGGTAGAGGAAACTCATCCGCACTTCTTTGATTCCTGTGAGCTCTAAGTATCTCAGGTTCTACTCTATTTGTTTCCGTCCTCGTTCTTTCTCTGCCCACTGGGTTAGCAAAGCTTACTTCTGGCCTATCTCTACTTCTGTCTCTTTGAGTTCCATGAGCTTGGGATGTTCCCGCTCCAGGGTGACCGTAGGACACATGTGACCTTGGTTGGGGGAAAATGATTTCACCTTTCCAAGTGTAAGCATGCCTATCATTTTCTGTCACCACGAAGATCCTCTCTGAGGCGTGATCTAAGTAGGTCACTCTGCCTGGGCTATCAGGATCCTTAAGCTCATAGATCATGATTGTTCCTATATCAAATGGCCGATCAGATTTATATCTCCAAAAGGCTTCTTCAGTTTCTCGGTTTAGAAGAAGATCTATGCTCTTATTATCTTGGGGAATCCACATTGGTGTGATAATCCTCGTAAGAACAGATTTCCCTCGAGGGGTCCTCGGTTCTACTCCCATGTTCTCTTGCTCTAGGTCATCTAAGTCCGATTCTGGGACTACATTCCCAAATTCATCAGTCCTATCGAGATGACTGGTGACCACATATATTGTCCCTTCCTTGTCTACGTACGCTCCGTTTTCGAACTTGACAACTGGGTGCTCTAGTCCAATGGATTGATCAGGATTCTTAATCTGTACCACAGATCTTCCTAGGCCGTCCTCATAGATGCTGGCACCTAATCGGTTGGTCCTAAGGTATTCCAACTGCGTTTTGTAAGGGCCTTCCACCCTATGTAAATATGGCACCCCAGAACTTCCTGTAGGTCTCTCCATACCGTGGGACGTCTCAGACTCGCTAGTCTCCGAACTAGGGTAATACGAATGATGGCTCAACTGCTGGGCCCAAGACCTCGCAGTATGATTGACACTAGCCTCCGAAGATCTAAGACTTTGTCTGTCTCTCCCTAGGTGTCTACCTGACCTAAGGTTCATATGCCCTTTGTACGTTGCTGATTCTTTGGTACCAGTCACTTGTTTCTTTTAAGTTCCTTTGGATGTGTTTTCTTGTTTTTAATTAAGCGTCATTAGGAGCACTTTCGTGGGTCGTACTTGATGTTCTGCGTCCACTTAGTTTAAGTTCT
This sequence comes from Ceratopteris richardii, assembly GCA_020310875.1. Lineage (NCBI taxonomy): Eukaryota > Viridiplantae > Streptophyta > Polypodiopsida > Polypodiales > Pteridaceae > Ceratopteris > Ceratopteris richardii. The sequence goes on along the minus strand of CM035441.1, from coordinate 86,424,023 downwards.
TTTCCTTTGAGTTATCCCTTGACTACAACTTAGCCTACCCTTGCACTTGAGAAATTAAGGGCTCTTCAAACTTGCGTGTTCCTATCGTACCCCTAGTCGATCAGAACAACTACTCGCACTTAGCCTATGCTAAGAATAGACTGAGGGGGTTAAGTGATGTTCCAACCTCAAGTTGCTCCTCCTGGCAATGTTGGTCTACCCAAGAAGCACGTTCCCAAGCTTGTTCGCCTTGGCACTTACTTTGCTTTCTTCAAGAGCTCTCGATGATCCTGTAAGAATCCCACGTTTAGCTTCAATTTGATCCTTCAGTTGACAGACAATTTATTTCAGACACTTTTTTAATGACCCTTGTTCCCCCTTTTGCATTGCTAAAAATTTCTCTAGAGCTCCCTTGGTGTTCCTACCCCTCCGTGTGTCAACTTCCAAATATCCTATCTCCAAACGCGTAGTATATGCCACGAGCTTTCCGACAAGCCCTAGAGCTCAAAAAATGGATTTCGTATGAAAACGTTATGGCCGTTCAGGGTTTAGGGGGTTAAACAGACAAACAGAACCTTTCAGGAGTTTTAATGCATTTTTCTAAGGCCTTTGCGAGTGTGTGAGTATTTGAGAGTGCAAATAAGCCCATCATTAGCCTAAATTTCCAAAAAATTTACCCCTAAATTTTTGCCGAAAATATCTGTCTATCGCGATAGAGGGTGTCTGTCGCGATAGACGGTGTCTGTCGCGATAGACGGTGTCTATCGTGGGTTGGTCTGTCGCGATAGACGGTGTCTGTCGCGATAGACGCTGTCTGTCGTCTGTCGTGGTTTGGTCTGTCGCGATAGACGGTGTCTGTCGCGATAGACGGTGTCTGTCGCGATAGACGCTGTCTGTCGTCTGTCGTGGTTTGCTCTGTCGCGATAGACGGTGTCTGTCGCGATAGACGCTGTCTGTCGTCTGTCGTGGTTTGGTCTGTCGCGATAGACGGTGTCTGTCGCAATAGACGGTGTCTATCGTCTGTCGTGGTTTGGTCTGTCGCGATAGACGGTGTCTGTCGCGATAGACGCTGTCTGTCGTCTGTCGTGGTTTGGTCTGTCGCGATAGACGGTGTCTGTCGCGATAGACGCTGTCTGTCGTCTGTCGTGGTTTGGTCTGTCGCGATAGACGGTGTCTGTCGCGATAGACGGTGTCTATCGTGGGTTGGTCTGTCGCGATAGACGGTGTCTGTCGCGATAGACGCTGTCTGTCGTCTGTCGTGGTTTGGTCTGTCGCGATAGACGGTGTCTGTCGCGATAGACACTGTCTGTCGTCTGTCGTGGTTTGGTCTGTCGCGATAGACGGTGTCTGTCGCGATAGACTGAAAAAATGCAAATTTTTGAGAAACTTCTAGTGATTTAGAGTGCCCTAATGGTGTAGGTTACCGTGCCAAACACGCATTCACAAAATATTAAGTTTTTCTGTCTATCGCGACAGACAGAGGTCGTCGTCTCGGGTCCTGTGCAGAGTCTGTCGTACCTGCGCACGCTGCTAGAGAAGGTGGTACAGCTAGTTCCTGCAACAAAAGCTCAAAAACACGCCAAAAATAGGTAGCATGCAAGCTCTCTCTCGCTCTCTCTCACAATGAAATGAGGGAAATGAGGTGGGGAGTGTAATATGACCAAAAAACTGAAATTTTTGTGGAGATGGAGATGGAGGTGGGAGATGGTGGGGATGATGATGATGATGATGGTGATGCGAAAGTAAGGAAAAAATGAAGAAAAATAAAGAGAAGGAAGGATATTACCTATAACTCCAATGTCTCAACTCGACGTCTTACCATCACAAGCTCGTCCTCGAAGCTCTCTTCCCCGGCAACGGCGCCAAATTTGGTGTCACTCTAGCACAATGGTGAGTACCAACGTGAGAAGATCCACCTCATAATTGTCAATCCGTGGAGACGTGAGGACTAGTATGAAGACTATGAGCAAGTGAAGGCACAAGTGTGTGAGTGAAAAGCACACAAGCATGCACACACATACACACACACGCGCACACAAGGCAAGAACAAGGAACGGAACAATGGAGTTCTTTGCATTAGTCAAAAAGTCTCTTACATAAGCTCAATTCACAAACAATCTAACCTCCAAAATGAGCTCTCTAGCTCTTTTTATAGTTTTCTAATTAGCTTTGGTCTTGTCCAGACCTAGTGTCCGGCCTAGTTAAAAATTAGGTTCTAGAGCCTATTTGAGGGCTCAAACAGAGTCTAAAAATTATGAAAATTGATATGTAGCTAGTTCTAATACTCCTCAAGCTTGAGGACTCCTCGGCTTGCACAAAATGGAGTCTATTCTACCAAAAACGGAATTTACAATGTTTGTGTAGTGATTAAAATCACTTGAGTTGTGAATGGTCCATGGGAAAAAATGATTGGGCCTTGTTGCCGTATTGTGCATGACTCCTCCGTTGCGCTAGTATGCTCTTCATCTGACTTGTATGCCAACAGCATGTAAGCATGTATGTATGCATATGCATGTGCAGTATGTATGAAAATGTATGCATGTGTGTGTATGTTTTAGGTATGTATGTATGCATATACATATGCATTATATGTGTATATGTATCCAGCTCATCATCATATGTATGTGTGTATATGTGTATGTAGGTGTATATGTGCATCTATGTATGCATGTAAGCATGTATGTATGCATATGCATGTGTGTGTATGTATTAGGTATGTATGTATGCATATACATATGCATTATGTATGCATATGTATGCATGCAGGTGTATGTGTGTGTGTGTATGTGTCTCTATGTGTGTGTATGCATACATATGTGTGTATGTCTCTATGTGTCTTTCTATGCATATATATATGTGTGTATGTGTCCATGTGTGTGTATGTGTCCATGTGTGTGTATGTGTGTGTCTATGTGTATGTGTGCATGTGTGTATCTGTATATATATGTGTCTATGCATGTGTATGTATGATTCTAAATGTGTCTGGATGTGTGTATGTGTCTATGTGTGTATGTCTGTATATATGTGTGTGTCTATGTGTGTATATATGTGTGTATCTGTATATATATGTCTATATGCATGTGTATGTGTGTGTGTAAATGTGTGTGGATGTGTGTGTAAGTTTGTATGTGTCTATGTGTGTATGTGTTTGTTTTTATATGTGTGTGTGTGTATCTCTGTGTGTGTAAGTTTGTATGTGAGTATGTGTGTGTGTCTATATGTGTATGTCTGTGTGTATGCATGTGCAAGTGTGTCTATGTATGTGTGTGTGTAAATCTGTGTATATGTGTGTGTATGTGTATATGTGTGTATGTGTATATGTGTGTATGTGTCCATGTGTGTGTATGTATCTATGTGTGTGTATGTGTCTATGTGTGTATGTGTATGCATATGCATGTGCATTATGTATGCATATGTATGCATATGTGTGTGTATGTGTGTGTATGTGTGTGTATATGTGTGTATGTATGTGTATGCATGTAAGTATGTATGTATGTATGCATATGCATGTGCATTATGTATGCATATGTATGCATGTATGTGTATGTGTGTGTATGTCTCTTTATGTGCATGTGTATGCATATATATATGTGTGTATGTGTGTGTGTCTCTCTCTACATGTGTGTGTCCCTCTCTACGTGTGTGTGTGTGTCTATGTGTGTATATGTATCTATGTGTATGTGTGTGTATGCATGTAAGCATGTATGTACGCATATGCATGTGCATTATGTATGCATATGTATGCATGTGTGTGTATGTGTGCGTATGTCTCTCTACATGTGTATGTGTGTATGCATATGTATGCATGTGTGTGTATGTGTGTGTATGCATGTATTTATGTATGTATCCATATGCATATGCATATGCATTATGTGTGTATGTGTCTATGTGTGTATGTGTGTGTGTCTATGTGTGTATGTGTGTGTATGTGTGTGTATGCATGTGTATGTGTGTGTAAATCTGTGTGTATATGTGTCTGTATATGTGTGTGTATGTATTTGTATGTATGTGTATGTGTCTATGTGTATGTATGTGTCTATGTGTGTGTATGTGTATGTGTATGTGTCTATGTGTGTGTATGTGTCTATGTGTGTGTATGTGTATGCATGTATCTATGCATATGCATGTGTATGCATATGTATGCATATGTGTGTGTATGCATGTAAGTATGTATGTATGCATATGTATATGCATTATGTATGCATATGTATATGCATAATGTATGCATATGTATGCATGTATGTGTATTTGTGTGTATGTCTCTCTATGTGTGTGTATGCATATATGTGTGTTTATGTGTGTATGTGTGTGTGTGTCTATGTGTGTATGTGTCTATGTGTGTATGCGTGTATATGTGTGTATGCGTGTATATGTGTGTGTATGCATGTAAGCATGTATGTATGCATATGCATGTATGCGTGTGTATGTGTGTGTATCTATATATATGTGTATGTATGCATGTGTGTGCATGTGTGTAAATGTGTGTGGATGTGTGTGTGTAGGTGTGTGTCTGTGTGTGTATATGTGTGTGTATGTTTGTGTGTGTGTCTATGTGTGTATGTGTGTGTGTATATACGTGTGTGTCTATATATATGTGTCTGTGTGCATGTGTATGTGTGTGTAAATGTGTTTGGATGTGTGTTTGTAAGTGTGTATGTGTCTATGAGTGTGTATGTGTTTATGTCTGTGTATGTGTCTATGTGTGTGTATGTGTCTATGTGTGTATGTGTATGCATGTATGTATGCATATGCATGTGCATTATGTATGCATATGTGTGTGTATGCATTTAAGTATGTATGTATGCATATGCATATGCATTATGTGTGCATGTGTCTATGTGTGTCTATGTGTGTATATGTGTGTGTATATGTGTGTGTATGTGTGTGTGTGTGTATGTGTGTGTATGTGTGTGTATGTGTGTAAATCTATGTGTATATGTGTGTGTATGTGTGTGTGTCTATGTGTGTGTATGTGTCTATGTGTGTGTATGTGTATGCATGTATCTATGCATATGTGTAGAATTCTTCTAGTCATGATCTCTTAATCACATGAACACAACGAAACCTCCAACATATTACATCTCCGAGATGGTCCATCAATTTGTCACTTCTTGTCCACCATAATTGGAGTCATACAACACCATAACAAGACAACACGAAAATCAATGTTCTTGGTAGACGGCTTTGAGTGGAAAATCAAACCAGATCATATCAACTTTCTAAGTGTGTCAGAATGTATGATACTCCAGATTGATGGACCATCTCGGAGATGTATTATGTTGGAGGTTTCATTGTGTTCATGTGATTACAAGATCATGACTGGAGGAATTCTACAAGTGGTATCATATTGATCTTGTGCTGGATGACATGAAATAGAAGCATATTTGAACTCCACATAAGCTTCTTGAAGATTTGCATCCTTCAAGCCATCATCTATCCTTCTTGCCGCATGTTTTTTCGCACCTAGAGACACTAACTTCAGTCATATCAACATCCGACAACGTAGATGCAGAAATATGAAGCAGAACTATGTGCTCTTAAATGATAAGTACATTTGATGAACTTGGATAAAGAAAACGAGTAGAATATGGAAGATCAAGATCTTAGGATGAAGATAATGATGATGATACTCAGATTGAGATGAAGAATATTTGGGAGGAATCTTTTCGTTATTCAACGACATCAAATAGGATCATCCATCGGATTGCGATTGAGATTGAGATTGAGATTGATATTGATATTGAGATTGAGATTGAGATTGAGATTGAGATTGAGATTGAGATTGAGATTGAGATTGTGATTGGGATTGTGATAGCGATTGCACATGTGTAATCATCTCTTTGAGATTGTGATTGTGATTCTATAATCATGAGATTGAGAGTGGGATTGAGAATGAGAATGAGAATGAGAATGAGATTCCAATTTTGTAATCATGTGATTATGATTGTGATTGAGATTGAGATTGTGAGTGAGAGTGTGATTGAGAGTGTGAATGTGAATGAGATTGTGATAGCTCGGGGGTGGTCGGGAGGTCGACGACTCATCAAGAAGCTATTTTTCAAAGCTATTCTATCGAAAAGGATGAGGCTTCATCTTGAAAGCTATCGATTATATATTGCAACATTTGGTTCATGAAGATAAGTTACTATCTTGTATTTGATTTTTCAACTCAGCTTAATTCATTCTTGATCATTCCATTTAATGGCTTGTCTAATTTTTATATTAGAGGTTTCCTTGAATTCATGTAACTAAGAGATCGTGATTGGAGGAATGCTACATATGGTATCAGAGCCAGGTTTCGATCCTAGGACATGTGGGTTATGGGCCCACCACGCTTCCGTTGCGCCTTTGATTATGTAGCATTCCTCCAATCACGATCTCTTAGTTACATATGATCATATCACTTAATAGTAAGGAGATGGCTTCTTGCGTATCAATTTCAAAAGAATCCTAATGCTCACCAAAAATAAATTGGAGCTCCATATGCTTTAAATTCACACAATCCATAGAGTCTCTTTCTCTCTCATGTTTCAATAAATACATAAAATATTTCATTCACACACATACGTTTACAATGTAGAATTTCATCATGAAATGGGAAACTCTACGAGCTCAAATTCTATATAATTTATTAAATTTCAGGCTAAATTCTGGAAAAATATGTACTCACGTGCATCACAAGTTCATTAATCTACACAGATATGTCAGCAACTCTCTATTTCTGATGTCCTATTGTTTACAAAGAATTATTGGCACAAAGTTTCGGGACAACAGATCATTGATATAGTCATGTGGATGCGCATATTCAGAGCAAAGGAGATTGAAGTTCATTCAAAATCAAACAACGTAGATGCAAAAATATGAAGCAAAACTATGTGCTCTAAAATGATAAGTGCATTTGATGAACTTGGATAAAGAAAACGAGTAGAATATGGAAGATCGAGATTTTAGGATGAAGATAATGATGATGACACTCAGATTGAGATGAAGAATATTTGAGAGGAATCTTTTCGTTATTCAACGACATCAAATAGAATCATCCATCAGATTGTGATTGAGATTGAGATTGAGATTGAGATTGAGATTGAGATTGAGATTCTGATTGGGATTGTGATAGCGATTGCACATGTGTAATCCTCTCTTTGAGATTGTGATTTGTTAGATATGCTCAATACTCCATCCTCATGTGACCACAAATGATCCATGGTGCTCTAAGTTGTAAGGTCCCCATTATGAGGAGAAGCCATTATGAAAACCGGGACATTTGTGGAACCCTAATTTCCAAGTTAGATGAGGTCTATGTGTGACCGTTGATGGTTGTAGATGATCTTTGTGAGCCTAGCCGTTAGGTTAGGTAGGGCATAAACTTCCAGGCCATTAGGTTGCTATTTAAGGTGAAAATAAAGGACCTGTGGCGTCGCATAGTTTCCCCATAGAACCTTAATGGGGGGTGCAGAGGGGGGCTTGCCCCCTTCTGCTGGGTCCAGGGGACCTATCCCCCCGGCCCGTAGGGCCGAGACGGTAAGACTTCTGGTCGTGGAGATATTGTCGGATCATATATTTTACCAACTAGTTTGTATCTCCCGACTACATTTATCTATACGGAACCGCCTTGTAAAAGCTATATAAGCACGGCCTAGGTTGAGCTTTATATAGCATTGCGCACTAGTAAGCCCTTCATCTAGAGTCTGTCTAGATCGCCATCTAAGCTCCACAGTGGGAGCGCATGGGTGGACAACACCATCATTGTAACTGCATTACACTCGGCAATCTGAGAATTTGAGTTCTCTATCTCTCAGTCTATGTCTATCTTTGTCTGCGTTTTCTCTCAACTCTGTCTACAGGTCTATTCCCCTATGCTGTTATTTTCTTACATGATTGTGATTCTATAATCATGAGATTGAGAGTGGGATTGAGAATGAGATTCCAATTCTGTAATCATGTGATTATGATTGTGATTGAGATTGAGATTGTGAGTGAGAGTGTGATTGAGAGTTTGAATGTGAATGAGATTGTGATAGCTCGGGGGTGGTCGGGAGGTCGAGGACTCATCAAGAAGCTATTTTTCAAAACTATTCCATCGAAAAGGATGAGGCTTCATCTTCAAAGCTATTGATTATATATTGCAACATTTGGTTCATGAAGATAAGTTACTATCTTGTATTTGATTTTTCAACTCAACTTAATTCATTCTTGATCATTCCATTTAATGGCTTGTCTAATTTTTATATTGGATGTTTCCTTGAATTCATGTAACTAAGAGATCATGATTAGAGGAATGCTACAATATGCATGTGCATTATGTATGCATATGTGTGTATGCATGTAAGTATGTATGTATACATATGCATATGCATATGCATTATGTATGCATATGTATGCATGTATGTGTATGTGTGTGTATGTCTCTCTATGTGTGTGTATGCATATATGTGTGTGTATGTGTGTATGTGTGTGTGTATGTGTTTACGTGTGTGTGTGTGTATGTATATATATGTGTGTATGTGTATGTGTGTATGTGTATGTGTGTATGCATGTGTATGTGTGTATGTGTATGTGTGTATGCATGTGTATGTGTGTGTATGTGTGTGTGTCTATGTGTGTATGTGTGTGTGTGTCTATGTGTGTATGTGTGTGCCTATGCGTGTATATACATGTGTATCTATATATATGTGTCTGTATGCATGTGTGTAAATGTGTGTCAATGTGTGTGTGTGCGTAAGTGTGTATGTGTCTATGTGTGTGTGTATATGTGTGTGTATGTGTATGTGTGTGTGTCTATGTGTGTATGTGTGTGTGTCTATGTGTGTATGCATGTGTCTATGTGCATATATATATATATATATATATATATATATATATATATATATATATATATATATATATATATATATATATATATATATATATATATATATATATATATATATATATATGTGTGTGTGTGTGTGTGTGTGTGTGTGTGTGTGCATGCTTGTGTATGTGTGTGTGTCTATGTGTGTATATGTGTGTGTCTATGCATATGTATGTGTGTGTATGTGTGTGTGTGCACGTACCTAGCTTCAAGGAGTGTGTCGATCTCTCGCTCTCTCTCTCTCTCTCTCTCTCTCTCTCTCTCTTTCTCTCTCTCTCTCTCTCTCTCTCTCTGTCTCTCTCTCTCTCTTTGTGTGTGTGCATCCAAATCCCAGCACGAAATCAAAAATTTCTTTTAACATTCCAGAGTGTTGCTTATGCGATGCTCTGGAACACAGGACGTCACTTATGTGATGCTAAAGCATCATAGCTAGTTTGACAACATCAAAAATAGTGTTGCTAATTAGCGATGCTAATTGCGATGCATAGTTTTAGCGTCGCTTATCGCTTATGCGAGGACAGCTCTTAAAAAAAAAACAGGGCCATCGCTTATGCGACGCTACCGTCGCATAAGTGACGGTTCTTGTTTCTTTTTTCAAGTCCGGGGCATCGCTACGCCCCCCTATTTCTAGTAGTGAGTGTCCAACTGATGTACATTCCAACCATGATGAGCTGCAAGTGCACGGATGCTACGAATAGTAGTCATTCAGCAAGTAGGTGCAAAGGTCTCATCAAAATCAATGCCTCTTTCTTATGCATAGCCCTTTGCAACAAGCCTAGCCTTATACCTGTCAATTGTTCCATCAGGCTTATGCTTCAGCTTGTATACCCTCTTGGTGCTAATGGCCTTCTTGCCGGGAGGAAATTCACATAAAGAGCATGTACCATTTTTCATGATAGCATCATATTCAGATTGCATAGCAGCCATCCAAATTTCAGAATTTTATGCTTCATCAAACAAAACACGCTCGTTCTCATCACAAAGAATAGAGGTAGCCATAGCATAGCAATCTGATACAAAAGAGGCACTATGAGAGCATGAACAAGTATGATACGACAGAGGTGCATCTAATTTGGTGTCATGCAAAGTCTACACCAACCATTTTGGCATAGCTTTTGCCTCCTCAATATCAGCTCTCTCATCAACAAGTGCATCATGCAAATCTGCATCAGAAATGGAATAATCTACATCATCACATGAAACCTATAAAGGCTGAAAAGTTGCCTCATTTGGACTAGCACTATATTGTCCACCTATAAAGAGAGGCAGCAAGGTGTCATACATGTCTTTGGAGCTTAACATATGTCTCCTTAGTACATGAAAGTAATGGCTAAATAAAATCTTCCACAAAAACAAAATCAATGCTAACCAAAATGTGTTTAGTATGTGGATGATATAGATCATAGCCTTTTGCTTTCAAAACTCTACCCAACAAAAATACATTTCACTACTTTATCATCCAATTTTTTGTGATGTTCTTCAAGCACTAATGCATATGCCAAACAACCGAAAACATGGAAATGAGCAATAGATGGCTTGCGACCATGCCAAGCCTCATATGGAGTGATAGATTGTATTGCTTTAGTGGGACACCTGTTAAGTATATATGATGCACACATGACAGCCTCAAGCCAAAAACTATATGGTAAAGGCTAACTCTTGACCATACACCTCGCCATCTCCATGAGTGATTCCTTCTTTCGTTCAACAAATCCATTATGTTGAGGTGTATATGATAGTATACACTGATGTTTTATCCCACGTTCAGCCAGAAATGTATTAAATTTAGAAGACATATATTCCCCCCTCGATCAGAATGGAGGATGCCCATTTTACATGCTAAAAGATTTTCAACCAAAACCAAAAACTATTAGAAGCACATAAACACTTCCAACTTTGCCTTCAATGGATATACCCATGCATGCCTAGAAAAATCATTGATGAAATTCATGAAGTAAAGAAAGTCCCCAAAAGAAGATGTCTGCATAGCACCACAGACATCACTATGAACAAGCTGCAATTTTTGAGTAGCTCGAAGTGAACCATCTTTTGGGAAGGAGGAATGCTGCATTTTGCCCAAAATATAGCCTTTGCATACATGTTCACTGGGTGCCTCAAGCTTTTGCAGTGAAGATACCATTTCATATTTCTGCAGGTGTAGCAAACATGCAAAATTCAGATGACCAAAGCGTGCATGCCCAAGCTTTGCATATGATATAGCCTAAGAATCATGTATTGCACATGCTAGATCATTCACAGATCTTTCATATTCTATGAGCTTATAGAGCCCATGACATAAAATGCTAGAAGCAATAATGACATCACCATTTGATAGATTATGAACTACACATCTATCATCAAAAAATTTCCCAACCAAACCAATCTTGGCTAATGCAGAAACTGATAACATATTTTTCTTGATCCCTGACACAAATAAAGCATTTGACAATGTAGGGCAGGCTCAAGTGAAGTGAAAAAACTACGTTGCGAGGTAATATGTTTGGTTGCCTAACTATCAAAGCACCAAACATCCGAGTCTAATGCAGACATACACTGGTCATGAGAAGATGGGTCAAAACCAGGAACAATAGTAAATGCCCATTCCTCATTTTGCACAAGATTAGCACACTCTCCTTTCGGTGTAGAGGCCTCTGCAACAACCATTCCAACCTCTTTTTTCTTTGCCTCTTTTGCAGATAGGTTTGGAAAATTGTTTATGATGTGATTGTTTCTTTTACAGTACTTACAAAAGAATGTCCGCTTTTTTTATTTCTTCTCATCTTTGTCTTCGTTCTTCAAATGTGTAGCATTTGCAGATTTCTTCTTACTAGTAGATGAGCTCTATTTACCTTTGCGCTTTTAACTAGCCAAGAAAGCTTGATCTGCAACACGCATAACGGAACTGTTCTGCATAGACTAATCTTTTTGAAAAATAGAAGAGAGACTAACTCCTCAAATGTCAATGCATTTGGATTGCCTTTCATCATCAAACAAAGAGTAGAAGCAAAACTCTGAAATGAATCAGGAAGACCTTTTAGAACAGTCTATACAAGTGATCTATCTAGTATAACTTGTCATTAGCAAAAATCAAGTATTCCTTCAAGTCTTTGATCTTTGTCAGAAAGTTGTCCATAGAATCACCTTCATTCATATGCTCACTCTCCAACTATTTTCGGAGGTAAGAAACACGAGCCTCATTCCTAGCCTAGTACAATGTGGTAAGTATATCCCAAGCATCCTTAACTGTTCTGCAAGAGCGAATGTGAGGAATAATGGCACGTTTGCCTGACAAGGCTATCAACGCATGTGCCTGAGCATCTCTGCCATCCCAACAAATTTTCTCTATAGTAGGTGCAATAGAATCTGTAGCACGAATAAGAACATGAAGGATATTTTCATCTTCAACACCATTTGCATCAGCTTCAGTACCCGTATTTGGAGGTGTAATAGGATGTTTTTCAACACCCTACACAATATTCCATAGTCCTTTTGCAACCAATACATGACGAATCATATAAGTCCACAATGTTTGGATGGATAGGTTGGAGATGGTTGGATACACTCCTGAGATGGATAGGTGATGCACAAAACCTGCTCTACACCTGCCAATGTGACTTCAAAGAAGCTTATTAGACCCCTTTGGCTCTTCAAATATGTATTTAGAACTTATCCTCTATGAGGAGATGGTTGGATACACTCCTGAGATGGATAGGTGTTGCACAAAACCTGCTCTACACTTGCCAATGTGACTTCAGAGAACCTTAGTAGACCCCTTTGGCTCTTCAAATATGTATTTAGAAACAGTATGTGCTTTCAAGCATCATCCTCAAATGTTTTTTCCAAAACAGATAACTTGTAAGTGCTAGAGTTGAGAGAGAACTTTCTATTTTGAGACTATAGGTACTCAGAGTTTTGCTTCGAGCTCACAATCTGGTATGAATTGACCAGAGAGCTTTTGCATACATGTAAATAAAGTTTTTATCTAACTAAGACAAGTTACCTCATGAATTTAGAGTGACTATATTGAGCAATAAGTTTAACAGCATTAGGGGGTCATCCAGATATTCTAGGAGCAAGAAGACATGCAGACATGGGTTGCTTCATAAATAGATATCTCGAGATCTACTGAACCAAAAATAATGAAATTTTTTAGGCATAAACTAAATACTTTACTCTAACTATACCAAGTTAAAATGCATTAAATGATGGAGTATACGCAGAGAAATTGCTTCTACAAAATCATTGAAATGTTGAGAAGTAGATAGTGAGCAGTACACAGAAATGATCATGAAGAAATCTATCAATTAGTAAATGATAATGCACATATGATACATGGGAAATGTAGAGCACCACTCTTATAGTAGTAGAGCTCAATGTATGCCCAAATTAGCAACTCAATAGCTCTCCAGTGTAGCTCATTATCTCGCGACTAGAAAGGGGTGTATTTATACATGTATACGTGTTTTGAATTTTGAATCTTCTCACACCTAAAAGAGTTCCTACACTTTAGAAGTGATTAAAATGATTCTCTCAACCATGAAGGCGTGGGCCTACCTTCTCCTACATTCACAAGATTCTTTTACTTTATGCCTTTACCATTTATCTATGGTAACAAAGTGCAAAATATAAGCTAGTGTTCCCACATAAATCGTCATGTGAGTTGGGCTAGAGTGAAGTATACTCCTCATGGATTTGGCTAATCACTTAAGCTTGCCAAATGTACCAACAGCTCTCCCTCAAGCCTAAGATGCTTGAGTCTTTAGTTCTTTGTAATCTCCTGCAAACCAATCATAGATTTGAACCTGCTTAGTTTGGTGCCATCTAATGCTTTTGGCATCAGGTCTCCACATTGTTGACGTGTAGATACATATGAAATTTGTATCTCCTTGCTAATTATCTTCACTCTGACATAATGGTAGTGTACTTTAATGTGTTTGGTCCTTGCATGGTAGATAGGATTTAGTAACAAGGTGCAATGATCTGATATTGTCTCTAAATATATGAGGAGTTGAGGTATTCAACCCTAAATTAGAGTATAGAGTCTTCATCCACATAGCTTCTTGAGTTGCATTGGCAAGATCTTTGTATTCAGCTTTAGTGGATGAAAGAGCAACTGTAGGTTGCTTCTTTGATGACCAAGAAATCAAATTGGAACCTGCAAATGTGAGGTAGCCTGAGGTGCTTCTCCTATCATCTTACCTGCTCAATCTGCCTCAGAGAAAAATTTGATATCTAAATCAGAGATATAGGGATAGTACAACCCTTCATCAATTGTACCCGTCGGGTATTTCAAGATTCTTTTGGCTGCTTCCATGTGGGGCTTCCTTGGAGTATGCATAAATTGGCTTATCACATTGACTCCATAGCATATATCAACCCTAGTTAGGGTAGCATAATTTAAATTCCCTACAAGACTTTGATAGCTAGTTACATCTTCAATTAGGTTACCTTCATGTGCACTTAACTTGTGATTTACCTCCATTGGAGTACCTGCAGCCTTTGTGTTTTCCATTTTGAATTTGGAAAGCATGTATCTGATGTACTTCCTTTGAGTTAAGAACATACCACCTTCTGCATATACTCCTTCCAATCCTAGGAAGTAAGCGAGTAGACCAAGATCACTGATTTTGAACTCTTCCTTCAACTGTGTTTATCTTCTTGGCTCCATCTGCATCATTACTTGTAATGATTATTTCATCTACATACACATAGAGATGTATGACCTCTGAATGGTGCCTCTTTATAAAGAGGGAAGGATCTCCTTTGCTTACCATAAATCCTTTGTCCAGCAAGTAGGTAACGAACCTGTGATTCCAAGCCCTAGGGGCTTGCTTCAAGCCATACAAGGGTTTCTTCAACCTGCATACATATTCTAGATATGATTTGTCTTCAAATCCAAGGGGTTGTGCCATGTGAAATTCTTCTGAAATCCAACCATTAAGAAAAGCATTTTTAACATCCATTTGGTAAATATTCTAGTTTCTTGAAGATGCTACACTCATAAGTACTCTGATGGTAGGCATCTTTGCCATAGGAGAAAAGGTTTCTTCATAATCTATACCTTGGGTTTGAGCAAACCCTTTTGCCACAAGCCTTGCTTTGTACCTTTCTATTCATCCATCTAAGTTCTCCTTTACCTTATAAATCCATCTAGATCCAATGACCTTCATGGATGGTTTCTTGGGAACCAATTCCCAAGTGTGATTTTCTTAAAGGGCTTCAATTTCTTCTTCCACACCTTCTTTCCATTCTAATTGCTTCTTGGCTTCCTCAAATGTTGATGGTTCTTCTGAATCTGCATCCTGATCAATGTAAATTGAATGCTTATTGACTAAGGATATGTCATATCCATACCTTTCTGGCTTCTTCTTCTCCCTAGTTGACCTTCTTATGGTTTGTTAAGATGATTCTACAACATCCCTCAAGTCCTTTATCTTCTCTTTACCTTTATTGTTCCAAGCTTTGATGTTACTTCTTGGTGTCTTTTGATAATCTTCAGAATCAGCTAAATCTTCATGTAGGTGATCATTCACCTTCTGCAATGCTGGAAAGTCCTCCTCAAGATCATAGAGTAGCTTGACTTTCCTGCAATCATATTCAAACCAAGAATTGTTCTCATCACAGACAATATCTCTACTAACCAAAAAACGTTTATTACTAGGGTTATAAATCTATAACCTTTTTTATTAAGATCATAACCAATGAATATACACTTTTGTACCTTTGGATCCATCTTGCCTCTGATTTGTGAAGGTGTGTGTGCATATGCAATGCAACCAAAAATCCTAAAATGATCCAGGCTAGTTCTTCTTCCATTCCATGCTTCATATGGAGTCATTCCATCCAATGCTTTGATGGAAGCATATTGATTAGGTAGGTGGCTATGGATACGGCCTCTGCCCATAGGTAGTTTGGTAATCTTTTCTCATTCAACATTCACCTTGCAACTTCTATTATGGTTCTATTCCTCCTTTCTGCTACTCCATTTTGCTCTGGAGTATAACTTTTTGTAATCTCTCTTTTGATACCCCTATCTTGGAGATAGGCATCGAATTCATGGGACAAGTACTCTCCCCCTCCATCTGACCTTAGCCTCTTCAACGTTTTACCTATTTGGTTCTCAACAAGTGCAAGATACTTTTTGAAACAATTGAATACTTCATCCTTATGCTTCATAAAATAGAGTATTGTCCATCTGCTACAATCATGAATGAAAGACACATAATACCTTGATCCAGAGATAGATGGATCCTTGCTTGGTCCCCATACATCTGTATGGACTAGCTCCAATAGGTCGCCATGGACGTATCCATTCTTGGTGAATGGTTGTCTATGAGATTTTCCAAATTGACAAGCATTGCATTTGTAAATCATATGTTGCTTGGAGATATTTGGTAGGCCAAGCACACTTTAATCCCTATTGATTTGTCTCAAGGCTCTTTCTCCTATATGAGCTAGCCTTTTGTGCCACATTTCCAATTCTGATAATGTTTGATTCCCATAGTTGAATAATGCAATGTTCCTAGTGTCTTGAAGTTCAAAAGTAAACAATCTACCCGATTTTTCTCCCTTTGCTATTCTCTTGAATCCTTGATGTGGATCCTCAACAAATGCTCCATACTTTGCAAATCTGACCTGCAAACCTTTCTCCACAATCTCGCTAACACTTATGAGATTCTTTGTTATAGTAGGCACATACAATATCTTGCTTAATAGGTGCGTTTTCACATTTCCAATCTTCTCTACTGGATGCCTTGTGTCATCTCCTTTGGACTTCATGCCTATTTCTTGGATCTTCCAAGTAATGCTACATTGCCTGCAACATGGTTTGAGCAACCTGAGTCTATGTAGAAAACATGTTCATCCATTTTACCTTGCTTCATAGTCATATTCATCAGAAGTAGTGAATCGTCTTGAGCTTGATCATCTGCATAGTTTTTGTAGTTTCTCCTTCCTCTATATCCTCCTTGATAATTGTTGTTGTTGTATGAATTATTGTTGTAACTATTGTTGTTGTTGAATCTACCTCTTGAGCTTCCATATCCACCTCTGCCATAGCCTCTTCCTCTTTGATTCATTGGATTCCTGAAACAATTCTCAGTAATGTGGTTAGTCAAGCCACATATGGCACATGGAGAAGAGCTTTGTGATCTCCCCCTGCCTTGTCTTCCTCCTCTGCCTCTTCCTCTTGAGCCTCTACCTCTACCTGCAAAGTTTGTTTGAGAGGTACTTGCTTCATCATCAGACTTTTTGCCTTTGCTTTTACCATCTTTATTTTTGTTCTTATCTGTGTATAAGGTAGAGGATTGATTACCTTTAGAGTTGTCTCCATTCTTAGTAAGCTTTGCCTCATGTGTGAATAATTGTCTCATGACTGTGTTGAAATTAGGGACCTGCATATCCATGTATAGGTCCATGGCTATGGTGAATGCTTCCCATTTGTCATTTGCCTCCATTCCATTAATCACTTGTCTCACTATTTGCTCTTCATCTATGACTTCTCCAATGCTCCCAAGTTGGTCAACTAGATCCTTCATCTTGGTGACAAAGTCAGTCACACTTTGCTTGGGCATCTTCTTGAGTGTTGTAAACTCCATCCATAGTTGATTCTTCCTGGCTTTTGTGCTTGATGAAAAAAATGATTCAAGTGCATTCCATGTCTCTTATGAAGTTTTGTAGCTATTGATGTGTGTAAGTTAAAATCAAAGATTGAGTTAAGAATGTAAGACCTCGCTAGAGCATCCTTTGAGCACCATGTGGTTAACCTCTCTTGCTCTTCAAGCATAGTACAAACGAGAGAATTAATTCGGGAATTAATCGTTTAGTTCGTTTAGTTTGTTCAAGCCCAAAATAAAATTTGAGAATTTTATCCATCTAGAGAAATTTTTTTGTTTCTACATATAAATTATATATATCTATCTATCTATATATATATATATATATATATATATATATATATATATATATATATATATATATATATATATATATGTGTGTGTGTGTGTGTGTGTGTGTGTGTGTGTAACCCTTGAGTAATTGGAAGAAGAGAATAGACCTTTAAGCACCCACTTAGAACTGCATCAACCATCCTAACACCCTCTAAGTCAAGTGCATCTTGATTATTTGAACTCACACCCAACTTTGCTCACTACTCAAGCTCTTGCCTAATGGAAGTCTCTATTCATCTTTGTCTCATGTCCACTATTGTAATTGTATTTCCTTATGGAGGCAAGCCTTCCTCTTCTTATCTTCTAATACTTCTACCTTCAATTATGATAGACCTACATGGGTGGCCCCCCAATATTTTAAAAAGGCACCAAAGTACATAACTAATTGCATAGGACCACCATGCCTCATATTATTACCTAGGTCAACAAGATAGAAGAGACTAACACTCCTTTACTTCGATGAAACAAGTGATAAGATAGAAGGAAGTAACACTCCTTTACTTCAGTGAAACAAGAGTCAAGTCAGACACAAAAGCTTGAAAAAGTGCCAAAAATTACACACATAAACAGAAGGCACATGAGTAGAGTGCTAAATAATAAATGTAAGCAATGATCAAAAGTTACACACGTGCGAAAAGGCATGGACAAATACTTGATGTCTCAAAACGCCTTGAAAGGGGCAAAAGGAGAAGTAAGATAAAGTTCACAAGTATTTTTAAGGGACAAGAAAAAAAGAAAAGTAGACCTATTAAAGTTTATTAAAAAAAAGTGATAAAATTCGTGCATCACGAATTAAATCGTGATGCAAATTTTAAGAATCTTATTTCGACCAAAAATTCGTGAATTTTTTCAACTATGTCTTCAAGTGTTTGTTGTCCTTTGCTTCTGAGGATTTGCATCATCTCATCTCCAGAAATGTAACCATAGAGGTTTCTCCCTTGAAGGTATGCTTCCATTATCAATGAACACGCTGGGTAATTGCTTCGATCCAATTTGTAAATGGGTGATGGAAATCCATCTCCCATGTTGAGTTGTTGTTGCTCTGATACCACTATGAGGAGATGGTTGGATACACTCCAGAGATGGACTGGTGTTGCACAAAACCTGCTCTACACCTGCCAATGTGACTTCAGAGAACCTTAGTAGACCCATTTGGCTCTTCAAATATGTATTTAGACCCCCTATGTGCTTTGAAGCATCATCCTCAAATGTTTGTGCCAAAATAGATAGGTTGCAAGTGCTAGAGTTGAGAGAGAACTTTCTATTTTGAGATTGTAAGTACTCAGTATTTTGTTCAGAGCTCACAACTTGGTATGAATTAACCATAGAGCTTTTGCACACATCTAATTGAAGTATTTAGCTAACTAACACAAGTTATTTTGTGAATTTAGAGTGACCATACAGTGAGCAATAAGTTTAACAACCTTAGGGAGTCATCTCAATATTTCAAAAGCAAGAAGTCATGCAAACATGGGTTGCTTCATAAACAGATGTCCCGAGATTCATGAAATAAAAAATAATGAAATTTTGTAGGCATAAACTAGACACTCCACTCTAACTATAAAAACTTAAAATGCATGAAATGATGGTATATCTAGAGAACTTGCTTCTACGAAATCACTGAAAATGTTGAGAAGTAGACAATGAGCAGTACACAGAAATGATCATGAAGAAATCTATGAATTAGTAAATGATAATGCACATATGATACATGGGAAATGTAGAGGACCACTCTTACAGTAGTAGAGCTCAAGGTACACCCAAAGTAGCAGCTCAATAGCTCTCCATTGTAGCTCATTATCCCATGACTAGAAAGGGGTGTATTTATACATGTGTATGTGTTTTGAATTTTGAATCTTCTCACACCTAAAGGTGTTCCTACACTTTAGGAGTGATTACAATGATTCTCTCAACCACCAAGTCATGGGCTTGGCTTTTTCTACATTCATGAGATTCTTCTACTTTATGCCTTTACCATTTATCTATGCTAACAAAGTGAAAAATATAAGCTAGGGTTTCCACATAACTCCTCATGTGAGTTAGGCTAGAGTGAAGTATAGTCATCATGGGTTTGGCTAAGCACTTAGGCTTGCAAAATCTACCAACATCCTGAACAGCCAACATACAAAATATATCATCGCTTTCAACCATGGCCACTGACTAAAATACCCTGATGCAAAAAATGATTGTATTTGAAAAAGTTGAACAGAACTACCCTGATGAGTTATGCTAAACCTATAGCAGACTTTGAGACTCTTATGCTGGCGAACCGAAACTTGTATATATCTTTGGCAGAAAAAGATGAAATAGACTGCATAAGCACTTGAATAGTGCATTCAGAGGCCAAAAAAAAGCTGAGATCACAATTTTGGCACCACATAGCGAAGTTGTTTTGATCTCCTTGTCACCCTGAGTATGCTCACCAAATTTCGTGCGATTTTGAGACTATGACCAGAGGGGTGTCAACGATGCCCTAGATGAAGCGGCGACCTGCTTTGATACCAATTGTTGGAGTTCGAGGTCTGAAGAAGCACGCAAACAACACAAGGAAGAAGAAGAAGCTTGGAGCACAACACACAATACTAAATGTATTAATAGTAGAATACAATGATAAGTTACCCATTAGGGCAGTAGGCATACATACAAGCCGGGGGAAAAAGCCTCCTAAAGAGGGAAAAAAAAGTGCCCCATCGGTCCTAGAGTGTTCACATGCATCACTACCTAAATATATCAATAGACTTCATCAACAAAAATCAAATGTTCCTTCAAATCTTTGATCTTTGTCAAAAAACTGTCTATGGAGTCTCCTTCATTCATGTGCTCACTCTCCAACTATTTTCGGAGGTAAGCAACACGAGCCTCATTCCTTGCCTGGTATAAAGTGGTAAGTGTATCCCAAGCATCCTTCAATGTTCTGCAAGAGCAAATGTGAGGAATAATGGCACATTTGACAAACAAGGCTATCAATGCATGTGCCTGGGAATCTCTGCCATACCAACAAATTTTCTTTACAGTAGGTGCAGGTGGAACTGCAACACAAACAGGAACATGAAGAATATCACCATCTTCAATGCCATCTGCATCACCTTCAAAAATTGTATTTGTAGTTGAAATAAGATGTTTTCAATGCCCTACACAATATTCCATGGTCCTTTTGCAACCAATACATGACACATCATATAAGCCCACAATGGGTAATTGATACCGCCCAGCTTATCCTCAACAACCAAGATACGGAATACATCACTGTTTTTAGCCATGGCCACTAACTAAAATACCCTGATGTAGAAAAATGAATGTATCTAAAAAAGTTGAATGGAACTACCTTGAGGAGTTCCGCTAAACATGTAGCAGACTTCGAGGTGCTTATATTGTTGGACCGAAACTTGTATATATCTTTGGCACAAAAAGATGAACTTTCCTACAGAAGCACTGTGATAGTGCATTCGAAGGTTGAAATGAGCTCAGGTGGCGATTTCAGCACCACAGAGCAAAGCACGTTTGATCCCCTAATCACCTTGATTATGTACACCAAATTTCGTGCGATTCTGACACTATGTCCAAAGAGGTGTCGATGATGCTCTAGATAAAGTGACGACCTAGTCTGATACCAATTATTTGAGTTCAAGGTCTAGGGAAGCATGCAAACATCACAAGGAAGAAGAAGAAGCTTGGAGCACAACACACAATACTGAATGTATTACCGCTAGAATGTACAAAGATAAGTAACCCGTTAGGGCAAGAGGCGTATATACAAGTCGAGGGAAAAATACCCATAAAGAGGAAAAAAGTGCCCTAGCAGTCCTACTATCTTCACACACATCACTACCTAAATATATCAACATTTCCAATGTCCCACAAGTAAAGGACTATTTAAAATGGTAAATGATATTACTATCTACTTCAGATTAAAGATCTCATTGGCAAATCAATTATTCTCTTTTCAGATTACTCATTATGTCAAAAGATATCTGGTTCAGACATAAACTAGCTCTATTATCAAGTGACATAAAAAATGATCTTTTAGAGTATATATGAACCAAGGAGACAATCTTTGAGATTAAGTCTTGTCATGTTCAATTAGAATTGAGACTTGGTAAGTTCAAATTTCATTGTGATATGAGCACTAGACATGCTTTACAATAGAAATCACACGTAGAAGTCTAAAGAAGTAATAGACTTTACTTGATTAGACTAAAAACTCTTAAGGAGGGGACAAAATCTCCAAGAACTTGTATCTTATGCCTTAAAAAGACCAATCAAGGTATTGCAAGGTAAAAGATATGCAAGAACATTGAAGCACTTCGTCATATTCTAGTGCTTCATCCATCTTTCATTACATCTTCCAACTAGATGAAGTTCTCAAGATTTGGGAGTTCTCAGATAACCGCAATGCTAGAGAAGAATTTCATACACCATAAGGATTGTATGAATCCTAAGTGGGTTAGGAAAAGAAGTTGGATGAGCTATAAAGCATAATCCAAAAGATATCTTGATGCTTCATGGGGATAACATAACATATGTTATGAATTCCAATAATATGGACCTAAGAAAAATGGTTTCCTATATGAAGCATAATATCTAGATACCCAAGTAAAACCCATGGGTAAAGCTTTGGACATGAAGGGATCTATTCGAGAAAGACCTACTCTTATCTGTTATTTTGGCGAAAGAAGAGAAAATATGCCAAAAGACCCAAAAAGGGCAAAGATCAAGTCAAAATTTAAGTTTGATAAGATCAATTACACCACATTAAATGGTTAACCAATTATTTAAGTAAGATTAGTTGTGATGTATCCAAGCCCCTTAATCCTTGCTCTCGTAATTTGATACGTAGTAGATAGATAGAATTAAAAAGGAAAGAGAAGGTGAGAAAGTACAGAAACATAGTTATGTGGATTGAATGAAGAATGCACTGGTAGGGATAGTGGGTATTCAATCCCATTGAGTACTTTTCTTGGTGGCCAGAAGAAAAAGGGACTCATGATCCAATGCAATACCTTTAGAAGATAATTTCTAGGAATAGGAATCTTCTTCAGTTATCCTCTTAAAGGGAAGAAGAATACCTCCAACAAGATACTAAAGGTTCTATCTCTCAACTTCATAGAGAGTTAGAAATAAAGAGAGGATCAACTTCTCGTAATTTCAAGGTAAACTGCAAAGGTTGAAGTTCTAAAAACTTTATCTGAAAGCTATGACTTGGAATTCAAGGAACATAAAGATGATCTTAGGCCAAGAAAGAATGTTGATAAGGATCATCTTTTGGATACTTGATAGTTCAAGTCAACGAGAAGAATTAGAGAGATCTGGTTATGATGTCAATATAAGACATCTTAGAACATATCTAAAATATAAAGGAAAGAATTCTAGAAGGATCAAGAAAACCTTTAAGGTTTTAGATCCAACTAAAGATCCATAAGATTCAGTATTGAAGAAATGGTTGGAATAATCTATTCCTACTCGTGACCTTAAAGATAGCATGATCATTTACACTCTGAGTTACCATCTAGGGGCATACTCATAAAGATCTTAATCTTTTTGAAAGAACAAGTAAAATAGATTTCAACCAATTGGAGTCTTCAATAGTTAGATTGATCCCTATGGGTTTTAGTTTCTCAAAGTGGATGCTCAAAACTACGTAAAGTTTGGAAAGAATATTGAACCCACTTTTAGTAAGATATTCAAATCCTCTCCAAAGTAAAGAAGATGTTATATCCTCTTAAAACTAGATAATTCACCTATACCATTCTATTGGTTAGGTAGGGATTATAAAATGAAATTCCCCTCTACTTAGATTTATTAGAGGCGAATTTCAAACAAGAAAATCAACCCATTTCACTAAAAGTATAGAGCATTTATACATCAAAGAGGAAGTTATTTCGGCAAGGATTATGCAATATTCATCTTCCTCTTAGAACAAGTTGGATTTTGCCTTAAGAGATGAATTTGATAAGGAAACCTTAAGAAGCATTCATCTATTTTGCTAGGTTCATGCACAAGTGGTGAAAATTAGAGATGGACCAAGATAGCAATTTAGTTGAAGTCACTTTGAATCCACCTAATTCACATGTTTGATCTATGGAGACCTAGATGGAACATGGCTTAAACAAGGAAATATCCAGAAATGTTCTCTCCTACCCTTTTCATTCTTTCCATACTTTGCATGCAACTCAGTTCTTTTTCATATGCAAAACTAGATGGATCTTTGAATGATTGGGGCAAAGAATCAGACCACACATGGATTCTCCTCTTTCAAAATTTAGTCGGGATAGAAATCACCCTTTTGAATAAAGAGGTGAATTAGAGAGATGAAGGCCAAGATCCTTGAAATTGATCATGGGGCATAGGGGAATAGCCCAAGTTATATATCTCCACTCATTTCCAAGGACCAAAATGCTTTTAAGGGGGGGAGAACGTTATATAGTCATATGGGACTACGGGGTAGAACCCTTGGGTTTCTAAGTGTGAAACCCTTGAGATTTATGGTTTATTTACCCCTTTTAGATGGGTCTTGAACCTTAGGGCTAATTCTCTAAGGTTGAGTACCTTAGGCTTGATTGGAAGCTTCTCATAGCCACTTGATTTGTACATGAGAGCTTGGAGAGTCTTCTTTTAGAAGCCATGTGATTTCATGTGACTTCCTAAGCTTAGAAACCATGTAAACACCCTAGGAACCCATGTGATGGAAGGTAAATGTGTTCCCTTGAAAGGGACTTACCCCCTTGGACTTGGAGCTATATATTGGGGGGCTTCGTTGGGTGGAAAATGCATCTCTCCCCCTAGAGTGGTCTAGCTACATAGTTTCAAAGTTGATTGTTGTGAACGCTATGGAGTCCTTCCACAATAGACTCCATTCAACTTGGAGTCATAGAGGGTCACACTTAAGTTTGACCATCTTGAAATCAAAAGAGTGAAAAGTAAAACCTTAGTTTGAACAAAACCTGCAACACCATGCATGGCATTTCTTGAATCTTAGATTTGAGAGGGTTCATAGTGTTTCAAAGGTAAATGAGCTTCATTTTCTTCATTTTCATTATTTTCTTGATTTTTTTTGCCCTCTCACTGACTCCCTTGTTGATGTATGAAACACCACAAGAAATGAATTAATGTGACACTAGAACACCTCTATGCTCACCATTAACTCATTGCCACTCCAAACTTTGAGAAATGATAGCCTAAAGTGAGAACTTTGCTTCTACAGAAATTCCTAGTCACCGAAATGACATACCTTCCGTATTTTGCTAATTTCGCCTAGCTCAAGTACTATTTCTCCATGAAATTTTATAGGCTAAAACTAGAAGAGTAGAGCTTTCCAACAAGCTATCATATGCATCAAACGGATCTCTAGAACTCAAGTTATGGCTCTCACAAGATGACCCTGTATGAGCTTCCAAAATTGGAAACATTGCCTGTTTTAGTATTCCTGGTGTCCAAAAATAAAAAATTCGATGCCTGGCATCGAATTTCAGTCCAAGTCGATGCCGGGCATTGACT
Source organism: Ceratopteris richardii (assembly GCA_020310875.1). Taxonomy (NCBI): domain Eukaryota; kingdom Viridiplantae; phylum Streptophyta; class Polypodiopsida; order Polypodiales; family Pteridaceae; genus Ceratopteris; species Ceratopteris richardii. The sequence continues at coordinate 86,398,748 of CM035441.1, read as the reverse complement.
TTGGGCTTTTTTTTGGCTATTTTTCTGCACCAGAAACACTCTATTTTACACACACATGAAGAAGATGACTTATATGCTAGAAGTCGATGCCGGGCATCCATTTTATGTTGGAACTTGATGCCAGGCATCGAGTTGCTCCACAAACTTCATGTTTTTAAAAGATTCAACAACAGTTAACACACAGAGAATGGAAATAATGACTTATCAGCCAAGATTCAATGCCAGGCATCGAATTGCTCAGAAAACTTGAACTTTTGAATTCATCACACAGTAGGTAAGCATGGAGATGATGGAGAGAGACTCATACACAGAACTTTACTCAGTTCTTTCTCATAACTATAAAAAACTCAGAAGTTTTTACAGTTGCTTTCTCACTCAGAGAAGCACGACTATACACAGTCGTATAAAATGAACTTCTTCTTCTACTTCTTCTTTCTCTCTCTCTCCGCGTCAGTTGATACAAACTAACTTATATAGATTTTCGTATTCTCGTGATTTTTAAAAAACTTCTAGAACTAAAGTGAACTAACTTTACAAATATAATACATTTGTGAATTTGTCCCTTCACATAGGCATGGGGTTTTCTTCCTAAGATTTGACCTTCAAATATATGTCCAATTAGTGAGTGTTTCTCCAACAGCTCCCCCTCAATCACTAATTGACATTCCCTGTTTCTTCATATCATCTTCTTTTCTTTTACTCCTGCCATGCTTTTGAATCTGCTGGTCTTCACACCATCCAAGCTCTTTGTCATTATGTCTGCTAACTGATCTTTAGTAGAAATGTACTCCACTTCAATCTCCTTCTCCATTACCTTTTCTCTGAGAAAATGATAATGTATCTCTATGTGCTTTGTCCTTGCATGAAATACTCGATTTGCTGCAAGATAAAGTGAACTCATATTATCTCCATGTATTGTAGGTGTACCTTGATCAATGCCTAAGCTCTTGAACAATGTCTGCATCCATATGACTTCCTTAGCTGCTTCCACAAGTCCTTTGTACTCTGCTTCAGTTGATGATAATGCTACTGTATGTTGTTTCTTTGAACACCAACTTACAAGCTTATCACCAATATATATCATGTAACCATGAGTTGATCTTCTGTCATCTTGATTACCTGCCCAATCTGAATCACTATAGGCTCTCAACTTCAAATCTGATGTAAAAGGATAATATAATCCTTCCTTTATAGTTCCTTTGATATATCTGAGAACTCTTTGACCTGCAATCCAATGTGGGTCCTTTGGACAATGCATGAATTGTGACAAAACTCCCACTGCATAACTAAGATCAGGTCTTGTTAGTGTAGCATAAATCAAACTACCCACAAGAGATTGATACTTCCTCATATCTTTGTAGTCTGCACCATCATATTTACTGAGCTTGTGATTAACTTCAAGTGGAGTTGAAGCTTCTCTGCAATTTTCCATATCAAACTTCTTCAACAAGTTCAGAAGATACCTTTCTTGTGACACATATATGCCATGATCTGTATAAGTAACTTCCATTCCAAGAAAGTATGATAACTTTCCTAGGTCACTGATCTTGAATTCTTTTTCAAGCAATCTCTTTACCTCCTTGATTCCTTCATCTGAAGTACCTGTGATTATAATGTCATCTACATAAATACAAATGTAGATTATACCTTCCTCTGTTCTTTTGATAAGTAGACTTGAATCTGCTTTTGAACTTTGATATCCAAGATCATTGAGATACTTCATCAGTCTATAGTTCCAAGCTCTTGGAGCTTGCTTCAATCCATACAATGCTCTTCTCAACCTGCAAACAAAATTTGGATACCTGGAATCTATAAACCCTTGAGGTTGTTCCATGTATACCTCATCTGATATGTATCCATTCAAGAATGCATTTTTTATATCCAATTGACTTAGAGTCCATTCTTTTGAAGCTGCAATAGCAATGATTGTCCTTATAGTTGACAGCTTAGCTACGGGACTGAATGTCTCATCATAATCTATGCCATAGGTCTGGGCATAGCCTTTCACCACCAATCTAGCTTTGTATCTGGCTATACTTCCATCTGCAAGCTTCTTCACTTTATAAACCCATTTATTTCCAATTACTTTCTTACCATTTGGTTTAGAAACAAGTTCCCATGTCTTGTTCTCCTCCAGTGCATTGAACTCTTCCTTCATTGCTTCTTCCCATTGCTTCTTACCTTTAGCTTCATCATAGTTCTGAGGTTCTTCATCATCTTTGACCATATATGCATAGTTCTTCTGAGTTATGTAAGAAGTATCATAAGAATACCTTTCTGGTTGTCTTCTAGTCCTGCTTGACCTTCTTGGTTCACATTCTTCATAAGTGTCTAGATACACCTCTTCATCAAATATAGGAGCTTCTTCATTTCTTCTTGTTAATCCACTTGTGGATGTACTTGCTTGCATATAGTCTTCATCTCTATTTACCTGCACAATTGATTTTCCTTTCTCACATCTTCTTACCTCTTTTTCAAATTCTTCAGTTGTATGACTTTGATCTGCATACCAACTTTTCTGTTCATCAAATGTAACATCTCTAGAAACAAGAAATTGTTTTGTTAGAGGATTCCACAACCTGTAACCCATCTGCTTTTCATCATAACCAATGAACACATATTTTTCTGCCTTTGGTTCAAGTTTATGCCTAAGCTGTGATGGCACATAAGCATATGCAATTGATCCAAACACTCTACAATGATCTAGTGTTGGTTTCTTACCCCACCAAGCTTCATATGGAGTCATACCATTGAGAGCTGCACATGGTAATCTATTCACAAGATATGTAGCTGTATTTACAGCTTCAGCCCAAAGATAATTTGGACAATTCTTCTCCTTCAACATAGCTCTAGCAAACTCAACCAAAGTCCTGTTCCTTCTTTCTGCTACACCATTTTGTTGTGGTGTATACCTGCAAGTTATTTCTCTCTTAATACCTGCATTCCAAAGATAATCATTGAACTCTTGGGAGAAGTATTCTCCCCCTCCATCAAACCTCAGTCTTTTAAGCTTTTGACCTGTTACTCTCTCTGCATATGCATGAAAATGCTTGAAGGCTCCAAACACTTCTGATCTTTCCTTCAAAACATATAATGTTATCCATCTTGTAGCATCATCAATGAAAAGAACATAATACCTTGAGCCATTGATAGATCCTTCTTTTGTTGGTCCCCATACATCTGTATGAATGAGCTCTAGTAGTCCATCATGTTTGAATCCTTTCTTTTGAAATGGTAACATACACATACATACATAAATACATACACTCACACACACACACATACACACATACATATATCTATACACACATATATACACAAATACATACACACATATACATATATATGCATACACATAATCATACACACACACATACATACATACATACATACATACATACATACATACATACATACATACATGCATACATACATATATACATACGTACAATCATAAAATACATACATACACAATCATACACATACATACACACACAAACATGTTTGCATACATACATATATACATTCACATATATATTATACATATACACACATGCACATATACATACATACACATAAACACATATATACACATATAAGTACATACACATATACATACACACACATGAACACTCACACATACATATATACACACATTCACATACATACACGCACATACACATACATACATACATACATACATACATATATACATACATACAAACACACACACATAAACACACACACACACACATCCACATATACATAAACACACACATACACATACACTTTTAGTAAGATGTTTAGTTTTGTAAGTAGAATGTTCTTTTTCCTGGTGGATTATCTTTTTGCAGGTGCCTTATTTGATTTTGGAAAGTGAAAAAATTTTTAAAATGGTCTTATGTTTAGCTTGTGTGGATTTCATTATGGTTTGTGTGCCTTATTTGATTATAGGCATGTATGCCTTAATTTTTTTGTTCCATATTTAGGGATAATGTTCCTAGTTTCTTTTTTGTGAGGCATTATACATGGTGTTATATACATACATACATACATACATACATACATACATACATACATACATACATACATACATACATGCATGCATACATACATACATACATACATACATACATACATACATACATACATACATACATACATACAAGTATACTTACATACATGCATGCATTCTTCCTAAAAGGTTTGTATTCACTTTGACATTGGTACAATTACTACTGTTTTGATGCTTGAATTCCTATTCTTTTGTTCATATTTAACCTTATGCATGATTGACAATAGCCCTTTGTTTTCTTGATGAAAATCCCCTAGTACGGTTCACAATCATGGGTAATTGTTAGATACCTTTGGAATTATGAAAGTTAAGTATATCTCATATTTTATTTTGCTACTAAATTTAAGTCAGATGGGATCTGCAAGACTAAGTTCTTTGATATAAAACCAATGTCAAGGGGGTAGGTGCTAGTATTTGCCTTCCATTTTTGTTTTTTGCAAATATTAAGTAGAGAGGATGGTTTTGTTGGATGGAAGACATGAGAATTGCTTTAGGAAGGATGTATCCCATATGAAACATCATTGTACCATTGCATCTATCATTCAGCAATAATGAACTAATGATATTGTTTCTTCCCTATAATTTCACTTTTCTGATTTGGTCTCATGGTTAGGTGGCATCATATAATCTGTATCGGAATTTATTACAAGAGGTTGTGCATCTAGACATACATACATACATAAAATACCTATTTATTGATCTTAATAAGTTCTTGCATTTGCACACATATATACTAACATACATAGACACATACATAAAGGTTGTTGGAGAATTCCTCTCCTAATCGCAGCGGAAAGTGTGGAAGACCTTCTCAGGATCAAGACTCTTGCCAACAGTAGAACCTTCAAATGAAAACTTGTACCAACTGAAATATCCAATGACTTGAAACTTTGGTAACTCAAACTAGACACCTAGAGCTTTCAAATGAGATATTAAACACTCAATTTGGAGTAGATTTGGGTTGGCAACTATTTGATTCAAAACAGACTACCTGTCCACTCAGTTAGGCTAAAACCTAGACTTCACTAAAACCTGAATAACTCACAGACCATAAAGAATTTCATAAAACTGTTTTAGATAGAGCAAGTAATCAAGATAAGCTTTCCAACGAATGTTTAAACACTAAAATTGGATACATATACTGAGAGATATGACTCTCACAAGTAGACTACCCAAAAATGGGTGTGCGGCTGGACATACTCTATGAGAGTAAACTGAACGAAATGACTCAAAACAAATGAAGTAGCTACAAGGGGTCTTCCACGCCTTCTTCCTCTATTCTTGAGTGTCCTCCATTGCCTCTTTTATAGCCAAGTGACCAAAAACTCTCATGATGGGTTTGAGAGCTCTTCTCCATCATTTCTCCACTACTTTGGACAGCCACTCCTCTTAGAGTTCAGTTTTTGGATTTGATTCTCTTTTGAATGATTCTCTTTTGGCCTCCACTACTTGCTGAAGTAAATGCTTATATTTTTCATTTTTGTATTTTCCTTCTACTTGAAGAAAATCCTTTTCGCAAAAATATATACGAGCTTACTTTTTTATTTTTAACACTCCCCCTCAAGCTCACATGTGAGCTTGCACCTTCAACCATATCCTGCAAGTTGATGTCGTCCTTGAACCTCTTTAGCTTAGAAGCATCTAGGGACTTTGTAAGCATGTCTGCAACCTGGTCATTAGTTCCAATGAACTTTATATCCACATCCTTGCTCAAAACTTTTTCTCGAACATAATTATAATGCACTTCTATGTGCTTGCTTCGTGCATGAAACATTGGATTGTTTGTCAAGTAAATGCTTGACATGTTGTCACCATAAATTGGAATGGTCTCCACTTGCACATCAAGATCAGCCAAGAGCTTCTTAATCCACATAGCTTCACAAGTTGCAAAGGCTAAACCTCTATATTCAGCTTCCGTAGATGATAGTGCAGCAGTAGGTTGCTTCTTTGAGCTCCATGTGATAGGTTTGCTACCTATCATGAACACATAACCTGAAGTGGATCTTCTGTCTTCCTTCGAACCAGCCCAATCAGCATCACTGAAGCCTTTTACCTGCAATTCTTCATCATATTCATAAAACAGATCATGATTGACTGTGTGCTTCACATATCTTAGCACTCGTTTGGCTGAATTTAAATGTTCACTTGTTGGAGCTTGCATAAATTGAGAAAGAACTCCAAGAATATAACACAAATTTAGTCTTGTGATTGTAGCATAGATCAATGAACCTATAATACTCCTGTATGTAGTTACATCATGTAACTTCTCTCCATCATTTGAGCATAGCTTCACATTTGTGTCCATAGGTTGAGTGAGTCGTTTGCATTCACTCATTCCAAATCTGAAAAGAACATCCAATAGGTACTTTCTTTGCATTAAGTAAATGCCATCTTTCCCATAGACTATCTCAATGCCTAAAAAGTATTTCAGCTCACCAAGATCTGAAATTTTAAACTCGTTACCGAGTTTCCTTTTGATCTCTTGTATTCCTGTAACATTACTGTTGGCAGTAGTCAAGGAACCGAAGGAGTTGCAAGACAAGGCAGCCTACGAAGGGAGTCGGAACGAAGAGAAAGCACAGGCAGACACAGTAGTCAAAGAAGATCTGGTAAGTAGGCCATTTCAATTTTTCAGGCATCAAGGAGTTGGGCACACAAGAAGAAGGAGCAAGTAGGGAGCTCCAGGAAATGTATGTCAGAATGTTAGAAGAAATCCCTACAAAAATAGTGATTTTCATCACTAAAAACCATTGTAAATACCATTTCATATTTTTGTAGCTCCATTTTGTGCAAGCCAAGGAGTCCTTGAGCTTGAGGAGCTTTAGAAGTACTTACCCTTCAGTTTTCACATTTTTTAGACTCCGTTTGAACCTCCAAATAGGGTAGAGAACCTAATTTTTAACTAGGCCGGACACTAGGTCTCGACAAGGCCAAAACCTAGTCAAAAACTATAAATAGAGCTAGAGAGCTCATTTTTTAGGTTAGCTTGTAATTGAATTGAACTTGTATGAGCCTTTTGAAAGTAATCTAAGAACTCCATTGCTTCTCACCCTTTGTCTTGCCTTGTGTGCGCGTGTGTGTGTATGTGTGTGCATGTTAGTGTGCTTCACACTCACGCACTTGTGCCTTCACTTGCTCGAGGTCATCATACCATCCTCACGTCTTCCCGGATTGACATTAAAGGAGGTGTTACTCATCACTGAGCTACACCAAATTTTGGCGCCGTTGCCGGGGATGGAGCTCTGAGGACGAGCGTGTGATGGTAAGACGTAGAGTTGACGCGTTGGAGTCATAGGTATTTTCTTCACTTTTATCTATTTTCCTTTGTTTTTCTCATCACCATCATCATCCTCACCATCTCCCACATCCATCTCCATCATCGCGAAAAATTTCAGTTTTTGGTCATATCACCCCACCCATACCATTCCCCTCATTTCACTTGTGAGAGAAAGCGAGAGAGCGTTTGTGTGCTTGTGATTTTCTATGTTTTTTGAGATTTTCTGCAAGAATCAGCATCCCCAGCAGCTGCACCAGCTCCAGCAGGTAAAAAATCTGACTGTGCAGGTCCCGAGGCATTGACCTCTGTCAATCGCGACCGACAGAAAAAATGGTCTTTTTGCTAAACAAAGTACATAATCATGATCTACAAGCCTAGAGCTTCCCAAATGTGTGCTTGAAATTTTAAAATTCCTCATATTTTTGTCATCGCTCTGTCAATCGCGATCGACAAACCACGACGGACACCTGCCAACGGCTCTGTCAATCGCGACCGACAGAGTCAACGACCGACTAACCACGACTGACAGAACCTACGCATGACACGTGTCAATCGCGATCGAGCCATCAATCGCGATCGACCAGTGAATCGCGACTGACAACCCCCGATGGACCTGTCAATCGCGATCGACACAGTCAACGATTGCTTGACCACGATGGACAGACCCTCGCGAAGGACCTGTCAATCGCGATCGACCCATCAATCGCGACTGATAGAGTCAACGACCCTTTGACCACGACCGACTGAAAATCCGGGCCACGTGTCAATCGCGATGGACCCATCAATCGCGACAGACAGCCACGACGGATCCATCAATCGCAACTGACAGCCATGATGGACCCATCAATCGCAACTGACAGCCACGACGGACCCATCAATCGCGACTGACAGCCACGACGGCTCTGTCAATCGCGATCGACACATCAATCGCGATTGACCTGTCAATCGCGACTGACAGAGCTTGCGAACGCGATAGAAGGGCAAATTTGGCAAATTTTTAATAGTGGTCCATTCTTAACAACTTGTGGGACAAATACTAGGGTTCATCATTGCATTGTGAGGCCATTACACAAAGTATTTTGAGGAGTCCTGTTTGCCTGCTAACCTGTTTAAAATCCTGATTTGGCCCCAAAACCCTGAGTGGACATAACTTCCGCATAAGAAATCCGATTGCACTGATTTTTGTTTTGTCGGAAAGCTCGCGGGGAATACAACCAAAACTTCGACTGGTTACGGTAGAATTAATGTCAGGATTATTAGATAGGATAATTTGAAGTTGACCATATCCCGGGATAGGAAAAAATTTGAGGATCCCTTGGGATTGTTTTCCATAAAGGCAAAAGGCATTTGGGTCTGTGAATTACATGCATGAAAGTGATCTGTCTGTCATCTGAATTCGATTCTGGAGCTAACTGTGGACCTTTTCAGGTTCTTTGAGAGCATAGAAGGGTACTCGAAGTAAGAGTAAGTGCGAGCTTGGGAACACGCTTCCTGGGCATACAAGGGCAACCAAGGGAAAAGCTTAAGGTTGGAAATTCTCAACACCCTCGGTCAATCCCAAGCATAGGCTAAGTGCGGATAGAGCTTTTGATTAATTAGGAACACGTTAAGAACTACCAAGTCCAAGAACTTTAATCACTCAAGTGCAAGTGTTAGGAGATTACAAATTGCGAAACAACCTAAGGGAAAGAAATTAAATCGAGCGACCGCACTCAAAGTACGAGAAAACTTAAGTATTCCTTGCGACGAAGATTAATTGGACAAGAAGTGACACCCTAAGAGCAATTAAAAACGAACAAGTGACTAATACAAAAGAACTCAGCAACACAAAGTATACTTGGGAAAATTTGGGATTATTCAATTGGGCTTATGAACCTTAGATCAGGGCGACACCTAGGGAGAGATAGACAAAGTCTTAGATCTTCAGAGGCTAGTGTCAATCATACTGCTAGGTCTTGGGCCCAGCAGTTGAGCCATCATTCGTACTACCCTAGCTCTGAGACGAGCGAGTCTGAGATGTCCCACGGTATGGAGAGACCTACAGGAAGTTCTGGGGTGCCATATTTACATAGGGTGGAAGGCCTTTACAAGACACAGCTCGAATACCTTAGGACCAACCGATTAGGTGCTAGCATCTATGAGGACGGCCTAGGAAGATCTGTGGTCCAGATTAAAAACCCTGACCAATCCATTGGACTAGAGCACCCAGCTGTCAAATTTGAAAACGGAGCATACTTAGACAAAGAAGGGACAATATATGTAGTCACCAGTCACCCAGAGAGGACATATGAATTCGGGAATGTGATCCCTGAAACGGACTTAGATGACCTAGAGCAAGGAAATGGGTGTAGAACCTAGAACCCCCCGAGGCAAATCTGTTTTCACTAGGATTATCACACCAGAGTGGATTCCCCAAGACAATAAGAGCATAGATCTACTCCTGAACCGAGAGACTGATGAAGCCTTTTGGAGATATAGACCTAATCAGCCAAGTGAGGTAGGAACAATCATAATATATGAGTTCAAAGATCCTGATAGCCCAGGGAGAGTGACCTACTTAGCTCATGCTTCAGAAAGGATCTTTGTGGTTACAAAAAATGATAGGCATGCTTACACTTGGAAAGGTGAATTCATTTTCCCTCAACCAAGATCGAATGTGTCTTTTGGTCACCAAGGAGCGGGAACCTCCCACACCCATGGAACTCAAAGAGACAGACATAGAGATAGACCGGAGGTAAGCTTTGCCAACCCAATGGGAAGGGACAGAACGAGAACGGAAACAAATAGAGTGGAACCTGAAGGATTTAGAGCCCCAAGGAATCAAAGGAATACGGATGACTTCCCTCTGCCAAGGCCTAGGGAACACACAGTTAGTTAAGTCCATGAAGAATTACTTCGATGGCACAGGAGACCCATATGATCATGTGGCCGAGTTTAGGCAAGTCTTGAGAGCTGAACAAGTTGAGGACCTATTGACGCAATATAATGCCTTTGGTCTAACACTTAGGAACACAACCCTTACGTGGTTTCAACCATTGAATGAGAGACAGTTCAGGAGCATAGACCAACTCTTAGAAGCTTTCATCACCGAATTCTCTAAGAGTGGCATAAGGCATAATACTTCCTCATTGATCTACAGCTTCACATAGACCCCCCAGGAGATTGTGAGACTTGCAGGAAGAAGATTTAGGCAATATCTTGAGAGATGCCTCTAGCCTCTCTTCCTCACAATCCACATCAATTGAGGAACTCACAGAAAAAGTAGCTCAAAAACTAGGTGTCTCTAGTAAACAAATTCCTAGATTTGCCCCAGTAAAGAGGTGCTATACGTGTGGTGGTGACCATATGGCAAACGCATGTCCCATCATGGCTCACCCCCAAGTGAATCCTAGCAGCCAATACTGCACCATAGAACGGAGATACACAAATCACACAGCACAAGATTGCCCGTACAATAAGCAAGTAGTTAGACAAACCTACCCTCAGCCCTACCCACAACAGGGAAGATACTAGAATCAGTACCCCCCACAACAATATGGTAGACCGCAGCAACCTTATCAACAACCCTACCAGAACCAACAAAGGCCACAGCCTGTGTTAGCTCAACAACCTCCAACCCCAGCTAATGTGATTCCTATAAAGTATGCAGCAGCTCAGGAAAATTTGAATAGAGCTATAGTGCCAGTAACACCACTGCTTTCAGAAAGTGATCCTAGTGACCATAGCTTTGATTCTACACATATTGATAGTCCCCAGGCTTACTACATGCAATCTCTTGAACATGGTGAGTCCTACTACAGTGAAGAACCAGGTGAACCTAGTTGGGAACCAGAGTACACAAATGTAATGTACACAAACCCTAACTCAAGACCCCAACCTAGGCAAGTAAGACCCCCATTCCCTAGAGGACCATGCTACAGATGTCAGGGAGATCACCTCATTCGTGATTGCCCCTTACCTCCACCTACACAACCCTAGTCAATAACAATACAAGTCTTTTGCCAAGATTGTGGAAAGGAGCATCTCTTACGAGATTGCCCTAAGAATCCTAATAATATGCCAAAAATAACTCCAATTAACGTTATTGGCTTATTTGTAGACTCAACAGGAAGTGTCACTTCCACTGTGCCAGTGCAAGTGGTCACTAGGGCCCAGGCTTTGCAACAGAACCCAGGAATAGGCCAAGAGAAGAGTGCAGAGGTTAGTGAAACTGAGAGCATAGCCAAGAAACGATCGAGAGCCTGGAGGGATAGTCGAGAAAGAATGAAAAGGCAATGGTCTAAAAAGATGAGTGACTTAGAAGAAAGCATAAGAGAAACAAAAGCCAAAATTGTTGAACTCACCTCTCAAACAAACTCTCACATACCACCACCACCCTCACTTCCATCACCATCTAACCCACCATCTGTCCACCTACCTTAGACCATCCCACCACCCCCTAGAGTAGGATCAGTGTTAGCTGACCCCACTCCTGAAGACATAGACATGATGCTTAAGGCATATCAGGCCAGAATCCAAGAAGGGCCAAATGTGACGGATCATGACAAGTGCTACCCTAGAGCTGACCTAGAGATAGAGAGAACCAAGTTATGTGCAAAAATGGTTGCATTGGCTCAGACCATGTTTGAAGCCAGTCGCCTTTTCAACTGCTCAGGCTCAGCTAAGACACAATTGCACTTGGATGGACTCCTAGAGAAGTTAGAGAGTATAATTGCAAGATCTGCCAAGGAAGAAAAAAATCAAGAAAGAGATGAGGCAAACAAAAACATAATCCATCCCCCATAGGAAGCTTATGTGCCCAATTCCACTGAACCAGACACCTCCTCTTCTATGAATAGGTTCACTCTAGAATTCCTACGAGAGATTCAAGAAGACAAATGGGCTAAAGAAAGTGAAACCCCTCCTCCCATTGAAGTTGTGGATGACACGCAGGACCAATTCCCACAAGATATTCCTTCCATTTATGGAGAGAAGGAGAGCACCCAGTCCTAAGAGAGATTAGACTTTGAGTCTAATTCTTTACAGGAATTACCCCACTTCACAGGCCCATGGGAAGCCAAGTCGACCTGTATGAGAGCACCCACCGTCATGGTAAGAAACGAAGACTCAGTCATACCTAGGAATACGGAAGTAGTGAAAAACACTAAAGTGCAGTGCAACCTCACTTTGGAAGAGCTACTCAAAGTTAGGCCAGAGTTATGGAAACATGTAGCCAAATAAGTACCAGAGATAGCAAAACCTCGTTCCCAGGTAGGTTCTCAGAGGACACTGCCAGAAATTCCTCTAGACAAGATAGGAGATATGAGTGAAGGTGAAGAAGGAAACACCTATCTTCCCATTACCCATCAGGGGTACACAACCAAGGCAATTATGGACTCAGGTGCAGGAGTTGCTATTGCTACCACTTCCCTATGGAAGCGGTGGGGCAAGCCAGCACTCAGGCCCACGAGGATGAAATTACAAATGGCTGATGGCCACATAGAGAGGCCTTTAGGACTACTTGAAGGAATAACTCTCACTACATGTGGTGTAGAGTTTGAGCACACGTTTGCTATATGTGATTTAGCAAAAATCATGCCTATGAAATGATCTTGGGACGACCCTTTATGCGACAGTTGCAAGTGGTACAGGACTGGGGAACCAATTCCTTGTACCTGCAACACTTAGGTGTTACGACCAAAGTCAATCTCAAAGATTACTCTCATAGAGATGTCCCTCCTATCCAATGGAACCCCATCCATAGAGCCAAAGATGTTACGGAGTCTGCGCATTCCATAAGATCAGGATCCTCATGGATGCATGAAGATACCCACTTATGGATGTGCAAAGTGGCAGTAGAAGAGGAGAAGAGAGAAAAAGCCAGAGAAATAGGTGCAAACGAAACACATAGATCCATTCAAGACCCAGCCTATGCACCTGTAGTATTTCCTGATGAAGAATTGGAACCCCACAGCTAGGCAGAAATCCTAGCAACAATGGATGTAGCCATCAATGAAGAACAATGGACACCTCACTGTGATGAAGATGGCTATGACATTTCAGTCTTCTCCATAGAGCCGATCATGGGAGAGGCAGTGTTAGAAGAGTGTGAACCTAGCCCTGATGCATTTGAGGATGCAAGTGACTCCGATCTAGAGTCAATCATCATGGACCCACCTTTTGCATCAGATGAAGAATACTTCTATGAAGTTGAATTTCAACCCCAGAGGCATGGAGAGCTTACAAATGATGTAAGGCTAGCCACACATGTGACCCCGAAGGAAGAAGGAAAGAAAAGAAAGAAGAGAGAAGTCACACCAGAAGAGGAAGAATCTTTGTTTGAGGTCCCGGAAAATTTTAAGAAGTACGAGATAGATGACAGGAGAGTCATGATCAGAATGCCTAAACGAGAGGCACAATCAGGGGAGGCCTATGATAACAAAGAAACCACCAAGAAAATAGTAGTGGCCCTAGAAGAAGGAGAGGAGAGATGCACATACATAGGCCATGACCTAACAGAGGAAGAAGAGCGTGCGTTGATAGCCTTGCTAAGAGAATACAGAGATGTATTCGCTTGGAGCTACAAGGATTTGAAAGGTGTGGACCCTGACATATGCTCACACACTATCCCCATGACCTTAGATGCCAAACCTTCTAAGCAAAAGCCATACACATATAATGATAATTATGCTGCTAATATCAAAGAAGAGATAGATAGACTGGTTGAAGCTGGATTCATCTACGAAATTGAGCACACTGAGTGGGTATCCCCCATCATAGTGGTGCCCAAGAAAAATGGAAAGCTGCGTGTATGCATTAACTTAAAGAAGGTCAATGCAGCCACAATTCGAGATAACTATCCGCTTCCTATCACAGAAGATCTTTTAGAAAGAGTAGCAGGCAAGGAAGTGTACAGCTTCCTTGATGGATTTTCGGGCTACAATCAAGTAGCCATAGCTCCAGAAGATCAGCATAAGACAGCTTTTGCCACAGAGTGGGGTATATTTGCCTTTCGTGTGATGCCATTTGGGCTCACCAATGCACCAACAACCTTCCAAAGATTGATGTGTCACGTATTTAAAGAGTTCCTGAGGAAGAACTTGGAAGTCTATGTTGATGATCTTTGTGCTCATTCCAACATTAGACAAACCCATATTTCTGAACTCAGACAATGTCTGCCTGAACCCAGAAAAGTGTGTTTTCATGGTCAGGCAAGGCAAAATTCTAGGACACATAGTGTCTAAGAACGGCATATCCACGGATGAAGAGAAAGTGAGAGCCATAGCGGAGCTACCTAGGCCAAGGAATGTCAAGGAAGTACAAGCTTTCATGGGGCATTGTGGTTATTACCGACGATTTATACACATGTATGCCATCATAGCAAAACCTCTGTATGGACTTTTGACTAACTTTGAGTGGACGGATGAATGTGAGAATTCCTTCAATGAGCTTAAACGGCGATTATGTTCAGCACCAATCTTGACCACACCAGATTGGAATAAGCCTTTACATGTTCATGTTGATGCATCCAATTATGCTATTGGGTGTGTACTCGCGCAACCTACCGGTGAAGGTAATATGGATCTTCCAATTGCCTATGCTAGTAGACAATTGAATGCAGCTGAACGAAATTATACCACTACGGAGAGAGAAGGACTAGGCATGGTATATGCAGTTAAAAAGTTTAGACATTACTTGCTTGCAAATAAGTTTAAATTTTTTACTGACCATCAGGCATTGCTATATCTCGTGAACAAGCCATGCAATACAGGAAGATTAGTAAGATGGTTTCTCTTGCTAATGGAATATGATTTCGAGGTTGTGGTAAGGAAAGGGAAGACTCACTTGAGAGCAGACCATCTCTCTAGGCTCACATCTGGAGAAGCCCCACAAGGAGTGTCAGATGACCTTCCTGATGCTTACTTCTTTAATTTGGAAGTGGTGCCACAGTGGGCTAAGCCATTAGTGCCAGTATTAACATACGAGCCTAACCACCCAGTAATAGCCACACAGGATAGAGAGGTAGTAACAGCCCAGAAGTACCACATCATGGCAGGAAGTATGTACAAGCACACAGATCAAGGGATCTTGGCTTGTTGTGTGGAAGAGGATGAGTACGCTAAATGGTTGCAGTTAGCACACGTAGGTGCATTAGAACAACACTACTCAAAGCAATGCACCCTACAAACACTAAGGAGACTCGGAGTGCACTGGCCGACTATGGAAGCCAATGTCCAAAAGTGGTGCAAGGCATGCCCAATCTGCTGCACTAAACCACCTGTGGAACATGCCACACTTTATCAAGTGTCCATAGTGCGAGATTGGAGTGAACCATTAGTGGCCTTTCTAAGGACAAAAACATTTCCTCCAGATATGACTTTGGCTAGGAAAAGAAGTTTAGAACAAGAAGCCCTAGAGTACTCACTCATTGGTGATAATCTCAAACTGACCCTCAATTTGGTACGAGCAGCATTGAACATGCAAGGAATACATATTCCCACTGAGAAAGAACTAATGGTTCCACGCAGGATGAAGCATAAAGACCTCAACAAATTGAAGGACATGGTAGCAATGACACCTACCATTGCTCTTTTCTTACGAACAATCATGCAACATTTTGCTTTTCCCGCCCAAGAACGATTCACTATGCCACCAAAAAAGATATGGTTCAGCTTGTACTTGGCGGAGACAGAGAACCTCACCATCAACATACCGCACTGGATCATCGATCAAATACACCTAGCCCATCAACGGTGGAATAAGAAACAGAAAAATGTACTTCATGGATGTTGTGCTCTCACAAGAATAATTTACAGGTGCTTAGCGTACGACGTGCCCATTCAACGAGCACTAGTATGGTCCAGGGCCCAAGAGTTCCAAAGACGACTATCAACGGCGGGCCCTCCCTCGAAGAAGATGAGCGGGGGAGTTCAATTACCATGCGCTCAACCAAGGGGAGCCACTACCACGCCCGAGGTGACTCCTCCACAAACAAGGTGTGTCTGACCATTTACCATTCGCTTACCCAGACCAAGTGCAAAAGGGCCCAACTTGGTGTTCCCTCATATTCCAACAGACTTGGAGTTCCCTCAAGGTTACACCCTTGCTGATCTAACAGATGAAGAAATCACCCGATTGATCAATGAATCTAACCTGGAGACAGAAGCAGAGCAGACCCAAGGGCAACAACCCACGACTACCACTTCAGCCCCGACCCAACCGAGGGTAGTAGAAGTAGAAGACGATGAAGAAGAGACAGAAGAACAAGAGGCACACGAAGAGTATGATCAAGAATATGAAGAACTTTCGGAACTAGCAAGTGCCCCGGCATACTCGGCACAAATAAAAAGATTATATGAAACCATGAAGCGCGTCCTGGAGCAACACAAGCTGTCGCTCGAAACAGGGAAGATGATCATGAGCCAAATGTTAGCCGAGGAAGGAGTGGATGACATGTTCATCGAATCAATGAACCTGCACGCTGATGGAGTGGGCTTAGATGAGGCTGTTCATGCAGCCATGATTTATATTCATCAATCTGAGAAGCGTGTGCCTACCCGTCCCATGCAATCTGGAAAACAAATACACATCAATGTATCAGAACCAGGAGGCAACACACAAACAGAAGAACATCAGGAGGAACCACTCTCACCACCCACCTCACCTCTCACTACACATGTCACTTCACCACCTGGCACTACCACACCTATTTCTGCCATTACCACAGTCGTCATGGGAATTCCTCTCTCTCCCGGCATCCAATTCGGAGGAGTTTCCATGCCCACCTTCACTACACTCTTCACAAATATCACATCCACCCCACCCACTGTTCCCATCTACACAGTCACACACACATTCGACACAATGGAAACATCACCAACCACAGCACCACTCCCACCTCCCACGCAACCTCAATCTCCCATACCCCCTCCACCTACCTCACCACTTGACTCAAGAGCATTCACAACTCCCTTCCCCTTCCCCATCCCCCCTGCATCTTCATCTCTCCCTGCATCGTTTAATGTAAATAGTATATTCCTAGCATTACATCACTGCATGTATCAACTTCAGAGTGAGTACCGGGATCTAGAAGATCGTCATCATCAGCTGACGACGAATCATCAACAACTACAAAGACGGCTTACAAGTATAGAAGAAGAAAATGCAGAACTCAATCAACGCTACACCACTCTCGCGCAAGCTCATCAAACCCTCCTGGAGACACCCCAACCATCTTACCAAACAGATAATCTGAGAGTTCGGCGAAACTTAACTCTACTCCAAAAACACATGGCTACAGCCCTTGAAGAAAACAAACGTCTACAGAAACAAAACGAAGAAAACCTCGAAGCTGCCATGGAAGGCTCTCCCCATGAAATCGACCCAGAAGGATTCAAAGCAGTTCCCTCAGAAACAATGAAAACAATCTTGGAAGGCTATGCAGATTTATTAGAAGCACATGATGATTTGGAAAGGGAACGGGATGAACTACGTAGCCAGCTCAGGGAACAGGAAGCACAACCCAAAGTCATCGAAACGACCTCAACTTCAGTGGAAGTAAAGGCATTGACAAAGCAGGTGGTGGAGCTGCAGAAAAGTTAGTGGAATATGAAAGGCAGCCCTCTCCAGTTGTAGTACCAAAGCCTGAGGACTTAGTACCCATTGAGGTGGATGAAACATATGAGGAACCATATGTTCCTATGCCGATGCCAAGAGGTGAACAGACCTCAGAAGGAATGGACACATTAGAAGTTGAAGTACCTGAATGGCTCCAGATACTAGAGAAAACAGCAACAACCCATGAAGATCGAGTGGCAATTCAAATCCAATCAATGGCAAAGTTAGAAGACACCATCATAAAATCAGAATATTTCCGCAGCATGTCTCATCATAGATGGATCGGCACCAACGACGATCAATATGTGCCATATTGTGTACTCCTTGCAGATTACAACGTAGAGATTCAACGCAGATGTGGCAAACCTCCAACTTTCGCCACACAATTTGGGCCCGATGATATCCCAGAAAGTGCTAAGAAAGGATCTATTCATCAACCCACCTGGAGGATCCGTCTTCTTGAGACCTACCCAGAGATGGTTCGTACTTGGACTAACATGCCAGTTTTTATTAAATACAATCCTTGTTATGTTCCAGTCTTCCGCAGGCGCACCTGGCCAGAGTTTACAATTGCTGTCAAGAACATCAAAGGTTGCGCAAAGTGGTTAAACTATGTTTATCTAGCACCTCCTCAAGGACCTCCCACTGTGAATTATATGATCTCTACCATCCGTCACTGGAGCACTCGACTATGGAATACCCCCGATGTGATGGCCCAAATGTGCATGACAATCTTTGAACTAATGCTAATCACATTCAGGACATTCAAGAATATTAAAGACCCCCACTTCTCAAGTGTTGGATTTCTTACAGGAAACCAAGATCTGGTATACGACATGAGCACAACCCCATCAGTAGAGGTAATATATGCTTGGCACGCCAGAATAAAGTACCTCCCAGCTTGCTTTAAACAGACATTCGAGGAGATGTTCGTAACAGGATTCTGGGAATATCACTTAGAAATATTTGTACCCAGGCCCTCACATCTCCTCCACTTATTCGCTGTGGAGAGAACCATCCATTCAGAACAACTGCGGGTGCCACATCCGGACGTACCAGGACCAATGAATTGGGATGCATTGTTAACAGATCTAGCACGGGGGCTCCGATTAGAAGAACACCACCTCGCTGCCGATGTCGTCCAATATTATGTCCAACGCACAGCTAGACAAGGGTCTATCAGAGACGAGAAACGCAAGAGAGGGGGGGTGTTGGCAGTAGTCAAGGAACCGAAGGAGTTGCAAGACAAGGCAGCCTACGAAGGGAGTCGGAACGAAGAGAAAGCACAGGCAGACACAGTAGTCAAAGAAGATCTGGTAAGTAGGCCATTTCAATTTTTCAGGCATCAAGGAGTTGGGCACACAAGAAGAAGGAGCAAGTAGGGAGCTCCAGGAAATGTATGTCAGAATGTTAGAAGAAATCCCTACAAAAATAGTGATTTTCATCACTAAAAACCATTGTAAATACCATTTCATATTTTTGTAGCTCCATTTTGTGCAAGCCAAGGAGTCCTTGAGCTTGAGGAGCTTTAGAAGTACTTACCCTTCAGTTTTCACATTGTTTAGACTCCGTTTGAACCTCCAAATAGGGTAGAGAACCTAATTTTTAACTAGGCCGGACACTAGGTCTGGACAAGGCCAAAACCTAGTCAAAAACTATAAATAGAGCTAGAGAGCTCATTTTTGAGGTTAGCTTGTAATTGAATTGAACTTGTATGAGCTTTTTGAAAGTAATCTAAGAACTCCATTGCTTCTCACCCTTTGTCTTGCCTTGTGTGCGCGTGTGTGTGTATGTGTGTGCATGTTAGTGTGCTTCGCACTCACGCACTTGTGCCTTCACTTGCTCGAGGTCATCATACCATCCTCACGTCTTCCCGGATTGACATTAAAGGAGGTGCTACTCATCACTGAGCTACAATTACTTCCTGTCATGATGAGATCATCAACGTACATGCAAATATATACCTGCTTGCCTTCTTCTTTCTTCATGTAGAGAGAGGGATCTGCATTACTTGGACTATACCCACACCTTGTGAGGTACTCGATCAATCTTTGATTCCAAGCACGTGGTGCTTGCTTCAGCCCATACAAAGCTTTCTTCAATCTACAAACAAAATTTGGATGCTTTTTGTCTTCAAATCCAATCGGTTGACTCATGTATACCTCTTCTTGAAGTTCACCATTGAGAAAAGCATTTTTTATGTCAAGTTGGTACAATGGCTTTCTCCTTGCTGCACTCACTGCAATCAAAGTTCTAATTGTTCCCATCTTTGCAACCAGGCTGGAAGTTTCTTCATAATCGATGCCGTGAGTTTGCTTGAATCCTTTTGCTACTAGTCTAGCTTTATGCCTTGCTAGAGAACCATCAGCATTTCTCTTTATTTTAAACACCCATTTATTTGGAACAATCTTCATACCTTCAGCCTTTGGAACTAGCTCCCATGTGTGATTGTCCTTGAGAGCTTTCATCTCTTCTTGCATAGCTTCTTTCCATTTGTTTTGTGTACATGCTTCTTCATATGCATCCGGTTCTTTGTCTTTGACCACCTGTGTCATATATGCAAAATGCTTTGCAATAAAACTATCATAGCTCAGCCTTTCAATTGGATACCTTGCTCTTGAAGACCTCCTTTCATTTCCTTTTGAACATTGCTTCTTCAACCGGTTCAAGTTTACCTTCGGTGTGATCACCTCTTCATACTCTTCTTCACTTGCATTTGAATCACTATTTTGGGCAGCACTTTCAGCTTTAGATCTTTCATAAGCTAATGTTGGTGATGAGGAATGGCTCCTTAGCCTCCCCTTCCATGTTGATCTTTCTCCAAGTGATGTAGAAGCTTTTGGACCTGACATTTGAGTGCTTGTTTGCTGAAATTCTTCTTGGACAGCACCTCCATCATCTTTGCAATCTTCTTCAAGAATCTTCTCTTTCCCTTTGTCTCCAAACCATGGTCTTAGCTCATCAAATACCACATCTCGTGAGACTCGTAGCTCCTTTGTCACCGGATTGTAGCACCTATATCACTTTTGCTCCGATGAATATCCAATAAAAATACATTTTTTGGACTTTGCCTCCATCTTTGTCCTTAGTTCTGGAGGGATGTGAACATAACACACACATCCAAAAACTTTGAGATGTGTAAGGTCAGGCTTCTTACCGGAATAAACCTCCTCGGGAGTTAGATTATGCACTCCAGTCGTTGTGCACTTGTTCATCAAATAAACGGCCGTACTAGTTGCTTCAGCCCAATAGTTTAGTGGCATCTTCATCTCGTTGAGCATGCATCTTGCAACTTTTGTGATATGTCGATTTTTCCTTTCAGCTATTCCATTTTGTTGAGGTGTGTACCTACATGTAAATTGTCTCTTGATGCCATTTTCATAAAGAAAATCTGAAAATTCTTTGGAGAAATATTCTCCTCCTCCATCGGACCTCAAGGTCTTTATGTAGCGTCCTGTTTCCTTTTCTACCTGTGCTTTAAATCTCTTGAACATGGAGAATACATCTGATTTTTGTTTTATGCAAAACATCCATACTTTCCTTGAATGATCATCAATAAAAGTGACAAAATATCTATTACCAGCTACTGATGGTTGTTGTGATGGTCCTCATACATCCGTGTGTATCAAGTCGAGGACATTCCTTGCCACATAGTTGCTTTTCTTGAATGGTTGTCGAGTTTGCTTTCCTAGTTGGCATGCTTCACAAAACTCATGTAGTCCGGCATCATTGAATCTTGGAAGACCTCTTACCACTTCATGGTTGCTCATGTCCTTGAGCTTGGGAATGTTGATGTGTCCAAACCTTTTGTGCCACAAATCGATTTCAGCAATCCTCTTGTTTCCAAACTAAATATACATCACCTTTCCATGCGGTTGTTGAATGTCCAAAGTGAACATCCTTCCTTCTTTCCTTCCTTGAGAAATGACCTTGAATCCTTCTTTTGGATTCTTTATAAAGGAGCCTTTTTCATTGAAGATAACATGATATCCTTTCTCTACCATTTGTCCTACTGAAATCAAATTCTTTGCAATAGTAGGAACATGAAGAACATCAATCAATACCTTCTTGTCTCCAAGCTTGATATCTCCAACATGCTCAATTGCGTGTTGAGTTTCATCGCCGGTCTCCACACATCCTTTTCCACTTGGAGCTTGTAGCTTTGTGAACAAATCTCCTTGGCATGTCATATGGTTGCTGCAACCTGAATCTATGAACCCTTTTTGGTCATCACTTCTCGAGTTGTTGTAGTCATGCTTCATGGCAAGCATGGTTTGCTTGTCTCCTTCACTTGATGTACTCGCATAGTTATTTTGGCTCCTTTGGTTGCCTCCATTCAGCCTTCCATTCTTTTGCCAACAATCATTTTCATAATGTCCTAGTTTACCACAATGATAACATGTTATACCTTTATGAGGATTGTATGAACCTCGACCTCTTCCTCTATTTCTTCCTTGACCTCTTCCATGTGTGTTTTCATTTGATTTGTCCTTGTCCTCCGAGTTGTGTTGGCTGAAATTTGTGTTGTTGTAGCTTCTTCCTCTTCCTCTCGAGCCTCCTCTTGAGTTCCTTCCTCTACCTCTTCCTACATATAACATTTGACTATCGTTGTCCTTACCTTTGTTGCCTTCTCCTTGTTGAGCAACCTCTTCAGCCACAAGATTTGGTATAATCTCGTCGAATGTTGGTAGAGGATCTCTATAAAGGATGTTTGTGATGAGGGGCTTCCACTTTTCTTCACTTCTCAAGCCATTAAGGGTTGTTTTGACGATGTCTTCCTCTTCTATCTTGCATCCAACTGATGCTAGCTGATCTCGAAGCTCTTTGATCCTCAATGTATACTCACTAATGCTTTGGTTTGAGCTTTTCCTCATGTTGTTGAGCTCGTTCTTGAGTTGCATCCTTCGAGACCTTGTTGAGGTAGCATACACCTTCTCCAATGCTTCCCAAACTTCCTTGGCTGTTTCTAAGCTTTGCACATGACCAATCATAGTGTTAGAAATAACTTGTGAGATGAGGAACATCACCCTTCGATTCCTCTCTTCCCAATCAGCAAATTGTCTCCTTTGTGCCGGAGTAATGTTGGGATCTTCAATGTCCACCGGTTGTGGATCGTCTCCACTAACTAGACTCCATAAACCTTTACCTTTAAGGTAATTTATCATTCTATACCTCCAAGATTGAAAATTATCTTTGTCTAACTTCTCAACTTGTTGTCCTAAATCAGCCATTGAAAACTTCCAAGATTGAAGTTTACCTCAAGTATGTTGTGGTGCTCTCTCTTGACTTCACAAAGCTCCCCCTTGATTTGTAGCTTCTCCTTTACTTCAATTCAGTTCCAATGCTTTCATACATACATACATACATACATACTTAACTATATTTGACCTTTATAAATGATGTCTTTCGCACAATACAAATTTACATGCATGCATATTTATAACAAATCAAATGCTCACATTAAGGCTCTCTAATTTATTGGAATGTTTTAATAATCCATACAAGCCTTCATACATTCAACAATTTGGTGTGCTATTATGTGTTATGTATCTAGAACTTTTTGTTGGAGTTTGAGGTATGTGGAAGCATGTAAACAACACAAGGAAGAAGAAGAAGCTTGAAGCACAACACACAATACTGAATGTATTACCAAGTGAATGTACAAAGATAAGCATCTCGTTAGGGTTATAGGCATACATACAAGATGGTAGATATGTTAGTATATGATCAATGTCTACCCCTCATGATTGTATGCACATTTTGTAAGGCCCCCTTTATGAGGAGAAGCCAAGCGTGCATTACCCAATTGATGGGAATTGCAACTTGAATGTTGGATGAAGGTCATATTGGACCATGTAAGATATTATAAGGAAAGGGAGTTACCAGGGTCCCCAATTGTGGGGTCCGGGGCAGCGGTGAGCAGCCCCGGCTGGGGGGTCCAAGGGGGCCAGCGGGCCCCCTGGCTGGGGGGTCCCAGGGGGCCAGCGGGCCCCCTGGTGGGGGTCCGGGGGCAGCGCCCCCGGCGCGACGGTAAAGGGAATATTCCATGGAATATTCCCTGTCGGAGTCAGAAATCATTTATATTTGTTAGGTCGGTTCAACCAGTCTAAGCCGTGTATGGCAATTACGCGGGCGGTGGCCGCCCACGCTCTACCGCCCATGTATTGCCGTCCATGGCAGGACACCCATGATCCTATATATACATGACTTCTGCACTACCTAAGACACCCGAGTTGAGCCAGCATACCTCTACCTTGTATCTCCCTATCTAGAGTTGTCTAGATCACCATTTAAGCTCTACCTTGAGAGCGCACGGGTGGACAACGCCATCATCTTTGTACTTGCTGCTAGTAGAAAATTGTTGAGATTCTCCTATATCTGTTATCTTCTCTGCTATTGCTCCTGTGTTATATTGCGTAACTATTGTCTTACATGGTATCAGAGCTGTAAGGTTCGAATAGCTTGAGAAGTATCATTATTTTAGCCTACTAGCAGACTAGAATATCAGTAGATTATTCGAGTGATTACATGATGGCTTCATCGTCGAACAATAGTCTTGGTGCTTCAGCTAATGTTAATGCTGCACCTATTCGAATTCGTCCACCTGCATTCACTGAAGGGAAGCTGGATGGAACCAACTATACACTCTGGAAGTTCAAAATTTCTGCAATTTTGGACTCCTATGAATTACTTGACACTGTCATGGGACCGATGGGATTGGATCCAGAGCCTATACCAGTTGAAGATCCAGCAAATTCAAGATTGATGATTCAGCCAGATCCTGATCTTCTACGAGCTTGGAAGAGGCGGAATGCTGATGCATTATGTGCGATTGTCACTAGTGTAAGTGATTCTGTGCTTACTTTAGTTCAACATACTACTAAAGCACATGAGGCTTGGGGCATATTGGCTCGACAATATGAGACCAAGAACCACACTAGGATACAGAATTTAGAAAATCAGTTGGCAAATGAAAAGCATTCTGATTCTGAAAAGGCTGAAGATTTTATCAAACGGATAAAGCATCTTCAAGATCAATTGGCTGCAGTTGGTGTTGTTATAACACCAGAAGAGCTGGCTCGAAGATCTGTACGTGTTCTTCCAGCAAAGTATGATGGATTAGTAACAGCCCTTAACACTCAGGTAAGGCCAACTCCTCTTACATTTGAAGAGTTTTGTGCCATGCTTTTAGAAGAAGAGATGCGGCTGAAGAATCGACAAAGTACAACTGATGCTGCATTCTCAGCAAATGCAAAAGGTAAAGGCTCTTCAGAGGGATCAAAGAAGAAGCCAAAGAAGAAAAAGTTCACAGGAAGTTGCTTCTATTGTGAAAAGAAAGGCCATGCCATCAAGGATTGCAGAAAGAAGCAAGCTGATGAACGGAATGGGACTGTAAAATCATCATGGAAGAACAAAGAGTCTGCAAACAACACAGAGCTGGAACTTTGGGTAGCTATTGAAGAGGTATGTTCATCTGCTCAAGCTCGTGTTGATGAGCCATGGATTTTAGATAGTGGAGCTTCTCGCCATATGACTAGTAAAAAGGATTGGTATAGTTCCCTAGTGCCTCTGCGGGAATCCATCAATGTAGTGGTGGGAAATGACTCCAAGTGTCCAGCTGAAGGAACTGGAACCATCTCTTTTATCACTTCTCCAGGTGTTGAGAAAAAGTTATCCGATGTTCTCTATGTACCTACACTCAAAAGAAATTTGTTGTCAGTTTCTGCAATAACAGATCGTGGACTCGAAGTTCACTTCAATAAGAGTGGTGCGGAAATCATGGATTCATCAGGTAATGTTGTAGGTAAAGGCATACGACGGGATAACTTGTATGAGTTAAGTGCTTTAACTGCTACAGAAGATAAAGATGTAAGCAGGTTATGGCACCGACGATTTGGGCATCTCGGATTTGCAGTTTTGAAGGAGATGCAACGAACAGGGATGGTTGCTCATATGCCTGCATTTTCAGAGTTGCAGGAACCTTGTGAAGCTTGTATGATGGGCAAGCAACAACGAAAGGCATTTCCAAGAGAGACCAGCAATCGATCTCAAGCTCCTCTAGAGTTGGTACATGCTGATCTCTGCGGTAAAATGTCTACACCTGCTTTAGGAGGATCTTTCTACTTCTTGCTGTTAGTCGACGATTATAGTAGAAAGATGTGGGTTTATTTCATTCGAGAGAAGGCTGATGCTTTTGAAAAATTTAAAACGTGGCATAAGTATGTAGAAAATGAATCAGGAAGGAAACTAAAGAAATTTAGAACAGATAGAGGAGGTGAATTCTTGTCAACAGAATTCAACAATTACTGTAAGGAGCATGGTGTGAAAAGGCAACTTACCACAGCTCATACACCCCAACAAAATGGCGTTGTTGAGCGCAGGAACAGGACAGTAGTTGAAATGGCTCGTTGTATGTTGAAGGCTCAAGACATGCCTGATTCATTCTGGGCAGAAGCAGTCAATACAGCAGTCTACATTCTCAATCGAAGCTACACAAAAGCACTGAAGGGGATGACTCCTCAAGAAGCATATTCTGGTAAAAAGCCTTCAGTTTTGCATTTCAGAATTTTTGGTTGTTTCTGTTATGCACATATTCCTGATTCAACAAGATCAAAGTTGGATTCAAAAAGCAAAAAGTGTGTCTTCCTAGGATATAGTGAAGAGTCTAAAGCATACAGGTTATGGGATCCTGAGGCAAGGAAGATTTTTGTCAGCCGAGATGTGGTGTTTGATGAACGACCACACTTAGTAGAAGATAAAGGTAAATCTACTATCTCATCAAGCGGAGAAATATCTCACCTTGTGCCTATCAAAAGACAGGTTAAAGTTGAGGAGGAGGAAACATCTGATGGAGAAATTTCCTCAATAAAAAGCCAACCAGTTGTAGCTGCACTGCGTAAGCCACTACCGAAGTGGGCACAACAGCTCTTTGATGATCACAATCCACATGTAGATGTACCAGAATCATCATCGGATGGATTACGAAGATCAAAGAGAATAGAGGAGCAAAGAAGAGCCTCAGAACACATTGTTAACATGGCTCTAATGGCAGATATCATGGGTTCGATAAAGGAACCTACCACCATTGAAGAAGCCATTGATGATCCAGATTGGAGAGCGGCAATGCAGTCTGAGTATGATAGTATACTCAAAAATGATACATGGGATCTAGTCGACTTGCCGCCAAAAAAGAAGGTAATAGGTACTAAATGGATTTGGAAAGCTAAGTATAAAGCTGATGGAACATTAGAAAAGTATAAGGCACGATTAGTTGCACAGGGTTTTTCACAGATTGAAGGATTTGATGTTCAAGAAACTTTTGCACCAACAGCACGCATGACAACTATTCGGACGGTACTTGCAGTAGCTGCACAAAAGTCTTGGCCTATTTTCCAGATGGATGTCAAATCTGCATTTTTGAATGGTCACCTCAAGGAGGAGGTATATGTATCTCAACCACCAGGTTTTGAGGTGCCCAATTCAGAAAATAAAGTTTGCAGGTTGAAGAAAGCTTTGTATGGACTTAAGCAAGCTCCACGGGCTTGGTACCAACGAATAGATCATTTTTTCAAAAATATGGGTTTTGAAAGAAGTACTTCTGATGCTAACTTGTATGTAACGAAAAGGGATAGCAAGCTAGTTGTTGTCATTGTATATGTAGATGATTTGATCATTACAGGAGATCATCAGGAACTCATCAATCAAACTCGGATCAGCTTGGGAACTGAGTTTGAAATGACAGACTTAGGTCTACTCCATTTTTGTCTGGGAATTGAAGTATGGCAAAGGAAGGATGGCATTTTCATCTCACAACAAAAATATTCCAAAGAAATTCTCAAGGCATTTGGAATGATGGACTGCAAACCAACTAGCACACCTATGGAGGTAAATCATAAGCTATCTATGGATGATAACATGCCTGATGTAGATGCTAAGAAGTATAGGAAGCTCGTTGGAAGTCTTATTTTTCTGTGCAACACTAGACCAGACATTTGCTATGCTGTTGGAGTGTTAAGCAGGTTTTCCAACAAACCTAAGGAGAGTCACTGGAATGCTGGAATGCGAATTCTAAGGTACATTGCAGGAACCTTGGATTTTGGTATTTTGTATACCACAGGTGATACACTCCAAGGATATTGTGATTCAGATTGGGCTGGAGATTGTGATTCTAGAAAATCAGTTTCTGGATATTGTTTCTCACTTGGTTCAGGAATATTTTCTTGGGTAAGTAGGAAGCAACCAACTCTCGCACTCTCCTCCACTGAAGCAGAGTACAAAGCAGCTTGTTTTGCTTCTTGTGAGGCAGTCTGGTTAAGGAGAATTCTTGCAGATCTAGGCTTTCCATCAAATATGCCAACTGTACTCAAGTGTGATAATCAAAGCTGTATGGCTATTGCAAAGAACCCAGTATTTCATGCTCGCACCAAGCACATAGAAGTACAGTACCATTACATTCGTGAGCTAATTGAAGATGAAATTGTGGAGCTAGAATATTGCCCAACAGAGGCAAATTGTGCTGACATATTCACTAAAGCACTTGGAAGTGAGCAGCTCAACAAGCATCTTCAACATATGGGCATAGGACCGAGACCTACTTGATTTATCATCGGTAAACATTGAGGGGGGGTGTTAGTATATGATCAATGTCTACCCCTCATGATTGTATGCACATTTTGTAAGGCCCCCTTTATGAGGAGAAGCCAAGCGTGCATTACCCAATTGATGGGAATTGCAACTTGAATGTTGGATGAAGGTCATATTGGACCATGTAAGATATTATAAGGAAAGGGAGTTACCAGGGTCCCCAATTGTGGGGTCCGGGGCAGCGGTGAGCAGCCCCGGCTGGGGGGTCCAAGGGGGCCAGCGGGCCCCCTGGCTGGGGGGTCCCAGGGGGCCAGCGGGCCCCCTGGTGGGGGTCCGGGGGCAGCGCCCCCGGCACGACGGTAAAGGGAATATTCCATGGAATATTCCCTGTCGGAGTCAGAAATCATTTATATTTGTTAGGTCGGTTCAACCAGTCTAAGCCGTGTATGGCAATTACGCGGGCGGTGGCCGCCCACGCTCTACCGCCCATGTATTGCCGTCCATGGCAGGACACCCATGATCCTATATATACATGACTTCTGCACTACCTAAGACACCCGAGTTGAGCCAGCATACCTCTACCTTGTATCTCCCTATCTAGAGTTGTCTAGATCACCATTTAAGCTCTACCTTGAGAGCACACGGGTGGACAACGCCATCATCTTTGTACTTGCTGCTAGTAGAAAATTGTTGAGATTCTCCTATATCTGTTATCTTCTCTGCTATTGCTCCTGTGTTATATTGCGTAACTATTGTCTTACAAGATAAACACCTTCTAAAGAGGGGAAAAAGTGCCCCGATGGCCCTAAGTGTCTTATCAACAAATCCCTCCTAAGAGCGATGCAGAGAAGAAGAAGATGGCACTCATGTGTAACGAAGTGCCAAGCTATGTGGAAAGAGATGAATTCACAAAAGGAAATAAGCCCAAAGCTTTGCCGAAAGCTTCAAACTTCTCTTGAGATAGCACCTTTGTGAAAAGATTTGCAATGTTATCCTATGTGGATACATATGCCAAACTGATCTCGCTAACAGAGGAACTCTCCTTGACATAATGATAATGCACCTCAATGTGCTTTGTGCGAGAACGGAACACATTGCTCCTCTCAATTGCCAATGTGCTCTAACTGTTAGTGAAGATGGTGGTGGCAAAAGACTAACCAATATGCAAATTAGCCAAAAGGCATCTAAGCCACACACACTCAATAATTGCTATGAAAGTTTCCCTATAGTCAGCCTTACAACTAGAAGTCTCCACAGTAGACTACTTCTTGCTCAACCAAGATATGCATGAGCTACCAATCATGAAGCAAAAACCACTAGTGGACACACGAGTGTCATAGCAATTAGGCCATTGAGAGTCAGAAAAATCATGTAAATGTAGCAATAATGATCACCCCTTGGGATAAAAAAATCCAAGTATTTTGGTACCACTCAAGTAGTGAAAGATGTGCTTAACCGCCTACCAATGCTTGACACCTAGGCAATGCATAACCTTGTTCATATGAGAGATGGAAAATTGAATATTAGGTTGAGTTATGCATAAATAAATCAAGCATCCAACATCCTACTTATAGAGAAAAACATCAAATGCATCTCCAACATCATGAAGACTCAACTATAAAGAGTGACAATAGGTTTGCAATCATCATGGTATTCCCCCATCAACTTGCATAAATTGAATGCTCAAATAATAATGCAAATGCCCCAAATCTGACATCTCAAAAGAGTCATCAAATCAGCCTTAAAATCAGCAATATGCCTCTCATTTGCACCAATGACCAGCATGTCATTAACATACACAAGAATCATCAAAAGTACATCATTTGTATGCTTAACAAGTAAGGTTCTCTCAATTGGATTGTTCTCAAAAACATGTGGAATCAAGCTGACATGTATCTTTTCATACCAAGTATGTGGTGGCTGCTTCAAAACATGTAATGTCTTTTTCAATCTGCACACTTTGTTTTCATGCCTCTTTTTCACAAAACCACGAGGTTGAAATACATATACTTCTTCATGTAAGGCACCATTCCAAAATGCAATTTTGATATCCAACTGATGTACATTCCAACCATGATGAGCTCCAAATGCATAGGTCCTACAAACGGTGGTCATTTGGCATGTGGGTGCAAAGATCTCATCAAAATCAATGCCTCTTTCTTGAGCATAACCTTTTGCAACAAGTGTGGCCTTATACCTATCAACTATGCCATTAGGCTTACGTTTCAGCTTGTTGGTGTAATTTTTTAGTAGCTCGAACTCAACCATATTGGGGAAGGAGGAATGCTGGATTTTTCCTAAAATACAGCCTTCACAAACATGTTTACAAGGTGCCTTAAGTTTTGGGAAGAAAGGACAACATTTTAGATTCTGCATGCTTAGTAAACCGCAAAATTTAGATGACCAAAGTGTGCATGTCAAAGCTTTGCATCTGAGATAGCCTAAGAATTTTGAATTACATGTTGAATCATTCACAAATTTTGCATAGTTTATGAACTTATATAGCCCATGATGTAAAATTCCAGAAGCAATAATAACATTACCATTGGAAAGATCATGAACTGTACATCTTTCAT
Source organism: Ceratopteris richardii (assembly GCA_020310875.1). Taxonomy (NCBI): domain Eukaryota; kingdom Viridiplantae; phylum Streptophyta; class Polypodiopsida; order Polypodiales; family Pteridaceae; genus Ceratopteris; species Ceratopteris richardii. Next base: position 86,367,640 of record CM035441.1, on the reverse strand, counting down.
CAATGAATTCGACAACCAATCCAATCTTGTCTAATGCTAAAACTGACAATAGCTTTTTCATGATCCCTGGTACATACAAAGCATCTGACAATGTGAAAGGACTACCATCATTAGTAGTTAGAATGATCTTACCAACTCCCATTATAGGAGAAAAAAAGTTGTTAGCACATGTGATAGTATTCCATGTAGGGGCAAGCTCAATTGAACTAAAGAAGCTGTGTTGTGAGGTAATATGTTTGGTTACCCCACTATCACAGTACCAAATTTTTTAGTCTAGTGCAAGCATAACCTACTCATGAGATGATGGCTCATAGCTACAAACAATAGTAACTACCCACTCTTCATTCTACACATGATTAGAAGACTCTATTTTAGGTCTAGAGTCCTCTACAACAACCATTCCAGCCTCTTTCTTCTTTGCCTCTTTTGCAGTCAGTTTTGGAAAACTCTTTATGACATGATCATTTTCTTTATGGTATTTGCAAAACTATTTCTGCTTTTCTGTTTTCTTCTCATCTTTGTATTCCTTCTTTGATTGTGCAGCATTATCAAATTTTTGCTTACTATTAGATGAGCTCCATTTACCTTTGTCCTTCTGAATAGCTAAGAAAGCTTGATCTGCAACATGCATAATGGGCCTCTTCTACCTGGAATGATCTTCTTGCAATAGAACAAAGACTAACTCCTCAAATGTTAAGGCATTTGGATTGGCTTTTATCATCAACCGAAGAGTAGAAGCAAAACTTTGATATGAATATGGCAAACCATTAGGAACAATTTGCAGAAGTGAATTATTTGGCAAGACTTCATCGGTAGAAATCTTTGATCTTTGTCAAAAAAGTATCCATAGAATCTCCTTCATTCATATGCTCACTCGCCAACTATTTTGAGAGGTAAGAAACACGAGCCTCATTTCTTTCCTAGTATAAAGTGGTAAGTGTATCTCAAGGATTCTTTGCTGTTTTACAAGAGCAAATGTGAGGGATAATAGCTTGTTTGATAGACATAGCTATCAATGCATGTGCTTGAGCATCTCTACCATCCCATCAAATTTGCTATGTAGTAGGTGCAACAAGAACCACAACACGAACAAGAATCTATAGATCATAATCTTCAACGCCATCTGGATCACCTTCAATAACTATATTTGCAAGTGTAGTAGGGTGTTTTTCAATATCCTCACAATATTCCACAACCCCTTTTCTACCAATACATGACCCATCATATATGCCCATAATGGGTAATTAGTACCATCCAACTTATCCTCAATAGCCAACATACCAAATACATCATTGCTTTCAACCATGGCCATTGACTAAGTACCCTTATATAGAAAAATCACTATATCTCAAAAAGTTGAATAAAACCACCTTGTCAAGTTATGCTAAACTTGTAGTAGACTTCAAGCTGCTTGTCTTGGTGAACCGAAACCTATATATATATATATATATATATATATATATATATATATATATATATATATATATATATATATATATATATATATATATATATATATATGGCATAAAAGGATGAAATTGCCTACAAATGCATTGCGATAGTGTGTTTAGAGGAAAAATAAGCTATTCGAATACATATTTGCATGATTTGGTTGTCCCATAAAAAACACTTTGTATCAAGGCACACATTTCCTTAATTTTGTTCACCATGACATTTTCACTAAGTTTAAGATTCTTCACAATAAACCTTGTGTCTATTATTCTTGCGCGAATGGCTAGGTCAAGAACACAAACAAGATGTTGATCTACCTACTACACAAAGAATGTTTCTTAAGTCCAAGGACATGGGAATCCACCTATCCAGGTACTATTTGGGCCTATAGAATAATTTAAAGGCCACAACAAGTCACTCACCTTTCCATTTGGTCTATGGGCTTACACCAATGGCCCCGTTGGATTTATTGGCTCGGTTTGCTTCCATCATGTAGTAGAGCCACCAGAACACTCCCGAAAATATGACTTCCTTAGCCACCTGATTGGTTGCTCAGAGCAAGGTGGAAAAGATTTATGAAGAAGCTCAAGCTATGGTGGAAACTACCTAGGGTTCACTGGTGTTACTCTACCACCCCCCAAGCAAACACAAAGTCGAGGAAAATTCACTCCAAATTCAAAAGGACCAAACAAAGTAATTACACTATTAAGCCATAGAGGAGTTTAGATTGCCACTCTACACGATGAGCCACTTCCACTTGTGAACGTTTCCATACTCAAATCTTATAGTGTCTAGATTGTTACTTCTGTTGTCACCAAGTTTTGTATACCATATTTTGGCCTTCCTTATCAATTATTCTTGTAAAAAACTCCAAGGACTTTTTTGTATGCTTCTTGAGTAAATTCTTGATAATCCTCCTTCACATCCTCGGGTAAAGATAGGACTCCCTTTTCCCCTAACTTGATCCTAATCACTCTAATTATGATCACTAATGTTCATGCAATTTTGAGAATGTGACTCGGTGTTGACGATTCCCTAGATGAAGCCACGACCTGCTCTGATACACTTATTGGAGCTTAAGGTCTGAGGTTGCCCTGATACCAATTTTTGGAGTTTGAGGTTTGCAGAAGCACACGAACAACATGAGGAAGAAGAAGAATCTTGGAGCACAACACACAATATTGAACATATTACCAAGTGAACGTACAAAGATAAGTATCCCGTTAGGGTTATAGGCATATATACAAGCCGAGTGAAAAAGCCTCCTAAAAAGGGAATAAAGTGCCCCCATAATCCTAACTATGTTCATATACATGACTACCGATCTATATCAACATTTTTTCCTTTGATCTCTATGTTTCTTCTTTCATCAAATTATTCTGACGCTATGCCATGTGGTTGTATGAATTGTAGAGATCCTATACACCATTTACATAGTTTTGTACAAAAATGCATTCTTGAGTTGAGTAAGTATGTACTTCTCTACACACATACACATGCAGACATATACATGCTTAAATAAATGCAATAAGCATAGCTATCCCCTAATATGCCCTTTTCTTCCACATTATCCCTCACGCCCACAATAATTTATGATTTTGTGTTTTGACTATTTTTAGTTTATTGCATAATTTTTCCGCATTTTGTTGGAGTTTGAGGTTTGTTGGAGCATAGGAATTGCACAAGGAAGAAGAAGAAGCTAGGAGCACAACACACAATACTGAATGTATTACCAAAAGAATGTACAAAGATAAGTGGCCCATTAGGTTTATAGGCATATATATAAGTCGGGGGAAAAAACCTCTTAAAGAATGAAAAAAGTGCCCCGACGATCATAGTGTGTTCACACACATCACTACCTAGATATATCAACAAATCCCCCTTGGGATTGATGTAGTGGAAAAGGAGTTGGCACTCATGTATAAGGAAGTTCCAAGCTATATGGAATCAATCCACAAAAGGAAGTAAGCCCAAAGCTTTGCGGAAAGCTTCAAACTTCTCTGTGGGCAGAGCCTTTGTGAAAAGGTCTGTAATGTTCTCTTGTGTGGGCATATATGCCAAATTGATATCTCCAATAGAGAACCTCTCCCTGACATAATGATAGTGCACCTCAATTTGCTTAGTGCGAGCATGGAAGACAGGGTTCCTCCCAACTTCCAATGGACTTTGACTATCAGTTAAGATGGTGGTGGTAGAAGACTGATCAACACCCAAATCAGCCATAAGGCATCTGAGCCACATACACTCAACAATCACTATGAAAGCTCCCCTACACTTAGCCTCACAACTAGAAGTATCCACATCAGGCTACTTCTTGCTCAACCAAGATATGCATGAGCTACCAAGAATGAAGCAAAAACCACTGGTGGACACACAAGTGTCATAGCAACCAGCCCAATCAGAGTCAAAAAAAGCATGTAAATATGGCAGTATTGATCCCCTATTGGGATAAAATAATCCAAGTAGCTAGGTACCACTCAAGTAGCGAAAGATGCACTTAACCGCCTACTAATGCTTGACACCTCCGCAATGCATAAACCTGCTCATCTGTGAGACATCAAACTCAATATCTGGCCAAGTAATGCATAAGTAAATCAAGCATCCAACAACTTGATGATAGAGAACAACATCAAATGCATCTCCAACATCATGAAGAGTCAACCATAAACCTGTTTCCATAGAAGTGGCAATAGGTTTGCAATTTTCAAGGCCAAAACATTGCAATAATATGTCAATATATTCTGTTTGAAACAAAGCTATTCCGCCATCAACTTGCATAAATTGACTGTCCAAATAATGATGCAAGTGTCCCAAATTTGACATCTCAAATGAGGTATGAAAATCAGCCTTAAAATCAACAATATGCTTCTCAATAGGACTAATGAACAGAATGTCATGAACACAGACAACAATTATCAAAAGCACATCATTGGCATGTTTAACATAGAAGGTGCTCATAGTTGGACTTTGTTTTCAAATCTATTTTGAACTTTGTTTTCATGCCCTTTTTGCACAAAACCATGGGGCTGAAAAACATGCACTTCTTCATGCAAGTCACCATTTAGAAATGCAATTTTAATGTCCAGCTGATGTATGTTCCAACCATAATGAGTTGCCGGTGCACAGATCTTAGGAACAGTAGTCATTCAGAATGTAGGAGCAAAGCTCTCATCAAAACTCACTTAGTTCCAATGGCCTTCTTGCCAAGAGGCAAGTCACATAAAGACCAAGTACCATTTTTCATTATAACATTATAGTCTGATTGCATAGTAGCCATCCAATTTTTTTAATTTTGTGCTTCATCAAACAAAACAAGCTCATTCTCATCTCAAGGACTAGAGGCAGCCATAGCATACCAATCTGATGCAAAACAAGCATTATGAGAGCTTGAACGAGTACGATATGACAAATCTAATTTTCTATCGCATAAAGGTTGCACCGAGCATTTAAGCATAGTTTTTTCCTCCTCTATATCAATTCTCTCATCAATAAGTGCATCATGTAAATCTGCATCAAAAATGGAATGATCTGCATCATCATGGGAAACCTGTTGTTTAGGCACTAATGCATATGCCCGACAACCAAAGACACCCAGGTGAGCAAGAGATGTCTTGCGATCATGCCAAGCCTCATATGGAGTGATAGACTGCAATGCTTTAGTGGGACACATGTTAAGTACATATGCTACACACATAACAACCTCAATCTAGAAACTATGTGGTAAAGCCTGAATCTTGACCATATGTTGGCAGTCAAGGTCACACACAAGCATGGAAGCGCATCAATGAAGTGGACACACAAGAAGAAGGAGCATGTAGGGAGCTCCAAGAAGCACATGTCAAATTTTCATAAGAAATCCCTATAAAAATAGTGATTTTTATCACTAAAAACCATTGTAAATACCATTTTCTATTTTTACAACTCCATTTTGTTCAATCCAAGGAGTTCTTGAGCTTGAGGAGTATTAGAAGTATTATCCTACCAACTTTCATCATTTTTAGAGTCCGTTTGAGCCCCCAAATAAGCCCTAGAACCTAATTTTTAACTAGGCTAGACACTAGGTCTTGACAGGGCCAAGACCACTCAAAAAACTATAAAAAGGGCTAGAGAGCTCATTTTTTAGGTTAGCTTGTTGTAGATTTCAGCTTTGTAAGAGATTTCTATTGTAATCAAAGCTTTCCATTGTTCCACTCTTTGCTCTTACCTTGTGCACGTGTGTGTGTATGTGTGTGCATGCTTGTGTGCTTTCACTCACGCACTTGTGCCATCACTTGCTCATAGTCTTCATAGTAGTCCTCACGTCTCCGCGGATTGACATTTATGAGGTGAAGCTCCTCACGTTGGTACTCACTATTGTGCTAGAGTGACACCAAATTTGGCACCGTTGCCAGGGAGAGAGCTTGGAGGACGAGTGTGTGACGGTAAGACATAGAGTAGCGATGTTGGAAGGTAAAAAAGTCACCATTTTCAGTTCAGTTTCTATTTTTTTCCCCATCTTCATCTTCATCATCATCACCATCTTCTCCCACCTTCATCTTCTCTGATTTTTTCAGTTTTTGACTGTACATTTACTACGTTTTCACTTGCGGTTGTGAGAAAGAACCTTAGAGAGGGTGCAGAACTGAAACGCAGAAGAAATACACCTCAATATACCCAAAAATTGAGTGAAATGCCACGGATGTGATGGGACTTGCGCCAATTATCGTGAGTGTGAAATCACGGGTTTGAAGAGAGGTTTTGCATCTATAGACACAAAGGAGTGACAATGAGGACTCAAGGTACTCATATTTGCAAAAATGTTTGAATTTGGACTCCAAAAAATCCAAGTATCATGATCTCCCACGGTTGACTGTCGCGACATTTAGGTGTCGTCACTTCCCCCGGTTGAGTATCGCGATATTTACCCTTGTCGAGTATTGTGTTTGCTTCACGACATTAAACGAGTGTCGAGTATCGTGATCTTTTGTGACATTTGACAAGTGTCAAGTATTGTGATCTTTTGCGACACTTGACGAGTGTCGAGTATCGTGATCTTTCGCGACACTTGACGAGTGTCGAGTATCATGTTTGCTTCACGACATTCAACAAGTGTTGAGTATCGTGATGTATAAGTATCACGACATCTGTGAAGTATCAAGTGTCATGATTCTACAAGTGTCGAGTATCGTGGAACCAGCTATCGTGATATCTACCAGATGTCGTGTTTCGTGGACTCTAAGTGTCGTGACATTTTGTTGGAGCAAGTCTATGACAAGCCTAAGTATTGGCTTGAGTCTCACAAAGTCTTAGAAGAAGCTTTAAAAAGAAGACTATGTAAAGTTCACTTGTGAACTACCTCTTGTAACTTTTTTGGAGAGTTTACTTAATGTAAAAGTAAGAGAATCTTAAGTGGTTGAGTCCACATGATCAAGAATGGAAAGAGGAGCCACGAATTCGTGATTTGTGGTAGGTAGAGAATCAAATCAATCATTGATTGATTGGAGAGTGATTGAGGGAAGTTAGCCTCCCAAACTCAACTATAAATAGATGGCAGTTTTAGTCGTGGTTAGAGAGACCTATGTGAAGACCTCCAAGAGCTGAGCTTTATGCCATATCAAGGTGTGATTACAAGGCACACATATGTATCAGTAAGTCATTGTATTGTACAAGCAATATACTTTCATTTTCATGATTATTTGAGTTCATCTTTCCATGTTCTTGTGAAGTGTACTACTCACTGCCATTACTCTCAGTTTTCTCAGTCAGCTTGCAGAGATGTTTTCTCTGAGCTTGGTGCATCATTTTCAGTGATTTAACTTGGTAAAGTTAGCTCTATAAGTCTACTATATGCTCATAAATTTTCATGTCATTTGGATCTTGCAATCTTCAGTTATGTTCATTTGAAGTCAACAGGGTCTGTTCATCTTCACCTCTCTGTCAGGTACCCGACTTTTTTACTCATCTTGTCAGAGGTGTTTCTCAGTGGTTACTTATTCAAATTCAGTGATTTAAAGTTTGTTGGATTTAGCTTACTGTTCAGTATAAGCATCCAAATTTTCATAATCATTGGATTTCTACGTTTTGAGTTATGGTGATTTTTCTGCTCAGTGGTCTATTTCTGTAGCAGCCCGTGAAAATCGGGATGATGTCATCACTTGTTAAAACTCATTCTCAGTGTGTGCTTTGTTATTTTTGATGAGATTACTCTTGAAAGTTAGCTCTTTAAGCTACCTAGATTTCCCCAAGAGGAATTAAGCTAATTGCTGCTGTGCTCAGAGAATTATGTAAAACACTGGACAGGTGTATGAACCAAGAATAGCAAGTTTTCACCTCTGAGCTAACTCCAACTTATCTGTTTTGATCTATCTTTTTGAGAGTGATCTTCCAAGGTACATAGGGTGTCTAATACATCCATTGGCAAGCTAAAAGGGCCCACCATCTACTCCTGGAGTTCATTTGGCTGGTGTAGATCAAGGATTTTGCAACACCTCTTCATCTTCAAACACATACTTATCCATCTCTTCACAGTGGTATCAGAGCAAGGTTGGACAACATGGCAGATGGATTTCCTTCATCAATTGACAATTAGACAGAGGTAACTACTCAGCTTGGTCATTAAGAATGGAAGCCTATCTCCAAGGTAGAAGTTTATATGGTTATGTGGCTGGAGATGAAGTCATGCCAAGTTTCAGGAACAAAAGTCAACCAACACAAGAAGAGCAAGAAAGATTGAGCACATGGTGCTCCAAGGATGCACTTGCAAGGTCTTATCTCCTCAACTCTATCTCAGATTTTTTGTTGCCTCACATTAGAAGTTGTAAGACATCTCAGGAAGTGTGGGATGCACTTGAAGCTTTCTTTTCTTCAAGTACCAAAGCTAGGAAGCATCAACTATGGCTGGAGTTCACAACTCTCAAGAAGGCTCCCAAACAAAATGTGACTGATTTTGTCACAAAGCTCAAGGACATAGCGGATCAGTTGGGAAGCATTGGAGAGGTAATAGATGAAGAGCAAATTGTAAGGCAGGTCATCAATGGCTTGAAGGCAGATGATAAGTGGGAAGCATTCACCACAGCTATGGATTTGTACATGGACATGCATGTACCTGATTTCAACACACTCATTGGACAACTACTTACTCAAGAGGCAAAGCTTATCAAAAATGGAGAAAGCTCTAAAGGTAATCAATCTTCAGCTTTATACACGGATAAAAGCAAGTCTAAAGATAACAAAGGAAAGGCAAAGAAAGTGGATGATGAAGCAGGTACATATCAAGCTAACTATGCAGGTAGAGGAAGACATGGCAGAGGTAGAGGAAGAGGAGGCAGACAAGGCAGGGGGAGATCCCAAGACTCCAACTCATGTTCTATTTGTGGATTAACTAATCATACAACTAAAAATTGCTTTAGGAATTCCAGGAATCAAAGAGGCAGAGGATACAATAGAGGAAGTTATGGATACTCAAGAGGAAGGTTCAACAACTACCATGGCAACTACAACAACTACAATCATTCAAACTATCAAGGAGGCTACAAAGGAAGGAGAGACTACAATAACTACACAGAAGACTCAAACAAAGAGGATTCATTATTGATCATGAACATGGCTATGCCACAAGGTAAATCTGATGAGCATGTTTTCTACATAGATTCAGGTTGTTCAAATCATGTGGCAGGAAATGTGGCACTCCTATCAGATTTAGAAGATCCAAGGAATAAGCATGAGGTACAAACAGGAGATGATACAAAACATCTTGTGGAGAAAATAGGCAATGTCAAAGCACCTGATGGAAACATCAACCTACTCAGTAAGGTACTCTATGTCCCTACCATTACAAAGAATTTGATAAGTGTTGGGAAGATAGTAGAGAAAGGGTTGCAAGTCAGGTTCACAAAAGCAGGAGCATTTGTTGAAGATCCAAGTCAAGGATTCAGAAGAATTGCAAAAGGTGAAAAGACAGGTAGATTGTTCACATTTGAATTACAGGACACTAGAAACATTGCTCTCTTTAATTATGGTAGTCAGACACTCACAGAATTGGAAGTATGGCACAAAAGGTTAGCACATATTGGTGAAAGGTCATTAAAGCAAATTTGCAGGGACGAAAGTGTACTTGGACTTCCTAATTTGTCAAAACAACATATGATTTATAAGTGCAGTGCATGTCAATTTGGAAAGTCTCACAGGTTACCATTCATGAAGAAAGGTTATATGCATGGAGATCTCTTGGAGTTGGTTCATACAGATGTATGGGGACCTAGCAAGGAAGCTTCAATATCTGGATCAAGGTATTATGTTTCCTTTATTGATGATTGCAGCAGATGGACTATCCTATTCTTTATGAAACACAAAGATGAAGTTTTTTCATGTTTCAAAAGATATTTGGCTCTTGTGGAGAATCAAATAGGTAAATCACTAAAAAGGCTAAGGTCAGATGGAGGGGGAGAATATTTCTCCCATGAGTTTGATTCTTTTCTTCAAGAAAGAGGAATCAAAAGAGAGGTAACTACAAGGTACACTCCTGAGCAAAATGGAGTGGCAGAAAGGAGGAATAGGACAATTGTTGAAGCTGCAAGGTCTATGTTAAATGAAAAGCATTTACCTAATTACTTATGGGCTGAGGCTGTATCTACAGCCACTTACTTGATTAACAAGTTGCCTTCAAAATCCCTTGATGGGATGACTCCATATGAGGCTTGGAATGGAAGAAGACCAAGCTTAGATCATTGTAAAATTTTTGGATGTATTGCTTTTGCTCATGTTCCTTCACAGGTTAGAGGCAAGATGGATCCAAAGGCAGAAAGGTGTGTATTTATTGGATATGACAACAATCAAAAGGGCTACAGGTTATACAACCCTACCAACAAAGGATTCTTGGTAAGCAGAGATGTAGTTTTTGATGAGAACAATTCATGGTATGAAGATTCATGCAGGAAGATCAATTTACCATATGATCTTGAAGAAGATTTTCCAAAGCTTGGTAGAGAACAATCAAAGATTGAAGAACAAGAGACCTCAGAGGATGATGAAGAATCTCACATGGAAAAGATCAAAGCATGGAAGTCTAAAGGTAAAGCAAAATTGCAGGAACTTGGACATGAGGCAGAATCATCACATCATGGCCTAAGAAGATCTATGAGGGAAAAGAAAAAACCAGAAAGGTATGGGTTTGACACCTCATTAGTAACTAAACATTCTATCTACATAGCACAGGACATAAACCAAGAGGAGCCATCATCATTTGAAGAGGCCAAAGCAAAAACAGAATGGAAGCATGCAATGAAGGAAGAGATTGAAGCACTTGAGGAAAACAACACTTGGGATTTGGTGCCCAAGACTTCATCCATGAAGGTAATAGGCTCAAGATGGGTCTATAAACTCAAGAAGAATTCTGATGGTTCCATTAACAGGTATAAGGCAAGGCTTGTAGCAAAAGGCTTTGCACAAACTCAGGGAATTGATTATGAGGAGACCTTCTCTCCTGTGGCAAAGATGCCTACTATTAGGGTTTTGCTTAGTATTGCCTCTTCCAAGAATTGGAAGATACTTCAACTAGATGTAAAGAATGCATTCTTGAATGGTTGGATAACAGAAGAGGTATATATGGCACAACCACCTGGTTTTGAGAATCAAGTTTATCCTGATTATGTGTGTAAACTTAACAAAGCATTGTATGGTCTCAAGCAAGCTCCAAGAGCTTGGAATTTCAGGCTTGTTTCATTCTTGCAGGACAAAGGCTTTCAACCAAGCAAGGCAGATCCTTCACTCTTTATTAAAAAGAGTAATTCTGAGGTCATCTATCTATGTGTATATGTAGATGATATTATATTGACAGGAAATGATGCAGATGGTATGAAGAAGATCAAAGATCAGATGAGAGAAGAGTTCAAGATAAGTGATTTGGGTTCACTTACCTACTTCCTAGGTTTGGAAGTTGTCTACAAAGATCATGGTTTGTTTCTCACTCAAAGGAAGTACATTAAGGACATGTTGGCAAAATTCAAGATGCAAGATTGTAAGATTGCAGGTACTCCAATGGAGGTCAATCACAAATTGAGCTCACATGAAGGTGAACTCATAGAGGACATCACATCATATCAAAGTCTAGTGGGTAGTCTCAACTATGCCACATTGACAAGAGTAGATATATGTTACAGTGTGAGTGTGCTAAGTCAATTTATGCACACACCAAGGAAACCACATATGGATGCTGCCAAAAGGATTCTCAAGTATCTCAAAGGAACCATAAATGAAGGACTTTATTATCCTTATGTATCTGATTTAGGTTTGAAGCTATTTTCTGATGCAGATTGGGCTGGCTCCAAGGAAGATAGAAGGAGCACTTCAGGTTATCTTACCTTTGCAGGTTCAAAGCTTATTTCATGGTCATCCAAGAAGCAACCCACAGTTGCTCTCTCTTCTACTGAAGCTGAATATAGAGGTCTTGCCATAGCTACACAAGAAGCTATGTGGATGAAGACATTATTCAAAGATCTTGGATTGGAGTTTGGAACTCCAACTATTTTTGGTGACAATATGAGTTCTATTCACTTGGCTGCTAATCCTATTTTTCATGCAAGGACTAAACATATTGAAGTTCATTATCACTATGTACGAGAGAAGGTTCTAAGCAAAGAGATTCAAATATCATATGTGTCCACTCATCAACAATGTGCAGATATTCTAACCAAAGCATTGGATGGTACAAAGCTTTGCAAATTCAAGGCTATGATTGGTTTGCAGGTAATCTTGGAAGATTGAAGACCTCAAGCATACTTGGCTTGAGGGGGAGCTGTTGGAGCAAGTCTATGACAAGCCTAAGTATTGGCTTGAGTCTCACAAAGTCTTAGAAGAAGCTTTAAAAAGAAGACTATGTAAAGTTCACTTGTGAACTACCTCTTGTAACTTTTTTGGAGAGTTTACTTAATGTAAAAGTAAGAGAATCTTAAGTGGTTGAGTCCACATGATCAAGAATGGAAAGAGGAGCCACGAATTCGTGATTTGTGGTAGGTAGAGAATCAAATCAATCATTGATTGATTGGAGAGTGATTGAGGGAAGTTAGCCTCCCAAACTCAACTATAAATAGATGGCAGTTTTAGTCGTGGTTAGAGAGACCTATGTGAAGACCTCCAAGAGCTGAGCTTTATGCCATATCAAGGTGTGATTACAAGGCACACATATGTATCAGTAAGTCATTGTATTGTACAAGCAATATACTTTCATTTTCATGATTATTTGAGTTCATCTTTCCATGTTCTTGTGAAGTGTACTACTCACTGCCATTACTCTCAGTTTTCTCAGTCAGCTTGCAGAGATGTTTTCTCTGAGCTTGGTGCATCATTTTCAGTGATTTAACTTGGTAAAGTTAGCTCTATAAGTCTACTATATGCTCATAAATTTTCATGTCATTTGGATCTTGCAATCTTCAGTTATGTTCATTTGAAGTCAACAGGGTCTGTTCATCTTCACCTCTCTGTCAGGTACCCGACTTTTTTACTCATCTTGCCAGAGGTGTTTCTCAGTGGTTACTTATCCAAATTCAGTGATTTAAAGTTTGTTGGATTTAGCTTACTGTTCAGTATAAGCATCCAAATTTTCATAATCATTGGATTTCTACGTTTTGAGTTATGGTGATTTTTCTGCTCACTGGTCTATTTCTGTAGCAGCCCGTGAAAATCGGGATGATGTCATCACTTGTTAAAACTCATTCTCAGTGTGTGCTTTGTTATTTTTGATGAGATTACTCTTGAAAGTTAGCTCTTTAAGCTACCTAGATTTCCCCAAGAGGAATTAAGCTAATTGCTGCTGTGCTCAGAGAATTATGTAAAACATTGGACAGGTGTATGAACCAAGAATAGCAAGTTTTCACCTCTGAGCTAACTCCAACTTATCTGTTTTGATCTATCTTTTTGAGAGTGATCTTCCAAGGTACATAGGGTGTCTAATACATCCATTGGCAAGCTAAAAGGGCCCACCATCTACTCCTGGAGTTCATTTGGCTGGTGTAGATCAAGGATTTTGCAACACCTCTTCATCTTCAAACACATACTTATCCATCTCTTCACACATTTGACAGGTGTTGAGTATCGTTGACTCACCGAGTGTCCAGTATCGAGTGTCGAGTGTCGGGTGTCGCTGATAAAGTCTCGTGACATCTGACAGGTGTCGAGTGTTGTGACCAACCAAGTGTCGTTTCCATCAAGTGTCACGAAATTCCATAGGTATTGAGTGTCGTGACCAGGGCCAAGTGTCGCGATATTCCTTAGATGTTGATTGTCGTGACCACTTAGGTGTCAAGTGTCGTGATACTTCCCAAGTGTCGTATATCGCCTGTTTTGAAGCAATCCCAGAGAGGTCATGTTTCCCTGTTTTAACCCCCAAAACCTTGAACTGGCATAACTTTCTCATACGAAATCTGTTTGCTATGATTTTGAGTTTGTTGGAAAGCTTGTACGGTAAAATTAATATGTGGATTCTTAGATATAGTATTTTGAAGTTGCCCTCAGGTTGGACTAGGAAGCAAGGAGTTTCACAAGTTTTGAGCAATAGAAAGGACAATTTTGAACATGTAGACAAGGCTTATGAACCGAAGATCAAGTAGAAACTTAGGAAGAGATAGATAAAGTACCAAATCATCTGAGGCTAGTGTCAACCACGCAACCAAGTCGGAGACTCACAACTTAGTGGTTAGCACTACATGCTGAGTTCACAGACGAGTGAGTTAGACATGTCATTTAACTGGGAAAGACATCTTGGCTTCTGAAGACATGCATAGTCTAGCACCTAGGGAAGATTTTATGTCTATAGTGCATAGTCCAACACCTAGGGAAGATTTTATGTCTATAGTGCATGTCTATAGTGGGAAAGACATCTTGGCTTTTGAAGACATGCATAGTCCAGCACCTAGGGAAGATTTTATGTCTATAGTGGAAGATTTTATGTATATAGTGAGTCAGACATGCCATTTAACTGGGAAAGACATCTTGGCTTCTGAAGACATGCATAGTCCAGCACCTAGGGAAGATTTTATGTCTCTTCAATACATATCCACCAACTTGCAAGGAATACCCATCTACATCCATGTTCTACATAGGACAATATCAAGAATGATAAACACTATAGAATCTGAAATAGTTCCAAGACCACCTGTCAAGTATGAAGGTGGAGTTTACATAGACAAGATGGGCCAGATCTATGTAGTAACGGAAAATCTTGATCAAATTAATGATAGAGGAAGAGGGACAAGGAACTTCTGGAAAATCTAACCAAGAAGAACTGGTGATGACCCCAAGGGGCAAGTCTTTGGTGACTCAAGTCTTGAGAGGGGATTTGATACCTCAAGATAATTACCTGTTAGACATATACCTGATCCGTGGGTCTAACCTACTCCTCCAAACTGAGTCACTGAGACAAGGAGAAAGCATCAGCCCAACAACTATATATGAGCTAAGGGATCTAGAAAATCCATCTAGAGTTACATACCTAGACTGAAGTCAAAGGAGATATTGGCATGTAGATGAAGTGGAGGGGTCTAGATTAAAGTACATGGATCTACCTATATTCCCTCCTTGAGATCAGGCAACTACCTCACAAAACCCATTCTAGACCCAGGAAAGAACGAAAAATGTGATGTCAAGACAAATGAGCCAATGTAGTAGGCTGGACGGACCTCAAGTGCAATCCACTATGCCAGGAATTAACTCCCACAACCAAATTAGCCATGGAATAGGAAATATGAATAGAACCACCCTTAGGGCAGAAACTCCCCGAGGTGTAGGAGCTGAAATACACCCAACAAAACCCACTTTCCCATCATAGGTCGAACCCCAGAGCCCGACAAAATACTAAGACCAATCCAATTGGCCAAATGTATCCGAAATCGTTATGATGGCACAGGAGAGCCGTATGACCACATTTTAGAGTTCAAGCAGGTGTTGCGAGCGGAGCAAGTGGATGACTTTTTCGTGCAATATGAATCCTTTGGGCTAACCCTCACATGAATAGCCTTGACTTGGTTCCCTTGGATCCAAGTTGCTTTGAACATATTGAATAATTCTTCCAAGAACTTATTTGGGAATTCACTACGCGAGGGATCAAGCACAATTCGTCATTGTTAATACATATTTTCAAACAAGCTCCTAATGAGACAATAAAAAATGCAGCACAAGGATTTAAGCAATATGTAGCCCAATGCCCTGTGACAGAGAGACCTTCTCTGCAAAAAATGATATCGTTTTTTTTAGAAGGTCTAACCAATGGAACGTTGAGAATCTTAGTATACATAAAACGACTGCAAACTCTAAGTGAGTCTCTTGAGGAGTGCATAGATTTGAAAGACAACTTAGCTGAGGATCTCAAAACCACACAAGATCCTACCAAATCAGAGGATACAAGGAGCAATGAAACTTCTAGTTCGAGTTATGTGGAGGAAGCGGCAGAGTTAGTGGCCAAGAAATTAGGGGTACAAGGACAAAGGAACTACCAGCACTCTTCCTTGAGAGTGCCAATGTTAGGATGTTGCAAACAATGTGGTGAAGATCATCCATCTCATGTCTGCACGAGAGAAGGATTAGGGTTATCACAACCTTACCTTGACGATAGACAACCAACTCAAGCAAAAGTACTTTTGCTCTTATAGTGAGCAAAAGTACATCAACTACAACACCGAAAACTATCCAATGAATAGACAGCTACTATCGTTTGTACCACCCTAATGTAGACCATACGGGTACCCTCCTAGAGAACAAGGCAGAGAAGTTCCTAGCTATAACCCATGTCCAGGACCACGAGGAACAACTAGACCGTATGAACATGGAGGATATAGCCAATCTCAACCTATACCAGGACAACAACCACCGCACCCACTAGCTCCGATACAAGGACAGAACATCACAATACAAGTCATTTGTCTTGAGTGTGGCAAAGAACAGCTCTTGAGAGATTGTCCCGGACATCCCTCTAGTGCAGCAAGGTTACACCCGTTAATGTCGTAGGCCTAGTAGGGGATTCAAGTTCCAGTGGCGATAATGTGGCTCCTATAGACACAGTTACTAGGGCACAAGCCTTACAAAAAGCTAGACTAGTTGAGCAATCAGAGCCAAGTGAATCAGGAGAGCCTACTAAGAGGAAAACAAGAACTTGGAAGGATAGTCAAGAGAAGGCCAATCGTAAGTGGACCAAAAAGTTATCCAAACTAGAAGAAAGCCTGAAAGATGCAAAAACAAAAATAGAAGATATTGCCATTGCCCTAGAAGATCAACACAGAACAGCTTTTGCCACAGAATGGGAAATCTTTGCATTTCGTGTGATGCCATTTGGGCTCACCAATGCACCTGCAACATTCCAAAGGCTTATGTGTCATGTCTTCAAAGAGCTCTTAGGAAAGAGATTAGAGGTATATGTGGATGATTTATGTGCTCATTCCCAAGAAAGAAGAATCCACATCCCTGAGCTCAAACAGATCTTCAACAAGTGTAGAGAATATCGAGTGTGTTTGAACCCAGAGAAGTGTGTGTTCATGGTATAACAAGGTAAAATCTTAGGTCACATTGTTTCTAAGAACAGAATATCAACAGATGAGGACAAAGTAAGAGCCATAGCAGAGCTGCCAAGGCCAAGGAACATTAAAGAGGTACAAGCCTTTATGGTCCATTGTGGATATTACCATAGGTTTATCCACATGTATGCGATCATGGATAAAGAAATACAAATGGATTAAGAATTGTCCAGGGTGCCAGGAAGAACCCCCAATGGAGCATGCGACTCTGTATCACGTGTCATTAATTCCAGATTGGAGTGCTCCATTCGTAGAATTTATGAAATCAGGAACACTGTCGAACAAGGCTAGTCTAGCAAGAAGACGAAGCATGGAGCAAGAGGCTCAGGACTATGCCTTAGTGGGAGAAAACCTATACCAAAGAGGAAAAGATGGTTACCTAAGATTGTGCGTCCATTAATCTAACTAGCTAAAAATCTTAGAAACTACCCATAGTGGTGCTGCAGGTGGACACTTTGGTCTTGATAGAGTAATCAAGACCATTCTATTTTTAGGATTTTGGTGGCCCACTCTTCATATGGATGCACATACCTATGTGAAGAAATGTGATACATGCCAACGTGCACAATACCCAATTAGAAAAGATGAGATGCCTTTGAGACCAATGATGGGAGGATGTGCATTTTCAAAGTGGGGTATAGACTTTGTAGGTCCCGTTAACCCACCAGCAAGAAACTCCCATGCCGAATACATTATTGTAGCCACAGATTACCTTACAAATTGGGTAGAAGTAAAAGCCATGACAAAGAATGATGCTCAAACGACGGCTAAGTTTTTATTTGAGAACATGTTCACTAGATACGGACTACCAATAGAGTTAGTGAGTGATCGAGGTACGCACTTCTTGAATGAAGTCATTGAAAATCTTCTCCAAGAATTCTTGGTGATACATAAGAAGTCTGCCCCTTATCATCCGCAAGCTAATGGACAAGTCGAGAGCACAAACAGGATGCTATGTAATGTATTGACAAAGTTGGTAAATAATAAGCGCTCTGATTGGGATAAACAGCTGCATCACGCTGTTTGGGCTTACCAAGTTGCCTACAAAATAGTGCTCAATGCCACCCCATTTCAGATGGTCTTCGGACAAAATGATGTGCTACCTTTAGACTTCCTAATCCCAACTTTAAAAGTAGCACAAGAGCATGAGTGGAATGGACACGAGTTATCCTCTAGGATCTTTGATCTAGAACGCTTAGGTGAGACAAGGCTATGAGCGGTGACAGACATCTATGCTGCAAAGAAAAGGCAAAAGGCATACTTTGATGCACATATCAAAGATAAAGTCTTGAAAGAGGGAGACCTAGTGTTGGTTTATACACTAAAGCAACATGCCTGTAAATTGAAAAAAAGAGGATACGGACCCATGATCATTAATAGAATTTCCACTAGCGATGCAGTTCAATTGGCCACACTAGAAGGTGATATCTTGCCAAACTATATCAGTGGTTGTCGAGTCAAGCTATATCAAGAACCTCTTACAGATAATATGCTAATGAGACTCAACACTGCTAAGAAGCGAAAAGAAGAAGAGTTAAGGGTTAGAGAAGAAGCACAGGTAGAGGCTAGAGAACACATTAGGAGAAATAAGTTAAGATGCCTAGGACTAGATGTCAATCTTGAGGCCCCAAGATACCACATGGCCATGTGTCAAACATCAAGTACAATTGCTTCTCAAATAATTTATCAACGTCCCTTTGTGACCATCGTGGTAGGACAAGGGAAGAATGCAAGAACTGTGAGAGCATTGATTGACTCAGGTGCAGCAACTAGTGCGGTTAGACTTTCATACTGCCAAGATCTGCAATTGAACCTCAATCCCATAGAAGCTTATCTCGTAGGATTGGGAGGTGTGGAAACCCCTTGTTTGGGCGAGGTGGAACTTCCCATCTATCTTCAAGATGTTCCGATGAGAGTGAAAATGCAGTGTGTGAAGATGAGGGCCTTACAGAACCACTTGTCTTGGGTCAAGATTGGATCTATGATCATGCCATCAACTTAAACTTTAAAAGACAACTTCTTCAAGTTTGGGCACATGAACAATGCATCACATTAGAATTAGAGAATTGCATGAGCATAAAGCCAAGTAGCACGCATTCCCTTAGTTCTTTTGTGCCTAATCTGAGCAAAGAAGATGTTGTCTGTGTCAAGAAAGATATGATCCAGACGGACTCAATCATGAAAGAACGGTCTCAAAGGAGCGAGAACCCTTCTTCTTTTTCAAAGACCACTGCAGCCACACCAATTCAACCAAAGAGGCAAGTAAAATAGTACACACACACGGCTACATCAAATAGACAAACCAAGTGCAAGAAGAAAGAAGCTTAGGGCATGAAGCAAATTTGGGTACGAAAAGGAGAGCAACCACCATCTTTGCCACAACCATTCCCATCAAAGCAAGCTAACCATGCTAAAAGAAGCACCAAGAAATGAGGACAAGCTCAATCCCTAGGTCTCCGACAAATTTGGGTACCAAAGCAATCGATAAAGGCCGACCATAATAACATACAAATTTGGGAGCCTAAGAAATTAGTTGTAGCTCAACAAGGACAATTACACATTTGGGTACCCAAGGCACTCCTGCATGCACAAACACCACTGATCTCCCTCACAAGAAAAGTTTCAACAAAGAAGTCAAGGAGAGAAAAGGGTAAGAACCAAGTACAAAGACCACAAGAAGATAAACTCACCCCTTCGACAAAAGTAAGAAGACAATCATCAAAGATAGGGGTTTGGAAGCCAAAAGTACCAGTAACTTCTATAGAACCGAAGAGCCAAGTACATGGGACACCGAGTTTCAGCAACCATCCAAAGAGGAAGAGACCAGAGGTGATCTCTATAAGGCCAACTACTATTCTAAAATGGATCCCTAAAGAGAGGCATGGTCAGTTGTCATTTCACCATTGATTGATCACATCAATTCAAGATCCACTGGATACCTCTAACAAAAGTTGCATCAACATCCACCGAAAACATTGAAAGCCTCGACGTGCAACAACCATGTGCCTTTGGCATAACCCTATCTTTTGCACCATTCAAGTCATGCATTTCCAAAGTGTGCATTAATATAGGGCCACATTACACGGTCGTGCATAGACACAATTGAGAATCCCAGGCACATGAGATACACTTGACATATGTAAAATATTTTATTGATACTAACATCTTTCTTGTTTTGTGACACCAAAAAAAAACAAAAAAAAAAAGAGAAAGTACTAAGAGAAAGGACAAGACGGTGTGCTTGAAGCACCTCCGATGTGAACCATCAACAATTACATCCATCAACAACAGAAGATAAGTCGAGGGTCAATCACCATGATGGAGCACACCACGAAGAGATGAATATCAATGGACATTTGACCATGGTAAGAACCACCTGCTTCGACAACACAATAACCATGGTAGATTATGAAACCTCTTCATCAACATACCCTTGAGCACTTCGCTCAAGACCCAATATCTTGCACCATACTTCTTCCAATGCATTTGCCAAGTATGCATGCATAGGGCCACATGACAAAGCCGTGCACAAGGCACATCTCTTTTTCAACCCATGCACTAATGCACTTACCCATCATCCATTATGGGTTACAAGTACTTGGTATGAAAACTATGAAAGCCATCTTTGGAAGAATTAGAGAACATCAAAGTGACAACAACAAGTGCAAGGAAGCGATCCACCGCCGAGGGTTGCTCATAATCAACATTGACCACCTCTTTTGAGCAGCTAGCAATTTCGGAAAGCTCACAAATGCACCATCACGCTGGAATACAAGGAAGAAGTACATACAAAGGGACTCCAACCTGAAAGGTCTAGCAATGGAAAAATGCAAAACCAAACAATTGACCAAGCTACAATTGGAAGATGGAGCGCTCTTGTTGGTACACGCCGGACACTACCTCTCCAAGCACTACATGGAACAACCACTACAACAAGGGTCTGTCAGGGACGACAGACTCTAGAGGGGGGGAGTGTTGACAGTCAAGGTCATGCACAAGCATGGAAGCACGTCAATGAAGTGGACACACAAGAAGAAGGAGCATGTAGGGAGCTCCAAGAAGCACATGTCAAATTTTCATAAGAAATCCCTATAAAAATAATGATTTTTATCACTAAAACCATTGTAAATACCATTTTCTATTTTTATAACTCCATTTTGTTCAAGCCAAGGCGTTCTTGAGCTTGAGGAGTATTAGAAGTATCATTCTACCAATTTTCGTCATTTTTAGACTCTGTTTGAGCCCCCAAATAAGCCCTAGAACCTAATTTTTAACTAGGCCGGATACTAGGTCTGGACAGGGCCAAAACCACTCAAAAAAACTATAAAAAGGGCTGGAGAGTCATTTTTGAGATTAGCTTGTTGTAGATTTCAGCTTTGTAAGAGATTTCTATTGTAATCGAAGCTTTCCATTGTTCCACTCTTTGCTCTTACCTTGTGCGTGTGTGTGTGTATGTGTGTGCATGCTTGTGTCCTTTCACTCACGCACTTGTGCCATCACTTGCTCATAGTCTTCATACTAGTCCTCACGTCTCCGCGGATTGACATTTATGAGGTGAATCTCCTCAAGTTGGCACTCACCATTGTGCTAGAGTGACACCATACACCTCACCATCTCCATGAGTGATTTGTTCTTCCTTTCAACAACTCCATTTTGTTGAGATATATATGGCACTGTACAATGATGTTTTATCCCACATTCAGCCAGAAATGCATTAAAACCAAAAGACATATATTCCCCCCCTTGATCAGAATGGAGGGTGCCCATTTTACATGCTCACAGATTTTCAGCCAAAACTAGAAACTATTTGAAGCACATAAACACTTCGGACTTTGTTTTCAATCAATATACCCACGCATGCCTAGAGAAATCCTCAATGAAAGTCACGAAGTAAAGATAGTTCTCAAAGGAGGGTGTCTGCATAGGACCACAGACATCATTGTGAACAAGCTGAAATTTCTGAGGAGGTCAAACTGAACCATCTTTTGGGAACGAGGAATGCTGCATTTTGCCCAAAATACAACCTTCACAAACATGTTTACCGGTTGCCTCAAGTTTGGTCAAAGAGGACAGCATTTTAGATTTTTATAGGCGTAGCAAACTAGCAAAATACAAATGTCCATAAGTGTGCATGCCAAAGCTTTGCATCTAACATAGCCTGAGAATCATGTACTGCCTATGCTGAATCATTAACAGATCTTTCATAATCTATAAGCTTTTACAACCCATTACATAAAATGCCAGAAGCAATAATGACATCACCATTTGATAGATCATGAATTGTAGATCTGTCACCAACAAATTTCACAACCAAGCCAATCTTGGCTAATGCTAAAACTGATAATAGATTTTTCTTGATCCCTAGCACAAATAAATCATCTAACAATGTAAAAGAACTACCATCAATAGTAGTCAGAATGATCTTATCAACTCCCATGACATGATAAGAGGAGTTGTTGGCACATGTGACAGTATTCGCTGTAGGGGTAGGCTCAAGTGAAGTGAAGAAACTATGCTGCAAGGTAATATGTTTGGCTACCCCACTATCAAAGTACCAAACATCTGGGTCTACTACAGACATACACTATTCATGAGAAGATGGGGCATAACTACAAATAGTAGTAAATGCCCATTCTTCATTCTGCACAAGATTAGCAGACTCTGTTTTGGATATAGAGGCCTCTACAACAACCATTCTAGCCTCTTTCTTCTTTGCCTCTCTTGCAGCCAATTTTGAACAACTCTTTATGACATGATAATATCCTTTACAATATTTGCAAAATAATTTTTTTTTCTGTTTTCTTCTCATCTTTTTCATCCTTCTTTGATTATGCAGAATAATGAAATTTCTCCTTACTAATAGAAGAGCTCCATTTATCTTTGCCTTCTGACTAGCAAGGAAAGCTTGATCTGCAACATGCATAATGGACCTCTTCTACCTAGATTGATCTTCCTCCAACATAACAGAGAATAAATCCTCAAATTTTAAGGCATTTGGACTGTGTTTCATTATCAATCGAAGAGTAGAAGCAAAACTCTTATATGAATCTGGAAGACCATTCGGAATAGTTTTCACAAGTGAACCGTCAGGTAAGACTTCATTAGTAGAAATCAACTGCTCCTTCAAATCTTTGATCTTTGTCAAAAAATTATCCACGGAATATCCTTCATTCATGTGCTCAGTCTCCAACTGTTTTCGGAGGTAAGTAACACGAGCCTCATTCCTTGCTTGGTATAAAGTAGTAATTGTATCGCAAGCATCTTTTGTTGTTTTCCAAGAGTGAATATGAGGAATAATGCCATGTTTGATAGAGAAGGCTATCAATGCATGTGTTTGAGCATCTTTGCCATCCCAACAAAGTTGTTCTGCAGTAGGCACAACAAGAACCAACACAAACAGGAACCTAAAGAATATCAACATCTTCAATGCTATTTGCATCAGCTTCAATAACTATATTTGTAGGTGTAATAGGACGTTTTTCAACACCTTACATAATATTCTAGAGTCCTTTTGCAACCTATACATGATGCATCATATAAGCCCATAATGGTTAATTGGTACCATCCAACTTATCGTCAACAACCAACATACGGAATACATCACTGCTTTCAGCCATGGCCTTTGACTAAAAAACTCTTATGCAAAAAAATTATTGTATCTCAAAAAGTTGAACGTAACTACCCGGTCAAGTTCTACTAAACGTGAAGTAGACTTCAAGGCGCTTATACTAGCGAATCAAAACTTGTATATATCTTTGGCACAAAAAGAAAGCATTGCTTGCACAAGCAATGTGATAATGTGTTTCGAGGTCAAAATGAGCTTAGATCGCAATTTCGACACCACAAAGCAAATCGGTTTTGAAGTCTTAATCAACCTGAGTATGGTTATCAATTTTCATGCAATTTTGAGACTATGACTGGAGGGGTGTCAACGATGCCCTAGATGAAGCAGCAATCTGCTTTGACACCAGTTGTTGGAGTTTGAGGTCTGTGGGAGCACATGAATAGCACAAGAAGAAGAAGCTAGGACTACAACACACAATATTGAATGTATTACCAAGAGAATGTACGAAGATAAATGAATTGTTAGGGTTATAGGCGTATATACAAGGTGGGGGGAAACCCTCTTAAAGAGGGAAAAAATTGCCCCAACAATCCTAGTGTGATCACACACATCACTACGTAAATATATCAACACATTTGTACAACATTTACCATGGCCATATTTAATCCTAAGTATAAAAAATAATAAATATTCTATATATAATTACACAGGTAATCGTATTCATATATATATATATATATATATATATATATATATATATATATATATATATATATATATATATATATATATATTTACATACATATATACATGCAAACATATATACATAGATTCATATGCACACTCCTTTATATACATATATATATATATATATATATATATATATATATATATATATATATATATATATATATATATATATATATATATATATATATATATATGTGTGTGTGTGTGTGTGTGTGTTCTTAGTTACTTACTTACATATGTTCTTAGTTACTTACATATATATATGTTCTTAGTTACTTACTTACATATGTTCTTACTTACTTACTTACATACATACATACTTACGCACTTACTTAATGAAATACATACGTACATACATATTTACTTATATACATATATAAACACGTACATACATACATGCATATATATGTATATACATACATACTTACTTAGTTACTTACCTACACATACCACTTACTTACTTAGTTACCTATACATACCTTAGTGGACCCGGTTGGATGTAGGAAGCATCTTATATACATATATACATACTCATATAAATACTTACTTAATTTTAGAGGTAAGAAAACGATTTATCTATGTAAACTTTAGTTACTTGCTTAATTTTAGAGGTAAAAAACGTTTTATCTATGTAAACGTTTTGAATTTCTTTAGTTTCCAAAAGTTTGTGAGAGCATAAACACCTTGGTTAAGTTGAACTAGGAACCTTGATTTACCTGGCACATCGTCTCTTGGTTATTATGTTCTAACTAGTTCTAATAATTATTATGTTCTTGGTATAATAATTCAAATGGTTTAATTAAAATATCTTTGAAGCAAAGAAGTTATCTATCCCTTTTATGCTTTTTTTTACTTTCTTTATAGGATTCATTGAATATATATGACTTAGATTTTCACATGCTTTTCTCACATAGAATTATCTTCTGGTTGCTTATAAAAAAAGTAGGTAATGGTTCACTTGACTAGAATCACTTCTCCCACAACCATGAGATCAAGAAAAGACAGATCACTTGACACATTATGTCTATTGCCTGTTGTGCAGAGCTTATCAAAATTATAGCACCTCAGAGAAGGAGGCATTGGCCACTATCTTTGCATTGCAAAAATGCTGACACTATCTACTATATGCTAGGTACGTGGTAATCATTGATCATCCGACCTTGAAGTACCTACTAAACAAGCCCCAGCTTACCAAATGCATATGGGGATGCCCCTTAAACTTCCAAGAATTCAATTCCTAGATAAGGGTATGACCAAGATGCCATCACATCTTCGTTGATCATATCTCACACGTGGTTCCTCGAAGTGCACCTACATGCGAAATTTTTGATGATTTCTTAGATGTCTTGTTTGTAGTAAATAGTTCCCCCAACTGCTATCAAGTACAAAATATCTTAGCCTCAATTACCTTCCCCCCTGAGTTCAATGGACATATGTACAACTCTCAAAGTGTCTCTTCACAAGTCTAAGGCACTTAGAATTCAAATCGAAGGGTTTTGAGCAACTGTCAATTGTCAACAAGTTTGGCATCCAAAGGATTTTGGTGTCCCTTGATGATACCCCTGGTCAAGTGATTTTGAATTCTTACAATGTTCCTCAATGTTCAAAGTATCGACATTTTTGTGGTCCAATGTACCAGTGTCTAGGTGTAATTCAGTCGTCTATTTTCTTTTGTTTCCTTTTGAATATTGGCAATCCCCACTCGATCCCACTAGGTCTGGTGACATCCATCATCTTAACTACATCTCACCCTTCATGTCGCTAACCATCTTTTTTCCACCCACAATGCCTACTTAGTTGGGCATGCCAATCTCGATATATAATCCTACATCGTACCCATGTGAAATTAGTCCACTTGTAGCGGCATGTTGAATAATGATGGTACAACATGGATGCACAAAGGGGGCAATCTTGAAGGTGCTCGATAGACTAGGAATCTTCACCTCTTTATAAGGAGCAAGATGATCAATTGCACTCCATCGATTAAAGATTTCATTAGTGGAAAAAGTTGATTGCAGTGAGAAGAAGAGTGATAGAATTAATAAAGGGGTAGAGTATGTATGAGATCCATAGCTAGCCATTAGAAGGAGATCATGTATATAGTAGAAGAAGATAGAAGAAGTCAAGTATGGTGGTGTTCTATGGGTAGGAAGAAGTCGGCATATACAAGCGTGCTTAAAGCATAGGAAGCACACAGAGAGAGAGGTGCAGCTCCAATACTCATGCACATAGAGAACAAGGCATAGTGGAGTGGAGAGAAAGTAGATCTATCAAGTGGAGGAAAACCTGTTCAAAGACTTGGAGAAGTGTAATTATGTAAAAGGTCTAGCATAATAATTGGGCAAGCTCCTTATGTTGATGAACAAGCAACAAAACCAAAGTACCATCAAGGAATTGTTGGAGATGTGGTGATTGACGAAGGGGACATTGTGAAGGGATCAACACAAGGTCCTTGTTGAGGCGCCATTGAGAGTTGTGAGACTTATGGCTGACCAATCACATGTTGTATTGTGTTGACATATCAAGCTCAACATGTGATGATCTAAGATGACACATATCACTTTTTCATTTCTTTGACATGTATAGTGGTCACGCCGGTATATGTCAGGGATACCTCATGGAGCTTTACTAGATTTATCTACCAAGAGTGATGACACATTTATTTCCCTGCCAGCTCACTCATTCGCGGACATTAGGATTTTCCTTATGTACTTCTCTTTATATATTGCACTGGTTGTATTGTTGTTTTAGGTCATTCTTGTACATTCCTTTTTATGTAATAGAAGAAGACGAAGAAGAAGAAGAATATCATTCTTCCTTGCCTCAATCTATGTTTGTGCTCCTCTTTGATTGTGAGAGTATGTGTGTGAGATCTCTTCTTATCTCTTTCCTTGTGACATGGTATTAGAGCCAATGTGGTTGTAGAGAGCTCATGGAGAAGGACGACGGTGAAGAATACGCCAGAAGGCATAGAGAAAGTGCGATTCACAAACGACGTCAGATTGCTATGAAAAGTGGCGTGAAGATAGAAGGCCTCAAAATATTTTTTTAAGTTAACCCTTTAGGGTCACTTAGTTTTGTTAGATCAAAGTTTTGGAGCCATCTCGACCTCCGTTAATTTGAGTTCGCAAGGTGGGGCCCACAAAAAAAAACAAGGTCAGTTTGTGAAACTGTAACTCGCGTCCTATTCGATAACACTCATATATTCTAGATCCAAAATTTCAAGCAATTCCATGTATTATTGATACACGAAAACTGTGTCTTTTTGAGATCGAACTATCACATCATAGTGCGATAGTACTCAAGCAGAATTGCTGCTTGTAGTGTTTTGCAGTGTTGTGAATTGCCCCAGAAATGATAAACGTAGATGGAATGAATCAGCTTATGCATGATAAGCCGGACAGGAACAACTTCCATGCTTGGGGATTCAGAATGACGAATTTCTTGATGGGAAAACGCTATTGGAAGTACATCGAAGGAGAGAACAAAAACACTCACGAGAGAATGAAAACACTCTACGATTACCAGAGAGGAATCAAACTATAGACCAGTTAAGAGCATATGAGGATTGGAATCAAGAAGCACAAAAGGTAATGTATTGGCTATCTGTTAGCATGCAAGATAGCATGATTGGATACATACAGGATGCCAAAACTCTGAAAGAGGCTTGGAACAGTTTGGTCACATTGTATGAGACCAATACAAAGGCACAAAAATTGAAACTCAAGAACGAGCTGCATACATTGGAGAAAAAGGGAATGCAAGTGACTACACCTTGAAAATCAAAAGCATATGTGATTCACTTGCATCTATTGGCATGAATGTAGATGATGATGATAAGGTGGAAGTGTGCCTTCGTGGTCTAGGAGTTGCATATGAGCAGTTCAGAACTTTTATATAGACCATGAAATATTTCGAATTTGCTGATTTGGTATTCATGTTGATTATTGAATAAACGAATCTTGGTGAGGATCAAACTCCCAAGGAAAACCTAGTTCTGAGTAGGTATTCTACTTTGGCAGAGGAAGAGGCAGAGGTAGAGACTTCGAAAGTGGAAGAGGAAATAGTAACCAAGACCAAAGTCAACATCAGAATCATACAGGAGGTAGAGGATAGTTTTGAGGCAGGGGGAGCTAAGGAGATCGTAGAAATTTCCAAAGAAATGATTCAACTAATGATAGTAAAGGATGTTGGAATTGTGGTAAACATGGACACTTTGAACTTGATTGCAGGTTGAAGAATCAAAATAATAGAAGGCAGCAAAACAACTATGCATCCATAAGTGTAGATGATTCTGAGAAGTTGCACATGACTAGTAATGCGGAATGGTTTAGTAGTTTGCAAAAATTGACAGTTCCTAGATATGTTGAAACAAGCATTGACACATCACACCCTATCGAGCATATAAGAAACATAGCATTATATATGGAGGACGGGAAGGTGAAACATCTTATTGATGTGCTGCATGTTCCAAATATAAAAAGAATCTCATTTCTGTTGGACAAATGGTTGACTAGGGATTACAAGTCAGATTCAATGTTGATGGGTTATATGTAGAAGAGTATAAACAGGATGAAAGATTGATTGCCAAAGGAAACAAAGTGGGTAGGATGTTCACCTTCAATGTGAAAATTCCTTCAATGAATGCAGCCATGTTTGCAATAGCCATGTTTGCAAAACGTGCAAGAGTTAATCTTGATATAGAGATCTGGCACAAACAAATTGGATATGCAAATTTGCACAGGCTAAAATTGATGCAGTCAAAGGAGATTGTCAATGGACTACCAAATTTCAAGATTGTAGAAAGGCAAAAGGTACGTGCAACATGTCAATTTGGTAAACAATCAAGAGCATCATTTTCGCATGACATTCATGTTAGTGAGAACGTGCTAGAAATAGTACATACAGATGTTTGGGGTCCTGCAAAGACCACATCTTTGGTCGGTTGCAAGTTTTATGTTACTTTCATTGATGACCATACACGGAAAGTATGGGTATATTTCATGAAAGAGAAGAGTGAGGTGTTCACTCACTGCTAGAATTTGAAAGCTATGGTGGAAAAGCAGACAAGGAAGTATATCTAGACATTAAGATCTGATGGAGGGTGAATACATGTCAAATGAGTTCAACAATTTTCTAAAAAGCACTTTATGGAAATGATACATGGAAGTGGGTTCCATTACCGCAAGGAGAGAAACCCATAGGTTGTAAGAGGGTCTACAAGGTAAAGCACAATGCTGATGGTAGCATAAGCAGATACAAAGCATGATTCGTAGCAAAAGGATATGCACAGACATATGGCATTTATTATGAGGAAACGTTCAACCCTGTAGTTAAAATGTCTACTCTCAGAACACTTGGTGCATTAACTACAACAAAAGGATGGACTTTGCATCAAATGGATGTGAAGAATGCTTTCCTACATGATGAGTTATAGCAAGAAGTATATATGGACCAGCCAAAAGGGTATGAAGATTCAAAACACCCAGAATTGTAGGTGGTGATAATGAAGAAAGCATTAAAGAGGTAAAGCAACTTCTTATGCTAGAATTTGACATGAAAGATCTTGGTGGGTTGTGCTACTTTTGGGCATTGAGTTTGTACATATAGAAACAGGTATATGGATGTCACAAAGGCAATATGCTTTGAGTATGCTCCAAAAGTATGGTATGGTTGGTTCCAAGCAAATTTCTATGCCATTAGATAATTAATTTGAAGTTAGATACCACATAAAGTGAAGCATTGAAAACTGCTACTATGTACAAAAAAATTGTGGGAAGTTTGATATATCTCACAATTACAAGGCCTTATCTTAGCTACACTATTGGACTTGAAAGTCAATTTATGCAGGTTCCCAGGAAGCGACATTTAGATGCTCTATGGCACACTCTATGTTATGAGTGCTACTTTGGATTATGCATTGTTTTATGAGGCTAGATGTGCAAGTTCATGGATACACGGATGTAGATTGGGCTGGTAGTATTCCAGATAGAAGATCTACTAGTGGTTTTCTATTCTCACTTGGAGGTGCAGCTATTACATGAAGCAGTAAGAAGCAAGCCATTGTTTCTTTGTCAAGAACAGAGGCTGAGTATAGAGGTGCTACAATGGCACCATATGAGGCATCATGGCTAGAGATGCTACTTGCAGATTTAGGTGTGGAAGTGCAAAAGCCTATCACTATCTATTGTGATAATCTTAGCAACATACAATTAGCACGGAATCCTATTTTTCATGCTAAAACAAAGCATATCCAAGTACATTATCACTTCATCAAAGAGAAGGTATTAGCAGGTGATGTTGATCTTGTTTCTGTGAGAACGAGCAGGTTATTGATACTTTCACTAAAGCACTTGGAGCAGAGAAGCAGAAGAAGTTTCAAAAGATGCTTGGTTTAGAGGACACGACGTTGAGTTTGACTCGGGGAGTGTTGAGATATCAAGCTCAACATGTGATGATCCAAGATGACACATATCACTTTTTCATTTCTCTCACATATATAGTGGTCATGCCCATATATGTTAGTGATACTTTATTGAACTTTTTTACTGGATTTATCTACCAAGAGTGATGGCACATTTGTTTTCTTGCAAGCTCACTCATTGGCGAACATTAGGATTTTCCTTATGTATTGTTCTTTATATATTGCACTTGTTGTATTATTGTTTGAGGTCATTCTTGTACATTCTGTTTTATCATTCGTCAGCAAGGTTCATGCAAAAGTTTCTAGGAAAATGAGAGGCATTAGTTCTCTCATGCAAAAGTTTCTAGGAAAATGAGAGGCATTAGTTCTCTGAGCACTCATGCTAAGACAAGTCCCACATCTTACTCAATATATTTTGAGTCCATTATAGTACATCAAGGTTCTACTTCCTTTTGTCTCTTTTCTGTGGAAGTCTAGTGTTGCAACCGATTGAGTAGTTCATTTCCTTACGTCTAGAATTAAATCAAAAATTACTTTTTCCTTTAGGCTATGGACATCTACATCCTACATTAGCTCTTCCCTAACACTTGTTAGCTTGTGCACGTGTTAACTATTCTATCTTTATCTAGCAACCAGCAATCCCAAAAACAATCCTCATAACCCGTATTAATCGAGTACCAAAAAAACCCATTGAAATAGCACCCATGTTGCACAATTCCAGTGCACAATTGCAGCACATGCTATACAATACCACTCTATTTTCACTTTTAGATGATGACACCATGTCTTCATCATTCTTTTCCATACTATTTTGTTGGTCTTCATCTTAAAGTAACATAAACTATAACTCTTGAAATAATAGCTCTCTCTCTCTTATAAATATAGAAAGAGAAGTGACAAAAGAACGATATGTAGATGGAAGGAAAAATATTGAAGTATTCACCATCTCTTCATGAGATATACTAACTTCAACATTGAGAAGTTAATCACGAATGTCCTTAAGCTTTAGAATATGAGATTAAACTGACTGAGTAACTTTCATCCTTGAGTTCACTAACTATCTCCAACTTGCTTTAAAGACCACATGGACCTATACTAAAGTCAAATATCAAGAAATTACGCCAACAAATAGACCTACCAAACAATGCCTAATTTCACATCCATGTGGATGAATAATATATTCAAGTCATATTCTTACTTCAAGATAAAGGGTACATGAATACTTTCTTAAGTAACAAGATTACACTTTTTGGAGCACCATACAGAGCATTGAGGACATATGTATCATATATCCAACAAACTCCAAGTGTCTTAAATATGGATGCATGAAAATTCCCTAACTTCTGATACTCATACTTCGAGGCCTACTAGATGAAAATAAAATTAAAAAGATGATAATTGATTACATAAAATACCTCTCACTTTCATATGATAGTAACCGAAAATTTAACAAGATGATAGTCCATTTCGGTCGTCAAAAGGCTCAACTAACATATCAACTCATAGCTTGGCAAAAAAGAGACCTTCATATATTACCCTATCTTTTTTTCGTTTTGTTCGTATGTATATATGTGTGTGTGAGGAAGGGGTATGATGCATGTGTGTTTAGCATCCAATTCACACGCATGTACCCATATATATATATATATATATATATATATATATATATATATATATATATATATATATATATATATATATCGCAAAACAAATAGGTTTTCTTTAGCGCAAAACCAATAGGTGGGAAACATGCAAAACGCTGCGCCGTAAAGCAGCACTATGTATAGAAGACAAGGTGATAAGTGCCTGAACTATGAGAAGTAAACAACACAAGCAACAGAACCATTCCATACTCAATGGAGCTGTAAACTATCTTAGAAGGTAGGAATGAGCATAAACCTGCAGTCTTTCCTACAATTGGCATAAGTTGTGTAGAAAACAGTATCACATAAATCCCTTTGGTTTAAGAGTCGAGAAGTATCTAAGCTGAGACCCTAACTTTTTACAGAAGCCTATAACACACCTTGCGAGAATCAACTGTTACAATTCATACTGACGCAGCTTCACTACGGTGGAGCAGATATGGCTACTCTTTCCAAATCTGAATGCGAATAGGATCTTGCGGTTAAAGAACTCCCTTCCCTGCAGATCTTCATCACCTTCCCATTCACATCAGTAATGTTGACAAGATTATCCTGCGTATCCATAGCGATGGCCAATGCAAGTGCTGACCTTCCACTGCAAGGCAGCCTCTTGGAAATGCTAGCCGTTCCTTTCTGTACAGGGGGAAGGTGTGCGCGGACATTCAAATTCTGGCCTACATTACATTTTCTTCGCTTTGTATAGGGATTTTCAGGCTTCGCTAAATCTCTCAAGGAACTAACATCTGCAAGGCAACTGAAAGACCTAGATTTTCCTGAGTAAAATTTAGAAAGCCCTTTCCTGCACATCGCCAAGAACGAATTATGACGTTGATCGTTCCCGGAAAACAGTTGAATGCTTGAGAAGTGGATATCAATACTTACTTTTGTGGGAAACTATCTTGCCTGTAGTCGCTTTGTACTTCTTCTCCTAAGGCATGGCTCCCTTTACCGGATAGCGCGTATTCATCTAGGAGTTCGTGCGATGAAGAGGATGATGAAGATATCGAATCAAGGTCTACATCATCATAGCTGCTCGTTCTTGGCTCTCCATGCAGAGGCATGTCCTCGACAACAACATCCAGTCGGCTCTGCAAGCTGCAATACGAAATCCCGTACACGTTTTTATACTGTGGACCTCCTTCTCTGCAGGTAAACTTCGAAACGGTTTGAGCAGGAAACGATGAGCGAAAGCAATTCTCCTGCACATCCGTTCCAGAGCTATGCGTGAAGCCTGGTAAGGTCGAAACTTTATTCTGCATGTCTAACTTGACGAAGTCTGTTGGAGGTTTAAGCACAGTACTTTCGGCTCTGCTGATCATTCGACTCTCGTCGCTGGCATCGTAACCTTTGTGTGCGCCCAGAGATAGAGCGGATAAATCTCTCATAACAAGATCCTGTGGAGCGACGACCTTCCTGTTAGAGAATGTCATGTCTTTAGATGAGCCTGATTCGCTTGTATCTTTCAAAAATGGGTCCGAAGGTCCGACAAAGCCACGA
This sequence comes from Ceratopteris richardii, assembly GCA_020310875.1. Taxonomy (NCBI): domain Eukaryota; kingdom Viridiplantae; phylum Streptophyta; class Polypodiopsida; order Polypodiales; family Pteridaceae; genus Ceratopteris; species Ceratopteris richardii. The sequence continues at coordinate 86,333,773 of CM035441.1, read as the reverse complement.
ATAGAGCTTGCTAGGTCAGGTATATGTAAGTCTGACGCAGAACAAAGGTTTCTTGCACTTTGGATTGCTAAATTGCACCCCATATTAGGGGTAGAAGAAATTTCACAGGCTTGATACGCAACAGACATTGAGGAAAACCTCCTTTCTCATGAGATAAATGTATAACAAAGATCATCAGAACAGTGTGATAATCGTAAAATATTCCATTTTCTCCTTTACAGTTCGTTCATCCCAGAGCTCAAGATTTCTGTATCTGTGAAGTTTCAAGCGTCTCCACATAACAAGCTCTGATGTGGGGAGCTGAAGAAAGAACCTGCAGAAAAATTTCGTAGTTTGGAGCTCTGAATGGCGTAGAAAAGTGTTTCAGAAGATGTTTAAAAGACATATGCGTATGCATGAACAACCAGGATTTTCTCCATTAGCTACACTAACGCAATATTTAACAATCGTTCTCCCTCTCACTCTCTCTTGCACACACACAGACACGCACACACAGACAGATATTTCTAGCTACCTGCGGGCGTCGACCCAAGCGAAAATCTGCGTGAAAGAAAGGAAGATCATTCGCAAGAAGCATAGCCGAAGAGAAATATCTGAATGTCCGAAAAATCTACTGTTCACCTCTGTATTGGGCATAGAATACAGCTGCTAACCATGAATCGCCGGAAGCGAGATATGTACCCGCTGCTTTTCTGAAGATTGAAGGCGGGCCAGCGTGAAGGACGTGGGAGAAGACGAAAAGCATATGCGTTCAGGATGAGGCCTTACCTCGAATCTCCCTCCTGTGTCTGCATCTTCTTTGTCCACGTGATTGTGATAAGCATGCCACTTGGCAAGAAGATAATGACCTTTTTCATCTACTTTTTCTTTGCCCGATGATCCAAATGCCTTGGTGCCCGTTATGGATCTTGGCATTCAAAGAAAGGAGGGGTAGGCTCCTCTCCCAGCTCCTCTTCTTAGTCAATGCAATTTGAGATGTGAAGATCTCTAGAGAATATCTTTGAAAGTAGAAGAAAGAGGGCTTTGGCATGGAGATGAATCATCATGTAAACAGATATGTGTTGCACATGAGAGGGGCAATGGTTGACCGTCAAGAGAATAACAATGAATATTCTTCCACTTCTCTAGTCAATCAAACATAGCTTCATCGGAAAATGAGGACTTATAGGAGGATCTAATGAGGTATCTCCATAAATAGTGATTAAATATCTTACATTTGGATATGCTTGTGCACCTGATTTCTATAATTGGAGAGAAATGGTCAAAATGGTCAGAGGCATGATAATGATGCAGTGTGCATTATGATGATACTCATTGATTGAATAATATATCAATCGATGATAATATCGATAATTGCATGTAATTTGGATTATTTGAGCTCATATGAATGTATATTCAATTATTAAATATATTTTCCAAATATATTGTAAGACTCAATACCTTTTATACACAATGACTAAGATGACAAGAAAGATGGCTTGTCACATGGAGATGAGCACAGCTCGGTTCCACATGAGGGAGAAACGTTTTACTTTCATGAGAACATGGATCAATATTCTTCCACCTTTCTTATCACTTGAGCTATCCCCGATTGTCAAATATGGGCATGTACAAGGATTGTATAGGTGTCTATATACAGGGTGGTTGAATATCTCACATTTGGATATGTTTGTACATCTATCTTTGTTGATTGGATTACAACGGTCAGAAATACAATAATGAAGTGTGTATGTGTGATGCAATTCAGTAAATTAGAGATAGGATCAACAAATGATCATATATACCAGTGCACATATCTTGGATGAATTGAACTCGTGTGAATGGATATACAATGAACATGCAATGATTCAATGTACGGTTATGAACATATCAGTGCAACTTGCTTTTGTTGAATAATATCCACTCACAATATTATCTTCTATTAGCTCAAAAACATAATGGTAGTGTACTTCTATATTGATTAGAGCATGAAATGGGTTCTTTGCAATGGTCATACGACTTTGATTTTCACATTTAAGTATATTTGCTATTTGTGATGGAAAGCCTAGATCTGCGAGAATTTTTCTTAGCCAAACTGTCTCACAAGAGGCAAAAGAAATTGCTTTTTACTATCCTTCATTGGAGGAGAGTGCAAGAGTTGGTTATTTCCTATTTACCCAAGAAAATATTCTTAAACCAAGTGAGAAACTATTGGAAATCACTTGAATGATGTGTGTGTGACTCACCTCCCATCCATATATACCCTCTTGTACTCTAAAAGTAGCAATGATGTACTGTAAAATAGCAATGATCTGGAATATTCTAGCGTGAACATGTGGCCATCATGCAACACTTATTCCCATTACTACCCAAGTACTTCCCATTACTACCAACGTACCTTAGGGTATCCCCCGAGCTTGGGACCTTGGCTAGCTGGCCCTTGTTCCTCACACACATGGATTGATCGTTGTGGATCAAATGGACTGATCCCTGTGGATCAATGTCTGACACTCTCTCTCCCTTCTAAAGATCATTGTCCTCAATGATCAATGAGGGAAAGTACTTGTGAACTAGAGCTTCTGATTCCCAAGTAGAGTCAGTAAGTGGTAATCCTCTCCAGGCTACTAGATACTCCTGGATGACACAATTCCTCAATCGCTTCTGTCTCTGATCTAGTATCACGTCTGGAGAATGATCCATGCTATTACTTTCTTCCAAATAAACAATACCTTCTATTAGTTATCCTCCCTAGAAATGTACTTCCGTAGTTTACTAACATGAAACACTAGATGAACTCTGCAATATAGAGGAAGCTCTAATCAGTATGCGAGTTCACTTAGCTTTTTAACTATCTTCCAAGGTCCATAAAACCTTGATGATAGCTTACTACACTTCCCTGTGGAGATTGAAGTAGATCTAGCTGGTACCTGAAGAAAGACTCTGTCTCCCTCCTTAAAGGATCTAGGAAATCTCTTCCTATCAGCATGCTCTTTAGCCCTATGTAGCTCAATGATGAGTAGCACCTCCTTTAATGTCAATCCGGGAAGATGTGAGGATGGTATGATGACCTCGAGCAAGTGAAGGCACAAGTGCGTGAGTGAGAAGCACACCAACATGCACACACATACACACACACGCGCACACACGGCAAGAAAAAGAGAAAGACAATGGAGTTCTTTTAGATTACTTCCAAAATGCTTATACAAGTTCAAATCTATTACAAGCTACCCCCAAAAATGAGCTCTCTAGCTCTATTTATAGTTTTTGACTAGCTTTTGGCCCTGTCCAGACCTAGTGTCCGGCCTAGTTAAAAATTATGTTCTAGGGCCTATTTGGGGGCTCAAACGAAGTCTAAAAATTATGAAAATTGGTATGATGCTACTTCTAATACTCCTCAAGCTCAAGGACTCCTTGGCTTGCACAAAATGGAGCTACAAAAATATGAAATGGCATTTACAGTGGCCTTTAGTGATGAAAATCACTATTTTTGTAGGGATTTCCTTTAACGATTTGACATACACATCTTCGAGATCCCTACTTACTCCTTCTCCTTGTGTGTCCACCTCTTTGATATGCTTTAGCTTCATGAAAAAATAATGGCCTACTTGCCAGATCTTCGTTGACTACTCTTTCTGCTTGTGCCTTCTCTTCGCTCCGACTCCCTTCGTTGGCTTCCTTGTCTTGTGAGTCCTTCAGTTCTTTGACTGCTGCCAACACCCCCCCCCCTCTCTCGCGTCTGTCGTCTCTGACAGACCCTTGTTGAGTGGGTCGTTGGATGTAGTACTCCACAACGTCTGTGGCTAAATGATGTTCTGCTATTCTCAACCCTTTGGCCAAATCAGTGAGTAGGGCATCCCAATCTACTGGCCCTGGAACTTTTGGATGTGGCATACGTAGCTTTTCTGAATGTAGAGCTTGTTCCACCGCAAATAACTGTAATAGGTGAGATGGTCTGGGCATGAATATCTCTGAATGATATTCCCAGAACCCTGTGATAAACATTTCTTCAAACGTCTGTTTGAAGCAGGCAGGTAGATACTTTATACGAGCATGCCACACATATACGACGTTAATGGATGGTGTGGTGCTCATATCATAGACAAGGTCCTGATTCCCTTCATTAAATCCGAGAGCCAAAAGATGAGGTTCTTTGATATTCTTAAATGTCCTGAATGTAACCAGCATGAGCTCAAAAATTTTGAGGCACATCTGTGCCATGACATCTGGGACATTCTTGAACCTGACCCCCCAATGCCGAATCGTCGAAATCATGTATGCTACTGTGGGTTGGCCTCTAGGTGGGGCTAAGTAGACATAATTGAGCCATTTTTCACATCCTTTGACTGTCAGCACTGTTTTTGTGTACTTCGGCCAAGACCTTCTTCGAAAGACAGGGTAGTAGCAGGGATTATACTTGATATATAAAGGCATGTTATTCCACGTGCGTACCATCTCAGGGTAGGTTTCAAGCAGACGGATCCTCCAAGTAGGTTGATGTATATTCCCTTGCGTGGCACTTGCAGGGAGGTCATCCGGTGCAAACTCTGTCGCCGAGGTTGGTTCCTTCGTTGTGCGCTACTTGATTTCAGCATTATAATCTACCATTAAGACACAAAATGGAACATACAAATCATCAGATGTGCCAATCCACCTATGATGGGAGAGGTTTCTGAAGTAATCCGATTTTATGACGACTTCTTCCAATCATGACATAGATACTATCTGAACTGCAACTCTCTCATCATGGGTTGTAGCAACCTTCTCTAACCTTTGCATCCATTCAGGTGCTTCGATCTCAATCGTGTCCATTCCTTCTTCTGTTTGCTTACCTCCGGGTGCTGGCATGGGAACATATGGGTCTTCAAAAGTCTCCTCCACTTCAATTGGCACTAAGTCTTCAGGTTCCGGTTCCACTAGGGGAGAGGGTTGACGCTCGTATTGAAGAACTTTACTTCGTAGTTCTTCTAGTTCTGCTCTGAGTTCTGCGACTTCTTCAGATGTGTCGGCTGCGGTTGTGACTTTGCTTGGCGACTCATTGTTAGAAGATGTATTTTTGGAAGCCTTTTTGAAGAAAAATAATTGTAAAATGACAAAAACTTGTAAAAATATTTATACAACTGTTGTAAAAATAAGGAAGAGTCTTCCTTATGTAGGATAGAATCTTATGTAATTTTTCTAGAATTTTTGTAAACTCCTAGATAGCATATTTTTAGAAAAATAGAGGAAAAGACCAAAATTCAAGTGTGAAAAGGGACACTTGAAAATGTATATAAGATAATTTCCTCTATTATGAGGGGGTTGGTTAATCATTTTTTCACATGCTATCCAAGTGAATAGAGAAGGAGTTTTTTGCTGAAAATCGTGTTTTCTCCTCTTTGTGTGGTTTCTTTGATTTGTGAGTCTAATTCTTGTGTATCTATGGAGATTTGTGAGCTTCTATTGTGTAAATCTGTTGAATGTGTATGAAGAGAGCTGAATACTGATGTGTTGAGTGATAAGTTGATGAAGAATGGTGCTGGAGATGAAAATCGTCTGTTTTCACAGAATCGCGATTGTCTCGTCTGTATGGTGCAGGTGATATTTTTGAGTTTTGACTTCATAATTGTGTTCTGCTGATAAAATAGCATGTATTAGACACCAAGATTGTGGAAAATGGTGGAGATTTACTCAAGATAATCCAAACCCTAGAAATTCCTCTTCATTTTCACCATTCTCAGAAATCCAGCCATTATTCTCTTATTTCTTGGATTCTATCATCTTGAAGGGGCTGTGGTCTCATGAATACTTCTAGGATTGACAAAATAAAGATGTATTGTTGATTCTTTATGCTAAATGATTGGAGAGGACAACTCCAAAGGTCAATAACAAACATTTTTTGGCGCCGTTGCCGGGGAGTATTTCAAAAGCTTCATTGAAGTTGGACCTTGCTGGATATTCTATTGATGATGGTAACAAACACATGGAAAAGGTAACACTCTTTAATCAAGAAATGTGAACATGAAAAGGTAGATGTCTTTGTTTGTCTTTTGGGAAAAGAAAGCAATAGATCATCTTTTAGAGTCGGAAGTGCTAAAATTTTTGTAAATTGATAGTTGCTCATTTCATTTTTTGAAGTAAAAGTGCAGGTGTGTGAAAAATTTGAATCAAGAAAGCTGAAGATGAGGTAACATGTGTCTATTCTTGCATTTTTAGAGTTCTTTTTGACCAAGTACTAGGCAATATTGTTGATCTTGGGAAGATAACATGGTTGCACTAAGGAAAAGTCAGGTAAAGTAGCTAGATGCAAGTAGAAAAGATTCATTTGTTAACCAAATCAAAGCATAAATCTTGAGAAACAAAGCTGATCTGCATTTTGAAAAGAAATGTGTGTTTGAGTTTATCTTTGCAAAAATTGATACTTGCATTTCATAGCACATTTTCTTTGGAAAGTTTTTCTCATGAACTGTCTTGATAGCTAAGAAAATGTGCTATGAAATGCAAGTATCAATTTTTGCAAAGATAAACTCAAACACACATTTCTTTTCAAAATGCAGATCAGCTTTGTTTCTCAAGATTTATGCTTTGATTTGGTTAACAAATGAATCTTTTCTACTTGCATCTAGCTACTTTACCTGACTTTTCCTTAGTGCAACCATGTTATCTTCCCAAGATCAACAATATTGCCTAGTACTTGGTCAAAAAGAACTCTAAAAATGCAAGAATAGACACATGTTACCTCATCTTTAGCTTTCTTGATTCAAATTTTTCACACACCTGCACTTTTACTTCAAAAAATGAAATGAGCAACTACCAATTTACAAAAATTTTAGCACTTCCAATTCTAAAAGATGATCTATTGACGAAAAACACGATTGTGAGCACAAAATCATGAAAAAACACGATTTTGGACACAAAAATCGTAAAAAACACGATTTTGGGTAGAAAATCGTGAAAAAACACGAGTTTAGACACAAAATCGTGAAAAACACGATTTTGGACACAGAATCGTGAAAAACACGATTTTGGACACAGAATCGTGAAAAACACGATTTTGGACACAAAATCGTAAAAAAACACGATTTTGGGTAGAAAATCGTGAAAAAACACGAGTTTTGACACAAAATCGTGAAAAACACGATTTTGAACACAGAATAGTGGAAAACACCAATTTGAACACAAAATCGTGAAAAACACGATTTCGAGTAGAAAATCGTGAAAAACACGATTTTAGTCATAAAATCGTGAAAAAACACTAGCTTAGTTAGAAAATCGTGAGAAACACGATTTGGAGCACAGAATCATGAAAAACACGATTCTGACCACAGAATCGTGAAGATTAGGTGAATGATCCTTAGGTCTGGGAACAAACTAAATTCACATACTAAGCAAGACCTAGGTAGGAAAGAGATAGAGTCAGTGGAAAGGGAAGTCCAAAAAAGAAATTTAGGGCAAGGAAACAACATGGAAAATTTAAATGAAACAAATGAGCCCATTGAAACTAGGGATTATAGAAATATCCTCAAATACATGTATACAAATAGGTTTGGCACCTATGTATATCAGGATGGAATGCATAAGTTTCTCATTAGATTGAGAAACTTGGAAGTTCCCCTAAACATAACACCAATAGCTCAGTTCAAAGATGGTAGGTATGAGGATAGGCAAGGGTGTGTGTACATCTTCTCCCAAGACCCAGAAAATTCAAATGACTTAGGGCAATGTGCTGACAAAGGACCTTGGGAACATAACATGGGACAACCAGATTTACCTAGACCACATGAAAACTACACTAGTACAGAGCAACAACAAGGGAGGAGGACACATGCTTCCCCAAATCCCTTTGAAAGGGAACCAGAAGGATATAATGAATTGTCACTCAAAAGAAGACATCATTGGCAACCTCAGGGTAGAATGCTTAGACCATATCAAGTAGCCAAATGCATGAAAACTCAATATGAAGGGTATTCTGATCCTCATGCTCATGCTGCAGAGTTTAGGCAATTAATTAGAGCTGAGGAGGTGGAAGATTACAAAGTTCAATTTGAAGCATTTGGTCTAACCCTAACACGACCAGCGTTATCTTGGTCCATCCCTTTGAGAAAAGAAATGTACCTAGATATTGAATCCTTCCTAGAAGCCTTTATTGGGGAATTCTCAAAGATCGGAATAAAACATAGCACAGCCACTCTGATACACAGTTTTAAACAACAAAAAGATGAAAATGTCAAAGAGGCAGCCAGGAGATTTAAGCAATATATTGACAGATGTCCTAGAGAAGAAGTACCTTCCATGGCTAGACAAGTATCCCTATTCATAGAAGGGTTAAGAAGTGCTCAATTAAGAACCCTAGTGTACTACAGGAGATGCCCTGACCTAGGAGCTTGTGTAAAAGAAGCAATAGATTTGGAAGATAACAAAGGTCAAGATCTATTAGCATTTGATCAACCCAGATCAAATGAAGATAAAATTCCTCCAGCAGAAGAATTGGCTCAAGCCATTGCTAAAGCCCTAGAGGTAAGCACTAAAACCAATTTGATAAACTCCAGGATAAACACAAATAAAAAATGCTACAATTGTGGAGAAAGTCATCTAGTACAACATTGTCCATATCAAAAGCCTCCACATCTGCAAGATAGAAAAACACTCAAATATTGTACATTAGAGAGGAAATGGACAAATCATACCAGGGAGGAATGCTTCTATAATAAACAACCCATAAAAGAGAGAGACTATGGGAGCCAAAGAGAATCAGTGTATATTGAGCAACCAAGACCTGTGCTTGGGCAACAACCTCCTATACCAACAAATGTGGTACCAATCAAATACACACCAATAGAGGAGGGAAACTCAAGAACAAAGTCGCCATACAAGGAAGATTATCAATGGAATGAAGGATATCAAGAAGAATGGGAAGGTTATGAATCAAGAGAACCAGAATTACAAGCCCTAGACTTGGGAAATGGAAGAATTGAGATGGACACTGCCACTTTCATGTATATAACCAATAATTATATGTCCAATCAAAAACCTCAATTCAAAGGGGGACCAAAGATAACCTGTTATAGGTGTGGGGGAGATCATTTCATTAGAGACTGCCCACAACCTCCTACATTAAGAATAGAAGGAGCATATTGCAAGGATTGTGGCAGGGAGCATTTGATAAAGGATTGGCCAAAAAATCCTCAAAAACAACAAAACACACCTAATAACATACCACTAAAAGCAGTCTAAGCAAGGAAGTTGAATATACTCTGTTTCAGGAAACTCTAAGCCAGGAAAAGGAGATACAAATAAAGGAAGGACACCTCTCTGAAGAGAAGCAACATGTGATGGAGAAGGAAAAGGTACAGGAAATAAAGCTGACTTCAGATGTTTTAGAGCAGAAGAATTTAGGTGCTCAAGAAGACATGGCATATTCAGAAACACTGGAAACTCATCCAAGCAATGAAGAAAACAAGGCCAAGATTATAGAATATGAAGAAGAAGAGGAAGAGGAGAGTGAATGCAAAGAGGACAAACAACTAGAAGCCATCTTCTTCCTATCTCTCCACCCTTCTTTGTTCTTCCAATCGTTTGCTGATTTTGATTACATGAAGCTTGATCATTTAACATTTGTATTGGTAATATCTATGTATCTTCAAATGCAAAAGTGAATCCTTCTAAGTTTATATCATGCATATCTGATTGAATTTCCTGTTTTTCATTACTCAATAAAAATATTAAAAACCTTTTGTCATTTAAGTTCAATTTAAGCTCCATTTTTTCAAAATCCAAAATCACTTTACCTTGTTGGAGCCATGGTTGACCTAAAATCACTTTTTCAGCCATCAAATGATCTGGCCATTCTTCACAGTCTATTTTCATATATTCTTCATTGAACTTTACTTCAATAGACAATGAAGACATGCTCTGTACTATTTGACCTTCCAAAGTTTTGATTAGGGTTCTACTTTTAGTTCTTTTTATGTTGAATTTACTTACCAAAGCTAACTAATCATATTTACTTGTGCTCCAGGATCTATCAAAACCCTAATGATTTCATTTTGAAAATCCATTATCATCACCGGGACATGTTCCTTTGGTTTGAGAGGAGTTTCACACAGACAGACTTCCCTAAGCTCTTTGATTTTTCTTATCCTTTCCATAGCTTCCTGTTGAGCTTCTTTTCTAATGTCTTCCTCTTCTCTTTCTCCATTCATCAACAGTTAATGGGCAATCATACCTCTTAACTCTACATCCACTTATGAAGTTTGGCATGATTTCTCCGTCTATGTTAGCTAGTTGAATGGCTCCACTGTTGCTTATTTGATGTATAATATATGGTCCATGTCCTTTTTTCTGGAACTTTTTCTGATGTTCTCTGACTGTGTAAGCCAACACTAGATCTCCTACCTGTAGATCTTTCTCTTTTATGTGAACATCATGATAAGCTTTTTGCCTTTTCTTGTCCACATATAAACTCATAATGGCTTGGAGTCTAGATGCTCCAAACTTTTCCAATTCCATTACTCTCTCTGATAGTTCATGTCTAGTCCAATTGTAGTGACTTCCTACTTTTAATGTTGGAATGAGGAATTCCATAGGTAAAACTGCATTTTGTCCATATACTAGATTGAATGGTGTGTTTCCTATTGCAGTTTTATAAGCCACTCTATAAGCCCATAGGACATGATTAAGTTGTAAATCCCAATCATTCCTGTTTGTGTTTACTAGTTTTGATAATACAATACAAAGCACTTTATTGGTACTTTCTGCTAACCCATTGGCTTGTGGGTGATATGGGGCTGACTTTCTATGACTGATCAGGAAATATTCAGTGATGTTTTCTATGATTTGGTTTACAAAATGGGTCCCCCTATCACTTACTAGTTCAATTGGAAGTCCAAATCTGGTGATAATGTTTTCATATAGGAATCTGGCAGTAGTATGAGCATCATTTCTTTTTGTGGCTTTGGCCTCATCCCACTTTGTCAGGTAGTCTGTAGCCACTATGATGTATTCAGCATGGGATTGTTTTGCTGGGGGATGTATAGGTCCAATGAAATCCAACCCCCATTTACAAAAGGCTCTGGTTGAGATTAATGGAACTAATGGCATATCATTTCTTCTATTTGGTTGACTTACCCTTTGACAGACATCACACCTTTTTACATAGGTTCTTGTATCAGGAAATAGAGTTGGCCACCAAAAGCCAGAATATAAAATGAGTTTAGCAGTTCTGTCACTTGAGAAGTGTCCTCCTGCCACTCCAGAGTGTGCCATTTCCAACATTTCCACATATTTATTCTCAGGAACACAAATTCTTAGGTATCCATCCATTCCTCTCTTATACAACTGTTCTCCTATCAATTGATATTCTTCAGAGATTACTTGTAAATTTTTTGAATCTGTACCAGCTATCACTTGTTTTCCTTTCTTTTTCCTTCTCAATTCTTCAATGATATTTTCACTCCAATCTGGATTTTTCTGGAACCAATATAGAGTTATGAATTCTGAATCTTGCAATATTTGGCACTTCCTGCAATTAGCAATGTATTTTGTTACATCTTGAATCTTATTAGGCCAATGTACCCCCATCCTATTGAGATTACTTAGGGTGACTACCCTAGAAGCATGAGTGCAAGGGTTCTAATGATGAGCTCTCCTCAGATATTCGTGTTGCTCTTCCTAAGGAGTGCAATATTCTAATATGCCTGTGTGGTTGAGATGGTACAAATGCCCAGCTAGTAACATAAAGTTCGTGCTTTGCAATACTAAGTGTGCATTGTTCCCAGCTGTTCTGCAAGGTCCCATGGTCAATAGTGGTATTAAGGTCATGGCCCACTCAGGGACACTCTCTACCTTAAACAGATAAGTGTCTGGCAGATTTTCATCTAAAGGTGAACTGGGTTCTTTAGACTGAATTCGAGATAAATGATCTGCTCTTAAGTGTGTTTTCCCTTGTTTGACCACCACTTCAAACTCAAATTCCATTAGCAAAAGAAACCATCTGACTATTCTCCCTGTGTGACAAGGTTTATTTACCAAATATAACAAAGCTTGATGGTCTACAAAGAACTTAAACTTGTTGGCCAAAAGGTAATGTCTGTATTTTTTTACAGCAAATACCATGTCCAATCCCTCTCTTTCAGTGGTTGTGTAATTTTTCTCTGCTAGATTGAATTTTCTACTAGCATAGGCCACTGGAAAATCTAACTTGCTTCCTTCTATTGGTTGTGCTAACACACATCCCAAAGCATAATTTGAAGCATCCACATGTACATGAAAAATTTTATCCCATTGAGGTGTTTTCAGAATTGGGGCTGTTACCAAACAAGTTTTTAGAGTTTCAAGGCTTGGTCACACTCCTTAGTCCACTCAAACTTTGTAATTAGGGCATATAAGGGTTTGGCTATGTTAGCAAATTTGTGTACAAATTTCCTATAGTACCCACAATGTCCCATGAAAGTTTGAAGTTCCTTTACACTTGTTGGTCTTGGAAGCTCTATTATGGCCTTTATTTTCTTCTCATCAGTTGAAATTCCATAAAAGAGAGAGGCTATGTGACCCAACATTCTTCCTTGTCTTACAAAGAATACACATTTTTCTGGATTTAAACATACTCTGTAGGTTCTGCATTTCCTGAATATATTTTCTAAATCCTGCAAGTGATCTTGTCTTTTTAATGCAAAAGTACAAAGATCATATACATAGATTTCCATTACCTTTCTCAGGAACTCTTTGAAGATATGACACATCAACCTCTGAAAAGTTGCTGGAGCATTGGTTAACCCAAAGGGCATAACCCTAAAGGCATAAATTCCCCATTCTGTGGAGAAGGCAGTTTTATGTTGGTCTTCCAATGCTATGGGGACCTGGTTGTATCCTGAAAACCATCTAAAAAACTATAAACCTCCTTCCCTGCAACTCTTTCTAGAAGATGATCTGTTATAGGCAGTGGATAGTTATCCTTTATAGTTGCTGCATTTACCTTCTTCAAGATAATGCATACCCTAAGTTTCCCATTCTTTTTTGGTACCACAACTATAGGAGATATCCATTCTGTATACTCAATTTCATAAATGAAATTGGGAGCTAATAGCTTGTCAATTTCTTCCTTTATCTTAGCATAGTATTTATCATTGAATGTGTAATGTCTCTGTTTACTAGGTTTTGCTTCAGGTGTAATAGGAATCTTATGCTCATAGATTTTAGGATCAATACCTTTCAAGTCCTTATAGCTATAAGCAAATACATCCCTATAATTTCTTGCCAAGTTTCTTAGTGCCTCCTCTTCTTGAGTAGTCTTGTCATCAGCCACTACAATGTGTCTTTCTTCTCCCTCCTCCTGAGTGATCATGATCTTTTTGGTTTCTTCCTCATTATCATAAGCCTCTCCTTTCTTCTTTTCCCTCTTTGATTTCCTCTTGAGAAGTAGTTTGTTTTCTACTTCATAAGTCTTGAAATTTTCTGGTACATCAAACTATTGATCTTTGTTCATTTCCCTTGTCTTCTTCTCATTCTCCTGATTTTCTTCTATTTCCTTGTGTTTATTTTTCTTGTACTTGCCTGAGATTTTATCCTTAATAGCATCTTCAGCTTTTACTTCCTCCAAAAATTGTATCTTCCCTTTTTCTAATATCATTTCTTCTTCTATGTCCTCTTCTATTCTGGATACCTTTATCATTTGTATTCCAATTTGAAAAACATCATATCCTTCTTCATTTTGAAATTCCACTCCTGCATATTCATCATTGGCTAGATCCATGGTAGCCAAGATTTGATTCCACCCATAGGGCTCAAATTCCTCATCCTTGAATTGCTGTGGTACATAATTCTCATCTTGTAACTTCCTTCCTTCCACACAATCCTCTCTTCTTAATCTCCTTTTCCTACTGGTAAGATTTCTGATCATATTGCACTTCCATACTGATGATTCAGCCTCATCCTGGTCTTCTATCTCTGATTCCTCACTCAACTCTTGATTCTGATGAATTTTATACCATTCTTGAGGAGATATGTCACAGTAGTGCCCATTTCTTAGATTTACTTTGGTTATTCTTCCTTTGCTCTGCAGGTATAAGCAATCATTACCCCAATCTTGCACAATCTGCATTTGTCTCATGAATGGTCTTCCTAGGATAATTTCATATGAAGTGGATTGTGGGAATTCAACTATAGCAAAGGTATGTTCTATCTCTATTCCACATATGTCCACAATCACTTTTTCCCATATTCCTAGGGGTTTTTCTATGTGTCCATCTGCAAGTTGCAATCTCATTTTTGTGGATAATAATTCATTTTTTCCCCATTTCTCCCAAGTTTGTTTAGTCATGATGGCCACTCCTGATCCACTATCCAAAATAGCTTTGGCCTGGTTTTTACCAAATTGTATTTTTAGGTTTGAATTTCCCTCTTCTCCTTCACAATATCCTCCTATCTTATCAATGGGAATATACCACAACTCCTCCATTTCCTGTAGTTGTGGGTGAATATTTTCTGATGTTGTTTCCCATTTTTTCAGTTGGTTCTGTAGGTGAGGATTTTGTTTCATTAACTCTTCCCATGTGGTATGATAAAGAATTGTGCATTGTTTACCTATATTCACCTGGAATGTTACTTGTGGGTTTTCTTCCCTGATACTATTTCCTCTTGTTTTTGTTGTCTCAGATTCCTCAATTGTTTTTTGAGAATTGTCTTCTTCCCCCATTTTGAGTTGCACTTCCCGTATGATTTGTTTACACTTCTGCATTCTTTCATGTTCTAAGTCTGGCATAGGATAAGCCATTGTATGATCAGCAGGGCTTGGCCCCTCTTGAATTCTTCCTTTGTATGCTTTTATTAGAGTGTCTAGACTTTGTGAATTTCCTATTTCCAACTGGGTTTGTGTCTTTTGAGGAGAAGTACTATTTGATTGTTCCCTATTTTCTTCTTCAATGTTTTTACTCATTTTTTGTTTCCTCTCCCATTTCCCTTTTTGTCTATTTTTCTTTACCTTTGAGATTGAACCTTCATTTTGTTCCTTAGGTGTTCTTTGTTGTTTTGTTTGTGACCTTGTTATAGCATTTACATTTACTTGGTCAATGTCACTCAATTCTTCCTGTTCCATGATACTGACTGCTTTTAGTGGTATGTTATTAGGTGTGTTTTGTTGTTTTTGAGGATTTTTTGGGCAATCCTTTATCAAATGCTCCCTACCACAATCCTTGCAATATGCTGCTTCTATTCTTAATGTAGGAGGTTGTGGGCAGTCTCTAATGAAATGATCTCCCCCACACCTATAACATGTTATCTTTGGTCCCCCTTTGAATTGAGGTTTTTGATTGGACATATAATTATTGGTTATATACATGAAAGTGGCAATGTCCATCTCAATTCTTCCATTTCCCAAGTCTAGGGCTTGTAATGCTGGTTCTCTTGATTCATAACCTTCCCATTGTTCTTGATATCCTTCATTCCATTGATAATCTTCCTTGTATGGTGACTTTGTTCTTGAGTTTCCCTCCTCTATTGGTGTGTATTTGATTGGTACCACATTTGTTGGTATAAGAGGTTACTGCCCAAGCACAGGTCTTGGTTGCTCAATATACACTGATTCTCTTTGGCTCCCATAGTCTCTCTCTTTTATGGGTTGTTTATTATAGAAGCATTCCTCCTTGGTATGATTTGTCCATTTCCTCTCTAATGTACAATATTTGAGTGTTTTTCTATCTTGCAGATGTGGAGGCTTTTGATATGGACAATGTTGTACTAGATGACTTTCTCCACAATTGTAGCATTTTTTATTTGTGTTTATCCTGGAGTTTATCAAATTGGTTTTAGTGCTTACCTCTAGGGCTTTAGCAATGGCCTGAGCCAATTCTTATGCTGGAGGAATTTTATCTTCATTTGATCTGGGTTGATCAAATGCTAACAGATCTTGACCTCTGTTATCTTCCAAATCTATTGCTTCTTTTACACAAGCTCCTAGGTCAGGGCATCTCTTGTAGTACACTAGGGTTCTTAATTGAGCACTTCTTAACCCTTCTATGAATAGGGATACTTGTCTAGCCATGGAAGGTACTTCTTCTCTAGGACATCTGTCAATATATTGCTTAAATCTCCTGGCTGCCTCTCTGACATTTTCATCTTTTTGTTGTTTAAAACTGTGTATTAGAGTGGCTGTGCTATGTTTTATTCCGGTCTTTGAGAATTCCCCAATAAAGGCTTCTAGGAAGGATTCAATATCTAGGTACATTTCTTTTCTCAAAGGGATGAACCAAGATAACGCTGGTCCTGTTAGGGTTATACCAAATGCTTCAAATTGAACTTTGTAATCTTCCACCTCCTCAGCTCTAATTAATTGCCTAAACTCTGTAGCATGATTATGAGGATCAGAATACCCTTCATATTGATTTTTCATGCATTTGGCTACTTGATATGGTCTAAGCATTCTACCCTGAGGTTGCCAATGATGTCTTCTTCTGAGTGAAAATTCATTATATCCTTCTGGTTCCCTTTCAAAGGGATTTGGGGAAGCATGTGTCCTCCTCCCTTGTTGTTGCTCCGTACTAGTGTAGTTTTCATGGGTCTAGGTAAATCTGGTTGTCCCATGTTATGTTCCCAAGTTGTCAGCACATTGCCCTAAGTCATTTGAATTTTCTGGGTCTTGGGAGAAGATGTACACACACCCTTGCCTATCCTCATACCTACCATCTATATCTCTTTCCTACCTAGGTCTTGCTTAGTATGTGAATTTAGTTTGTTCCCAGACCTAAGGATCATTCACCTAATCTTCACGATTCTGTGGTCAGAATCGTGTTTTTCATGATTCTGTGCTCCAAATCGTGTTTCTCACGATTTTCTAACTAAGCTAGTGTTTTTTCACGATTTTATGACTAAAATTGTGTTTTTCACGATTTTCTACTCGAAATCGTGTTTTTCACGATTTTGTGTTCAAATTGGTGTTTTCCACTATTCTATGTGTTTTTCACGATTCTCAACTGAAAATCGTGTTTTTCACGATTTTGTGTCAAAACTCGTGTTTTTTCACGATTTTCTACCCAAAATCGTGTTTTTTTACGATTTTGTGTCCAAAATCGTGTTTTTCACGATTCTGTGTCCAAAATCGTGTTTTTCACGATTTTGTGTCTAAACTCGTGTTTTTTCACGATTTTCTACCCAAAATCGTGTTTTTTACGATCTTGTGTCCAAAATCGTGTTTTTCACGATTCTGTGTCCAAAATCGTGTTTTTTCACGATTTTGTGCTCACAATTGTGTTTTTCATGATTTTCTAACTAAATGAGTGTTTTTTCACGATTTTATGTTCAAAATCGTGTTTTCCACGATTTTGTGTTCCAAATCGTGTTTTTTCACGATTCTCAACTGAAAATCGTGTTTGTCACGATTTTGTGTCAAAGTGTTTTTCACGATTTTTTACCCAAAATCGTGTTTTTTACGATTCTGTGCAAAAAATCGTGTTTTTCACGATTTTGTGCTCAAAATCGTGTTTTCCACGATTTTGTGTCCAAAATCGTGTTTTTCACGATTTTGTGCTCAAAATCGTGTTTTTTGCGATTTTGTGCTCAAAATTGTGTTTCCCACGATTCTCTATTGAAAATCGTGTTTTTCACGATTCTGTGTCCAAAATCGTGCTTTTCACGATTTTGTGTTCAAAATCGTGTTTTTCACGATTCTGTGCTCAAAATCATGTTTTTCACGATTCTGTGCTCAAAATCGTGTTTTTCACGATTTTGTTCCCAGACAATCGTGATTGCTCACAATTGTAAATAACACGATTTTCTTATGAAAATCTCGTTCTGGGAATCGCGATGTTGTCCTTAGTTTAGAGAATCGCGATTTTGTGTTTGACTATAGAATCGCGATTCTGAACACTTTTTTGAAGATTTTAAAGTATTGATTTTCAAGTTTTTCTTTCTTCTAATAGAATCGCCTTATCAAGTATTTAACATGCAATGAAAAAACCTAACCGAAAAATAATATTTTCCTACTAAAAATTAAGAACTCAGAAAATCGCGATTTCGTGATTTTGATATTTTCCTACTTTTATGTGCTTAATGATCATGAAAATTTAAAGGCATGCAATTGAAATGATATAGAAACCACTCACCTTGCTTGCTTGACTCAAAATACTCTTCAAGACCTGAATTTGCAGAAGATCGCGATTTCTCCTTGCTCTCTCTCTCTCTCACACTCACTCAAATGAATTTTTCTTTCAATTCCAGGTTTTTATAGTGTCCAGAAAATCGCGATTTTGTGTGATTTCCACTTTTCTTCACTCTTTCATTTGTCCAACTTTACTTACCCAATCTTGATGACATCTCTTGCAATTATCTTTCTCCAAAAACCCAAATATGCTGAAAATTCCAGAGAATTTCCCTTACAGAAAATCGCGATTTTGTGCAGAAAATTGTGTTTTTTCTGTACTTTTTATCTTGTGCCAATTTAAGTACTCTTTTCTCTTGTTCTCTTTCAACACCCTCTCCCCATTGCAATTCACCAGACTCTTGTACTTTTGCATCAAAATCACAACATTACTCAGAAAATCGCAATTTTGGCATTGTCCAAAGAATCAAAGCATCAGAATAAGAAGCACATGGAATCAAAGGCTACAGGAGGTCTGCTCATCAAAACAGAAGTCAAGGACAAAACGGATATGGGGACCAAAAACTCCTACAAAAAGCTTATCAAAAGGAAATGGTTGTTTGCCTGAAACCAGAACAATTGGAGTCAGGAAGTATTGGGTTAAAAAATCAGAGTTGTTCCAGTGGAAAAAGGATCATCCAGATTTGATCTGTATTTAGAAAATCATAACATGTTGAAAAAATTATGAAAAAATATATATTTTGACCTGATTTTCTTTTCTAAAAAAAGAAAATTAGGAGGGTAAGAAAAGAAATAGAAAAAATTATTATTAAAAAAAAAAAGAGAACGAAAAATTGAGAAAAATTGTTTATTTTCCTTTTTTACAAAAATTATATAGCACAAAGCAAGATCTAGGTAGAAGAGTAGTAGAGATCTATTTATTTTTTATTAACTAATTTTTTGTTTCTATCATTGATAAATGTTTTGTTTTTTCTCCAAAAGAGTGGTTAGGAAAAGGGACTGCACTAGACATCTTGCTACACCTGTAATGATCACTTTTTGCGTCTTTTTTGAAGAAATAGAATTTATTGTGGATTTTATTTTCATTCTTATGTCATGACATCTCAAAATAAATATTAATCTTTGATTTCTTGTAACTTATGTGGATAGAGTTTTTCTTTGTGTATTTTATTTTCCTCAGAATGGTGAATACAAAGGAGTTGTCAATTCATGACTTCAAGGTAGAATCAGTCACTCTATCAAGAGGCCATTGGTTTCTAGACAGTGAAGCTGTGGAAGAACAGGTGGACCTAGAGTCAGATGAAGAGTCAGAAATTCCAGAAGCTCAGAAGGTGGTGAAGGAACTCAAGGAGACCCTAAGCATAATTGGTCAGCACATATTCACAGTGGGAGTAGGAGGATATAAATATAGAATGTTGTGTCAGGAGTTCTACACGTTCCAAAGAGTTGCTGTCAATATGAAAAGATGGAAGGCAGTAGGATTGCACAAAATATTGGAGGAACCTATCTTTTTCATTGATTTCGAGAGAGTAGCACAGTAATGAGCAGTCTGATGGAAATAGGAAGAGGGAATGATGCCTATTTCAGGTGCAAAGTCAAGAACAAGGATAATCAGGAAGTGGGTATCACTATCAAGGCAGAGCATATCAGAGCAGCATTACAATTCTACCCAATGGGAACCAAGCTTGACCCGAGCTTTGTAAAAAAGAATAAGGAAACTTATACAGGGTATGCAAAATTCACTGACTTTAAAGGAAGAGAGAATGAAGAATATGCCACGAGGATGTTCTTACAGTATTTTTGCTTTCCAAAGCTACCAAGGTATACCATGCCACATAAGTCGGTGACACTATTGATGTTCAACAACAAGGATAGAACCAAACCCTTTGGAGTAATGGATGTCACACCATACATCCATGAACAGCTGAAAGAAGCAGCAAAACACTGGGAACAGAAGAAGTTCATGAATGGAGCCTAGTTTTTAACAAGGATTATTTATCATGTCCTAGGGATGGAAGATCAATTGAAATTGGCTCTAGAGGCACAGTATTTTAGAAGCCTGATGTCTGGAATCATGAGTGCTCCAAGGAAAATGGCTGAGAGGGAAATAGAAGGACAAACCCGCATGAGGGGAACAAGAATGAAAAGAAAGATGATATATGAGGAAGTGATTCCTGTAAAGAAAAGGAGGTTGGACCCAAGGAAGGTTGAACTAGAGATGGAGGAAGCTACAAAAGAAGAACACGAAGAGGCACAGAAGCAGCCAAACAAGCAAAGAGCAATTGTACACTTATTTAACCCAAGGAAATAACAAAAGAGCTATGTATGAGGCACAATATCAGAAGATGCTGGAAGATTATTCATGCAAAGCTACAGATTGGGTTCAGGAGGAGGTGGAGCATTATGAAGCACTCCATGATCAAATGATGACAACTGAAACGGAAGAGGTGGTTTTCAGAAAGGAAGTTGAGTTGCTAGCCTACTTCAAGGAATTGCAAGGACCTTTAGAGACCAGAACCACTATTGTGATGAAAAAGAAGGTTCCAAAGAAACCAGTGCAAAAGAAGAAGTTGACCAAGAAGGGAAAGGGAAAATCAGTTGTTGAAACTGTAACCACAAAAGAAATGGAGGAAGTGTTAGTGGAGGAAACACAGAAGCAAGTCACTGAGGTAAAGACACCAAGACTCAAAGAACCAGAAAGAGGAGGACCTTCACATTTTTCCTCTGATTCTGAAAGTGATATTGAGAGCTTTTTATTAAAGAGTCTAAATTTTTCAATACCAAATACTCCTAATGTAATTACACAGGCCTCTGAGAAACAGAAAACACCTGAAGAATTGAAGATGAAGTCTCAGGAGAAGCAGATTCAAGAACAGGTAGGAAAACAGCTTAGTTCTGAAGATGAAAGAAGGTTGATGAAGGGAAAAGCAGTTATGATAGAAAAGGAAAGAGAAATAAGAGAAGAAGTCAGTTGTGGACTGGTGCATACTGGGATGAAATCCATATGGACAAAACCCTCACAAACTTACTTCAAATTAGATGAGAGCATAGCAGAAATAGACAAAAAGGCACAGATAAGCAGTCCAGTTATAAATAAAAAAGGGGCAGATCAAGATCAAATCAGGAAGAAGAGGAAATAGTAGTGAAGGGCAATACTCAAGAAGTCACAGGGGGAGTAGTGGAAAAAGAGATTATCCAGAGTACAAAAGATGTACTGCATGATTTGAAGAACAATGAGGAATTTACAACCAATGAGGATCAAGAACAAGAGGGAGCAATGGACCTCATGGACATTGATGAGTAGGAAGAAGAACACAAAGAAGAAAAAAGTAATGATCAGGTCAAAATTTTTGAGGTGACTGAATCAGTTCTAGCCCAGGAAAAGGAAGGATAGGAAGAACAAACAGGTAAATGTCAGGGAAACTCTGTTGAGGAAGTTGAATATACTTTGTTTCAGGAAACTCTAAGCCAGGAAAAGGAGATACAAATAAAGGAAGGACACCTCTCTGAAGAGAAGCAACAGGTGATGGAGAAGGAAAAGGTACAGGAAATAAAGCTAACTTCAGATGTTTTAGAGCAGAAGAATTTAGGTGCTCAAGAAGACATGGCATATTCAGAAACACTGGAAACTCATCCAAGCAATGAAGAAAACAAGGCCAAGATTATAGAATATGAAGAAGAAGAGGAAGAGGAGAGTGAATGCAAAGAGGACAAACAACTAGAAGCTAAACAGATAGAAATGGAAGGGGGATTGGAAAGAATACCAAAGAATATAAGATCAGCATGTCAGATTATTATGAATAACATTGAACAGTTCAGACCTTCAAGCCGAAACATGATCATTTCTGGGACGGTAGCAGAGTCCAAATTTGAGAAAGGCAGTATGATTATTAAAGAGCACAAAAGGGAGAAGGAGCAAATGTCAGAACAACTGAAGAAGGTGCAAGAGAAAAATGAGGAATTTACAAACAAAATAATTGCTTTGGAAGAATTAGAAGTGCAAAAGCAAAATAAGATTCAATATCTAGAAGAAAAGAGTGTAAAACTAACAGAGCAGAATACTAAATTGGAAAAGGAATTGAGAAAGATTGAAGGAAGATATAGAACCTTGCAAACCTCTTATCAGATTTTGACTAAAGCAAATGAAGAAATTAACAAGCTACTATTGGAGGAAGGTCAGTTAAAGGAGGAAAGTCAAACAGTTCAGATGACAGAGGAAGAAAAGGAAGAATTACACACAGAGATTAAGAGATTACAAATAGAATTGAAAGAAGCCAAGGAACTAGAAAAGTAGGCTAGTATACATGTTGCTACATCAATGAGAGGATATAACAAGTTACACATGGATATGGAAAAAAAAAGAAGTGATTGGCAGACAAGGAGAGAAAAGGAACAGAATGAATGGAAAAAAGAAAGAGAGCTATGGGCAAAACAGAATGGAAGTTTGATGATGACGATAGAGGAATTACAGAAAAAATTGGATAAGCCACAGGTTCAGGAAGAAACACAGGTGGAGACCACATATACAGAAGAATATGGGGTAGAAAATAATGATGGAATACAATGTGATAGTGAACCAGCAGATAAAAGATCAGAAGGAGAATATTCAGAAGATTTTGTAAAAAAATTGCTGACAAATAGAGATTCCAGAATGGAGTTTATGAGGAAAATGCATGATGAGTATGAAGAACAAATTGTCACATTTGCATTAAATAAGGGGATTAATCCAAATCAGCATCATTGGGCGGCAGATGGATTGGGTATACCATTGTGTATGATCATGGAGAGTATCAAGAACTATCAGTTGGCCAGAGTTGGGCTACCTCCAAACAAATATCTTGAGTATGAAGAGGATATCAATGTGACTAAATAATTATTTGAAAGAGCCAATCCAAAGTGGAGGAACAAATGGCTGGATGCCAACAAAGAATGTAGGAAAATTTGGAAGGAGGCACCTCTTCACTTAAAAATTAATCCAGCTTACTGTCCAGTGGCAAGAAGAAGAGAATGGACAATTTTTTGGGAAAGACGAAGAGAAGGTCAAATTCCACCTAAGTGGTTGAATTTCCCAAAAATAGCCGGTCCAAAAGCAAGCACGTGGCCTACAAAAAGTTACATGGTGGATATAGCTGAGTCCGTTATAGCTACATACAAGGATGTAAATGATCCTGCATGTATTCTACTTATCAGAATAATGAGATTAATTTTGGCCTGTATAGAAACATACACCGACACAGATATCAGAACATTAAATTATATTGGCTTTAATTTTCCAACAGATGCATTATTGTTTGATCTGAGCAAAACACCTGATAGAATTTGCTTAATGGCATATTACAACAGAGTGATATTTTTGGGCAGTCATTACTTACAAATTTTTGAAGATGCATTTGATTACGGGTTTTTTGAAAGAGAATCTGAGATTTTTGGAAATTTGTTAGTTGTTACTAAGTCCAGACTCACAGCATATGAAGCCGCCTATACAGAGTACTTGAAAAAGGATGTCATTGATAAACCAGAAGCTGCAGTACAGTGGAGAAAGGCATTGTTTGAAATGGTCAATAATCTAAACATTACAGAAAGGAAAAGTCATGATTTGCTGTCACAAGTATATCAAAGAAGGAAGAAGTGAAGAAAAGCTATCAGTACAGAAGAGCAAGAAAGTCTTTTGTCAGGAGCCAAAAGGTTTAGGAGGGGAAGGATGTTAGAAGATGTATTTTTGGAAGCCTTTTTGAAGAAAAATAATTGTAAAATGACAAAAACTTGTAAAAATATTTATACAACTGTTGTAAAAATAAGGAAGAGTCTTCCTTATGTAGGATAGAATCTTATGTAATTTTTCTAGAATTTTTGGAAACTCCTAGATAGCATATTTTTAGAAAAATAGAGGAAAAGACCAAAATTCAAGTGTGAAAAGGGACACTTGAAAATGTATATAAGATAATTTCCTCTATTATGAGGGGGTTGGTTAATCATTTGTTCACATGCTATCCAAGTGAATAGAGAAGGAGTTTTCTGCTGAAAATCGTGTTTTCTCCTCTTTGTGTGGTTTCTTTGATTTGTGAGTCTAATTCTTGTGTATCTATGGAGATTTGTGAGCTTCTATTGTGTAAATCTGTTGAATGTGTATGAAGAGAGCTGAATACTGATGTGTTGAGTGATAAGTTGATGAAGAATGGTGCTGGAGATGAAAATCGTCTGTTTTCACAGAATCGCGATTGTCTCGTCTGTATGGTGCAGGTGATATTTTTGAGTTTTGACTTCATAATTGTGTTCTGCTGATAAAATAGCATGTATTAGAGACCAAGATTGTGGAAAATGGTGGAGATTTGCTCAAGATAATCCAAACCCTAGAAATTCCTCTTCATTTTCACCATTCTCAGAAATCCAGCCATTATTCTCTTATTTCTTGGATTCTATCATCTTGAAGGGGCTGTGGTCTCATGAATACTTCCAGGATTGACAAAATAAAGATGTATTGTTGATTCTTTATGCTAAATGATTGGAGAGGACAACTCCAAAGGTCAATAACAAACACTCATGCTGGGTTGCCAGTTGCTTTAGAAGGTCATCTCTTTCTCTTTCTAATGCTGCGTGGGCTTCCAGGAGGTTGGCATGGGTTTCCAAGACGATTTGCATATTTGCAGATGGGATAGCCTTGAATCTCTCTGGTTCAATTTCCTGTGGTGAACCCTCCATTGCTGCTTCCAGGTTTTCCTCGTTCTGTTTTTGTAGTCGTTTGTTTTCTTCAAGTGCTGTGGACATGTGCTTTCGTAATAAGGCGAGGTTGCATCGAAGCTTGAGATTGTCCGTTATCTGGGCATGTAACATATCATCAAGTTGTTGTTTTTCTTCAGTATCTGACTGGGGTGGATTGGCAACTAATTGATCATGTTGTGCTTGCAGTGTCATATACTACTGTTGTAATAGCCGCTTCTCCTTCTCTAAATCAATGAATTTTGATTGGAGAGTCTCATGGTTTCTGAAGAGGCTCGTATGTTGGGCATCTAGGTGCTAGTAATGTTGTTGTAGTTGAGACATACATTGGTACATATTATTAAATACATTATTAACAGGGGTGGATGCGGGAAAGGTGTTGAATGTAGAAGGGAAGAGAAAAGGGAATGGGAGTGTGTATGCTGTGCTTGAAAAGGGTGAAGTTGGTGGTGGGGGAATGGGAGATTGTGGACGTATGGGGGGAGGGAGAGGTGCGGAGGTGGGTGATATGTCCATGAAATCAAAAGTGGATGCAGTTGTGGGAGTGATTGTGAACATGGGAATTGTGGGTGCGGTGATGGTGGTGAAGGTGTAAAGTGGTGTGTGTAGTTGTGAATATGAACTGCCAGGAAGTGTGATCAGGGGAACGGGGTTTTCCGTGGCTACAGTTAGAATTACAGAGTCAGTAGTAGTGTAAGCAAGAGAGGTGGTGATCGATTGTGTAGGTTGTGTGGATTGACTAACGGTCTGTGCTTCGGTATGGGAAGTGGACCCTGAGGCAGTGACATTAGTGGTTTCACTGGTTGTGGGAGGTGAAAGTGGTGGAGTTGGAGGGAGAGGGGGTAAGGGTGGTGACAGGGGTGCACTGGATGTATGGGCTTCCTCAGTGTCATGAATGGTATGAGCTGTGCCCGTGGTTGTGGATGTGGTGACTTGTGGTTCTGATACTAATACATTCATTTGTTTTCCTGATCGAGGGGGGCGTCTGTCGTATCGTCGTTTTGATCTTTGTGAATATGCGAGAGTTGTATGCACCATCTCAGGTACCCCCAACGCATCAGCTATCATGTCAAGGGTTGCTCGGTATTGCTCGTCCACACCTTCCTCCTCAAGGATTTGGTTCATGAGGGCTTTTCCTGCTGTCAGGGACAGTTTGTGTTGTTCTTGAACTCGGTTAATGCTATCATACAGCTTTTTCAATTGCTTCGTATAAGTCGGGGCACCATCAAGTTCCTGTAGAACTTCTTGCTCATCTTCCTGCTCTTCTTCGTCGGGCAGTCCCTCTCGTTCCTCCTCTTGCTCCTTTTCTTCATCAACATCCACTTCAACTACTTCTGGTTGGACTGGATGGGGTTGGTTTGTGACTGTCTACTGCCCGCTTGCCTGTTCTGCCTCCACTTCTAAATTCGTAGCATTGATTATTCTGGCTACCTCTTCATCAGTTAGATCTTCCAATGTAAAGCCATGAGGAAACTCTAAGTCGGTTGGTATGGGTGGAAACACCAGATTCGGTCCATCTGTGCTATGTCATGGTAATCTGATAGTGAAGGGTTGCACACGCCTTGGAAACCGTGGATTTGTTTCTGGTGTCAGTGTCGCACTGCAGGCCTATGCACAGGGCATCTGAACTGCGCCTCTCATTTTCTTGGATGGAGGAACTGTAAACAATCCTTGTGAGAGCACAACATCCATACAGTACTGACTTTTGCTTCTTATACCACAGTTGATGAGCCAAGTGGATTTGGTCAATAATCCAGTGAGGCATGTTGATTGTCAAATCAAAGGCATCTGCTAAATATAGACTGAACCATATCTTCTTGGGTGGCATTGTGAACCTCTCTTGAGCGGGGAATGCAAAATGCTGCATGCACATCCGAAGATGAACGGCAATAGTAGGTGTCATTGCCACCATGTCCTTTAGTTTAGTCAGATTCCTGTTCTTCATGTTGTCAGGGACCATAGTCTCTTTCTCGGTGGGAATGTGCATACCTTTCATGTCGAGAGCTTCCCTCACCAAGTTGTTCGTCAATTTGAACCGCTTCAGCTCATTGCCCCTTGTGAGAGATGGGAGGACAAAGGTGCTGTATCCCTTTTTCTCTTTGCTCGGAGTGAGGGTGCTAATCAAATACGAGCACCTTAGAAAGTCAGGCTTTGGCAATTGGGCTTTGAAGTAATCGTATAGTCCCGCCTTCTTCCATATCGGTTTCAGCCCTTCATTATTTTGAAGTCTCTCAAATTCCCTAGTGAAGAAGTGATACCTGCCCCAGCGCCCGTTGAACTCTATCTCTGCCTCCCATAGGTAAGTGCCTTCTCCCAGAGGTCCTGCCACATCACTGAACCAATGTGAGTTTTTGCTGACTAGCATTGTGTGCCCCTGTGGAGGATTCTAAACCGGTATGGCATGTAATGCTCTCAAAGCCACTGGACGTTCCTTTAATTCCTCCTCAATGGGAAGACTTTCAATGTCCACAATCTGAGGGCTGGTGCCTGCCTAGGAGCTAGTTCCTGTAGCCTCGGCCATGTTGAAGGGACTGTTCACCGGTTCTGTGAGAATATACAGATGAATGTTAACATTGCAAATGGACACCAAGTGGTCACGTGTCCCCGTTACAACATTAACATGAGGTTTTAGTGATATGTTAGTTAGTCAGTGAGTGCTCGGTGATTGTGGGTGTGGTTAGTGGATGGATTGTCCTCAGATCTAAATGGAAAGATGCAATGTGCAAATGATGCAGTTAGTAGGTGGCGGTGAATTTACAAATGGGGTCGGGGGGTTTGTTACACACTTTGGGCTGCCAAACAAACTGAATGGCTGTTGGTCTTGATTTTGTGGAGACTCTGGAGGGCTTTATAAGAGTGTCTGCTTGGTTGAGGCTTTTTAGGGACCCATTTACAAGTGATTCTACTTGTGCTCATGGGAGAATATGTGTTCGTGCGTGATGTATAAGAATGAGTATCAGATGTTCGAGTGAGTGAAACAAGTTGTACAGGGTGTGGTCTCTGTGTAGCTATTTGAGCCCGCAAGCAAGCCTTAGGCACCCAAATTTGTCTTGATTGTGGGCTAGCCTTCATCGACTTCTTGGGTACCCAGATAGACTTCACTTTCACAGAAGGATTTTTGGAGGACTTCTTATTAGTGTCGTGTCGTTGATCACTAATAGGAAGTTGAGCCAATTGTTGTGGCTTAATCACAATAGGATGCTCGCCTTTTCGCACCCACATTTGTTTTGATGGTTCAGCCACCGTGCTTTGTATTTTCTTTTGGCTACGAGCATAAGTCGTCTGCTTTTTTTGCGTTTGATCCGCCTTTGGTTGTTGCATCCCCGTGGCTTTTGGAAAAGAAGGGAGTTCCGTCATGTCCTTGACTTCTTTGTCGAGATAATCATCCCTCTGCATCACATAGTTTTGGACAAGAATAGCATGGTCATCTTCATGTGTACTCCTGGAAGGACCGGGAGTGTGTGCCTTTCCTAGTTTCTTGAGTGCTCCAATATTTAACTCAACTGTTATTCGACTCTGATTTACCCATACCTGAAGAAGTCCACTTCTGAGGTTTAGGTTGACTGCATGATCATAGATCCAGTCTTGACCCAAGACAAGAGGCTCAGTGAGGTCCTCATCTTGACACACTAGTACTTTAACTGTCATAAGAGCATCTTGAATGTAGAGGGGAAGATCCACCTCGCCCATGCAAGGGGTTTCCACGCCTCCCAATCCTATGAGATATGCTTCAATGGGATTGATACTTAAGTTCAACTTTTGACAGTAAGAAAATCTAGCCGCACTAGTGGCTGCTCCTGAGTCAATCAAGGCCCGTACAATCCTTGCACTCTGTCCTTGTCCTATCTCCAAAGTCACAAAAGGACGTCGATCAATTATTCTATGAGAATTATTACTTGAAATTTTGCACATAGCCATATGATATCTTGTATCTGCATACGTTTCTGTCCTAGGCTGCTCTCCACCCTGTCTTCTCAACTTCATCCTTCGGATGCGTTCCAATGCCTCTGCCTGTGCCTCTTCTCGGATTCGTTTTTCTTCTTCCTTGCGTTTCTTAGCAGTGTTGAGTCTATTTAGCATCTCTTCAGTCAGGGGTTCTTGATATAATTTGACTCTGCACCCGCTGATGTAGCTCAGAAGAATATCCCCTTCTAAGGTGGCCAGTTGTACTGCTCCACTCGTTGAGATCCTATTTATGATCATAGGTCCATAGCCTCTCTTCTCTAATTTTCTCGCATGTTGTTTTAGGGTATACACCAAAACTAGGTCTCCGGCCTTCAATCCTTTATCCTTAACATGGGCATCAAAGTACGCCTTCTGTCGTTTTTTAGCTGCATATATTCCTATGGCAGCCCTCAGTCTTGTTTCCCCTAATCGCTCAAGGTCAAAGATCCTAGAGGAGAGCTCATGGCCCGTCCACTCATGCTCCTGTGCTACCTTTAGTGTAGGTATCAAGAAGTCCAATGGTAGCACTGCGTTTTGGCCAAACATCATCTGAAAAGGAGTGGCTTGGAGTACCGTTTTATAGGCAACTCGGTATGCCCAAACAACATGGTGTAGCTGTTTGTCCCAATCAAAGCATTTATTATTTACCAATTTGGTAAGCACATTGCATAGAATCTTGTTTGTGCTTTCGGCTTGCCCATTAGCTTGTGGGTGATAGGGAGCATACTTCTTTTGTACTACCAAGAATTCTTGGAGAAGATTTTCAATAACTTCATTCAAGAAGTGGGTGCCTCTATCACTTACTAGCTCTATGGGTAGCCCGTATCTAGTGAACACATTCTCAAATAAGAACTTAGCGGTCGTCTGAGCATCATTCTTTGTCGTAGCTTTTACCTCTACCCACTTGGTTAGATAGTCTGTGGCCTTATTCAGCATGTGAACCCTTAGCTGGGGGATTAATCGGACCAACAAAGTCTATTCCCCACTTAGAGAATGCACGTCCACCCATCATAGGTTTCAAAGGCATCTCGTCTTTACGTATAGGATACTGAGTTCGCTGACAAACATCACATCTCTTCACATAGGTATGTGCATCCATGTGAAGGTTAGGCCACCACAAGCCTGCAAAAAGGATTGCTTTAATCACCCGATCTGGTCCAAAATGTCCTCCTGCTACACCTTGGTGAGCGGTTTCCAAGATCTTGAGATATTCACTCTCATGGACACATAGTCTTAGGTAGCCATCTTTACCACACTGGTATAGATTATCACCAATGAGTGAGTAATCTAGGGCTTCTTGTTCTAGACTTCTTTGTCTGGCCAGTGTCATATCTGGAGGGAATGGGCTCGTCCTCAGGAAGGCTACTAGTGGTTCACTCCAATCTGGCACGATGGACACTTGATAAAGAGTGGCATGTTCCATTCAGGTGGTTTAGTGCAGCAGATTGGGCATTCCTTGCACAACTTTTGCACATCAACTTCCATAGTCGGCCAATGCACTCCGAGTCTCCTTAGTGTCTGTAGGGTTTGTTGCTTTGAGTAGTGTTGCTCTAATGCACCTACATGTGCTAATTGCAACCATTTTGCGTACTCGTCCTCTTCCACACAACAAGCTAGGATCCCTTGATCTGTGTACTTGTACATACTTCCTGCCATGATATAGTACTTCTAGGCTTTTACTACCTCCCTATCTTGAGTGTTTATGACTGGGTGGTTAGGCCCGTATGTCAACACTGGCACTAATGGCTTAGCTCACTGAGGTACAACTTCCAAATTAAACAAGTAAGCATCATGAAGGTCATCTGATACTCCTTGTGGGGCTTCTCTAGATGTGAGCCTAGAGAGGTGGTCTACTCTCAAGTGAGTCTTGCCTTTCCTCACCACGACCTCAAAGTCATATTCCATTAGCAAGAGGGACCATCTTACTAATCGGCCTGTATTGCATGGTTTGTTTACCAAGTATAATAATGCCTGATGATCGGTAAAAAATTCAAACTTATTTGCAAGCAAATAGTGTCTAAACTTTTTAACTGCATATACCATGCCTAATCCCTCTCGTTCAGTCGTGGTATAATTTCGTTCAGCTGCATTCAACTGTCTACTAGCATAGGCAATTGGAAGATCCATATTACCTTCGCCCGTAGGTTGTGCGAGTACACATCCAATAGCATAATTGGATGCGTCCACGTGAACATGAAATGGCTTATTCCAATCTGGTGTGGTCAAGATTGGTGCTGAACACAATCTTCTTTTGAGCTCGTTGAAAGAGTCCTCACATTCATCAGTCCACTCAAAGTTAGTCAAAAGTCCGTATAGAGGCTTTGCTATGATGGCATACATGTGTATAAACCGTCGGTAATAACCACAATGCCCCATGAAATCTTGTACTTCCTTGACATTCTTTGGCCTAGGTAACTCTGCTATGGCTCTTACTTTCTCTTCATCAATGGATATGCCATTCTTTGACACTATGTGTCCTAGACTCTTGCCTTGCCTGACCATGAAAACATACTTTTCTGGGTTCAAGCAGACTTGATACTCTCGACATTTGTCAAAAATTTGTCTGAGTTCAGGGATATGGGTTTGTCTAATGTTGGAATGAGCACAAAGATCATCCACTTAGACCTCTAAGTTCTTCCTCAAGAACTCTTTAAATACATGGCACATCAATCTCTGGAAGGTTGCAGGAGCATTGGTAAGTCCGAATGGCATTACCCGAAAGGCAAATATGCCCCACTCTCTGGCAAAAGCTATCTTATGCTGATCTTCTGGGGCTATGGCTGTTGGAGCAAGTCTATGACAAGCCTAAGTATTGGCTTGAGTCTCACAAAGTCATTAAAGAAGCTTCAAAATGAAGACTATGTAAAGTTCACTTGTGAACTACCTCTTGTAACTTTTGAAGAGTTTACTTAATGTAAAAGTAAGAGAATCTTAAGTGGTTGAGCCCACATGATCAAGAATGGAAAGAGGAGCCACGAATTCGTGATTTGTGGTAGGTAGAGAATCAAATCAATCATTGATTGATTGGAGAGTGATTGAGGGAAGTTAGCCCCCCAAACTCAACTATAAATAGATGGCGTTTTTAGTCGTGGTTAGAGAGACCTATGTGAAGACCTCCAAGAGCTGAGCTTTATGCCATATCAAGGTGTGATTACAAGGCACACATATGTATCAGTAAGTCATTGTATTGTACAAGCAATATACTTTCATTTTCATGATTATTTGAGTTCATCTTTCCATGTTCTTGTGATGTGTACTACTCACTGCCATTACTTCAGTTTTTCTCAGTCAGCTTGCAGAGATTGTTTCTCTGCACTTGGTTCATCATTTTCAGTGATTTAACTTGGTAAAGTTAGCTCTATAAGGCTACTATATGCTCACAAATTTTCATGTCATTTGAATGTTGGAATCTTCAGTTATGTTCATTTGAAGTCAACAGGGTATGTTCATCTTCACTTCTCTGTCAGGTACCCGACTTTTTCAGTCATCTTGTCAGAGTCATTTCTCAGTGTTTACTCATCTAAATTCAGTGATTTCAAGCTTGTTGGATTCATCTTACTGTCTAGTATAAGCATACAAATGTTCATGATCATTGGATTCTTACATCTTGAGTTATGTTAATTTTTCTACTCACTGGTCTATTTCTGTAGCAGCCCATGAAAATCGGGATGATGTCATCACTTGTTAAAAGTCATTCTCAGTGTGTGTTTTGTTATTTTTGATGAGATTACTCTCTAAAGTTAGCTCTTTAAGCTACCTAGCCTTCCCCAAGAGGAATTAATCTAATTGCTGCTGTGCTCAGAGAATTATGTAAAACACTGGACAGGTGTATTAACCAAGAATAGCAAGTTTTCACCTCTGAGCTAACTCCAACTTATCTGTTTTGATCTATCTTTTTGAGAGTGATCTTCCAAGGTACATAGGGTGTCTAATACATCCATTGGCAAGCTAAAAGGGCCCACCATCTACTCCTGGAGTTCATTTGGCTAGTGTAGAGCAAAGATTTTGCAACACCTCTTCATCTTCAACACATACCTATCCATCTCTTCACAGTGGTATCAGAGCAAGGTTGGACAACATGGCAGATGGATTTCCTTCATCAATTGACAAATTGGACAGAGGTAACTACTCAGCTTGGTCATTAAGAATGGAAGCTTATCTCCAAGGTAGAAGTTTATATGGTTATGTGGCTGGAGATGAAGTTATGCCAAGTTTCAGGAACAAAAGTCAACCAACACAAGAAGAGCAAGAAAGATTGAGCACATGGTGCTCCAAGGATGCACTTGCAAGGTCTTATCTCCTCAACTCTATCTCAGATTTTTTGTTGCCTCACATTAGAAGTTGTAAGACATCTCAGGAAGTGTGGGATGCATTTGAAGCTTTCTTTGCTTCAAGTACTAAAGCTAGGAAGCATCAACTATGGCTGGATTTCACAACTCTCAAGAAGGCTCCCAAACAAAATGTGACTGATTTTGTCACAAAGCTCAAGGACATAGCAGATCAGTTGGGAAGCATTGGAGAGGTAATAGATGAAGAGCAAATTGTAAGGCAGGTCATCAATGGCTTGAAGGCAGATGACAAGTGGGAAGCATTCACCACAGCTATGGATTTGTACATGGACATGCATGTACCTGATTTCAACACACTCATTGGACAATTACTTACTCAAGAGGCAAAGCTTATCAAAAATGGAGAAAGCTCTAAAGGTAATCAATCTTCAGCTTTATACACGGATAAAAGCAAGTCTAAAGATAACAAAGGAAAGGCAAAGAAAGTGGATGATGAAGCAGGTACATATCAAGCTAACTATGCAGGTAGAGGAAGACATGGCAGAGGTAGAGGAAGAGGAGGTAGACAAGGCAGGGGGAGATCCCAAGACTCCAACTCATGTTCTATTTGTGGATTAACTAATCATACAACTGAAAATTGCTTTAGGAATTCCAGGAATCAAAGAGGCAGAGGATACAATAGAGGAAGTTATGGCTACTCAAGAGGAAGGTTCAACAACTACCATGGCAACTACAACAACTACAATCATTCAAACTATCAAGGAGGCTACAAAGGAAGGAGAGACTACAATAACTACACAGAAGACTCAAACAAAGAGGATTCATTATTGATCATGAACATGGCTATGCCACAAGATTTAGAAGATCCAAGGAATAAGCATGAGGTACAAACAGGAGATGATACAAAACATCCTGTGGAGAAAATAGGCAATGTCAAAGCACCTGATGGAAACATCAACCTACTCAGTAAGGTACTCTATGTCCCTACCATTACAAAGAATTTGATAAGTGTTGGGCAGATAGTAGAGAAAGGGTTGCAAGTCAGGTTCACAAAGGCAGGAGCATTTGTTGAAGATCCAAGTCAAGGATTCAGAAGAATTGCAAAAGGTGAAAAGACAGGTAGATTGTTCACATTTGAATTACAGGACACTAGAAACATTGCTCTCTTTAATTATGGCAGTCAGACACTCACAGAATTGGAAGTATGGCACAAAAGGTTAGCACATATTGGTGAAAGGTCATTAAAGCAAATTTGCAGGGACCAAAGTGTACTTGGACTCCCTAACTTGTCAAAACAACATATGATTTATAAGTGTAGTGCATGTCAGTTTGGAAAGTCTCACAGGTTACCATTCATGAAGAAAGGTTATATGCATGGAGATCTCTTGGAGTTGGTTCATACAGATGTATGGGGACCAAGCAAGGAAGCTTCAATATCAGGATCAAGGTATTATGTTTCCTTTATTGATGATTGCAGCAGATGGACTATCCTATTCTTTATGAAACACAAAGATGAAGTTTTTTCATGTTTCAAAAGATATTTGGCTCTTGTGGAGAATCAAACAGGTAAATCACTAAAAAGGCTAAGGTCAGATGGAGGGGGAGAATACTTCTCCCATGAGTTTGATTCTTTTCTTCAAGAAAGAGGAATCAAAAGAGAGGTAACTACAAGGTACACTCCTGAGCAAAATGGAGTGGCAGAAAGGAGGAATAGGACAATTGTTGAAGCTGCAAGGTCTATGTTAAATGAAAAGCATTTACCTAATTACTTATGGGCTGAGGCTGTATCTACAGCCACTTACTTGATTAACAGGTTGCCTTCAAAATCCCTTGATGGGATGACTCCATATGAGGCTTGGAATGGAAGAAGACCAAGTTTAGATCATTGTAAAATTTTTGGATGTATTGCTTTTGCTCATGTTCCTTCACAGGTTAGAGGCAAGATGGATCCAAAAGCAGAAAGGTGTGTATTTATTGGATATGACAACAATCAAAAGGGCTACAGGTTATACAACCCTACCAACAAAGGATTCTTGGTAAGCAGAGATGTAGTTTTTGATGAGAACAATTCATGGTATGAAGATTCATGCAGGAAGGTCAATTTACCATATGATCTTGAAGAAGATTTTCCAAAGCTTGGTAGAGAACAATCAAAGATTGAAGAACAAGACACCTCAGAGGATGATGAAGAATGTCAGATGGAAAAGATCAAAGCATGGAAGTCTAAAGGTAAAGCAAAATTGCAGGAACTTGGACATGAGGCAGAATCATCACATCATGGCCTAAGAAGATCTATGAGGGAAAAGAAAAAACCAGAAAGGTATGGGTTTGACACCTCATTAGTAACTAAACATTCTATCTACATAGCACAGGACATAAACCAAGAGGAGCCATCATCATTTGAAGAGGCCAAAGCAAAAACAGAATGGAAGCATGCAATGAAGGAAGAGATTGAAGCACTCGAGGAAAACAACACTTGGGATTTGGTGCCCAAGACTTCATCCATGAAGGTAATAGGCTCAAGATGGGTCTATAAACTCAAGAAGAATTCTGATGGTTCCATTAATAGGTATAAGGCAAGGCTTGTAGCAAAAGGCTTTGCACAAACTCAGGGAATTGATTATGAGGAGACCTTCTCTCCTGTGGCAAAGATGCCTACTATTAGGGTTTTGCTTAGTATTGCCTCTTCCAAGAATTGGAAGATACTTCAACTAGATGTGAAGAATGCATTCTTGAATGGTTGGATAACAGAAGAGGTATATATGGCACAACCACCTGGTTTTGAGAATCAAGTTTATCCTGATTATGTGTGTAAACTTAACAAAGCATTGTATGGTCTCAAGCAAGCTCCAAGAGCTTGGAATTTCAGGCTTGTTTCATTCTTGCAGGACAAAGGCTTTCAACCAAGCAAAGCAGATCCTTCACTCTTTATTAAAAAGAGTAATTCCGAGGTCATCTACCTATGTGTATATGTAGATGATATTATATTGACAGGAAATGATGCAGATGGTATGAAGAAGATCAAAGATCAGATGAGAGAAGAGTTCAAGATAAGTGATTTGGGTTCACTTACCTACTTCCTAGGTTTGGAAGTTGTCTACAAAGATCATGGTTTGTTTCTCACTCAAAGAAAGTACATTAAGGACATGTTGGCAAAATTCAAGATGCAAGATTGTAAGATTGCAGGTACTCCAATGGAGGTTAATCACAAATTGAGCTCACATGAAGGTGAACTCATAGAGGACATCACATCATATCAAAGTCTAGTGGGTAGTCTCAACTATGCCACATTGACAAGAGTAGATATATGTTACAGTGTGAGTGTGCTAAGCCAATTTATGCACACACCAAGGAAACCACATATGGA
Source organism: Ceratopteris richardii (assembly GCA_020310875.1). Taxonomy (NCBI): domain Eukaryota; kingdom Viridiplantae; phylum Streptophyta; class Polypodiopsida; order Polypodiales; family Pteridaceae; genus Ceratopteris; species Ceratopteris richardii. The sequence continues at coordinate 86,297,412 of CM035441.1, read as the reverse complement.
TGCTGCCAAAAGGATACTCAAATATCTCAAAGGAACCATAAATGAAGGACTTTACTATCCTTATGTATCTGATTTAGGTTTGAAGCTATTTTCTGATGCAGATTGGGCTGGCTCCAAGGAAGATAGAAGGAGCACTTCAGGTTATCTTACCTTTGCAGGTTCAAAGCTTATTTCATGGTCATCCAAGAAGCAACCCACAGTTGCTCTCTCTTCTACTGAAGCTGAATATAGAGGTCTTGCCATAGCTACACAGGAAGCTATGTGGATGAAGACATTGTTCAAAGATCTTGGATTGGAGTTTGGAACTCCAACTATTTTTGGTGACAATATGAGTTCTATTCACTTGGCTGCTAATCCTATTTTTCATGCAAGGACTAAACATATTGAATTTCATTATCATTATGTACGAGAGAAGATCCTAAGCAAGGAGATTCAAATATCATATGTGTCCACTCATCAACAATGTGCAGATATTCTAACTAAAGCATTGGATGGTACAAAGCTTTGCAAATTCAAGGCTATGATTGGTTTGCAGGTAATCTTGGAAGATTGAAGACCTCAAGCATACTTGGCTTGAGGGGGAGCTGTTGGAGCAAGTCTATGACAAGCCTAAGTATTGGCTTGAGTCTCACAAAGTCATTAAAGAAGCTTCAAAATGAAGACTATGTAAAGTTCACTTGTGAACTACCTCTTGTAACTTTTGAAGAGTTTACTTAATGTAAAAGTAAGAGAATCTTAAGTGGTTGAGCCCACATGATCAAGAATGGAAAGAGGAGCCACGAATTCGTGATTTGTGGTAGGTAGAGAATCAAATCAATCATTGATTGATTGGAGAGTGATTGAGGGAAGTTAGCCCCCCAAACTCAACTATAAATAGATGGCGTTTTTAGTCGTGGTTAGAGAGACCTATGTGAAGACCTCCAAGAGCTGAGCTTTATGCCATATCAAGGTGTGATTACAAGGCACACATATGTATCAGTAAGTCATTGTATTGTACAAGCAATATACTTTCATTTTCATGATTATTTGAGTTCATCTTTCCATGTTCTTGTGATGTGTACTACTCACTGCCATTACTTCAGTTTTTCTCAGTCAGCTTGCAGAGATTGTTTCTCTGCACTTGGTTCATCATTGTCAGTGATTTAACTTGGTAAAGTTAGCTCTATAAGGCTACTATATGCTCACAAATTTTCATGTCATTTGGATGTTGGAATCTTCAGTTATGTTCATTTGAAGTCAACAGGGTATGTTCATCTTCACTTCTCTGTCAGGTACCCGACTTTTTCAGTCATCTTGTCAGAGTCATTTCTCAGTGTTTACTCATCCAAATTCAGTGATTTTAAGCTTGTTGGATTCATCTTACTGTCTAGTATAAGCATACAAATTTTCATGATCATTGGATTCTTACATCTTGAGTTATGTTAATTTTTCTACTCACTGGTCTATTTCTGTAGCAGCCCGTGAAAATCGGGATGATGTCATCACTTGTTAAAAGTCATTCTCAGTGTGTGGTTTGTTATTTTTGATGAGATTACTCTCTAAAGTTAGATCTTTAAGCTACCTAGCCTTCCCCAAGAGGAATTAATCTAATTGCTGCTGTGCTCAGAGAATTATGTAAAACACTGGACAGGTGTATTAACCAAGAATAGCAAGTTTTCACCTCTGAGCTAACTCCAACTTATCTGTTTTGATCTATCTTTTTGAGAGTGATCTTCCAAGGTACATAGGGTGTCTAATACATCCATTGGCAAGCTAAAAGGGCCCACCATCTACTCCTGGAGTTCATTTGGCTAGTGTAGAGCAAAGATTTTGCAACACCTCTTCATCTTCAACACATACCTATCCATCTCTTCACAATGGCTACCTGATTGTAGCCCGAAAACCCATCAAGGAAGCTGTACACTTCCTTGCCTGTTACTCTTTCTAGTAGATGCTCAGTGATAGGAAGCGGATAGTTATCTCGAATAGTGGCAGCATTAACCTTCTTCAAGTTTATGCACACACGTAGCTTTCCATTCTTCTTGGGCACCACTACAACGGGGGATACCCACTCAGTGTGCTCAATTTCATAAATAAATCCAGCTTCCACCAGTCTATCTATCTCCTCCTTGATCTTAGCAGCATAGTTATCATTATAGGTGTATGACTTTTGCTTAGAGGGTTTAGCGTCTGAGGTCATGGGAATTGTGTGTGAGCATATGTCTGGGTCAACACCCTTCAAGTCTTTGTAACTCCAAGCGAATACATCTCTGTATTCTCTTAGCAAAGCTATTAATGCATGCTCTTCTTCCTCTGTTAGGTCATGGCCTATGTACGTGCATCTTTCTTCCCCTTCTTCAACAGCTACAACCACTTTCTTGGTGGTTTCTTTATTATCATAGGCCTCCCCTGATTGCGCCTCACGTTTTGGCATCCTTACCATGACTCTTCTATCGTCTATCTCATACTTTTTAAAGTTTTCAGGGACCTCAAACAAAGATTCTTCCTCTTCTGGTGTCACTTCTCTCTTCTTTCTTTTCTTTCCTGCATCCTTAGGGGTCACTTGTGTGGCTAACCTTACATCATTTGTAAGCTCTCCGTGTCTCTGGGGTTGAAATTCTACTTCATAGAAGTATTCTTCATCTGATGCAAAAGGTGGATCCATAATGATTGACTCTAGATCGTAGTCGCTCGCATCCTCAAATGCATCAGGGCTAGGTTCGAATTCTTCTAAAACCGAATCTCCCATGATTGGCTCTATGGAGAAGACTGAAATGTCATAGCCATCCTCATCACAGTGGGGTGTCCATTGTTCTTCATTGATGGCTACATCCATGGTTGCTAAAATTTCTGCCCAACCATGAAGTTCAAATTCTTCGTCAGGAAAGACTACAGGTGCATAGGCTGGGTCTTGAATTGAACTATGGGTTTCTTTTGCACCTATCTCTCTGGCCTTTTCTCTCTTCTCTTCTTCTACTGCTACTTTACACATCCATAAGTGAGTGTCTTCATGCATCCATGAGGATCCTGATCGTATGGAGTGCACAGACTCAGTATCATCTCTGGATCTATGGATGGGGTTCCATTGAATGGGGGGTACATCCCTATGAGAGTAATCTTTGAGATTCACTTTGGTCGTGACACCTAAGTGTTGCAAATACAAGGAATTGGTTCCCCAATCCTGTACCACTTGCAACTGCCGCATAAATGGTCTTCCCAAAATCATCTCATAGGCATGGTTCTTGCTAAAATCACAGATAGCAAATGTGTGCTCAAACTCTACACCACATGTAGTGAGAGTTATTCCTTCAAGCAATCCTAAGGGTCTTTCTATGTGACCATCAGCCATCTGCAATTTCATTCTCGTTGGCCTAAGTGCTGGCTTGCCCTAACGCTTCCATAGGGAAGTGGTAGCAATTGCAACCCCTGCACCTGAGTCGAGAATTGCCTTGGTTGTGTATCCTTGATGGGTGATGGGAAGATATGTGTTTCCTTCTTCACCTTCACTCATATCTCCTATCTTGTCTAGGGGAATTTCGGGCACTGTTCTATGAGAGCCTACCTGGGAACGGGGTTTCGCTACTTCTGGCACTTGTTTAGCTACATGTTTCCATAGCTCTGGCCTAACTTTGAGTGGCTCTTCTAAGGTGAGGTTGCACTGCACTTTAGTGTTTTTCACTACCTCCGTGTTCCTAGGTATGACTGAGTCTTCGTTTCGTACCATGACCGTGGGTGTTCTCATACAAGTAGACTTAGCTTCCCATGGGCCTGTGAAGCTGGGTAGTTCATGTAAAGAATTAAACTCAAAGTCTAATCTCTCTTGAGATTGTGCACTCTCCTGCTCTCCATAAATGGAGGGAATATCTTGTGGGAATTGGTCATGCGCATCATCCACAAGTTCAATGGGAGGAGGGACTTCACTCTCCTTAGCCCATTTTTCTTCTTGAATCTCTCGTAGGAATTCTGGTGTGTACCGATTCATCGAAGATGATGTGTGTGGCTCTGTGGAGTAGGGTACATAGGCTTCCTGGGTAGGAAGGCTTACTCTCTTACTTGCCTTGCCCTTACTTGGAGGGGTGGGTTCCTTTTTTGATTGTGCAATCAACCTTTCCAATCTTTCTAGCAGTCCATCAAAGTGCAACTGCGTCTTAGCTGAACTAGAGATGTTAAAGAGGCGACTGGCTTCAAACATGGTTTGAGCCAATTCCACCATCTTAGCAAAAATCTTGGTTCGTTCAAGCTCTAGTTCCGCTCTCGGGTAACACTTTTCATGATCTGTCACATTTGTCCCTTCTTGGATTCTGGCGTGATATGCCTTAAGCATCATATTTAGGTCCTCGGGGGTGGGATCTGCTAGTACTGATCCTACTCTAGGGGGTGGTGGGGTCGTATGAGGTGGGTTGGAAGGGGTTGGATCGGATGGAGATGGGAATGGTGGTGGTGGCGTAGTGTGAGAGGGAGTTTGAGATGTTAGTTCAACTATCGTGGCTTTGGTTTCTCGTAGGCTTTCCTCGAGTTCACTCATCTTCTTAGCCCATTGCCTCTTCATTCTTTCTCTACTATCTCTCTAGGCTCTACTCCTCTTCTTGGTTATGCTCTCAGTTTCACTAGCCTCAGGACTTTTTTCCTGGCCTAAACTTTGGTTCTGCTGCAAGGCTTGAGCCCTAGTGACTACCTGTACTGGTGCAGTGGAAGTCACACTTCCTGTAGAGTCTACTACTAACCCAATAACATTGATAGGAGTGATTTTTGGCATATTATTGGGATTCTTTGGACAATCTCGTAAGAGATGCTCTTTGCCGCAATCTTGACAAAAGCCTTGTATTGTTACTGACTGGGGTTGTTTGGGTGCAGGCATGGGGCAATCACGAATGAGGTGATCTCCCTGACATCTGTAGCATGGTCCTCTAGGGAATGGGGGTCTTACCTGCCTAGGTTGAGGTCTAGAGTTGGGGTTTGCGTACATGACATTTGTGTAATATGGCTCCCAACTAGGTTCACTCGGTTCTTCACTATAGTAGGACTCACCATGTTCAGGAGATTGCATGTAGTAAGCCTGTGGACTATCTATGTGAGTGGAATCAAAACTATGATCACTCGGGTCACTTTCTGAAAGCAATGGAGTCACTGGGACTATGGCTCTATTCAAATTTTCCTCAGTAGCTGCATACTTTACAGGAATCACATTAGCTGGGGTTGGAGGTTGTTGAGCTAACACAGGTTGAGGCCTTTGTTGGTTTTGGTAGGGTTGTTGATAGGATTGCTGTGGTCTACCATATTGCTGTGGAGGGTACTGGTTCTGGTATCTTCCCTGTTGTGGATAGGGCTGAGGGTAGGTTTGCCTAACTGCTTGCTTATTTAATGGGCAGTCTTGTGCTGTGTGATTTGTGTATCTCCGTTCTATGGTGCAATATTGGCTACTAGGGTTCACTTGGGGTTGAGCCATGATGGGACATACGTTCGCCATATGGTCACCACTGCAAGTATAGCACCTCTTTACTGGGGCAAACCTTGGGATTTGTTTGCTAGTGACACCTAGTTTTTGAGCTACTTTCTCTGCAAGTTCCTCAATTGATGTGGATTGCGAGGAAGAGAGACTAGAGGCACTATCAGAATCTTTGTAGATTTTGGAAAGCTCTAACTCCTCCCCTAGGTTATCCTCGATGTCGATGCACATGCATACACACTCTTCTATACTCCTAGGGTCCTTCAAGTACACATATGACCTCAATTTGGTACTTAGCAATCCATCCAAAAATAAAGCCACTTGTTTGGCTGGAGTGGGTAGCTCCGGAATTGGACATCTCTCCAGGTATTGTCTAAATCTTCTTCCTACAAGTCTAACCATCTCTTGAGGAGTTTGCTTGAAGTTGTGAATCAATGAGGAAGTATTATGCCTTATGCCACTCTTAGAGAATTCAATAATGAATGCCTCCAGGAGTTGGTCTATGTTCCTGAACTGTCTCTCATTCAATGGTTGAAACCATGTAAAGGCTGTGTTCCTAAGAGTTATACCAAAGGCATTATACTACGTGAATAGGTCCTCAACTTGTTCAGCTCTCAAGACTTGCCTAAACTCAGCCACATGATCATATGGGTCTCCTGTGCCATCGAAGTAGTTCTTCATGGACTTAACTAGCTGAGTCGGTCTCAAAGTCCTCGTGTGCTCTCTAGGTCTTGGTAGGAAGCCTTCATCCACATTCCTTTGGTTCCTTGGGGCTCTAAGTCCCTCAAGTTCCGCTCTATTTGTTTCCGTTCTCATTCTTTCTCTTCCCACTTGGTTGGCAAAGCTTACCTCAGGTTTATCTCTATGTTTGTCTCTTTGAGCTCCATGAGCTTGAGATGTTCCAACTCCTGGGTGACCAAAGGACACATTCGACCTTGGTTGGGGGAAAATAAATTCACCTTTCCAAGTGTAAGCATGCCTATCATGTTCTGTAACCACAAAGGTCCTCTCTAAAGCGCGATCTAAGTAGGTCACTCTGCCTGGGCTATCAGGATCTTTGAACTCATATATCATGATTGTTCCTACCTCATTTGGCTAATCAGATTTATACCTCCAAAAGGCTTCATCAGTCTCGCGGTTCAGGAGTAGATCTATGCTCTTATTGTCTTGGGGAATCCACTCTGGTGTTATAATCCTAGTGAGAACTAATTTGCCTCAAGGGGTTCTAGGTTCTACACCCATGTTTCCTTGCTCTAGGTCTCCTAAGTCCGTTTCTGGGATCACATTACCGAACTCATCTGTCCTATCTGGGTGACTGGTGACTACATATATGGTTCCTTCCTTGTCCAGGTATGCTCCGTTTTCAAACTTGATAGCTGGGTGCTCTAGTCCAATGGATTGGTCAGGGTTTTTAATCTGGACCACAGATCTTCCTAGGCCATCCTCATAGATGCAAGCATCTAATCGGTTGGTCCTAAGGTAATCGAGTTGCGTCTTGTAAGGGCCTTCTACCCTATGTCACTCCTGAACTTCCTGTAGGTCTCTCCATACCGTGGGACATCTCAGACTCGCTAGTTTCAGAGCTAGGGTAGTGCGAATAGTGGCTCAACTGCTGGGCCCAAGACCTAGCAGTATGATTGACACTAGCCTCTGAAGACCTAAGACTCTGTCTATCGCTCCCTAGATGTCGTCCTAATCTAAGGTTCATATGCCTAACCGAACAATCCAAATTTTTACCCCAGGTACAGCCTCATTGCTGATCAATTTGTATCAATCACTTGGTTCTTTTTAGTTGATTATCATGTTTATAATCTTGTCTGATATTACATCGTCAGGAATATTTGAGTTAAGTTCCGCACTTTAAGTTGATCGTTCCATGTTAGGTTCTTTTCCTTTATAGTTATCGATCACACCTAGGTTATCTCTTGACTTGAACTTAATTTCTTAGATAGTCTTCGACTTGCCTTATGCCTATCGTTGCCCTGACTTACTTCTAGCACTACTCGCACTTAGCCTAAGCTAGGAATGGACAGAGGGAGTTGAGAATATTCCAATCTTACTTGTTGATCCCTTGCTCTATGGTGCTAGAACCCGGTTCTCAAGCTTGCGAAAAGCCCTTGCTTTGGATGCCCTCAAGTGTTCTCAATGGACCTGTAAGAGTCCCCAAAGTTAGCTCAAGACTTAGATTCAAAGGACACAAAAAATTCACTTTCATTCATGTAATTCAAAGATCAACTGTTCTTTTGGCTTTATGGAAAACAATCCTGAAGACCCCTTAGCTTTTCTTCCCCCTGAGTATAATTACTTCAGAATAGTATGTCTAATAATCCTGATATTAATTTTACCGTAACAAGTGGAAGTTTTGGTTGTAATCCCCACGAGCTTTCCAACAAAACAAGAATCGGATTTCGTATGAGGAAGATATGACAGTTCAGGGATCTAGGCTTAAAACAGGGTAAAACAGGTCATCAGGAAAACAAGATTTTCTCTCAAGTTACAAGTGTCAGAACCTCACAAATCACTATTTTCTTGATAAGTATGCCTAGAATTTTCCCCAAAATCAAGTAATATAAACCCTAGAAATTTGGCCAAAAAAGCCTGTCAATCGCGATCGACAAGTCTGTCAATCGCGATCGACAGGTCTGTCAATCGCGATTGACAGAGGTGTCTGTCGGGGCCTGTCGGTCGCGATCGACACGTCAGTCGCGATTGACAGTGTCAATCGCGATCGACAGACTCGGTCGTGAGTCCTGTCAATCGCGATCGATGATGAGTAGCACCTCCTTTAATGTCAATCTGGGAAGAGGTGAGGATGGTATGATGACCTAGAGCAAGTGAAGGCACAAGTGCGTGAGTGAGAAGCACAGCAACATGCACACACATACACACACACGCGCAGACACGGCAAGACAAAGAGAAAGACAATGTAGTTCTTTTAGATTACTTCCAAAATGCTTATACAAGTTCAAATCTATTACAAGCTACCCCCAAAAATGAGCTCTCTAGCTCTATTTATAGTTTTTGACTAGCTTTTGGCCCTGTCCAGACCTAGTGTCCGGCCTAGTTAAAAATTAGGTTCTAGGGCCTATTTGGGGGCTCAAACGAAGTCTAAAAATTATGAAAATTGGTACGATGCTACTTCTAATACTCCTCAAGCTCAAGGACTCCTTGGCTTGCACAAAATGGAGCTACAAAAATATGAAATGGTATTTACAGTGGCCTTTAGTGATGAAAATCACTATTTTGTAGGGATTTCCTTTAACGATTTGACATACACATCTTCGAGCTCCCTACTTGCTCCTTCTCCTTGTGTGTCCACCTCTTTGATATGCTTTAGCTTCATGAAAAAATAATGGCCTACTTGCCAGATCTTTTTTTTTTCGTTGACTACTCTGTCTGCTTGTGCCTTCTCTTCGCTCCGACTCCCTTCGTTGGCTTCCTTGTCTTGTGAGTCCTTCAGTTCCTTGACTGCTGCCAACACCCTATCAACAGCTTGCTGCATACTTGGCTTTAGCTATTTCTAAATTTGCTTGGATGTTCGCTAAGAACTCCGAAGCATTACGGCATTTCTTTGGCATGCATATGGTACTGGGAGCATTGGTATTCATGCCATAGTTCATCTCAAAAGGAGACATACCTGTCACCTTGCGAGGCCTATTGTTATAAGCAAACTCAACAAGTGGGAAATAACTATCCCAATCTGTATGTCTCTCAAACACATATGCCCTCAACATGTCCTAGAGTATCTGGTTGATCCTCTCGATCTAACCATCTGTCTGAGGATAATCACCACTACTCATCTTTAATAACACATTCAGTTTTTCAAATACAAACTTCTAGAAGTGTCCTGTGAATCTGACATCCCTATCCAAAACTATGGATGTCAGTAACCCATGCAATCTGAAGACATGCTGGATAACAACTCCACTACTTATGGAGATTCTATCATCTCCTGCGTCGGTATGAAATGAGCCATCTTGCTCAATCTGTCTACCACAACTAGGATAGTATCCCATTTCCTTTGGGTCCGTTGTAACCCAACTAGGAAGTCCATGGATACACTATCCTAGTTATGATCGGGAATCTGTAAAGGATGCAAAGGACCTGGCGTCTTTACCCTTTTTGAAATCTCGAGAATTTGGTATGCTAACCTTTCCTTTCTGTTTAACTATTCCATTCTCCTGTGAGAAATTGGAATACAGAATGGATTTGTTCACTCTGCTAGGGGAAGAAACAACTGGAATTGTCACGTCTCCTATAATAGAGTAATCACTGATGGCTCTAATAATCTGTAACAAATGTGGATCTTCCACGTGTGCTTCCTTAATCTCTTGAAGCAATGATCATTCTAGAACTATAAAGCTCATTTGACACATTATTCGTGATAATGCATCAACAACTATATTCTCTTCGCCTATTGTATACAAGATTTCCATGTGAAAATCCTACATGAGCTCAGCCCAATGAGCCTGTCTGCCACGAAGATCTAGCTGACTACAAAAAATACTTAAGTGTATGGTGATCTGTGTATACCGTAAAGTATGCACCATAATGATAGTGTCTCCAGACTTTAAGTGCATGCACCAGTGCATACAACTCATGTTCATGCATTGGCTAGTTGTGTTGTGCACTGGTCAATTTCTTGCTCTCAAAAGCTATGGGCTTTCGATCTTGGCTCAAAACTGCTCCTATGGCTATGCCACTAGCATCTGTCTCTAACTCAAAGGGTTTCTGTGGATCTACCACTTTGAGTATAGGAGCCTCTAAAACAACTTATTTCAGAGTATCAAAACTATCTTGTTGCTCTTGCTTCCATACAAAGGGAATTTTGCCTTGAAGCAAGTTCCTCATAGGCACGGCTATCGACAAATATGAAGAGATGAATTTTTTATAGAAACCGGAAAGTCCTAGAAATGATCGTAACTGCCCCTCATCATGAGGAGTAGGCCATGATAATATAACTGAGACCTTCTTGGGATCCATCTGAACCCCATCGATCGATACTACATGCCCTAGATACTCTTTCCTCAGAAGAAACAATTGAGTCTTCTCTCGATTAACATAGAGCTTATTTTCTTTTAAAACATTCAATACTAATCACAAATGATTTTCATGCTCATGTACATTCCTACTATACACTAACAAATCAACAACAGATTTTCCAATGAATCGTCGTAAAATGTCATTCATTAACATCATAAATGTAGCTGGTGCATTAGTCAAACCAAATGGCATGACCAAATACTCATAATGACCAAAATGTGTTCTGAAAGTTGTCTTATGTACATCATAATCTCTTACTCTAATATGATGGTGGCCACTTTAAATCAATTTTACTAAATACAACGGCTCCACCTAGAGCGTCTAAAAGATCATCAATCTTGGGCATAGGATATCTGTGTATGATAGCAATCTTATTGAGTGCTCTATAATCGGCACACATCCTATAAGATCCATCTTTCTTCTTCACTAGAAAAACTAGTATTGTAAACAGTGAATAGCTGGTTCTAATCAGGCCTTTCTAAAGATACTCGTCCACAACCTTGCGGACTTTATTTTCCTCCTGCAAACTCATTCGAAATGGTGGCCGAGCAGTCAAACACGCTCCCAGTACCAATTCGATTCTATGCTCTATGGTATTGCAAGGAGGCAAACCAGAAGGTAATTCTTTTAGGAACAACTCTTGGAATTTTGCTCTCACTTTTGCTGAAAGTGCTGAAGCATTCCAACTAGAGTCTCCATAACTGCATGAATCCATTATAATACATGATGAATGCATAAAATAAAGGGAAAAAATGTACTTAGATTCAATCTTGAACAACTTCATAGCAGTTACTAATCATGTGTCTTGGAGATCTGGTTCTCCACAGATCAGTAGTCGCCTCCCTTCATGCTCAAACTGATAAACGTGCGAAGCAAATTCAATGATCGATCTCTTCCTCGCATGCGAGTTCATACTAAGGACAACATCGAAATGTTCTAGTCTCACTATCTCAAAATCCAATCTATCCTCATAGGTATGGATCTCAATAGGTAGACCAACAACTCATCGATCCCATATCTCAGTTCCCTTCCCATCGGCTAGCTCTACTATGTAGGCATACTCTGATGGCACAGTCTCTAGATGTAACCTCTTGACTAGGTGGGAACTAATGACATTATGTGTCGACCCAGTGTCTAAGAGTACCTTGACAAGTTGTCCTACCATGAATCCCCTCATGACAATGAGTTCTGTGTCAGAAAAGTGATATCCTTTTTGTGCTACTGGCGGAAGCATAGCATCTGGCACAGTCGAGACCTTCTTTATGACTGTCGTAGCCACTATGGGAGATGATAATAGTGATGGGGGATCTCCAAATTCATCTTCATCATCAGTCCCTTCCTGAGTAGGATTTATGACTATGGTGGCAGCTATCTTCTTTTTCTTAGGATAATCCTTGTATAGGTGCTACCCTAGACACCCATAGCATAATCCTTATTTCAGTGCATTCTCTTTCTATTGAGGGGTAAATATAGATCTATTATAATCTCTCTTAACTAGAGGAGACACTTTCCTCTTACCTCCTGTAACTGTCTTGATCATATGCACCTGCTTAGCCTCTCTAGAAGGTTGTGCATTGAACGAGCCAGGAACTGGTGTGTGAAAGGATCAACTGACCTTAGGCCATGAGGACCTCTGACCCTCAAAGCCTGTGCCCCTATGTCCATCGTCATAGACTAAAGCCATCTTCATGGCCTGTGCTAAGGAGTGACATCTCTCCTTCCTCACCAAAGGTCTTATAGTTTCCCTAAGTCCCAAGATGAACTTGCAAACCTAGAGAAACTCTGGGATAGTATCAGGCACTTTAAGAAGCACCTCTCTATGCCTATTCATGTACTCCTGAACTATCTAATTCTTCTATTGATGAAGAACCAGTTGTCTAGTGCTTTAGACCTCTCATCAGGTGGTACAAAATTATTATAAAACAGGATCTTGAGTTGATTCCAAGTCTCGAGCTCTTTCTTATCCTGTTCTATCTTACGCCACCACCTATGGACAACGTCCATATGGTTATATGTAGCCTGATAAATCTTGTGCCTATCATCTACAATATGGCACAACAGAAGCACTGCTCCCACTTGTTAATCCACTGCTCAACAACATCAACAGTCCTAGCACTAGTCGACCATGATATCTAGGAGGCTTAAGATCCTTAAGCTGCCATCTAGCCTCTCGGATTGGAATACTATCTCTAGGGACTTCTGGAGTTTGATGTTCATCTGGAGAATCTACGCCCATCCCTGGCAAATCACGTTTTGGCACCTCTTTCTTGGATCCACTCACGTGTGCCAAGTTATCACGAAAAGTGCTCTCTAAATTGATAATCCTATTACTCATGGTTTGCATGGGATCTGTGGGATTCTCTACCATGATCGTATCTCTCCTAGAAGGGGATGATTGTGTTGTGTCCATACTAGGTGATGGTGATTGTCAACTAAGGCTTTTAGATTTTTTGGTTTTCAATTTTTTTTTTTGTGATTTAAGAATATTACGTTCTATGTAGACCTAAATAATCAGTGGTAGCATAAAAGAAACAAATCACAAGCCTTTGTTCAATGGAAAATAAAGAAACAAGAAACTTTTAATATGTTTTGGATGCTTGGATGCATATGCATACTAATTTTTTGAAAATTTCAACAACATAACAACGTAATTTGAAAACTGGAAAAATTATAACAAGTAATCGTCAAGTAATTTCCGTGATAAAGGTGCCGACGGGCATAATATAACTACAAGTAGACCGAAAGGGGATTACACACCCTAACAAATATATATTTTCCTCCTTGCTAATCTACAAGAAAATACTTACCTATCCCTGCAAGAAGAATACATGCACCATACAATACAAATCTGCATCTAGACTACATGTATACTATAGGTACTATGCAAAACTTGCATGTCCTATATGCAATATGATGCAAAAGGAGAACAACGACGCATATAAATTGACAAGAGACTTACTTTGGGGTTCAAAAAGTGATTTGCAAGTGTGTGTAGCTGCTAAGGATAGTCCACACTTCGTCCGAATAGTGTGCTTATTGTAATAAAATAAGTCTATGATCCAAGGGTCTGGCCGGTTCAGACAGATCTGAAATCAGACACCATTTGGTCATCCGTGTGTATGATCAAAGATCTCGAGTTTAGACTTACTAGGAGGTCTTGGGTTCAATCCCCATGAGGTACATGGGAAGAGTATTTTGCCCAAAGAGCTCTAGAACCTTCTAGAAGCATCCACTGGACACTTGGCGCACATGTAGTTACATGGCTGACACTTGGATGGTTAGTATCCACCTGCCCAAGAAGGCAGTCCCCTGGAGAGAGCTATATATAGAGGCATTTGGTTGGGAGGAGAGTGATCTCTCTAGCATGTGGTGGTCGTAATCCTTGTTCTCTTGCATTGGTATCAGAGCCATGTTTAACATCCTCTCCCTTGCTTCCTATCAACTTGATCATCTTCAATCATTTCGTCTTCTTCACCAATTCCGTGCATGTAGTTTTATTACCGCGGATATTCACGATTAGGAAGAAGGAGGAAGCGATTGATGTTGCGTGTGGAGTCTCTGTAGAGGTCTAAGAGAACAGCAAAAGAAGAGCTCATAATATCTGCCGAATGTGTGCCTGCAAGGAATCGAACCCAGAACCTTTGCTGTGAAGGCGCTCACCTATCCACAAAGCCAAGCTCTGTAGGTGACTTGAAACAGGCTTCTTGTAGTCTGGAAATGCCATTGAACTCCCTCATCTAGGAACAAAAAAGAGAATGCTACAAATTGACGCCCGGGATTTGATCCCGCAACCTCTCGTTGAGAGGATTCTTCCTGTGCTCTCTTACGTACCATATGCTTCAGGCTGATCTTTCTTTGCTGTGGTCTTTTGGACATGGACTGTATCAAGGAGCGGTGCGAATTACTGGCCGCCGACGTGAAGGAGTTTGTTCAGAGCATTATCGATGAGCACAGGCTTCGTAAGGAAAACGGTGGCCTACATGGCGGAGATGGTGATTCTGATTTTATTGATGCTTCACTTGCGCTCGATGAGAAGGAAAAGCTCTCTGTGATGTAGACATGATTGCTGTGCTATGGGTGAGTTGCGCTCACGCTGTAGCAGTTTAACAAGCCTCCGGCAAAAGGTGCAAGGGTTGGACACCACCTCTGCAGATAGTCCGAACGGGAATTGAACTCATAACGTTGTACTTCTCAGGATTTCTGCATATCCATTCCGCCATAAGGGCGCTGGTAGGCGATCTTACTGCCATTATTGTAATATTATATGTAACTAGCGCTGCAGAAGTTCGCTTTTGAGAAGCAAAAAAGATGTTTCATCTCTGGCAAAAACATAGACTACACCTCCGATGGCGCCCAGTGTTCGAACCCGTCACCTGGCGGGTTAACTGATTTTGCTCCAAGTGTTCGTACCTGAGTTGACATATGTTGTGTTTGTGGACCTAGTCCAACTACATACAGTATATTCGAGCTGTTCTTGTTTTATTTAAAGGCAAAAGAAGATAGCTTCTTCATGCAGAGACTTTGGGACTTGAACCCGCAACTTCGGGCATCAGAAACCATTGGGTTACCAAGGGAACACAACCTTTGCCGTCGTTTAACGACTTTGCTTCCGTTCTCCAGAGGTTTTATCTCTGTAGAGGAAGATCTCATTCAAGAGCTATAGCTCCTGGCAAGGATCAAGAGGATGAAACACTCTTCCAAAGGATTAAGGGAAGGACGTAGCTCTATATGGAGCTAAGTATTTTCCAAATTATGTTTTCATTTTGATATTCATTTGCTCAAATTCTTTCATTTAGGATGCATTAATTAGGACTAAAAGCATAGTCCAATTATGATTATCTCAATATGAAAGCTAAATAGAGAACTAGATGGTATTGAAATGACACAAAAGTATATAAAGTACTTTTGAGTTTTAGGTATACAATTGAAATTTTTATTTCCATTCATGCACAAAAGTGAAAAGATTATTTGTGCATAAAAGAATGTTTTATGCACATCAAGTTCGCACTTGCTTAAGAAAGGTAGTTAATTCTCCAGTTCATGCACTTGAATAGTTACCTTTTGCCAGAATAGCAAGCAGGTTGTTTTTGCATGGATGCTTATTTGCATACCTAATAAGCTTGAGATTTGCTTAAGTTCATTACACTTGCATGAACTCACATGCATTTGCACCCAAGAATGGGCATTTGCATACATGAACATACATTTGCATGCAATTAGATACATGTGCATACGCATGATCTTTTGGTAAGTAGCTGAACACGTGTACTTTCATTTCTTTCTTTTCTAACTTGACTAAGCTAGGTGGAAAAAATAGAAAATTACCTAGTTGCAAGGATCTTGACCATCATGCAACTAAGTATCTAGTCTATTTTTTCCAAAAAAGTGATACATAGGTACCACTTAGTAGGAGACTTTTTGAGGAAAAGAAAGCAAGTTGAAAGTAAGTATTCATAGAGCTACTTTCCAACATGCATGCTCAGTCTAAGTTTGGGAAGAAACCTAGACATTCTTAGCAACTAAACAAGGATTTAGTTGTTTTTGGATGTTCATGTTCATGCATCCAAGTAAGGAAGTTTCTGTTGAAACTTGTAAGTTCCAAAATATTTTTAGGAGATTTAATACTTTATTATTCATCAAATATTGATGAAAATAAGTAGAAGTACTGAACTTCTAGAATCCCTGGAACTCTAGTGTTCATAGATGTTAGTTTCCAGAAATGCATCTCAAGGCATGATGCAAGGTCTTCAATCGACGCGGAAACTTTTCAAGGAAACTTGGTTGATTCCATTTAAGCTAACTCAAGGCTTAAAAAAGAAACCAAGATAAATATTAATTGATCTTTAGGAATCAAGTAATTTCCTAAAGTCATGACAATTAATGAAATGATTCAAATTATTTTCATTTCTAAAACAGATATCTTAGGAAATCCCGATATTTCCTAAAGACAATTTAGGAAACAAGTTCTTTCCTAAAAGATTAGCCTCTAGTGGTTAGGCCTTGAAGAGACCCAAGCAAAGTAATCTTTGGAAATTAAGCTATTTCCTAAAGATAAGCTAATGAAAGAGTTAATTATTTCACTAGTTAAATGAGAATTATCTTTTGGACAAGCAAAGCCTTAAGTCTTGGTCTTATCCAAAAGTCTAGAATTCCTTTTGAAGATCTTTCCAGTAAAGGAAAAGATTCCAAGATGAATCATTAGACTGGAAAGCAAACGATTCCAAGATGAATCATTAGCTTAGTATTACTTGATTCCGTGGTAGGAATTAAAAAGTTCTTGAAAGAAAATCTCCCCAGTTGTGAGACTAGCATCTTTCAAGAGAAGTTTTATAGTAAGTAGTTCCTAGCAAATCCCTAGCCACGAGTTTTGCTATTTAAGTCCAAATAGTGATATAACCTTAAGGTATATCATAGATTCTTAGCTTTGGAATCTGAAAAGCATTAGAAAATGCTTGGACTTAAGTTAAGGGAAAGATCTCTAAAATCCTGCAGGTAAGCAAAGAAGCTTTAGATAGTTTAGGAGATCTTAATAATAAAGATAAAGTCTTTATTATTATCGCATGATCAACAAGACTTGATCAAGCTTGGCCATGATTGTCCAAGAACATGCAATTGGAACTACCCTGTAGATTGCCCAAGTATTGGCAATAAAAATTTTCTTTAGGAATGATTCACTCAAGTTTCATTTATCGAATGGAAAATTGTGAAAAAGTAAGCTGTTCCAAGTCTGAACAGAGTGAAGTAATTCCAAGTATGTAGTCTGCAACCATGAAGACGGTACTTAAGTCTGTGGAAGGTAAAACATAAACGTTTGCCTATCCTTAAAGGAATTTTGGTACAAATCCAAAAAGCATGAGTGGATGCTTAGACTTAAGCAGTAGAGAGATTCTTGTAAAAAGCCCCGGCCGGGATAGGTACCTAAAAGCATTAGTACAGAAAGGAATCTAAAGACAAGAAGTCAAAAGCTCTTGTCGCTACAAAATTGGTCAAGAATAGCCAATTGAACTTGAATTTGAGAAATTCAAGAACTTGGAATTCTGATTGGTTTTCATTTGAAAACCTTAGCAAAAAAAGGAGTGGAGATATTCTATTAAAGGTTTTCAAGTTCCCAAGGTTAAGCACAAGATCGTGAAACGATCATGTCAAGGGATTAAAACCTAGAATATCAAGATAGAGATAGTGCCTGAAATTGCAAAATTCTTGTCAAGAATTAAAGCTAGAAGGTTTTCTATCTAGAGATGTTGTAGACTTTAGGATAAAATTCACTCACACGTCAATGTGAGTATAAAATAGGGTGGTATGGGACACCAAATTTTATACTCAGATTGATGTAGGAAAGATGGTATGGGACATCGGACCGTGAGATGATGATTATCTTTGAGTCTTCATTTGGAATCTTGAAGTTAGGTTTGATCTTCAAGGGAATTAAAACTTCCAAGAAGGAGTTTAAAATTCAAGAAGAATCTCAAGATACTTCAAGACGACTTCAAGATCAAGGAAATTGAAGATATGAAGTAAGTAACTTCTAAGATCTTCTTCGAACATTTCAAGCTTAAGTGTTATTGATCAGAAATATTTGATAAATTTCTGAAAGAAGTTGGACTTTGATTTTGAGTTGATCTTTTCAACTAAAGATTTAATTGACTAAGTCAAGCATCAAGTTCCTAGTGTAACTTGATAAATTCACTCCTCTGACTCAAAGAAACGCACAAGAATTGCATTCCCAGTAAAGAGTCAAAAAGACTGAATGTGACCTGAACTTAGTCTCAAGTGAAGCATTATTTATACTAAACTCATCGACAGAACCTCAGTGGGTCGACACACTGATGTTGGTTACCACACTAGTATCTTGTGGTTGGATGATGTTTTTGTTTTGCTTTGAATCTTTTTTAGAAATCCAGCTTATTTCTCTTAAAGATAAAGACAATGCTTCAATATCTTGTTGAAACAGATCGTTCAGAAGTTAAAGTCCTGAGTCAACTAGACTTTGACTCATAGCAAGTTTATGTATATTCGAAGTTTGAATTGGTTGTACAGAGTCTTAGTTATTTCTTTCCGCTTTCGAAATCTTTTGAAATTGACTCAGATATAGTATCTGATTCCTTTTGCAAAAGACCAGGGTTAGCCGGTTAGAATAAAATAACTAACTTAAACATCCTAGATAGATGTTATGTACAAGAACCTTTTCAATCTTCCAAAGATGATAAATTTAAGTGGACTTATTCATTTGAGTTTGCTTCAAGTTATAGCATAAATGATTTCCTAGAGTCCAGTATACTCTAGAATAAAGAAGTTAGGAATTGCTCATTAGATTGACAATTCCCACGAACTTTCAGTTAAAGTCTTTGAGAAAAGTGTTCTAAGTTGGACAATTTTCATTTTAAATTTGAATTGGTGAAGTTAGTATGGTTGATTCCACCGAAATGGTAAACTTTCTCCTACAATTTACATAGGATTTTTTCAACTCATTGGGACAAAGTAGTCCTCTAGTCGGGTGAAAAAATCAAGTAACTGTTAGATAAAAGTAAACCATTGTACAGACATCTAAAGTTAGATGTATGGGACAACCAAACTTCAAGTTCTCCAAAACAAATTCAAGTGAATCAAGAATTCTCAAAGTCTTGTGAGGGATAAGAATCCCACCTTCATTACTAAGCTCATGCACCAGTTATGCCTAGAAATGGACTAGTAATTTGAATCCACCTAGTTCACATGTTTGTGCCTAGATCGCACATCCAGAAACTGTGAATTAGCCAGGGATGTTATTAGATCCACCCTCATTATTCTTCACTAGTTTGTACTTTGTCCCGTTCATCAAAGTACAAAACCAGATAGTGTTTTGAATCATTTGGGCAAGGATGCCACCACAGAGATGAGACATGTTCTTCCAGTTCTAGAACATGACCATGTTCTTCCAGTTTTAGAACATGAGGCTCGGGGGTTGCCTACAGTATGTATATAGCTCTATTTTCGAGGACGAAAACATTTTCCAAGGGGGGAAGAATGTAATAAAGTAAGTCTATGATCCAAGGGTCTGGCCGGTTCAGACAGATCTGAAATCAGACACCATTTGGTCATCCGTGTGTATGATCAAAGATCTCGAGTTTAGACTTACTAGGAGGTCTTGGGTTCAATCCCCATGAGGTACATGGGAAGAGTATTTTGCCCAAAGAGCTCTAGAACCTTCTAGAAGCATCCACTGGACACTTGGCGCACATGTAGTTACATGGCTGACACTTGGATGGTTAGTATCCACCTGCCCAAGAAGGCAGTCCCCTGGAGAGAGCTATATATAGAGGCATTTGGTTGGGAGGAGAGTGATCTCTCTAGCATGTGGTGGTCGTAATCCTTGTTCTCTTGCACTTATACTCCTCCAAGAGTTGATGCTTCAAAACAATGCTCAAAAGAGGGTTATTGAAGATGAAGGATCAAAGTTGAAGCTCTCCAAAGAAGTGAAACTAAAATTAGACTAGGACTTCCAGCTACTCTATGGAAAGTTCTCTAAGAGAGCTCTCCACAACAATAAAGAATTCTGAAATTGGATATGAAATGCGCAAGATATGGCCAAAAGAAGCGATATGCTTGGTGTAAATATCTTAATCAAAACCCTTGAGCAAGGTAGCTAGAGCATAATCGGCTAGGCTTTCGTGTAAAGAAGAGGAAACAACGGGGGCACATGGAACATGCTGGATTGTCCCATGTGTAGTGTTAAATAACCGCAAACTATATATACACACCTGGACCAAGCACAGAAGCTTCTCACTCTCTCGACGCCTCAAAGGCCACGCGAAAGAGAGTTACTACTTCTCTCGAATGCTCCAACGTTGAACACTGCATAACGAAGAGGCGACAGGATCGCTTCTCTGATGTGTATGCCAATGCTTGAGTGCAGGCAGCGTCAGTACACACACGGGCACAGGATGGCCAGGCAGGTGCAAATAACGTGGGCAGAGATGCTGAGAAGCGTCACGATCTTGGGGGAGGTCTTATGGGGCTCCCTCACAACTCTTTTAACTCTTGCTCTTGGCAATGATCGACTCCAAAAAGCCACCAAAGGGCCACCAAAAGCTCTTAAAAAATGCTTCGCGCAACTCGATGAAGAAGACGACAAAAGAAATGCGTGCAAGAAGGCACTTTCCAAAAAAAAACAAGAGCAAAGAGGCTCTCATACCAATTGTTGGAAATCACTTGAATGATGTGTGTGTGGCTCACCTGCCATCCATATATACCCTCTTGTACTCTAAAAATAGCAATGATGTACTCTAAAATAGCAATGATTTGGAATATTCTAGTGTGAACATGTGGCCATCATGCAACACTTATTCCCATTACTACCCAAGTACTTCCCATTACTACCAACATACCTTAGAGTATCCCCCGAGTGAATTGTGTTTCTTTAACTTGTTTAGATTAAACAAATTAATCTTTTACTAAACATACACATGCTTCTTTAGGTTTGTAAAGATTGATCCCTATCGATCAAATGGACTGATCCCTATGGATCAAATGGACTCACCCCTGTGGATCAATGTCTGACGGAAACAATATCCAGAAACTAATTTTCTAGAATCACAATCTTTAGCTCAATCCAAATCACAATACCCTTTAAGCATATCACATATGGTATAAAGAATAACAAAATCCAAGGTTCTTGTAATGTACCTTGGAATTCACATGCCTACATTCCAATGGCTCTCTTTTGGTTTTTAGATAGCCTCCTCATTTTTGCTTTTTGATCCTAACTTAGTTCTATGTGCATAAAAAAAAAGCATCCAAGAATTCTCAGTTGCATAATTGAAGTCTTTTTACCAGAATATGCTTCTTGAGGAGTAATGCCATTACTCCATGCAGTTCCTTTTTGTAGCATCTATTCAAAATATACACAACCATATTAATTGTTTCTACCAAAAATGAATCACACATATCCTGAGCTTTCAACATGTAGCTAAACACTTTAGCTAATCTCCTATTTTGTCTCTCAACAACACCATTTTGTTGAGGTGTGTGGTTGGATATTTTTTTATTCCATGATCATTACAATAGTTTTTGAATCCTGTCGATAATAATTATCCTCGATTATTATAGAATCTCTTCAATTTTCTACATGTTTCATATCAACAATCTTGTGCCCCATTTTAAAATTTTAAAATGTATCAACCTTCTTCTCAATAAAATATACCCACACATTTCTACTATACTCATCGACTACTAATAAAAAGTACAGAGATCCTCCCAAAGCACTGTAAAAGTAGTTACACAAGAGAACACATGGCCAATAGTGAAAGAAACTTGGAGAAGCTTGTCGAAGGTAGAAAAGTGCGTTTCGAAGCGACGAAGTTTGGTCAAGCCAACCGGCACAAGACTAGCCCTTGAGCTTATGGAGACTCAAATAGACCTTATAGGCATGCTATAAGTGCAAAGAAACACACTATGTACCTTGGAGCATCAAGGAGAATGAGTCGATACAAAACAGATAGGTTCGCGGGTCGACTAGCTCAAAAAACTTACTATCTATGGAAGAGACAATGAACTTCAAATGCCCATAGCGACCAGCGTGATTACAATTAGAAAAAATCCTTTTATGGGAGTGATACACATAGGGTTGAGTGTATGGAATGCACAAAATTATAAGGAATAAGCAAAATATGCTATAGGAATGAATGCGACATTCACCGGTGGTACTTCCTATTTTTCAGGAATACGCAGAGATTGACCCCGAGGCAGAAAAACTGAGATTTCTCCAAATCTGCTGAACCAAATGCTTTGGAAATTTACAGGCATAAACTAAACACTAATACCTTTCCAATGAGTCCTCTTGCACTCAATTTGGAGCTCTGAGGAGACAGCAGCCTCTGCAAGATTACTGTTGGCAAAGAAGATGATGCAAAAAATTGAAGGAGCAAGACAATGATGGTCACAAGTGTATGTATATTGCTTCCATGTAATGTACAAGTGATTTCAACTCCTTATATAGCCTCTAGGAATGTTCCACGACTTTTACAACTTGAATTTGAATTCAAATGAAGGTGGGAATGGTTGTTGGAGGGAATCAATTCACTTCCCTATAATCTAGGAAAAGTGAAGATCTTGATTGATCTACTTTTAGGTGATTGATTGCTTGATTGAATGCAACTCCAACCACCACAAATTCGTGGGATTTGGGCTCTATATTTGTACCTTTACATGTGTAAAACTCAAGGCTTTAACAACGGTAAATGAGCCATCAAAAATCTCTCAAAAAATACAATAATGAGCATATGAAAGAAAAACTCTCCAACGGATATTCTTTCGAGGCGATAGCCTTTGATGTAGATCAAATCCACCTCAAGCATAGTGTAAGCTTGATGTTCCAACAGCTCCCCCTCAAGTTAAAGTATGCTTGAGTCTTCATTCTCTGATAGGTTGAATACCTACCATAGCTTTGAATCTACAAGGCTTTACTCCATCAAGTGCCTTCGTCATCATATCTGCTACTTGCTTTTCAGTTGGAACAAAAGAAATGTCAATCTCCTTTGCCATGAGCTTCTCCCTGATGAAGTGGTAATGGACTTCTATGTGCTTGGTTCTCGCATGAAAAATAGGATTTGCTGCTAGATGCATGGAACTTACATTATCTCCAAATATGTGAGGTTTGGAACTCACAAGTCCCAAATCTGTATACAATGCTTTTAACCATATTGCCTCTTGAGTTGCTATGGTCAAGCCTCTGTACTCTGCTTCAGTTGAAGATAAAGCAACTGTTGGTTGCTTCTTGGAACTCCATGACACTAGCTTTGAACCTGCAAATGCTAAGTAACCAGATGTACTTTTTCTATCATCCTTAGCTCCTGCCCAATCTACATCTGAGTAGATTTTGATATCCAAATCTGAAGAGTAAGGATAGAATATACCTTCGTTGATTGTACCTTTGAGATACTTAAGTACTCTCTTAGCCGCATCCATGTGTGGTCTTCTCGGTGAGTGCATGAACTGACTAAGCACTCCCACACTATATGAGATGTCTGCCCTTGTATGAGTAGCATATATCAAGCTACCTACCAAGCTTTGATACTCTTTTATGTCTTCAATTTTCTCACCTTCATAAACACTAAGTTTATGATTCATCTCCAAAGGTGTACCTGCAGGTTTAGTGTTCTCCATTTTGAACTTGAGAAGAAGATCCTGAATGTATCTTCTTTGAGTCAAATACATTCCTTCATCTGTGTATATCACCTGCATACCTAGGAAATATGTGAGCTCACCTAGGTCACTGATTTTGAACTCTTGCATGTGTCTCTTGATCCTTTGAATGCCATTTAGATCATCACCTGTCACAATAATATCATCTACATATACACATAGATAGATAACCTCATTGTGATCCCTTTTGATGAATAGAGAAGGATCTGAGATGCTAGCTTTGAACCCTTGATCTTGAAGATATGTAACCAACCTGTAATTCCAAGCTCTTGGAGCTTGTTTCAATCCATACAATGCTTTCTTAAGTCTGCAAACATAAGATGGATGATTAGGGTTTTCAAAACTTGGTGGTTGTGACATGTATACCTCTTCACTTATCCAACCATTTAAGAATGCATTTTTCACATCAAGTTGGAGGAGTCTCCAATTCCTTGCAGCAGCTACACTTATCAACGTCCTGATTGTAGTCATCTTTGCAACTGGTGAGAATGTTTCCTCATAGTCTATCCCATGAGTTTGTGAACATCCTTTGGCAACTAATCTTGCCTTGTACCTGCAAACTGATCCATCTGAATTTCTTTTAACTTTATATACCCATCGGCAACCAATTACCTTTTGTTTCGGCGACATTGGAACCAAATCCCAAGTGTCCATTTCCTTCAATGCATCTATCTCTTCGTTCATGGCCTTTTCCCAATTAGGGTTTCCCTTTGCCTCTTCATAGGTTGAGGGTTCCTCTGAAATAGAGTCTTTTGCCAAGTAATTGAATGCTTTGTAACAAATGTGGAATCATATCCATACCTTTCTGGTTGTTTCTTCTCTCTTGCTGATCTTCTAGGTGCTTTTTTGGAGCATTCTCCAACCTCTTGCATCTTTGCTTTGCCTCTTGACTTCCATAGCTTGTAATCCCTTTCTCTTTCATCTTGTTCATCGTCTGTATCACTTCTTGGATCCTGGACCTGTGTATCATGCTTGCTTCCTAATTGATGAGAGTCAGAATCAAGATCATATGGTAGTGTTACCTTTTGTTTATCTTCATCATACCAAGACCTGTGTTCTTCAAACACAACATCTCTACTTGTAGTGAATTGTTTGGTTGAGGGATTGAAGAACCTGTAACCCATCTGAGTTGAATCATATCCAGTAAACACTGCCTTTGTTGCCCTTTCATCTAGCTTACCTCTTATTTGTGATGGTACATGAACATGAGCTAAACAACCAAAAACCTTGCAATGTCCAAGACTAGGTTTTCTTCCATGCCATGCTTCATAAGGAGTCATACCTTGAAGTGATTTGGATGGTAGTCGATTGACAAGGTACACTGCAGTTGAAATAGCTTCTGCCCATAGATAATGTGGCAACTTCTTCTCTTCAAGCATTGTTCGGGCTGATCCAACCAATGTCTTGTTTCTCCTCTTTGCAATTCCATTTAGTTGAGGAGAGTACCTAGTAGTCACTTCCCTTTTGATACCTTTGTCCTGCAAGAACTCATCAAACTCTTTGGAGAAGTATTCTCCCCCTCCATCAAATCTGAGCTTCTTTACTTGTATGATTCTCCACATGTGCAAGATACTTCTTGAAGCAATCAAATACTTCATTCTTACTCTTGATAAAGTATAGAACAGTCCATCTACTATGGTTGTCAATAAATGAGACATAATACCTTGATCCTGCCAATGAAGGTTCTTGACTTGGTCCCCATAAATCTGTGTGTACTAAGTCCAATAAGTTGTTGTGGATGTAGCCTTTGTGGTTGAATGGTTGTCTTTGTGCCTTCCCAATCTGACATGCATCACACCTGTTGATCATGTGTTGCTTTGATATGTTCGGCAGTCCTAGAACACTTTGATCCCTGCATATATCCTTCAAGGTTCTTTCATTAACATGAGCAAGTCCCTTATGCCACACTTCAAGCTCACTTAGGGTTTGAGACCCAAAGCTGAATAGAGCTATGTTCCTGGTATCTCCTACTTCAAAAGTAAAGAGCCTACCATGCTTCTCACCTCGGGCTATCTTCTTGAAGCCTTGACATGGATCTTCCACAAAAGCTCCATGTTGGGTGAACCTAACTTGCAAGCCTTTTTCAACTATTTGGCCTACACTTATTAGGTTTTTAGTGATAGTGGGTACATAGAGAACCTTACTCAGAATGTTTGTCCTGCCATTGGAAGCTTTGACATTACCAATCTTCTCCACATTGTGCTTCGTGTCATCCCCTGTTTGCACTTCATGTCTATGCTTTGGACTTTCCAAGTCAGATAGAAGAGCAATGTTGCCTGCAACATGATTCGAGCATCCTGAATCTATGTAGAACAAATGATCATCTTCTTTACCTTCTTTGTGGCTTAGATTCATAAGAAGTAATGAGTCTTCATGTGGTTGATCTTCTGAATAATTGTTGTAGTCCCTTCGATTATAGCTTCTATTGTTGTTGTTGAAGTTGTGTCCACCTCTGCCTCTATTGCTGCCATATCACCTCTTCCACTTCCTTTGTGGGTCTTCCCATTGAACCAACAATTCTGAGTGGTGTGGTTGATCTTATCGCATATGGCACAAGGTTGAACATTCTGACCTTTGGATTTGTCTTGCTTTGGTCCTTTCTTCTTCCCTTTCCACTTGCTCTTGCTTGCAAAGTTGGCTTGGGAAGTCTCTTCTTCGTCTTCTTCCTTCTTCTTGCCTTTCTGCTTCTTATCCTTCTTATCTGCATATAGAGCACTAGTTGAATTACCATGATAAGAGTTACCTTCCTTTATGCTATTGTTGGCTTCTTGATTGAAGAGTTGTCCAAGAAAGATGTTGAAGTCTGGAGTCTGCACATCCATGATGAGATCATAAGCCGTCGTGAAGGATTGCCATTGCTTATCACTTCTAATGCCGTTGAGAATTTGCCTCATGATGACCTCTTCTTCAATCAGCTCTCCAATGGATGCTAACTGATCCGCAACCTCCTTGACTTTGGTAACAAACTCTGTGATGGTTTGTTTAGGTGTCTTCTTCATTTGGTTGAACTCGTTCCAAAGATGATTCTTTCTTGCTTTGGTACTAGCAGAAAAGAAAGTCTCCAGGGTATCCCAAGTCTCTTGAGATGTCTTGCATCCTCTAATATGTGGTAATAGAAAGTCAGAGATAGAGTTTAGTATGTAGGACCTTGCTTGAGCATCCCTTGCGCACCAAAGTGTGAGCTTATCTGTCTCCTCTTGTGTAGGTCCTCCTTTGGATCTTGGAATAGGCATAGCTTCATCACCTGCTACAATTACATAAAGATTTCTACCTTGCAAATAGGCCTCCATTCTGATTTGCCAAGCCGCGTAGTTGTGTCGATCAAGCTTCTCGATCATTGAGGGAAAGCCGTCACCCATCTTGAACTAGCTCTGATACCACTGAAAGAAACTTGGAGAAGCTTGTCGAAGGTAGAAAAGTGCGTTTCAAAGCGACGAAGTTTGGTCAAGCCAATCGGCACAAGACCAGCCCTTGAGCTTATGGAGACTCAAATAGACCTTATAGGCATGCTATAAGTGCAAAGAAACACACTATGTACCTTGGAGCATCAAGGAGAATGAGTCGATACAAAACAGATAGGTTCGCGGGTCGACTAGCTCAAAAAACTTATTATCTATGGAAGAGACAATGAACTTCAGATGCCCATAGCGACCATCGTGATTACAATTAGAAAAAATCCTTTAATGGGAGTGATACACATAGGGTTGAGTGTATGGAATGCACAAAAGTATAAGGAATAAGCAAAATATGCTATAGGAATGAATGCGACATTCACCGGTGGTACTTCCTATTTTTCAGGAATACGTAGAGATTGACCCCGAGGCAGAAAAACTGAGATTTCTCCAAATCTTCAGAACCAAATTCTTTGCAAATTTACAGGCATAAGCTAGACACTAATACCTTTCCAATGAGTCCTCTTGCAGTCAATTTGGAGCTCTGAGGAGAGAGCAGCAGCCTCTGCAAGATTACTGTTGGCGAAGAAGATAATGCAGAAAATTGAAGGAGCAAGACAATGATGGTCACAAGTGTATGTATATTGCTTCCATGTAATCTACAAGTGATTTCAACTCCTTATATAGCCTCTAGGAGTGTTCCACAACTTTTACAACTTGAATTTGAATTCAAATGAAGGTGGGAATGGTTGTTGGAGGGAATCAATTCACTTCCCTACAATCTAGGAAAAGTGAAGATCTTGATTGATCTACTTTTAAGTGATTGATTGCTTGATTGAATGCAACTCCAACCACCACAAATTCGTGGGATTTGGGCTCTATATTTGTACCTTTACATGTGTAAAACTCAAGGCTTTAATGACGGTAAATGAGCCATCAAAAATCTCTCAAAAAATACAATAATGAGCATATGAAAAAAAAACTCTCCAACGGATATTCTTTCGACGCGATAGCCTTTGATGTAGATCAAATCCACCTCAAGCATAGTGTAAGCTTGATGTTCCAACAAATAGTAGGGAAGATAACAAATATAATAGAATTTAAAAAATTACTACTAACAAGTACAAAGATGATGGCATTTTCCACCTATGTGCTCTGAAGCTAGAGTGTAAATGGTGATCTAGACAAGTCTTGATAGTGAGTTACAAGGTGGAGGTATGTTCACTGAATTGCATGTCTAGGGTAGTGTAGAAATCATGTATATATAGCCTAATGGAGAGGTGTCATCTTCTATAGACGGCTAGACATGGGCTGTCACCACCTGTGTAATCCCCATATGCCGCTTAGGTAGGTTCAACTGACCTAACAAATATGAATAATTTTTTAGTCAAACAAGCAATAGCCCATGGAATATTCCCTCTATTGTTGTACTAGGGGTGTTGTGCGAACCTGCTCAAGGGGCACTGTTGGCCCCCTGGGATTCTCCTCATAATGGGGGCCTTACAAAATGTGCATTAGTACATACAATCATGAGGGGTAGACATTATTCATATACTGACAAGCAAGAGTAGACATTTTACCACAGAGATCTGCAAATACCAACTCTAGAGGAGCTTGAGCTCAATTGTTGCTCTCTTTTGGAAATGCCTTCCTTTTGTCCATGCCTATCATGAAAGCTTCACATAATTCATGCAAAATCAAAAAATCTAGGTAAATGTGTAACCATCCCTTTTCTTTGCATCTCTTTGAGAATGAAAAAAAAATCCAAGATGCCCAAAACATTGATGCCAAAAATCTACTTGTATCTTTATCTTCAGTAGTAGTGAAGGCACTTAACTCATACGAGTTATCTTCCAACATTCCTTTTCCTGTAATATTACCTGTTCCATCCAAAATTTATACACCATCTTTTTTGAAATGTGCTTTAAGAACACGGCTTTTTATGCACAAAACTCATAATAAATTCCTTTTTTAGTGCAAGAACATACAAAACATAGCAGAGTTTCCTCTCAACACTAGTGACAAAACAAAAGAGATGATTTGTGTCCCATTAGCTCGACATTCAGATTCATTCACAGCCACTACAATTGATGGGTTCATCGTGAGGCATTAAGCAGTTGTATCAATCCTTCTTGTTGATCATGTGGTAAGATGATCCAACATCTAATATTAAAGTTTCATCCACACACATTTGGGTAGATGTACATACCTCCTCTATGGTAACCCATAGTTCAAGTTTTGTGTTAGTTGTGGATTCCCTATTCTTCCATGAGGATTTGAGAGTACGATTTCTCTCATGAGCTTGATTATTCCTACAATCCTTAGTCTTTTTGCTTTGCGTTCACTGAAAATGCTTCATCACTTGAACCTTTGGCTATTTTTCAAATGCATTTCTTATTCCATAAGCATTGTAGAAAACTCTTCAAAGGTAAGAGGCAAAGGTCTAACCTGAGTGTTAAGGGTAGTTACAAGTCGATTATATCTTATAGGAAGAATTCAAACACACCTATGAGCCAATTCTTCATGTGTTATCAAAACACCGATAGTAGCAATTTGATCTTGTAAATTTTTTTTTCGCTTAATGATTTTTTTTACCTTCTCCAACTCAATGTGCTTCTTAATTGCTAACTTATTCTCAAGATTTTGAATCCAAGTCTGATTCTTAGTCTCATATTGGCTAGTAGATATGCCCCAAGCTTCATGTACCTTAGTGGTGTGCTAGAATCTAATAAGCACATAATCATTTACATTCATAACAATGGCACATAACACATTTTCATTTTGCCTCTTCCAAAATAGAAGAAGATTTGGATCAAAATGGATTGTCACTCAAGGATTTTATGGAAAAATTCCCTCGGCATTGGCTCTAGATTAGGCCTTGTTGGCCCCATGAAATTATCCAAGAACTCATAAGAGTCCAAAACTACAAAAAAAAAGTTTCAAAAGTGTAATTTATTTCATCAAGCTTCCCTTTAGTGAATGTTGATGGATTACTGTGAATCAGTGTAGCAATAACAATAGTAGATTCACCAACACTAGAAGATGAAGCCATCACTCATGAACTATGAAGATAACATAAATATACTTGCAAGTTTAAATAGTACTCATCTCTAGTGATAGATACCTAGCAACTCTGATACCATGTAAGAAAGTAATTACACAAGAGAACATAGGAGCAATAATAGAGAAGATAACAAATATAAGAGAATTTCAAAAAATTGCTACTAGTAGTTAGTACAAAGATGATGGTCTTGTCCTTTTGTACACTCTTAAGGTGAAGCTTAAATCATGATCTACATAACTCTAGATAGGGAGCTACAACTAGTGCAATACCCATATGCGGCTTACGTAGGTTGAATCGAACTAAAAAATATGAATGATACTTTAGTTTGACACCAAATATTCTACATAATATTCCGTTTACCATGGCATTGGGTTGCTGCCCCTAGACCCCCACCTGGAAGATTGTTGGCCCCGTCTAACCCCCTAGCCAAAGGGACCACAACCCCCTTGAACCTCCCAACCGGGGCTACGCCTTGCTACCGTGAACCCTATAATTGAGGACTCTCATAACTCCTTATCCTAAACATTTCTTAGATGGTCCAATTTGATCTTCATCCAAACTTCATGTCAATGGGGTAACACACGATTGGGATGCTCATATTGGGGGCCTTAGAAAATGTGCATTAGTACATACAATCATGAGGGGTAGACATTGGTCATATACTAACACCCGCCCTCAATGCTTATTGAATGGTTAATCAAGTAGGTCGGGGTCCTATACCCATTTGTTAGAGATGCATGTTGAGCTGCTCTTTTATGAGTGCTTTAGTGAATATATCAGTACAATTTGCCCCTGTTGGACAATACTACATAATTTCATCTTCTATTAGCTCATAAAAATAATGGTATTGTACTTCTATATGCTTGGTGTGAGCATGATACTGGATTCTTTGCAATGTCCATACAACTTGTTGGGTGTGTGTAGAAGTGCAAGAGACACACAAGAAGCATGCACAAGGAGCACAAACGTAGTAAGACACACTGAGATGACAGATGGCTGGAATAGCTCTCTGTATTGACAATGTTCAATACAAAAGTAAGAGCTGAATAAATTCCCTAAGTATAAAGTATCCCCACATATGAGTGAATCATGTATGTGGTAACACGGGGACAAAAACCTCTAGCCAGCACTAGAGTAAAAAGTGCCCATGTATTGGGAAAAGGTTCACATCAAAGCTACTCAAGGAACACATAAGTGTAACAAACACCCTTGGACTAAATGATGTGAACACATACAGAGGGTGATAGGTCAGCCCCCACTAGGTAATAAGCCCAAAGCTTTGCGAAAAGCTTCAAAATTTTCCCGTGAAGAGCTTTGATGAATATTTCTACCACATTATCTTGTGTAGGCACATATACGAGATCAAGATATCTTGCATGAAGGTGCTCTCTCACGTGATAATGCACCTCAATATATTTGGAATGTGCATGAAACATTGGGTTTCGTGCAACAACCAATGCACTCTGACTATCAATGAGAATATGCATAACAACGTCAATCTCCATGCAAAGATCCACCAATAGGCATCTCAACCATATACACTCCAGTGTTGCTGTAAAAACTTCCCTATTCTTAGCTTCACAACTCAATGTTGCCACTATAGGTTGTATCTTACTCAACCAAGATATGCATGAGTTTCTAAGGAAAAAGCAATTACCACTAGCCCAATCACTATCTGTAAAAGCATGCAAGCATGGTTGAATATCTCTTCCATAAAAGAGACCTAAGCTCAAAGTGAATATGAGATATTTAAACACACGTTTCACTGCTTGCCAATGCTTAGTGCCAGGTCTATGCATGAATCGAATCAACTAGGAAACTGCATACTGTAAATCTGGCCTTGTATTGCATGCATATATAAGACATCACACAAGTTGTTGATAAAGAGAAGTGCCAAATGCATCATTGGATTCGTCAACTAAGAACCTAAATCCTGTCTAAATTGGTGTGGAAATTGGCTTGCAATCCTCAAAGTCAAAAGGCTAAATTAGTTTTTCAATATACTTTGCTTGATGCATAGCGATTCCCGGATACAAATTCGATGCCAAGATAGTAGCTCAAAAGACCAAGATAAGTGACATAAAAAATATATTGCAAATCATCCATAAGAATGACAAGTTTTGCATCAAATGACCTAGTCAAGAGTTTGTCATGGACATAAAGAACAAGCACTATAAGATCAACCTCGTCTTTGCATACATAGAGCATGCTTTCAATTGGACTACATGTGATGCCAAGAGTAGTCAAGTGCTTATGGATTTTGTCATACCATGCACACGGAGCTTGCTTGAGACCATACAAGGCTTTATGCAAGCGAAAAACCATATGCTCTTTTCTTTTTATGGAAAATCCAGGTGGTTGCTTCACATAAACCTCTTCTTGCCAATCACCATTCATGAAAGCTGTTTTTATGTCCAACTAATATACTTTCCAACATTGATGTGCAGTCAATGCAACCACGGTATGAATGGTAGTCATGCGTGAAGTAGGTGCAAAAGTTTCCTCATAGTCAATGCCATATTGTTGCGCATATCCTTTGGCAACCAATCTAGCTTTGTCACAATTAATGCTACCATCAAACTTTCTCTTAATCTTGTAAAACCACTTTGTAGCAATGGCTTTCTTTTCATTTTGGTAATTCACATAACTCCCAAGTACCATTACTATGTATGGATCCATTTATCTTTGCATAGCACTCATCCATTGTGGATCATCACATGCATCTTCAAAACTAAGTGGCTCTTCATTACATGTTGCAATAAGAGAATAATCCACATAATTACTTGATGCATGGTGAGAGCTTTATATTGTTCTACCAAGTAAAGGTGCATTCAATTTGTTGTCCTACAAAGTTTGTTTCAACCACTTTGGCATAGTTTGTGCACTCTTGACAGACATGCATTTATTATGTAATACATCATCAACATGTATATCATGTGTGCACTGAATTTCATGCTCAGTTATATGTGGCTAGAAATTTCTAGCAGTTCTGATAATTTTTGGCTGAAAATTTTTAGTCATGTTTGGTTGGAAATTCTCTACATTTTTAGCTCTACTTGGCTAGAATTGTTTAGTCCTTTGAGCCTCAATTGTCTGGCCTACATGGCCATAGTCAAGTGCATGACTTTGGAACAAATGCATGAGTGTATCAAACACATCTTGTGAGCTAATTGTTGGCTGTTTTTTGCATTAAAGTAGAGGAAAAATTGAAGTTTTAGCAAATACCACATCTCAACTCACAATAATTGTGTTTTTCAATGGATGGTTCAAATGATATCCCTTACTTTCAGCACTATAACCAACAAATATACATTTATTTGCCTTGTCACATCAAGTTTATGATGTTGTTGTGATGGCACAAGACCATATGCAAAACAACCAAACACACACATATGACTAACCATATGCTTATGTCCATTCCCAGACTTATAAGGAATGATGACTCTCAATGGCTTTTGTGGGGCAGTGATTCAACACATAATTTGCACACATGACTGCTTCCATCCAAAACTTATCAGGAAAGTGCTTTCCTTTAACCATACATTGTGCCATTTCAAGGAGAGTTCTATTGTTATGCTCGGCAACACCATTTTGCTAATGTGTATATGACACCATACATTGGTGTGAAATACCTCGTTCATGAAGAAAAGCATTAAACTCATGTGACATGTATTCACCACCATGATCCGTCCATAGAGTCAATGTTTGAAGAAAAACTGTTAGCCATTGCTAAGAATGTTTCGAAGCAAGAAAATACCTCATTCTCTGCTTTCATAGGATACACCCATGTATGTCAAGTAGCATCATCAATGAAGGTAACAAAATATAAATCTTTCCCAAAAGATGGAGTCTTGAGGGGACCACATACATCACTATGAACAAGCTTTAATTTTCTTGTAGTGTGTGTATGACTATCTTTTGGAAAAGAAGCACAATGCATTTTTCCAAGAATGCAACCTTCACATGCATGCTTTTCAATGGAATCAAGTGTTGGTAAACCAATAACCATGTCTTTCTTTTGTAATTAAAGCAAAATGAAGTGACCAAAATGAACATGTCAAAGCTCCATTTCAGCCATGCAAGAAGTATTGAAGTTCAAGTGACCAAAATGAACATGTCAAAGCTCCATTTCAGCCATGCAAGAAGTATGAGCAACCCAGGCATTTGAGGCAACCCTCTTATATGTATTCAAGGGATAGAAACCATTACATAATGTACCAAACATCACGATAATATCACTATTGCTGAAATCATGAACCATACACTTATCATCAACAAAGTGTACATGAAGTCTAGCTTTGGCGATCAACGGAATTGAAATTAAGTTCTTCTTGATATTGGGTACAAACAATGCATTTTTCAATAGAATCACACTTCCATTTGTAGTCATAAGCTCAATTTCTCCTACTCCAATGATAGGATAAGAGGCATTGTTTGCACACACCACATGTCCTCCTTTGGGTGCATCTTTCAAAGATGCAAAAAACCTTTTCCATGAAGTTATGTGCTTTGAAGCACCACTATCAAAGAACGAATCCGAAACAACCTTACTCACAATCATACATTTAGAACACAAAGATGCATCATGATGACATATAACAACACATGCCCAAAAATCTTGAGCCATGTTGGCTTCATCATTTTTTGCATTCGCTGAATTTTTAGCAATAGACATGCCATATTCCGTCTTCCTTTCATTGCACTTAGCAAGCTTTCTACACTCATCAATAGTATGACTAGCCTTCCAATAGTATTTGCATCTCTTCTTCTTTTGGAAATCAACATCATTAGAGGAATGAGTGGAAGAGGAAGTTTGAGGCTTTGGTTTTGATGAACCCAAAGTTGAACCATACTTGCTTTTCCCCTTTTGTGAGATAGCAAGTGCTTGCGTTCCCTCAAACAAACCACTCCTATTCACTCAAGATTGCTCTTCTTGCAAAAGACGAGACACAACCTCATCAAATGCATACATGTTGGGATTCCCTTTTGCAACCAAACGGAGTGTAGTAGCAAAGCTTTGAAAAGATTTAGATAATCCTTTCAACAATGTAGAGATGAGTGATGCATCCGAAATAATCTCATGTATGTTTGCCAATTTCTCTTTCAAGTCCTTGATGCATGTCACATACACATCCACCGACTCATTTTCAGCCATACATACATCCTCAAGTTGCTTCCTCAAGTATGCAAGAGTACATGCTTCATTAGACAAGACATACAAAGAAGCAAGAGCGTCCCATGCATGCCTTGATGTAGAACATGACCGAATGTGTGGAACTATATGATGCTTCGCAGAAAGCACAATCAATGGATGAGCTTGAGCATCTTTTCCATCCCATCTAAGTTGCTCTTGTGTAGGTGGAGAAGGAGAAATCACTATACTTGAAGAAGAAGCTCCATCTATGACAGTAGACTGTGAAGTATAAGAACCTCTGGGTCTTTGATCTACATCAGCAACTATGTTCCAAAGTTGTTTTGCAACAAGAACATGCTTCATCATGTAAGACCACATTGGATAGTTGGTCCCATTAAACTTATCTTCAGCTTGAAGCATGCCAAACAAGTCATTGTTGCCCGCCATTTCACGAAACAACCAGAATGTGACAAAATCTTTACTTTGAGAAAAGCTAAAATGAATGCTGAAATTTCAGCTTACAAACCATCACTCTGGTGAGGATTCAGACTGCACAAATTTCAGCATAATAGATATCTTGTCTAGTCTTGCACAAAAAGATAAGACTCTCAAAAAGCTTTTTGAACTTCTTAGAATCTACTTTCGGTGTATCATAATTTGTTGAAAGTGAACATTTAGCTCCATAGGTATGCTAGTCACTTTTCAATCCATCATCGAGAAATATTTAAATATTTTCATTGCATATTCCTATTGTGATATGAAAATCCCGTAATCTTTTTTTCATACTTCAATGCCAAGGAAATAATGGAGTAGCTCGAGATCTTTCATCTCAAAATCATTGCTCAAGCTAGCACAAGCTTGTTTGATGAGATTTGCATGATCTCGTGTAATGATCAAATCATCTACATACAAGATGACAATCACTAGCTAGTTATCTTTTCTCATAACATACAAACTCGCATCAGAATTACTTCTTTGAAAGTTTAGGTTTTGGAAAAAAATTTCATTAATCGATATCAATCTCTTGGATCTTGTTTAAGGCCATATAATGCCTTCCTAAGTCTAGAAACCTTGTGTTCTGAATGAGGTATCTCAAAAATTGGTGGTTGAGATACATATACCTCCTCCTTCAGGTATCCATGAAAAAATGGTTATTTTACATACATCTAGAATATAGACTACCTTTTATGTGTAGCAATTGCAAGTACCATGTGAATTGTAGCCATTCAAGCTTATGGTGCAAATGTCTCTTGGACATCAAATCCTTTCACTTGTGAGAATCCTTGTGCAACAAGCCAAACTTTGTACTTCTCCAAAGTAGCATCTCTTGTGTATTTCTCTTTCCAAATCCCCTTACTTCCAATTGCTATTTTATTTGGTGGTAAATCAAGCAATTCACAAATCTCATTCTTTAGTATTCTCTCAAATTAATTCATTTACGATCTCCACTTCGGGTCTTTGAGTGACTCATCTACAATTGTGGGTTATTTTATTGATCCCATAATTTTAGCCATAAGAGTCATATTTGACAATATGATGTGAGGCTCTTTGTTGCTCTTTAATCCTCTTTGATCTATGCAGCCCCTTTGAAGATGACTTTGGAACATCAGTTTGAAGGTTACGATCATCAAAGAGTTGTTGTGCCCACCTTGGTAGTGGCGTACACTATGTGGCAACAATTGGTTGACTTTTGGTAGGGGCATTTCATTATATGATATCTCCTCCTCATGGATCTTGACTTGCCTATGGGAATGCACAAGGTGAGTTATTTCTTTAGTTTATGAGATAGTGGTTTTACCTTTGTTGTCCACTCGTTGTAGCCGCTCATCAAATACCACATCACGATTGACGATGAACTTCTTTGTGTCTCGATCCTAAAGTCTATATGCTTTAATCTCTTCACTATATCCTAAGAAGAAACTTTTTTTGCTTTTTTATCCTAACTTATTTCTTGTTGATTCAAGTATATATGTATAACAAATACATCTAAAATTTTGAACTACATAACTAAAAGCCTTTTACCAGAGTAAGCTTCTTGAGGAATAATGTCATGTAGTGCCATTGTGTGGCATTTTTTTAGAACGTAGACAATCATATTAATTTCTTCTTCCCAAAACAAGTCAGGCATATCTTGAGCTTTGAACATGCAATAGGCCATTTCAGCTACTATCCTATTTTGTTTCTCAACAACATTGTTTTGTTGAGTTGTGTGGGCTATGTTAAGTTGCCTCTTGATTCCATGAGCATCACAATAGTTGTTGAATTTCATGGATAAGAATTCTCCTCCTTGATTAGTACGAGGAATTTCGTCGACAAGAATTTCATTTACCTATTTCATTTTCAACAATATAGTTCCACATTTCAAATTTCTAATGCATTAGCCTTCTCCCATATAAAATGTGTCCACATCTTTCTATTATAATCATTGACTATCAGCAAAAAGTACAGAGATCCTCCCAAAGCAAGAGTAGACATTTTACCAAAAAATCAACATGTACCAACTCTAGAGGAGCTTGATCTCAATTTTTGCTCTCTTTCAGAAATGTCTTCCTTTGCTGCTTGCCCATCAGGCAAGCTTCACATGATTCCAAGAAATCAAAAAATGAAAGTAAATGTGCTACCATGCCTTTTCTTTGCATCTCTTTGAGAATGAAAAATCAGACATGCACAAAACACTGATGCCAAAGTCTACTCATGGCTTTGTCTTCTATGGCAGTGAGGATGCTTAACTCATACAAGTTATGTTTCAACACTCCTTTTCCAAGAGTATTACTCATTCCATCCAAAATTTTCACACCATCCTTTTTGAAATGTACTTCAAGACCACAATCAGTTATAACAAAAACTGATAATAAATTTATTTTTAGTGTACGAACATACAAAAAATTTGAGATTTTTCTCTCAACACTAGCAAAAACAACAAAAGATATTGTTTCTATGCCTTTAGCTAGACATTTGGAGTCATTTCTAACCATTACATTGATAGGTTTCTGTAGAGGCACCAACAAACTCTACTAATCATTCTTGATGTTCATGTGGTGAGATACTGCACTATCTAGTATCCAAGGTTCATCCACACGAGTTTGGCAAGATGTAAAAACCTCCTATATGGAAACTCATACTTCAACTTCTGTATAATTTTTTCATTCCCTATTCTTACATGTCGATTTGAGACTATCATTTCTCTCATCAACTTACTTCTTCTTGCAATCCTCCATGGCATGACCCTTCTTTTAATATAAGAAGCAACTTCTCATGAACTTATTTTTCTTTAGCTTCTTCTTTGAGCTATCAAAAAAGCCTTTTCCCTTTGTGTTTACTCAAAATGTTGCATCCTTTGAACCTTGCCTATTCTTCAAACACATTTCTTTTTCCAGATGCATTGCAGAAAAATCTTCAAAGTCAAGAGGTGAGGGTGTAACTTGCATGTTATGGGAAGTCATGGGACCACCATATTTTGCAAGAAGAATTGAAACACACTTGCGAGCCAATTCTTCAAGTGTCATCAAAACACCAACAACAACCAACCAATCTTGTAAATGTTTGATTCGCATGATGAAATCTTGACTCAAATTGCTTCTCATTTGCTAGCTGATTCTTAAGATTTTGAATCCAAGTGTGATACTTAGTTTCATATTGGAGAGCCAATATGTCCCAAGCTTTACATGCTTTAGTGGTGCATTGGACTAGAGTAACTATAGAATCACTTACACTCATAAAAATGGCACATAATGTTGCATTCAATCTTTTCCAATCTTGAAGAAAATCTAAATCAAGTTGGATTGCCACTCTAGGATTAAATAGATCTTCCATCAAAATCAGATGTTGATTAGGCCTTGTTAGTCCCATGAATATATCTAGCAACTCATAAGAGTTCATAATTGTAGAAAATTTGAACTTCTAGAGTTTCTAAATTCAATGTCTGGGGTAGTGCAGAAGTCATGTATATATAGGGTAGTGGATAAGTGTGCTCACTCAATTCAATGTTTGGGGTAGTGTAGAAGTCACATATATATAGGGTAATGGATAGGTGTGGCCGTCTGTGGATGGATAGATATGGGTAGTAGGATGTGGGCAACCAGCACCTATGTAATCTCCATATATAGCTTAGGAGATTTCAATCAACCTCACGAATATCAATAGTTTTTTATTGTGATAAGGGGTATTCCATGGAATATTCCTTTTGCCACCATAGTGGCAGCACTATCCCAAACCTTCATGAGGGGGATGACTAATGTCCTGGGAAACCCTAGCCAGGGGAGTATTGGCCCTCTTGGACCCCCTAGCTAGGGCTGCTCACCGCTACCCCAAACCCCGCAATTTGGAGCCCTAACAACTCCCTTTCTTGATAATAATTTATATGGTTTGATTTGACCTTCATGTAACATGCAAGTTGGGATTCCCATCAATTGGTTAATGCATGATCGGCTTCTTCTCATAATGGGGGCCTTACAAAATGTGCATTAGTACATACAATCATGAGGGGTAGGCATTGTTCACATACTAACATGCAAGAGTACATATTTTACCATAGAGATTAGCAAGTATCAACTCTAAAGAAGCTTGATGCCTTCCTTTGTTGCTTGCCCATCATGCAAGCTTCACATGGTTCTAGTAAATTAAAAAAGGTAGGTAAATGTGCTACCTTTTGTTTTCTTTGCATCTCTTTGACAATGGAAAATCCAAGATTCCCAAAATGCTGACTCTAAAGTCTACTTGCATCTTTGTCTTTTGTAGTAGTGAGGGCACTTAAATCATTCAAGTTATCTTTTTGCACTCCTTTTCCTATAGTATTACATGTTCCATCCAAAATTTTTACACCAACCTTTTTGAAATGTAGTTCAAGACCATGATCTGTTATGGTAGACAATATTTATTTTTTGTGCAAGAAAATATAAAACATTGAAGAATTTTCTCTTCGAACTTGTGACAAAAACAAAATAGATTGTTTTTGTCCCTTCAGCTAGACATTTGGAGTCATTTCCAACCACCACATTGGTGGGTTTTTATAGATGCATTAAGGAGCTATACCAATCCTTCTTATTGTGCATGTGGTAAGATGATCCACTAAATAATATCCACATGCGTTTGGGCATATGTTTGTACCACCTATATGGAAAGCCATCGTTCAATTTGTGTGTTATTCACCAATTCTGTATTCATGTGGATTTCAAAGTATCTTTTCTCAAGTCAGCTTGCTTCTTCTTGCAATCCTTAATGGTATGACCCTTCTTTCCTCAATAGTGTTGGAGTTTGAGGTCTACGGAATCACACGAATAGCACAAGGAAGAAGAAGAAGCTTGGAACACAACACTCAATACTAAATGTATTACCACTAGAATGCACAAAAGATAAGTGGCCCATTAGGGCTATAGGCTTGTATACAAGCCAGGGGAAAAACCTCCTAAAGAGGAAAAAAAGTGCCCCAATATTCCTAGTGTGTTCCCACACATCATTACCTAAATATATCAACAAGTTCCCCTTGGGAGTGATGCGGTGAACAAGGAATTGGGACTCAAGTATAAGGAAGTGCCAAGCTATGTGGAATAAATCCACAAAAGGAAGTAAGCCCAAAGTTTTGCAGAAAGATTCAAACTTCTCCCTAGGCAGAGCCTTTGTGAAAAGGTCTACAATGTTCTCTTATCACTACTAGAAATAGGGGGGCGTAGCGACACCCCCAAATGAAAAAAGAGCGGGTCTCGTCGCTTATGTGATGCTAGCATCGCATAAGTGATGAGACTCTTTTTTATTACAAAAAAAGATGTGTCATCGCTTAAGCCATGCATAGCGTCGCTTATGTGACACTAAACATATGTGTCACAAAGAGCGTCGCTAGTAAGTGATGCTTTTAACGACGTTGGCAAACTGCCTGTGATGCTAGAGCATCACATACACGACGTCCTAGTATTCAGAGTGTCACATAAGTGATGCTTTGGAATGTTAAAAAAATTTGATTTCTCTCAGCACATTTGTGCCGGGATTAGGATGAGAGAGAGAGAGAGAGAAAGAGAGAGAGATCGACACAGCACTAGCACACACACATCTTTTGAAGCAAGGTATGCACACACACACATACACACAAAGATTCACACACACACATACACACACACATACATATGCATACACACACATATACACACATAGACACACACACATACACATAGACACATACACATACACACACACATACACAAAGAGACACACACACAAATATTAGACACATACACACTTACACACACACATACAAACACACATCCACACATTTCCACACACATAATGCATATGCATATGCATACATACATACTTACATGCATACACAGACATACACACACATATGCATACATAATGCACATGCATATGCATACATACATGCATACACATACACATACACACATAGACACATACACACACATAGACACAGACACACACATAAACACATACACACTCATAGACACATACACACTTACACACACACACACACATCCAGACACATTTACACACACATACACATGCATACAGACACATATATATAGATACACACGTATATACATACATAGACACACACATACACACATAGACACACACACACACATACACACATAGACACACACACATACACACACACATACACACACACATACACACACATATGTGCATACACACACACGTAGAGAGACATACACACACATACACATACATCCATACATATGCATATACACACACATAGAGAGACATACACACACATACACATACATGCATACATATGCATACACACACATAGAGAGACATACACACACATACACACACACATGCATACATATGCATACATAATGCACATGCATATGCATGCATACATGCTTACATGCATACACACAAATACACACATACATATACACACATAGATGCACACACACACACACACATAGAGAGAGAGACACACACACATACACACATATATATGCATACACACACATGTAAAGAGACATACACACATATACACATACATGCATACATAATGCATATGCATATGCATACATACATACTTACATGCATACACACACATACACACACATATACACACATACACACACATGCATAAATATGCATACATAATGCACATGCATATGCATAGATACATGATTACATGCATACACATACACACATAGACACATACACATACATAGATACATACACACACATAGAACATAGACACATACACACATATACACACATACACACATATACACACATACACACATATACACACATACACACACATATACATATAGATTTACACACACATAGACACACACACACATAGACAGACATACTTACACATGAATACACATAGACACACACACACTTACACACATAGACACACACACACATACACACACAAACACAGACAAACTTACACACACACACATATACACACACACACATATATAAACACACACATACACACATCCACACACATTTACACAGACACATACACATGCATCTAGACATATATATATAGATACACACGTATATACAAACATAGAAACACACATATACACACACATAGACACATACACACATACACACACATACACACACATACACACACATACGCACACATACACACATCCACACACATTTACACACATACATACACATGCATATAGATACATATATACAGATACACACGTATATACACACATAGACACACACACACATAGACACACACACACATAGACACACACACACATACACACACACATGGACACATACACACACATATATGCATAGACACACACATAGAGACATACACACATATATATGCATGCACACACATAGAGACACATACACACACACATACACATACATGCATACATATGCATACATAATGCATATGCATACATACACACTTACATGGATACACACACATATACACACACACATGCATACATTTGCATACATAATGCACATGCATATGCATACATACATGCTTACATGCAAACACACACTCACATATACACCTACATACACATATACACACATAAATATGTACACATATATATATATTGATTTCTAACCCATTTTGTTTTATATGTACAAGTATTATGGATCGTAGTAGAGAGAGAAAGGTGAAACTCACTCTCATAAAGAGTCTTATGAGAGCAAGCGTTCCGCCTGATACTCTAGGGATCATCATGCATGAGAACTCACAGATGGCTGATGATGAGCTGAATTATACGATCCAGATGCTTACCCAGCGATTAGAGGAGGGCTCTTCTGTGGCTCCACATGCAGGAAGACAGCTATCTGTTCATAGGTATGCTTTTTTTTCACAATTTTTTTTAATGATATAACACATATTTTTATTTATTTTTATCTATCTATTTTCAGGATACCTATACCACCTCCAAATCATGATAGCAGAGCACAGGTGCCTATGAGGACATACATAGTCACCTTAGGGCTAGAGTGCGATATAGAGCCAGAGGGGAACATTGTGTACATAGGGAATGGATTAGAGTTCAAGAGAAGAATGCGAGCATTATGCGACTCTTACCTGCACCTTGTCCACTTACAGTGGAAGTAAGTATCAATTTTACATATAAATTGAAATAAATATCTTATGTTTTATTTACATGATTTTTTTTATTTTTGTAATGAGCATGATGAGAGGGATAAAAAATACGTACTTAGTTCACTTAAGATAGATTTTGGGACAGGATGGTCGCATAAGTGGTGTCTAAAAGAGATGCGAACACTTATGGCTCATCGTCACGATAATGCACAATATGCGTTTCTTTTATGTATATATATGTGGATATGAGTATGTTGTATGTATGTATGTATATGATAGAGAGAGAGAGAGAGAAAAGAGTGATACTAGAGGTACAAATACATGCATAAACACACATATACATCATACATGCACATTTACACACATATACACATACATGCACATTTATACATACACACACATACATGCACATTTTTACACACACATACACATGCATAGAATACACAC
This sequence comes from Ceratopteris richardii, assembly GCA_020310875.1. Classification (NCBI taxonomy): domain Eukaryota; kingdom Viridiplantae; phylum Streptophyta; class Polypodiopsida; order Polypodiales; family Pteridaceae; genus Ceratopteris; species Ceratopteris richardii. The sequence goes on along the minus strand of CM035441.1, from coordinate 86,253,153 downwards.
ATAGAGACATACGCATACTCACATACACATACACATACACATACATAATCATATGTACACACACATAGACTCACATGATCATATTTACATACATATATACACATACACACAATACATGCATATGCACATACAGATACACATACATACACATATATATATATATATATATATATATATATATATATATATATATATATATATATATATATATATATATATATATATATATATATATATATATATATATATGTATCTCCATATACTTATACATCTATATATAGATAAATAAATAAATATATATATATATATACATACACACACACACACACACACACACACATATATATATATATATATATATATATATATATATATATATATATATATATATATATATATATATATATATATATATATCCTAATTCAAAAACCCTATTATAAATATTCTAATTTAGAACTCCTATTTCAAAAATCCTAATTCGAAAACACTAATTTTCATATTAGGGTTTTAAAAACCCTAATTTAGAAACATATATATATATATATATATATATATATATATATATATATATATATATATATATATATATATATATATATATATATATATATATAAATATATGTATGTGTGTGTGTGTATATATATGTATACTGATATATCTATATGTATATATATATATATATATATATATATATATATATATATATATATATATATATATATATATATATATATATGTGTGTGTGTGTGTATACTTATATATATATATATATATATATATATATATATATATATATATATAGATATATATATATATATATATATATATATATATATATATATATATATATATATATATATATATATACATACATATCCTAATTCGAAAACCCTATTATAAATATTCTAATTCAGAAATCCTATTTCAAAAATCCTAATTCCAAAACACTAATTTTGATATTAGGGTTTTCAAAACCCTAATTTAGAAACTCTAATTCAGACATTTAGCCATATGATTGAAGTATATGTACACATTGCATCTATTCCTCCGACGTCCTACTAGACAGATGTCTCTCCTTCCAACCTAATGCCTCTATATATAGCTACTCAAATCAATGAGGATCATAATATATATAAAGATATATACACAACATGTAGATACACAGACATAAATATAAAATGGAGTAGATACATTATGCACTACACATACATGCCTATATGCACACATAAATATATATACATGCATGCATATTTACATGTACACATTTACACGTAGACACATATACACATATTCATGTACGCATCACATATACATGCCTACATGCACACATGTATACTTATACATGCATACACAATTATAAACACTTGCATATATTACACAAATGCATATGCATATATACATGTATGCATACTAACACATGTATACATATATTGCACACATGCACACACATACATATACATGAAACACATATATATGCATACTAACACATGTATACATATAATACACATGAATACACACACATATGCATACATACATGAGAAAAAAATATGAGCAAAACACATATATATGCATACTAACACATGTATATATATAATACACATGAATACACACACATATATGCATACATAAAATGTTCAAACAATGACCTACCTCTAGGTTGAACATGAATGACTTGCCACCAAGGGTGAGCATCTGGGTTTTTATAAAAAAATTCTTGTTCAATATGCTTAGGAAGAATATATGGTTCTTTAGTAAATCGCATTACCTTGGAAGAATCAATTGCCCACCTATCAAAATATATAAAAACAAAAACCCAGTATAGGTGCTTAAAAAAATAATAAACTCAATCATAAAAAATATAAACTCTTTTCTACCTGTTTGAATGTACGAAATGATATTTCGTAGATACCAACAACAGTTCCCATGTAACCAAGTTTGCCATCTATAAGGTTCGTGTCTTTTGAGCTAGCACGTGATAGTTTCTTGAAAGAAGCAACAATACTAGAATCCTCTATTTTACGTAAAGAATCAATGGCTTAGATTCTAAAATGCTGTCCATAAGCTCACATATTAGTGAACATTTAAGCCTTCAAAAGAAATTAAATTAGTAAATAGAAACTAATATACATATATAAAAAAAACAGAGTATTATTAAAATAAAATTACCTTTCGTTCACAACTTATCATTAACTCTCTCTGCTCATCTGAGATTTCTTCATTATTTGCGTTGGCGCATTGCAAACGACTATATAGCCAATCTGTGAAAGAAGATATATTTGTGATCTCATTACTATCGAGATTATGTCTATATCTTTTGTTTCTTCGCCTTTTACTTCAGAGATTTTGAAGTTCCTATTCGTACTCGCTAAGGAATGCTTGCATGCATTCGCTATTATATGTTACAAAGTAGAAACATCATTTTTTTTCTTGAAATATAAATAAAAATGGAACTCCCTTACCTGATAATACCTCATCTGTTATTTTTGAAGAAGACTCATTGGTCCATGCACATGGAGCTTCTTCATGAACACTTTCAAGGTACTCACTAACATAATACATGCACTCCCCAAGCATCCAACCTTTTGCCATGGATCCTTCTGGTTTCTCTCTTTGTTGCACATAACCTTTTAATATTCCCATAAATCGCTCGACCCAAAACATCCATCAAGTGTTGACAACACCTGCAATCTCTATTTCATCTACAAGATGGACTAATAAATGAACCTGAATATCAAAAAATGAAGTAGGAAGCTCTTTCTCCATCAAACATAGTAGCTCTTTGCATTCGCGTTTTTTTTTGTGAGATCGAGTTTTTGTCAATCTCTTTTGATGTAATCCACCTATACATATCATAAAAAAATTATAAAGAAGTTAATTCAAAAGTAAAAGATATCAAATATTCATAACTATTAAATATAAAAGTATCATAATTACCTTATAAGCGATCCAAGACGATAGATCACATCTCGTACTCCTTTTGTTGTACATCCATCAATAACCAAAGGTAAAATATGTTTCAAAAAGTTATGCCAGTCATGGATCTTTAACCCAGATAAGCTCTTATCATCCATAGTAAACATGTTTTGGAAAGATGTTCCATATCCTATAGGAGTCCAAATCAATTGAATCCTATTGTTGATAGTCTGTATCTCTTTTGTTGTAAGTACCCAAGGAGCAGGTGCATAAGTCATTTCCTGTCGATGTCTATCAAAAACTGGCCATAACTTTGGTTTTGAGTTTTGATCTTTCAAATCATTCCTCGTTAAGTCCAAGAAGATGTTGCCATATTGAATAACCAATGTTCTTGAATATATGCATAGGATCAAGAAGATGACATACTTTTAACTCTTTCCAATACTCCAAAGGATACCATATTGATATCTTCTCTACGAGTGCCAATTTTCCTTTACCTCTCTTCACATACTCATTATCTTCATCATCACTGAATATTTTGATTTTGGATCTATCAGAGGTCCATTTGTCCATTTTTTTATACCAATCCATAGGCATCATAGGTTTTGGACACTGACTTGTTTCAAGCTTAGTAGAGCTTTGTGTATTTTTTAGGTTGTCAGTTAGTTGTCTTCTAGGCCAATGCATTCTTGGAGGCACTCACTCAATGTTTGTATCCATTTTACATAAACTAAGGTTCTCAGTGTTCCATTAGTCAATCCATCCAAGAATAGAGATATCATCTTCTGTTATGAGGGTCTTTTTGTTACTGGGCATCTGTTACAGTTTCATTTGGGTTTTGTTTGAAACTATGAATTAAGGATGACAAGTTGTGTTTAATCCCTCGCTTGGTAAATCCCCAATAAATTCTTGGAAAAATTGTTCAATATTTCCAAAATGATTTGGATCCAATCGTTTAAACCAAGTAAGGGTTGTTCCCATGAGGGTTAGTCCAAAGGAATCATATTGCACAAAGAAGTCATTGTAGCTCAGTGATGAGTAGCACCTCCTTTAATGTCAATCCGGGAAGACATGAGGATGGTATGAAGACCTCGAGCAAGTGAAGGCACAAGTGCGTGAGTGAGAAGCACACTGACATGCACACACATACACACACACGCGCACACAAGGTAAGGCAAAGGATGAGAAGCAATGGAGTTCTTTAGATTACTTTCAAAAAGCTCTTACAAGTTCATTTCAATTACAATCCAACCTCAAAAATGAGCTCTCTAGCTCCTTTTATAGTTTTTGACTAGCTTTGGCCCTGTTCAGACCTAGTGTCCAGCCTAGTTAAAAATTAGGTTCCAGGGCTTATTAGAGGGCTCAAACGAGATCTAAAAAATATGAAAATTGGCAGGTAGATACTTCTAAAGCTCCTCAAGCTCAAGGACTCCTTGGCTTGCACAAAATGGAGCTACAAAAATACGAAATGATATTTACAATGGTTTTTAGTGATGAAAATCACTATTTGTGTAGGGATTTCCTCTATTGATTTGTCATACATACCTTTGAGCTCCCTACTTGCTCTGTCTTCTCGTGTGCTCAACTCCTTGATGTCTAAAAAATTTAGATGGCCTACTTGCCAGATCTTCTTTGACTGCCATGTCTGCTTGTGCTGTCCCTTCGCTCCGACTCTCTTCGTCTTGTGGCTCCTTCGGTTCCCTGACTGCTGCCAACACCCCCCCCCACTCTCGCGTCTGTCGCCCCTGACAGACCCTTGTCTAGAGGGTTTTTGAACATAATATTGGACGACATCGGAGGCTAGGTGGTGTTCTTCTAGTCGTAAGCCGCGTGCTAGATCTGTGAGCAAATCATCCCAATTCACAGGTCCGGGAACATCCGGATGAGGCACCCTCAATTGTTCTGAGTGAATAGTTCTCTCCACAGCAAATAATTGGAGGAGATGTGATGGTCTGGGTATAAAGATTTCGGAGTGATATTCCCAGAATCCTGTGATGAACATCTCCTCAAATGTCTGTTTAAAGCAGGCTGGGAGGTACTTGATTCTGGCGTGCCAAGCATATATTACTTCAATTGATGGGGTGGTACTCATATTGTACACCAGATCTTGGTTTCCTGTCACAAAGCCTGCTCCTGAGAAGTGGGGGTCCTTAATGTTCTTAAACGTCCTGAAAGTGATCCGCATTAAATCAAATATTTTCATACACATCTGGGCCATCACATCGGGATTATTGCGTAGCCGAATGCTCCAGTCACGGATTGTAGAAATCATGTAGTTCACCGTGGGGGGTCCTCGTGGAGGTGCTAGATAAACGTAATTTAACCATTTTGTGCAGGCTTTGATGTCTCTGACGGCAATAGTGAATTCAGGCCAGGTGCGTCTTCGAAGAACCGGAACGTAACAAGGGTTGTATTTAATAAACAACGGCATATTATTCCAGGTTCGGACCATTTCAGGATATGTTTCCAAAAGCCTGATCCTCCAGGTGGGTTGATGGATGGACCCACGCTTAGCACTTTCCGGTATATCATCTGGACCAAATTGTGTAGCAAATGTGGGAGGCTTGCCGCATCGTCGTTGAATCTCGGCGTTGTAATCGGCCAAAAGTATGCAGTATGGCACATATTGGTCATTATTGGTGCCGATCCATCTATGATGAGACATGCTTCTGAAATATTCTGACTTTATGACAGTTTCTTCTAGGTTCGCTAGTGATTGGATCTGAATGGCCACCCGTTCTTCGTGTGTGTTCGCTGTCTTTCCCAGTGTCTGAAGCCACTCGGGTGCTTCCACTTCCAAGGTGTCTAGTCCCTCTGAGGTTCGTTGCCCTCCTGGCATCGGCATAGGAACATACGGTTCTTCGTACGAATCATCTACCTCAATAGGGACCAACTCTTCTGGCTCTAGTGCTACTACTGGAGAGGGCTGCCTCTCGTATGTCAGTAACCTCTTTTGTAATTCTGCCACCTGCTCAGTTAAGGCCTTTACCTCGTCTGAGGTAGAGGTTGATGGGACACTCTTCGGTTGTTCTTCCTGTTCCTTAAGTCTGCTCCGTAGTGTGTCACGTTCTCTTTCCAAGTCATCATGGGCTTCCAGAAGATCTGCATAGCTTTCCAAAATGGTTTTCATCGTCTCCGAGGGAACTGCTTTGAACTGCTCTGGATCTATTTCGTGGGGAGAGCCTTCCATTGCCGCTTCCAGATTCTCTTCATTTTGTTTCTGCAGTCTCTTGTTCTCTTCAAGTGATGTGGCCATATGTTTCCTGAGTAGCGCCAAGTTACGTCTGACTCGTAGGTTATCGGCCTGGTATACTTCGAGCAAGGCTTCTAGTTGTTTGACGCCTGATTCTTTCGATGGTTGGGGTGCCTCTAGTAGTGTTTGGTGAGCCTGCTCAAGCGTTGTATAACGTTGATTCACATCTGCATTTTCCTCTTCAAGAATTGTAAATTTCCTTTGTAAGTTCTGGTGATTTGTTGTCAGTTGTTGATACCGGCCGTCCAGAGCTCTGTACTCATTCTGAAGTTGATAGACACATTGATTTAAAGCTAGGAATATACTATGTACATTAAATGATGCAGGGAGGGGTGAAGATGCAGGGGGAATGGGGGCGGGAAAGGGAGTTGTGAATGATGTGGATGCAAGTGGAGATGTGGGTGGAGGGGGTATGGGAGACGGAGGTTGCATGGGGGGAGGGAGCGGTGCAGTGGCAGGAGATGTTTCCATAGTGTCAAATGTTTGAGTGACCGTGTAAATGGGGATCGTGGGTGGGGTGGATGTGACGTTAGTGAAGAGAGTGGTGAAAGTGGGCATGGTGACTCCCCCGAATTGGATTCCCGGAGAGAGTGGAATTCCCATGACGATTGTGGTGGTAGTGGACGTGGTGGTGATAGTGTCATGTGGTGGAGTGAGTTGTGTAGTGAGAGGTGGGGAGGGTGGTGACAGTGGTGCTTCCTGATGTTCGTCTGCTTGCGTTGTATCTCCTGGTGCTGATACGTTGATATGAATTTGTTTCCCGGACCTCATGGGACGGGCGGGAACTCTTTTCTCAAATCGGTGAATGTAGGCCATTGCCTCATGAATGGCCTCATCCAATCCTACTGCATCGGCGTGTAGGTTTATGGACTCGATGAACATGTCATCCACGCCTTCCTCTGCCAGCAATTGGTTCATGAGTTTCTTGCCTGCTTCAAGTGACATTTTATGCTGTTCTTGAACTAGCTGCATGGTTCGATATAGTCTTTTTATTTGTGCCAAATACGCAGAGGCACTTGCTAACTCTAAAAGTTCATCATACTCTTGTTCTTCGTAGGCTTCTTCCTCTTGTTCGGTCTCTTGTTCATCTACGTCGACTTCTACCACTTGTGGTCGGGTGGGGGCTGACGTTGTTGTATGGGTTTGTGGTTCCTGAGCTCGCTCTGTTTCCGTTTCGAGATTAGAGTCGTAGATTAGCCTAGCCACTTCTTCATCAGTGAGATCATTGAGAGTAAAGCCTTGTGGAAATTCCAAGTCCGATGGGACGGGTGGAAACACCAGATTGGGTCCCTCTGTACTTGGTCTTGGTAGCCGAATGGTGAATGGTCTAATGCGTCGTGTTTGGGGAGGGGTAATTTCTGGTGTAGTGGTGGCTCCCCTTGGTTGAGCGCAGGGTAATTGGACTCCCCCTCTCATCTTCTTTGATGGGGGACCTGCCGCTGATAGCCTTCTCTGGAATTCCTGGGCCCGGGACCATACAAGTGCCCGCTGAATAGGCACGTCATAGGTTAGACATCGGTAGATTATTTTGGTCAGAGCACAACACCCGTGGAGCACATTTTTCTGCTTCTTGTTCCACCGTTGATGGGCTAGGTGAATCTGATCTATGATCCAATGTGGTATGTTGATAGGGAGGTTTTCTGTCTCTGCCAAATACAAGCTAAACCATATCTTCTTTGGGGGCATGGTGAATCTTTCCTGGGCGGGGAAAGCAAAATGCTGCATGACGGTCCGTAGGTGAAGAGCGATGGTCGGTGTCATTGCGACCATATCCTTCAGCTTATTGAGATCTTTATGTTTCATTCTGCCTGGAACCATTGTTTCCTTTTCAGTAGGAATGTGCATACCATACATGCCCAATGCTTCTCGTACCAGATTGAGGGTCAGTTTGAATCTTTTAAGTTCGTGGCCCGGCAATAGTGAGGGTAACACAAAAGTGCTGTCGCCTCCCTTGGCCCTGCTAGGAGTGATGGTACTGATAAGATAAGAACAACGTAAGAAATCTGGCTTCGGTAAGTGGGCCCTGAAATAACTGTCCAGGCCAGCTTTGGTCCATACTGAACGCATTACTTCGGCATTCTGATAGCTCTCAAATTCGCGCGTGAAAAAATGGTAGCGTCCCCATTTACCATTAAACTCCAATTCAGCTTCCCAAAAATAGGTTCCATCACCCAATGGTCCTGCAACATCACTGAACCAATGAGCGTGTTTGCCTACTTGAGAGGTGTGCCCCTGGGGAGGATCCTGAACTGGGAGTACATGCACAGCTTGAAGTTCTTGCGGTCTTTCGGTGAGATGTGGTTCGAGGAGGAGTGTTTCTATATCCACAATTTGTGCACTGGATCCGGCGTGAGAACTGGCACCTGCGGCTTCTGCCATGGCCCTGCTTGCTTGTTGGTTCTGTGAGAATATAGAACCAGGTGTTAACATCGTAATGGACAGAATAAACCCGTTGTTGTCCCCATTACAACATTAACAAGAGGTAGATGATGAGTCAGTGGTTAGTGAGTGCACGATGACAGTGCGTGTAGTTAATGCCTGGATCGTCCTAGGAGCTCGATGGAAGGATGCACTGTCTGACTAATGCAGTTAGTAAGTGGAGATGAATTCACAGATTGGGGTCGGGGGGTTTATTACAAGTCTTAGGTTGCCAAACACCATGGATGGCTTTTGGTCTTGGTTTTGTGGAGATTCGGGAGGGTTGCATGAGTAATTCTGCTGGGAGTTGTTGTGTCATTGGGACCCATTTACGAGTGAGTCTGTGCATGCTTCTAGGTGGCAGCGTGTTCGAGTGTATCAGACAAGAGTGGGTGGCTGCTGCTTGAGCGAGTGAACCCTGTCGTGTATGATGTGAATTGTGTGGGAATAGTTGAGCCCACAAGCAAGCCTTAGGCACCCAAATTTGTCTTGATTGTGGGTCAGCCTTCATCGACTTCTTGGGTACCCAAATGGATTTCACTTTCTCAACAGAGGTTTTAGGAGTCCTCTTATTAGCATTAAGTCGTTGATTATTAATAGGGAGTTGAGACCGTTGTTGCGACTTAGTTACGGTCGGCAGCTCGTCTTTCCACACCCACATTTGTTTCATCGGCTGAGTTGTTCTGCTTCGCGCGTTCTTTTGGTCTCTCGCCTGGAGAGTCTTCAGTGATTGATCTGCCCTTAATTGCTGCCTCCTTCTGGCCTTTGGAAAAGAAGGGAGTTCCATTGTGGTTCTGACTCCTTCTTTGAGATCTTCGTTTTTCTGTATCACATAGCCTTGGACAAGAACAGCATGGTCAACTTCATGTGTACCCCTGGAGGGACCAGGAGTCTGTGCCTTCTCTAGTTCCTTGAGTGCTCCATTATTTAACTCAATTGTAACTCTAGTTTGATTCACCCATACCTGAAGAAGTCCACTTCTTAGGTTTAAGTTGACTGCTTGGTCATAGATCCAGTCTTGACCCAAGACAAGGGGTTCAATGAGGTCCTCATCTTGACACACTAGTACTTTAACTGTCATTGCCTCATCATGAATATAGAGGGGAAGTTCCACCTCGCCCATGCAAGGGGTTTCCACGCCTCCCAATCCTATGAGATATGCTTCCACATGATTGACAGTTAATTGCAACTCTTGACAATAAGACAACTTAACAGCACTAGTGGCTGCACCTGAGTCAATCAAGGCTCTTACAGTCCTTGCACTCTTTCCTTGTCCTGTATCTAAGGTTATGAAAGGACGTCGATCAGTTATCCTATGAGAGCTAACACCTGAAACTTCACACATAGCCACGCCATATCCTTGATCTGCATATGCATCTTGCCTAGGGTGCTCTCTACCTTGTCTTCTTAATTTCATTCTCCGTATGCGCTCTAGGGCTTCTGCTTGAGCTTCTTCTCGAATTCGCTTTTCTTCCTCTTTGCGTTTCTTAGCAGTATTGAGTCGACTTAGCATTTCCTCTGTGAGAGGTTCCTGATACAACTTGACTCTGCACCCACTAATGTAACTTGGAAGAACATCGCCTTCTAATGTGGCTAGTTGCACTGCTCCACTTGTTGAGATTCTATTAATGATCATGGGTCTGTAGCCTCTTTTCTCTAGCTTCCTAGCATGTTGTTTCAAAGTGTAGACGAGCACTAGGTCTCCTGCTTTCAACCCTTTATCCTTAACGTGGGCATCAAAGTAGGCCTTCTGTCGTTTCTTAGCTGCATATATCCCTGCAGCTGCTCTCAGTCTTGTTTCTCCTAATCGTTCAAGGTCAAAAAGTCTAGAGGAGAGTTCATGACCCGTCCATTCATGCTCTTGTGCCACTTTCAATGTAGGTATCAAAAAGTCTAAAGGTAGCACAGCATTTTGACCAAACACCATTTGAAAGGGAGTGGCTTGGAGTACCGTTTTGTAGGCAACTCGGTATGCCCAAACAGCATGGTGTAGCTGTTTGTCCCAATCAGAGCGTTTATTATTCACTAACTTGGTCAACACATTACATAGAATCTTGTTTGTGCTTTCGGCTTGGCCATTTGCTTGAGGGTGATAGGGGGCAGACTTCTTATGTATTACCAAGAATTCTTGGAGCAGATTTTCAATCACTTCATTCAAGAAGTGAGTGCCTCTATCACTAACTAGCTCTATAGGTAGCCCGTATCTAGTGAACACATTCTCAAATAAAAACTTAGCTGTTGTTTGAGCATCGTTCTTCGTTGTGGCTTTTACCTCTACCCACTTAGTTAGATAGTCTGTTGCAACAATGATATATTCTGCATGAGAACCCTTAGCGGGGGGATTAATAGGACCTACGAAGTCTATTCCCCACTTAGAGAATGCACGTCCACCCATCATAGGTTTCAGTGGCATCTCATTTTTACGTATAGGATACTGAGTTCTCTGACAGACATCACATCGTTTCACATAGGTATGTGCATCCATGTGAAGGGTCGGCCACTAGAAGCCCGCAAATAGTATTGCCTTGATCACCCGATCTGGTCCAAAGTGTCCTCCTGCTACACCTTGGTGGGCAGTGTCCGAGATCTTGAGATACTCACTCTCATGGACACATAGTCTCAGGTAACCATCCTTACCACGCTTGTAGAGATTATCACCAATGAGTGAGTAATCCTGGGCTTCTTGTTCTAAACTCCTTTTCCTAGCCAGATTCATGTCTGGAGGGAATGTTTTCGTCCTCAGAAAGGATACTAGTGGTTCACTCCAATCCGGCACTATGGACACTTGATAAAGAGTGGCATGTTCCACAGGTGGTTTAGTGCAACAGATTGGGCATTCCTTGCACAACTTTTGGACATCAGCTTCCATGGTTGGCCAATGCACTCCGAGTCTCCTTAGTGTCTGTAGGGTTTGTTGTTTTGAGTAGTGTTGCTCTAATGCACCTACATGTGCTAATTGCAACCACTTCGCATACTCGTCCTCTTCCACACAACAAGCCAAGATTCCTTGATCCGTGTGCTTGTACATGCTTCCTGCCATGATGTGGTACTTTTGGGCTTTCACAACCTCTCTATTCTGTGTGTTTACTACTGGATGGTTAGGCCTGTATGTCAATACTGGCACTAATGGCTTAGCCCACTGCGGTACCACTTCCAAGTTGAACAAGTAAGCATCAAGAAGGTCATCTGATACTCCTTGTGGGGCTTCTCCAGATGTGAGCCTAGAAAGATGATCAGCTCTCAAATGAGTCCTCCCTTTCCTTACCACAACCTCGAAATCATATTCCATTAGTAAGAGAAACCATCTTACTAATCTTCCTGTATTGCATGGCTTGTTCACGAGATATAACAATGCTTGGTGATCAGTAAAAAATTTAAACTTATTTGCAAGCAAATAGTGTCTGAATTTCTTGACTGCATATACCATGCCTAAGCCTTCTCTCTCTGTAGTGGTATAATTTTGTTCAGCTGCATTCAATTGTCTACTGGCATAGGCAATTGGAAGATCCATATTACCTTCACCAGTAGGTTGAGCAAGCACACACCCAATAGCATAATTGGATGCATCCACGTGAACATGGAATGGCTTATTCCAATCTGGTGTGGTCAAGATTGGTGCTGAACATAATCTTCGTTTAAGCTCATTGAAGGAATTATCACATTTCTCAGTCCACTCAAAGTTTGTCAGAAGTCCGTACATGGGCTTTGCAATGACAGCATACATGTGAATGAACCGGCGGTAGTAACCACAATGCCCCATGAAAGCTTGTACTTCCTTGACATTCCTTGGCCTAGGTAGCTCTGCTATGGCTCTCACTTTCTCTTCGTCAGTAGATATGCCATTCTTTGACACTATGTGCCCTAGAATCTTGCCTTGGCTGACCATAAAAACGCACTTTTCTGGGTTTAGGCACACTTGATATTCTCTACATTTGTCAAAGATTTGTCTGAGTTCAGGAACATGAGTTTGTCTAATGTTGGAATGAGCACAAAGATCATCAACATAGACTTCCAAGTTCTTCCTCAGGAACTCCTTAAATACATGGCACATTAGTCTCTGGAAGGTAGCTGGTGCATTGGTAAGCCCAAAAGGCATTACACGAAAGGCAAATATACCCCACTCTGTGGCAAAAGCTGTCTTATGCTGATCTTCTGGAGCTATGGCTACTTGATTGTAGCCCGAAAATCCATCGAGGAAGCTATACACTTCCTTGCCTGCTACTCTTTCTAAGAGATGTTCTGTGATGGGAAGCGGATAGTTATCTCGAATTGTGGCTGCATTGACCTTCTTCAAGTTAATGCATACACGCAGCTTGCCATTCTTCTTGGGCACCACTACGATGGGGGATACCCACTCAGTGTGCTCAATTTCATAGATAAATCTAGCTTCGACCAGTCTATCTATCTCCTCTTTGATCTTAGCAGCGTAATTATCGTTATATGTATAGGGCTTTTGCTTAGAGGGTTTGGCATCTGAAGTCATGGGGATGGTGTGTGAGCATATGTCTGGGTCAACACCCTTCAAATCCTTGTAACTCCAAGCGAATACATCTCTGTATTCTCTTAGCAAGGCTATTAACGCATGCTCTTCTTCCTCTGTTAGGTCATGGCCTATGTATGTGCATCTCTCCTCTCCTTCTTCTAAGGCCACTACTATTTTCTTGGTGGTTTCTTTGTTATCATAGGCCTCTCCTGATTGTGCCTCTCGTTTCGGCATTCTGATCATGACTCTCCTGTCATATATCTCATACTTCTTAAAATTTTCCGGGACCTCAAACAAAGATTCTTCCTCCTCTGGTGAGACTTCTCTCTTCTTTCGTTTCTTCCCTTCTTCCTTCGGGGTCACATGTGTGGCTAATCTTACATCATTTGTAAGCTCTCCATGCCTGTGGGGTTGAAATTCTACTTCATGGAAGTATTCTTCATCTGATGCAAAAGGTGGGTCCATAATGATCGACTCTAGATCGGAGTCACTTGCATCCTCAAATGCATCAGGGTTAGGTTCGCATTCTTCTAACACTGCCTCTCCCATGATTGGCTCTATGGAGAAAACTGAAATGTCATAGCCATCCTCGTCACAGTGAGGTGTCCATTGTTCTTCATTGATGGCTACATCCATTGTTGCTAGGATTTCTGCCCAGCCATGGGGTTCAAATTCCTCATCAGGAAAGACTACAGGTGCATAGGCTGGGTCTTGAATTGATCTATGGTTTTCTTTTGCACCTACCTCTCTGGCTTTCTCTCTCTTCTCTTCTTCTACTGCTACCTTACACATCCATAAGTGGGTGTCTTCATGCATCCACGAAGATCCGGATTCTATGGAATGCACAGACTCAGTCTCATCTTTGGCTCTATGGATGGGATTCCATTGAATGGGAGGTACATCTCTATGAGAGTAATCTTTGAGATTCACTTTGGTCGTAACACCTAAGTGTTGTAAGTACAAGGAGTTGGTTTCCCAGTCCTGTACCACTTGCAACTGTCGCATAAAGGGTCTTCCCAAGATCATCTCATAGGCATGATTTTTGCTGAAGTCACATATAGCAAATGTATGTTCAAACTCGACACCACAGGTGGTGAGAGTTAGTCCTTCTAGCAATCCTAAGGGTCTCTCAATATGACCATCGGCCATCTGCAGTTTCATTCTCGTTGGCCTGAGTGCTGGCTTGCCCCAACGCTTCCATAGGGAAGTGGTGGCAATTGCAACTCCTGCGCCTGAGTCCAAAATTGCCTTGGTCGTGTACTCCTGGTAGGTAATGGGAAGATAGGTGTTCCCTTCTTCACCTTCACACATATCTCCTATCTTATCCAAGGGTATCTCTGGCACTGTTCTATGTGATCCTACCTGGGAACGAGGTTTTGCTATCTCGGGCACTTGATTGGCTACATGTTCCCATAATTCAGGTCTAACCTTGAGTATCTCTTCTAACTTGAGATTGCACTGCACTTTAGTGTTTTTCACTACCTCTGTGTTCCTAGGTATGACGGAATCTTCGTTTCTTACCATGACTGTAGGTGCTCTCATACAGGTGGACTTAGCTTCCCATGGGCCTGTGAAGTGTGGTAATTCTTGTAGAGAGTTAGACTCAAAGTCTAGTCTGTCCTGAGAGTGGGTGCTCTCCTGCTCCTCATAATTGGATGGGATGTCTTGTGGGAATTGGTCGTGTGCATCATCCACAAGTTCAATAGGAGGAGGGACTTCACTCTCTTTAGCCCATTTGTCTTCTTGAATCTCGCGTAGGAATTCTGGTGTGAACCGATTCATAGAAGATGATGTGTCTAGCTCCGTAGAGTTAGGCACATAGGCTTCAGGCACATAGGCTTCCTGAGCAGGAATGCTTAATCTTTCACTTGCCTTGTCCTTGTGTTGAGAGGCGGGTTCCTTTTCTGATAGTGCAATCAGCTTCTCTATTCTTTCTAATAGTCCATCAAAGTGCAACTGTGTCTTTGCTAAACTAGAGATGTTAAATAGGCGACTGGCCTCAAACATGGTCTGAGCCAATTCCACCATCTTAGCACAAATTTTGGTTCGTTCTAACTCTAGTTCTGCTCTTGGGTAACACTTTTCATGATCAGTTACATTTGGCCCTTCTTGGATTCTGGCCTGATATGCTTTAAGCATCATATTAAGGTCTTCGGGAGTGGGATCTGCTAGGACTGATCCTACTCTAGGGGGTGGTGGGATTAGTTGAGGCGGGTCGGAAGGTGGCGGGTCGGATGGAGTTGGGAATGGTGGAGGTGGGGTAGTGTGAGAGGGAGTTTGAGATGTGAGTTCACTTATCCTGGCCTTTGTTTCTCTGAGGCTTTCCTCGAGTTCACTCATCTTTTTTGCCCATCGCCTTTTCATTCTTTCACGGCTATCTCTCCAAGCTCTAGTCCTCTTCTTTGTCATGCTCTCTGTTTCACTAACATATGGGCTCTTTTCCTGGTCTACCCCTTGGTTTTGCTGCAATGCTTGAGCTCTAGTGATCACTTGCACAGGTGTAGTGGAAGTGACACTTCCTGTGGAATCTACCACTAACCCAATAACGTTAATAGGAGTAATTTTTGGCATATTACTAGGATTCCTAGGGCAGTCTCGTAAGAGATGTTCCTTTCCACAGTCTTGGCAAAAACCCTGGATCGTTACTGACTGGGGTTGTGTCGGTGGAGGCACAGGACAATCACGAATGAGATGATCTCCTTGACATCTGTAGCATGGTCCTCTAGGGAATGGAGGTCTTACCTGTCTAGGTTGAGGCCTAGGATTGGGGTTTGTATACATGAGGTTTGTGTGATCTGACTCCCAACTAGGTTCACTCGGTTCTTCATTATAGTAGGACTCACCATGTTCAGGAGATTGCATGTAGTAAGCATGGGGACTATCGACATGTGTAGAATCAAAGCTATGGTCACTGGGGTCACTTTCAGAAAGCAGTGGTGTTACAGGGACTATAGCTCTATTCAGGTTTTCTTCTGCTGCTACATATTTTACTGGGATCACATTAGCTGGGGCAGGGGGTTGTTGTGCTAACACAGGCTGAGGTCTTTGTTGGTTTTGATATGGTTGCTGATAAGGTTGCTGTGGCCTGCCATATGACTGTGGAGGGTACTGGTTCTGGTATCTTCCCTGCGGTGGATAGGGTTGAGGGTAAGTTTGCCTAACTGTTTGCTTATTGTAGGGGCAATCTTGTGCGGTGTGGTTGGTGTACCTCCGTTCTATGGTGCAGTACTGGCTACTAGGATTTACTTGGGGCTGAGCCATAATGGGACATACGTTCGCCATGTGGTCACCACCACAAGTATAGCACCTTTTCACAGGGGCAAACCTTGGGATTTGTTTGCTAGTGACACCTAATTTCTGAGCTACTTTCTCTGCAAGTTCCTCGATTGATGTGGATTGCGTGGAAGAGAGTTTAGAGGCACTATCCGAATCTTTGTATATCTTGGAAAGCTCTAACTCCTCCCCTAGGTTATCCTCAATGTCAATGCACATGCGTACACAATCTTCTATGGTCCTAGGGTCCTTCAAGTACACATAAGATCTCAATTTGGTACTTAGCAATCCATCCAAGAATAAAGCCACTTGCTTAGCTGGTGTGGGTAGCTCCGAAACAGGGCATCTTTCTAAGTATTGCCTAAATCTTCTTCTTGCAAGTCTCACGGTTTCTTGAGGGGTTTGCTTGAAGCTGTGAATCAGCGAGGAGGTATTATGCCTTATGCCACTCTTAGAGAATTCAATAATGAAAGCCTCTAAGAGTTGGTCTATGCTCCTGAACTACCTCTCATTTAGTGGCTGAAACCATGTCAGGGCAGTGTTCCTAAGGGTCAGACCAAAGGCATTGTACTGCGTGAATAGATCCTCCACTTGTTCAGCTCTCAAGACTTGCCTAAACTCAGCCACATGATCGTATGGATCTCCCGTGCCATCGAAGTAGTTCTTCATGGACTTAACTAGCTGAGTCGGTCTCAAAATCCTTGTGTGCTCTCTAGGTCGTGGTAGAGGGAACTCATCTGCATTTCTTTGATTCCTGTGAGCTCTAAGTATCTCAGGTTCTACTCTATTTGTTTCCGTCCTCGTTCTTTCTCTGCCCACTGGGTTGGGAAAGCTTACTTCTGGTCTATCTCTACTTCTGTCTCTTTGCATTCCATGAGCTTGGGATGTTCCCGCTCCAGGGTGACCATAGGATACATTCGATCTTGGTTGGGGGAAAACGAATTCACCCTTCCAAGTGTAAGCATGTCTATCATGTTCTGTCACCACAAAGATCCTCTCCGAAGCGTGATCAAAGTAGGTCACTCTACCTGGGCTATCAGGATCCTTAAACTCATAGATCATGACTGTTCCTATATCAATTGGCCGGTCAGGTTTGTACCTCCAAAAGGCTTCGTCAGTCTCTCGATTGAGGAGCAAATCTATGCTCTTATTATCCTGGGGAATCCACTCCGGTGTGATAATCCTAGTAAGAACCGATTTACCTCGAGGGGTTCTAGGTTCTGTACCCATGTTTCCTTGCTCTAGGTCACCTAAGTCCGCTTCTGGGATCACATTTCCAAATTCGTCCGTCCTATCTGGGTGACTGGTGACTACGTATATGGTTCCTTCTTTGTCCAAGTATGCTCCGTTTTCGAACTTGACAGCTGGGCGTTCTAGTCCAATGGATTGATCAGGATTCTTAATCTGTACCACAGATCTTCCTAGGCCGTCCTCATAGATGCTGGCACCTAATCGGTTGGTCCTAAGGTATTCCAACTGCGTTTTGTAAGGGCCTTCTACTCTGTGCAAGTATGGCACTCCTGAACTTCCCGTAGGTCTGTCCATGCCTTGAGACATCTCTGATTCACTGGTATCAGAGCTAGGGTAATGCGAGTGGTGACTCAACTGCTGGGCCCAAGACCTCGCAGTATGATTGACACTAGCCTCTGAAGACCTAAGGCTTTGTCTATCTCTTACTAGATGTCGTCCTGATCTAAGGTTCATATGCCTAACTGATTAACCCATTTTTTCCCAGGTACAATCACGTTTCTGAGTCCTTTGTATCAATTACTTAATCCCCTTTTTATGTTGATTATCGTGTTTATACTCTTGTCTGATATCACGTCGTTAGGAATACTTGAGTTTAATTTCGCACTTTAGTTTGGTCGTTTCACGTTAGGTTCTTTTCCTTTAAGGTTGTCGTTCACACACACATGTCATCTCTTGTCTTGAACTTGATTCCTTAGATAGTCTTTGATTTATCTCGTGCCTGTCGTTGCCTGGAATTACTTCTAACACTACCCGCACTTAGCCTAAACTAAGAATTGACAGAGGGTGTTGCGGGTTTTCCAACCTTGAGTTCCTTTCCTTGTGTTGTTGCCCTGGTGTGCCCAGGACGCGCGTTCCCAAGCCTGCACTTACTCTTTCTTGCGTACCCTTCGATGCTCTCAAAGGACCTGTAAAAGGCCCACCGTTAGCTCAAGACTTAAATTCAAAAGACAGAACCAATCACTTTCATTCATGTAACACTTCACCAATTTGCACTATGACTTTTTGGACACAACTCTAGAGATCCTTGAATTTTGTTCCCCCTGGGTATGGTCAACTTCAAAATACCCTATCTAATATTCCTGATCTTAATTTAACCGTTTTTGTTGTACTCCTCGCGAGCTTTCCAACAAAACAAAAATCACGGCAAACGGATTTCGTATGAGAAAGTTATGCCCGTTCAGGGTTTTGGGGCTAAAACAGGATTAAACTAGGTTAACAGGCAAACAGGAATTCTCAGGTTACTTGGGTCATGCCCTCATAATGCAATACTACACCCTAGTGTTTGTCCCACACTTGGCCAAAATTTAGACCAATATTTTTGCCTTAAAAATTTGACCTAATTTGCCCTTCTAACGTGTTCGCAAAGTCTGTCGGTCGCGATTGACAGGTCAGTCGCGATCGACGTGTCGATCGCGATTGACAGGTCCGTCGTGGCTGTCAGTCGCGATTGACACGTGGCCGAAAATTCAGTCAATCGTGGTCAAAGGGTTGTTGACTCTGTCAGTCGCGATTGATGGGTCGATCGCGATTGACAGGTCGGTCGCGAGGGCTGTCCGTCGTGGTCAAACAGTCGTTGACTGTGTCGGTCGCGATTGACAGAGCCATCGTGGGCTGTCAGTCGCGATTGATGAGTCGATCGCGATTGATGGCTCGATCGCGATTGACACGTGTCACGCGTATGGTCCGTCGATCGTGGTCAATCGGTCGTTGACTCTGTCGGTCGCGATTGACAGAGCCGTCGTGGGCTGTCGATCGCGATTGACAGGTCTGTCCGTCGTGGTTTGTCGATCGCGATTGACAGAGCGATCGCGATTGACACAAATCTGAGGAGTTTCAAATTCTAAGCACATTTTTGGGAAGCTCTAGGCCTGTAGATCATGGTTTTGCACTTTGTTTGGCACTTTGAGCATTTTTTCTGTCGGTCGCGATTGACAGAGGTCGGCGACACACAGACAGTTACTGTGAATTCCGTACCTGGGCAGAGTGCTGGGGACGATGATGCGGCCTGTACCTGCAATACAACTCAAAAAACATGCAAAAACAGCACACACAATTTCGCTCTCTCGCTCTCTCTCACAAGTGAAATGAGGGAAATGAGGTGGAGAAGGTGATATGATAAAAAAACTGAAATTTCCGCGATGATGGAAATGGAGATGGGAGATGGTGATGATGACGATGGTGATGATGGTGGTAAGGTAAGAAAGAGAAAAATAGGAAAAGTAAAGAAATTACCTACAATGCCAACGTCTCCAATCTACGTCTTACCATCACACGCTCGTCCTCAAAGCTCGATCCCCGGCAACGGCGCCAAAATTTGGTGTAGCTCAGTGATGAGTAGCACCTCCTTTAATGTCAATCCGGGAAGACATGAGGATGGTATGAAGACCTCGAGCAAGTGAAGGCACAAGTGCGTGAGTGAGAAGCACACTGACATGCACACACATACACACACACACGCGCACACAAGGTAAGGCAAAGGATGAGAAGCAATGGAGTTCTTTAGATTACTTTCAAAAAGCTCTTACAAGTTCATTTCAATTACAATCCAACCTAAAAAATGAGCTCTCTAGCTCCTTTTATAGTTTTTGACTAGCTTTGGCCCTGTTCAGACCTAGTGTCCGGCCTAGTTAAAAATTAGGTTCCAGGGCTTATTAGAGGGCTCAAACGAGATCTAAAAAATATGAAAATTGGCAGGGAGATACTTCTAAAGCTCCTCAAGCTCAAGGACTCCTTGGCTTGCACAAAATGGAGCTACAAAAATACGAAATGATATTTACAATGGTTTTTAGTGATGAAAATCACTATTTGTGTAGGGATTTCCTCTATTGATTTGTCATACATACCTTTGAGCTCCCTACTTGCTCTGTCTTCTTGTGTGCTCAACTCCTTGATGTCTAAAAAATTTAGATGGCCTACTTGCCAGATCTTCTTTGACTGCCATGTCTGCTTGTGCTGTCCCTTCGCTCCGACTCTCTTCGTCTTGTGGCTCCTTCGGTTCCCTGACTGCTGCCAACAGTCATCCACTTGTTTTGCTCGCAACACTTGCTTGAATTCTACTATATGTTCATAAGGCTCTCCCGTGCCATCATAGTGATTTCTCATACATTTAGCAACTTGAATTGGTCTCAGTCTTCTTACGGGTTCTGGGGGTCTGGGCATTATAGGAATTGCTGGTCTAATCGGATGTATTCCTGGTTGCACACCTGGTTGTGGCCTTGGTCTAATGGATGGTCTATTCATGTTTCCTATCCTTGGGTTGGTTTGGTTGTGCGAATGTATTGTTGGCATAGTGAATTACACATGTGTTATAGTGGGGATACTTCGTTGACTCGTTTGTCCTGACATTGTATTCTTTGTTCCTTGGTGGGATCCAAAATGGTTGTGCAAGGTAATTGCCTTCTCTCACGGAGGGAATATAAGCAACCCCATGTATTTTAATTGAGACCTATCAACTTCATCTATTGGCCAATACCTTCTTTGGTTTTGGTCTACGTATGTTACTCTAGACTCATCCTCCAAATCTTTCAGCTCATAGATTGTCACTGGGCTTACTTCTGCTCCTCGTGTGGGTGAATCAGTTTGTAAAAGTAGGTCTAACCCATGGATCAGATAGAGATTAGATAGACATCCAACAATTAATCATCTCGAGGTATCAAATCCCCTCTCAAGACTTGAGTTACTATAGACTTGCCCCTTGGGGTAGTCACAAGGTCTTCATGGTTAGATCTTCCAAAAGTTCCTTGTCCTTCTAGTTCCCCTCTCTCGTTGATCTGGTCAGGGTTTTCAGTCACTACATAGATCTGGCCTAACTTGTCCATGTAAACTCCTCCTTCATACTTGACTGCGGGTCTTAGAACTATTTTTGATTCCATAGAGTTTACCATCCTTGCTACCGACCTATTTATGCCATCAAGGTAAATAGGGATTTCCTGCCAATTAGTGGACACATACTACAGAGAGGTCTGGTATTCACCCTCTATGGTGGACATAAAGTTCTCTCTTGGAACTGAACCCCGCATATTCTGTGAGTCCATGGGTAGTTCCTCCTCTAAATCACTTGATGTCTCCGAGTAAATTGAGTGATGGCTTGCATGGGCTGCACTTCCTACCGATGAGATGACACTTCTCAGGCTACTTAACACCTGTCCTGATCTTAAGTTCATTCACCCCCTAGGTCTATATCCTCCCTCTTCTTTCCCTTAATTATGTCTTAAATCACTCAGAGTTTACTTCCAATCTGTCTGGGTTGCTCTGGATGATACCAGTGATGGGACAATACGATATTGAAAATACACAATACGATACCGCTTCAGGCAATACCTCACTGACAATACAATACTGCACTTGAGGCGATACGATACCAAGAGCTCCCCACGATATGATACCAAGACCTCCCCATGATATGATACCACTTATTGGCACGATATGATACTGATACTAGATTTGCACTTGATACGATACCTCTGCCAGTCATGATACGATACCAACTTCATGATACAATACCGGTAGTTAGGAAAATACGATACCACTATGTGAATGATACGATACTAGTCGATCGACGATACGATACCTTGACCTAGAAGATACAATACCACCAAAATTATGGCGATACGATACTAATTGCAGCATGATACGATATCGGGTGGACCACAATACGATACCACCTAAGAATCACGATCGCAATACCAACACTTGACAATACACAATACCTTGATGGTATCATGATACCTCAAGGTCGTATGCACGATACGAGACCAAACGAGTATCGTGATACTAGGGAATTTTGGTATCGCGATACCAAAACTCAACCGATCGTGATACTATAGCCAAAAGTGATTAAAACTTAGAATTTTTTTGTGCAAAGTGTGTGTTTCTCACTCCCCTTCACTCTTAGCTCACTATACCACTCAAAAACTCACTCAAATCCTCTTGTCTCACCCTGCGATACCGCGTGTGAGTTTGATCACATCTATAAGTGATTATATTCTCTAAGGTTGTAGAGTTGAAGAACTCACCTTTAGGAGTATCTTGCATAAGCTCTGTGCTCACAATGTTTGTTATGTGTCTGCTTGCCCCGAAATGACTCCCACGATACCGATTGTTGCTCCCCATGATACTTATTCAAAAGAAGTGACTGAAAAATGACTATTGTTTAAGTTTTATGGCCTTGGTTAGCCAAGTGCTTGAACTGAACTAAACTAGAAAACTTTTTTTGGCTTTGGCTAAACATCTATCAACATGTAAAATAGACACCCTCCATTCTGATTGAGGGGGGGAATATATGTCTTGTGATTTTAATGCATTTCTTGATGAATCTGGGATAAAACATGTGTATACAATGCCGTATACACCTCAACAGAATGGAGTTGCTGAATGGAAGAACAGGTCACTCATGGAGATGGCAAGGTTGTTATGTGTGCAACATATGTACTTAACATGTGTCCCACTAAACCATTGTAGTCCATCACTCCACATGAGGCTTGGCATGGTTGTAAGCCATCTGTTGCTCAGGTGCATGTTTTTGGTTGTCTAGCATATGCACTAGTGCATGAACAACAACTTAGGAAACTAGATGATAAAGCAGCGAAATTTATTTTTGTTGGATACAATTCTGGCCAAACATATCCAAGAAACATATGATATATAAATGCAGTGCATGTCAATTTGGGAAGTCTCATAGACAACCATGGACACATCAGGACATGTATGACACCTTGCTGTCTCTTTTTACAGGTGGACAGTCTAGTGTTGGTAAATGAGGCAATTTCTTAGCCATTAGAGGTTTCATGTGATGATGCAGATCATTCCATTTCTAATGCAGATTTACATAACATGAGGCACAATATGGTACTTTTGAGCATGCACCACCACCTGGTCAACGTGATAATGCTTGGGTAGGTATTGCCTCTATGAATTAATGTCATTATTTTATTTAAAAACCATATACAAAATCTAATTAATGTTGATATACAGGAATACTTGCTTCATGATGATGATGATGATAATAATTCTCATAATGTTAATATACCTCGTACACTTCATGGACTTTTTGTTCATCAATTACAAGGAGAGGTTTCTAGAAATCCTCTACCTCTTGGTTTAGAGACTGAAACAGCTAGAGATTATCCATTGCCAGCTCGTGATCGTTCTCTAGTACAAACATATGATAGAAGAAGATATGGAGGATGGAATAAAGGGCCACTTCCTTTAGATGGAGATATTTTCAACTTTTGGGGTAATCGCTATATGATTGCTTCATCCATTATTACTAATGCTAGTCGTGGTCTCTTTATTGTAGAGGTTTGTATGTGCCTTCGAATTCTGAAGTCACTCTTATGTCATTTTGTGGTCCTATATATGGATGGGGAGATTGGCATCGACTTGCACGTTATGTTCAAAGCATGCATACTTATGGAATATGCTTGAATGCAGCATCCCTTACTAGTAGAAGGATTTCACATGCAAAAAATGAAAGATTATATATTGATGGAAGACCTTACATGCATGGAGGTAGACGATAACCTAGAAAACGGAAGTTTGATTATTAGATATACAACTCCTGATCAAGTTTTGGAATCATTTGCGAAGGTGTTTTCTTAGAGAGGAAAACACACTACAAGTTTCCCTTGGAAGAGCCCCCTCAAAGGATGAGTCTCATGCCAGAAAGGCTGAACTTCAAGAAGGAGATATGAAGATAAAAACAAGAAAAAAAAGATAAGTGCTTGACCAACAAAGATCTCTACCTTCATAAATGGTTGTTGTTTTGTTCAACGTTCGAGGGCTATTGGACCCCTCAAGAGTGGTGGTGATTTATCAATGGATTCAAGATAAAAGTGTCAACCCAAACTTTGTATGTCTTCAAGAGATCAATATTGATAGTGTTGAACTTCAAAAGAGACCTAACAGTATTTCAGTGTCTCATTTGTCATTCACCACACAACAACCATGGAGAAGTGGTGGGATGCCCATAGGTGGAAAGGGCATGATCTGCTCACTTTGATGTTTTCTCCTTTACCAATGACTCCCAGAGGGTTAGAATTAGTATGTTCCTTGTGCGAGACTTGGAACAAGATAAAATTGTACATCAAGGTCAATGAATATTGGAAGTGGGTAGACTAGATTAGACAAAATGATTCTATTTGGTTCCCTATTTGGGGAGTGAAAGAAATTGACTTTGAGAACCTCCAAAGGGCAAAGAAACTATGGAAATTACATCATAACATGTATAATTAATTTAGAGTGATATATTGTGTTTCTTGAAAAGTGTATGATTAAATTTGGGGGTGAAAGGGCTTTTTATGTGGAAACATCTTTGGAATCAAGGGACAAGACATGTGATTAGATTTAAGGACATAAACCAGCTAAGAGAATTGACTATGAAGATTGGTGCCTATTGATCAATAGAATCAATTCTTGGGAGAGCCAAAAAACTTGTCGCCTTCTCAGGCATGGTCCCCATAGATTGAAGGGTTAAGATGAATCAATGGTAAAAAATTGGAGAAGACACCGAGTTTCAAGAAGTAGCTTGACTTGCATATGCTCCTTAATGAGATATAATGTCTATATGTTTAATTCGTCAACCTATGGCATCATCTCATTGAAAAAAAGATTAAATTTCCATACGCCCCTTAATAGGTTTTGTATCATATGGAAATTTAATTCATCAACCTATGGCATCATCTCATTGAAAAGAAAAATCAATCCTTATGTGAAAATATCTCCACCGAGGAATTTGGATCAATGTAAAAGCTAATAAAATTTGCAACGCGCCTTAGTGGTGTGATCACTACCTCTATGGTAGAGAAGACTTGGGTCAAATCTTCTTTTCATGCCCTAAGAGTCACTCGGTTTGACAAGCTATTTCCAAATTTTTGAGCTTACAAATTCAAATCAATTGGAAGCAAGCATTACTTGGAGAAGCAATTGGTTTCTCTTTTGCCTTGTGGAATGCCACTATAGGGGAAGCACTCTAGAAGATATGGAAAGAAACATTTGTGACAAACTTTGACATCCATCCAAAGGAATGGTTGATTGAAAAACCCCTTGGCTTATTAGGCAAAAGTATATGTAATTTTAAGAAGTCCATTCCCGTCAAACATCAGATAGTTTTCTTCTTTGAAAACAACAAGATCAAAGGTAAGTGGACTGCCCATGAGTGCGAAAAAAAATTCATTAATATTCTCTATAACTCTTGCTAAAACATAGGTTTCCTATCAAATTCAGGCCATCACAACTGTTGTGCCTTTGAGATGTCCTAGCCTTGGTCTATGGGAAAAGGGGATCCCAAGGACACTATGCCACTTCACTATGCATTTTTTTCCTTTTAATAATTCAAGCAAGAAAGACTAGGCCTTAGTCGAACTTCCTCTTAAAGGTTCCTACATTTCTCTCTATTGTAAAATTGCACTTGAGATAAAGATTTGAGATTTGAAGCAAGTGTAAAGGGATTCAAAAGCCATGACTCATATTTGAATTCAAATTAAAATATACATCTAAAAGTGATATGAATATTTAGGTGGAAAAATCAATAGTCATCTTCTAAAATCAAGGGAAAAGGTGTATACTTCACTCGAATAGTCGTGAGTAGAAGCTGAGTTGTTACCCACATCTAGGAAAATCATTGTAGTCATCTTGTATTCTTTGAAATCCTCCAACACCTCCATGTACTGTACTTTACATGTTCAATACTTACACAAATCTTTATCATCATCTTCATCTACTATTCATTGGTGCTATGCATAGCTCAAGTCTGTTAACTTCATAGAGACATTGAAGTGAAGACCTAATCTCATTACCTTATCTAATGCTTGGATCACAAATTCAAGACCCTTGTGAGTGTGTGTATGAAATATTTTAGTTATTAGGGTTGTGCATCTAGAGATATGAATGTATCTCTATGATTGTGTATATACATTGTCTACCGTCTAAAAAGTCAAGATCACACTTGTGACATCATAAACATATTCCCCAATTTGTAGTCACTCTAAATTTGGGAGATAATATTTTTGAGCTCAATTACCTTCCAAATTGAAGCTATGCAAAAGTATTTTTCTAAATTCATAATATTCTATGAGCATTGAGCATTTTTGTGAGAGCTTTCTTCCATGATTAGAAAGTGTTCCTTTGTAGAATAAAATTTGAGTTTAGTCTATCTTCACTCAAATATTTGAGATCAGTTATCCAAAGTACTATGGTAGTATTTATGCATCATTTGATAGCATAGAGAGTCTATTAGAGTATCCAACAAAGAATTAGGCTGGTCCAGAGCACGTTTTTGGCAAAGACCCTCTCATCTTTGTACTCTGCCATCACATACTCATAGTGGTATTAGAGCATCATCATTGTAAATACACTATGGTGATGGTTTTCCTTCTTCAATCGTTGAATTCAATCAAAGAAACTACTCAACATGGTCTCTAAAGATGGAAGCATATTTACAAGGTAGAAATCTCTATGGTTACATTTTTGGAGATGAGTTGCTGCCCATGCTACCATCCAAAGGACAAGCAACACAAGAGGACCAAGTAAGATTAAACACATGGTGTGCAAAGGATGGTTTGGGAGTTTCATACACTCTAAAATCTATTTCTGATTTCTTACTTCCACACATTAGTTTTACGACCTCACATGAGATCTCAAATGGGAATGCATTGGAAGCATTCTTCTCTTCAAGCACCAAGGCTGAGAAGAATGAAGTATGGATGGATTTCACATCTCCCAAGAAACAACCCAAGAAAAATGTCATCGACTTTGTCACAAAGATCAAGGATATAGATGATCAATTAGGAAGCATTGGAGAAGTCATGGATGAAGAGCAAATAGTTAGACAATTCATCAATGGAATCAAAGGAGATGACAAAGTGTGAAGCATTCACCATTGCCATGGACTTTTACATGGATGTGCAAGTACCAGATTTGAACACACTCATGGGAAAACTCCACTCATGAAGCCAAGCTTACGAAGAATGGAGAGACACAAAAAGGTAACCAATCCTTTGTCCTTTACAAAAATAAAAATAGAGGTAAAAATGCCAAAGGTAAAGGCAAGAAGTCTAATGAAGGAGCAAGTACCTCCCAAGCTAACTTTGTAGGTAGAGGGAGGTTCAAGAGAGAAGATGGAGAGGTGGTAGACAAGGTAGGGGAAGATCTCAAAGCTCCTCACCTTGTGCCATGAGTGGATTAACCAACCATATCAGTGAGCATTGCTTCAAGAACCCAAGGAACCAAAGAGTAAGAGGATATAATGGAGGAGGATATGGAGCTCCTAGAGGGAGATATAACAACACTTATGACTATGATAATAGCAACAATTAAAATAACAATTATAAAGGTGGCTACAAAGTAAGAAGAGACTACAACAACTACACCAATGATCAATCACAAGAAGATCCACTTCTATTCATGATCATGACAATTAAAGGAGGTAAATCAGATGATCATGTATTCTATATTGACTATGGATGTTCAAATCATGTAGCAAGGAATGTAGCACTACTCTTAGATTCGGAAGACCCCAAGAACAAGCATGAATTGCAAATAAGAGATGACACAAGAAACCTTGTGGAGAAAATTGGGAATGTGAAGACATCAAATGGTAACATGAACTTGTTGAGTAGAGTTATCTATGCACCTACTATCACTAAGAATTTGATAAGTGTAGGACAAATTGTAGAAAAAGGATTGCATGTGAGGTTCAAAGATTATGGAGCTTATGTAGAAGACCCATACCAAGGATTCAAAAATATAGATAAAGGGGAAAAGATAGATAGGTTGTTCACCTTTGAAATCCACGACACGAATAGCATAGCATTGTTCAACTATGGCACTCAAACCCTATCATAGTTAGAAGTTTAGCACAAAAGGTAAGCTCACCTTAGAGAGAGGGCCTTAAAAAAAATTAGCAGAGATCAAAGTGTACTTGGACTATGCAACATATGATTTACAAATGTAGTGCATGTCAATTTGGCAAATGTCATAGGCAACCATTCACAATAAAGGGATACATGGAGACATCTTGGCACTTGTACACACTGATGTTTGGGGACCAAGCAAGGAAAATTTTATCTCAGGGTCAAGGTTTTGTGTGTGTTTCATGGATGGTTGTAGTGTTAAAAGTCAAGCTTCAAGCTACAAATTCGTGGGGAATCTTTTATGGACATGTGGAGCAATCAAAGGAAGCCAAAAGCCACGAGCTTACATCAAGAAAAGTCACTCAACCACTCCCCAATTCATCTCAACTAAATCCTCCAAGTTAAGAGGCTGATTTGGGAAGGTAGTTCCTAGATTTTAGGGGCACACTTCTCACTATAAAAGGAGCATGTATCCCGACTTCTTTTGGCCCATCTTCTTGGAGTTTTATCTCATGTAAAGTGAGCACTAAGTGCTGGAGTTGTGATAAGCAAGCCCCTTGCTTAAGCTAGCCCCTTGCTTGCTTGTTTGTTTTCTTTTAGTAGGCATATCTATGTGTGTGCGCAGGCAGTGTTGCAACTCTCTACCCCTGAGTTGTTAGCATTGGTTCTCCCTCATATTGTATCCATTTGATGTAATTCTTGTCTCATTGGATAGCTATTAGAGTCTATTTTATGCTCACAAAGTCTCTGGATCATTCTCTAAGTAATCTGGGAGCAACATTCATTTTAGTGAAGTTGTGTGATTGATATCTCTCTTGGTGTGTAGGCTTTGTTGGAAATATTTTGCTCTCTGTTGTAAGGGCTGGTTCTCCTTCTCTATGTATCC
The DNA here is from genome assembly GCA_020310875.1 of Ceratopteris richardii. NCBI lineage: Eukaryota > Viridiplantae > Streptophyta > Polypodiopsida > Polypodiales > Pteridaceae > Ceratopteris > Ceratopteris richardii. The sequence continues at coordinate 86,223,824 of CM035441.1, read as the reverse complement.
ATTTGCTATGATTTTGGTGTCATTGGGTAGCTATTAGAGTCCTCTAAAGTTGACCCAATTTTGAGATTCATTCTCTGTATCATCTCTGAGAAAAGCGCGCTGGAGTGAAGTGAGGTATCTGCTTGACTGGCAGTTGTGAGCATTCAACTAGCTCATGTTGTAGACATTGTTTCTCCTTGTGTAAGCATCCATTTGAAGTGAAATTTGTTTTGTTGGAAAGCTCTTGGTGTCTACTACAGGTCTACAAAGTCTCACTGGAGTTCTCTGCATATGCTCTGAGTAAGAGTATTTTTGGTGTGCAGAGGTCAACGAAGGATACCTGTGGAGGTCATTCACGCTTCGTCGTTGCTTAGGGGTTGAGATACTTCCCCCATTAGTGGTATCAGAGCATTTGGGCATCTTGGAGGTATCACATACAAGCAAGAAGACCTCTTGGAGTTGGTGGTTGAAGATTTGCATCAACAAAAGCTTCTTGGAGGTAGCTCACATCAAGGGGGAGCTATTCTACTCAAATTTTCAAGAGCACAAGGTGTCCATCTAAGGAAAGCTTTGGATTGAGGTAACCTCAGAGCCTCATTTTCATTTTACACACATTGGAGCATTAGCCAAAGGCTAGGTCAAGTATCAAAGAGTAGATATGGGAGATTTCAACAATCAAATTGAAAAGCTAGACAAAGGGAACTATCAACCATGGAGATTTAGGGTCTCCAACTATCTTATGGGCAAGGGCCTTTGGGGGTTGATTAGTGGAAGTGAACCAAGACCTAGGTTGGATGAGAATCCAACCAATGACCAGAGAAGGGCCTTTAGGGAATGGAATGAAAGAGACAAGAGGGTTATCTTTATCCTTTCCCAACACATTAGCAATAGCATGATCGGCCATATCCAAGACTTGGATTCAAGCATGAAGGTATGGGAGACACTTGAAAGGCTTTATTCAACAAGCACCAAAGCAAGGAAGATCCAACTCAAGAATGAGCTCAACAACCTTAGGAAGAGCTCAGGGAGTAGCATAAATGACTACATACTTAAGGTCAAAGAGTTATCAGATGCATTGGGATCCATTGGAAGCCACGTAGACGATGACGATCTTGTGGCTTATACTCTCAATGGTTTGAGAGATGATGAGAAGCGGAAACCCTTTACCACTTCAGTATATGTAAGGGATAATCTTCCCGATTTTGAGCAATTGGTTGCTCTCATGGTCACCGAAGAAATGAACATAGGTGGAAGTTCAACTAAAAGCAAGGATGCACAAGTTTTCTATGCAGGTAATCAAAGGGGCAAAGGAAGACGAGGACAAGGAAGGGGCAAAGGAAGGTTTGGAGGAAGGCAAGGCCACTCAAGCAATCAAGGACATGACCAAGGCACCTCATCACAAAGAGGGAGAGGAAGAACAAGAGGAAGATGAGGACGACATCAAGAAAACAGGAATCAAGATGGCGAAGGATGTTACATATGTGGCAAGTTTGGCCACTATGCTAGAGATTGCTACCAAGGAGGAAACCAAAGGAGATATAATCAAGGTTCTTCATACAAAGGCCAAGGTAATTATGCTTCTACAAGTTCAGAAAATGACAATCTCTTGATGATGCACATGAATGGGAATTCAAGCAAAGTAGATAACACTTGGTATATTGATAGTGGATGTAGCAACCATATGAGTTGCAATTCTTCTTGGTTTACTAATCTACATGTTCCCAAAGGTAAAGGACATGTAGAAACAAGTGATGATACAGCCCATGAGATCTCCCATGTTGGAGATGTAGCTTTGGATGACAAGGAGGAAGGAAGATGTCTCAAGGATGTCTTGCATGTACCTACCATCACAAAGAACTTGGTGTCCGTTGGGCAAATGGTTGAAAGAGGCTATCAAGTAAGGTTCAACAAAGGTGGATGCTTTGTGGAGAACCCTAAGCAAGGTTACAAGGTCATAGCAAGAGGAAAGAAGCAAGGGAGACTCTTCACTTTGGAGGTAAATTCTCATTCCACTCAACATGTCTACTTCACATATGGAAACAAGAGGATTTCGGAGTTGAACTTGTGGCACAAGAGGATAGGTCACATCAACATACAAAGAATGAAGGAAATGCAATTCAAGAGGCTGGTTGAAGGTCTTCCCAACTTCCAAGGACAAGGTATGAAGCATTTATGTGAATCTTGTCAACTAGGGAAGCAAGCGAGAGTTCCATTCAAGAAGAGTGGCTACATAAGCCAACATCCATTGGAGTTGATACATACAGATGTGTGGGGGCCAACCAAAGAGCAATCAATTGGAGGTAACAAGTACTTTGTCACTTTTATAGATGATTGCACAAGGATGGTTTGGGTTTATTTCATAAAAAACAAATCAGATGTGTTTACATGTTTCAAAGCATTCAAGGCAATGGTAGAAAAGGAAACAAGTACATATATCAAGAAGCTAAGGTCCGATGGAGGGGGAGAATATTTCTCCAATGCGTTTTCTGATTTTTTAATGGATCAAGGCATCAAGAGGCAAGTAACATGCAGGTACACACCCCAACAAAATGGAGTAGCAGAGAGAAAGAATAGATACATTGTCGAGATCGCTAGAGCAATGCTTAATGAGATGAATGTACCTAACATGTTTTGGAGTGATGCAGCAAATACCGTCGTGTATCTTATAAATAGGTCTCCTACCTCAGGGATCCATGGCTTGACACCATATCAAGCCTATTATGGTAAGAAACCTGATCTTTCCCACTTGAAGATATTTGGATGTACTTGTTATGTACATGTGCCAAGTGAATTGAGGCACAAGCTACAACCAAAGGAAGAAAAGTGTGTGTTTCTAGGATATTCAAATGATCATAAAGGTTACAGGTGCTTCAACCCAAACACAAAGGACTTGAGGATATCAAGGGATGTAGCATTTGATGAGCTACTCCCTTGGTATAAGAAGTATGATTGTATGCAGGACTATGAAGAAGAAAAGCATGGACATGATGAAGACCAAATCGACCTAGAGCTAAGCGGCCCAAGGTGTTCCATCAATGAAGATAGTTCAAGCATGAACTCACCATGGAGGGGGAGATCTTCATCAAGCTATGAAGCACAATCAATCAACAAAGGCAAAGCAACATTGGTGGAGTTGGATGAAGAAGGTAATGAAGTTGAAGATGATGAAGGACACATGATGGAGAAAGAAGCCACGTCAAAGAAAGAGATCAAGTTCCCAAGGCAAAGGAGGTTTATTCCTCCAAAAGGTGAAGAAGGAAGTCTTCTAGAGTTAAGTATCCAACTCAAAGGTTTACTTATGATTCATACATGGCAACGCATTATGCATATATGAACAAAGTAGTAGAAGATCATGAGCCCGATTGCTATGAAGATGCAAGCAGGTACACCGAATGGAAAGAGGCAATGCAAGAAGAGATCGACGCACTTGAGGAAAATCAAACATGGACTCTAGTGCCCAAGAAGGATAACATGAAGGTAATAGGTAATAAGTGGGTGTATAAAGTAAAGAGGAATTCAGATGGATCTATTTCTAGGTTCAAAGCAAGATTGATGGCCAAGGGTTTTGCACAAACCTATGGAGTGGACTTTGAAGAGACATTCAGCCCCGTGGCAAAGATGAGCACCATTAGGACACTCATTGCAATGGCTGCTAGCAAAGGATGGAAGCTTTTCCAATTGGATATCAAGAATGCCTTTCTCAATGGAGACTTGGAAGAAGAGGTATACATGGAGCAACCACTAGGTTTTGTTCATAAAGAGTTTCCACATCATGTTTGTAGGTTGAAGAAGGCACTTTATGGCCTAAAGCAAGCTCCAAGGACTTGGAACCAAAGATTGGTGGACTATTTGATCAAATGTGGTTACAATCAATGCAAGGCGGATCCATCTCTCTTCATCAAACAAAGAGGAGAACTTGTAGTCTACATGTGTGTGTATGTAGATGATCTTATCATTACAGGTAATGATACAAAGGGCATTGAGGAGATCAAGGAAAAGCTTGGAAAGGAGTTTAGGATATCTGATCTTGGAGATCTTAGGTATTTTCTTGGCATTGAAGTTGTATACAAAGAAGAAGGTATTATGCTCATACAAAGGAAGTATATTCTAGACCTACTTGAGAGGTTTGGGATGCTACATTGCAAGCCTATTTCAAATCCCATGGAAGTTAATGTAAAGCTAAGCTCCATTGATGGAGAGCCATTAGAGGATGTAACTTTTTATCGCTCTATTGTAGGCTCTTTCAATTATGCCACAATAACTAGGCTTGACATAGCATATGGAGTTGGAGTGTTATCACAATTTATGCATAGTCCAAGGACTACACACTTGCAAGCTGCAAGAAGAATGTTACGATATCTCAAGGCCACTATAAATGAAGGATTGTTCTATTCATTTGATGATGATATGCAGGTCAAAACTTATTCTGATGCGGATTGGGCCGGTTCCAAGGAGGATATAAGAAGTACAAGTGGTTACCTAGTCATGCTAGGTAGCAAGATCATCTCATGGATTTCAAAGAAGCAACCCACGGTGGCATTATCTTCCACTGAGGCTGAGTATAGAGCTTTGGCTCAAGTCACATGTGAGCTAATGTGGATTAAGAAGTTATTTATGGAGCTTAATTTGCAGGTTGACACATATCCAATTTTTTGTGACAATATGAGTAGCATTCATCTAGCATCGAATCCTGTCTATCATGCTAGAACCAAGCATATTGAAGTGCACTATCACTTCATAAGGGAAAAGGTGATATCCAAGGAAGTTTCAGTACATCATATTGGTACCAAAGACCAAGTTGTCGACATGTTTACAAAGGCTTTGGATGGAATGAAGATTTCAAAATTCAAGCAAAGCATCAACATGAAGGAGCTTGGATGAGGATGAAGAATTGAAGCTTGAGGGGGAGTGTTAAAAGTCAAGCTTCAAGCTACAAATTCGTGGGGAATCTTTTATGGACATGTGGAGCAATCAAAGGAAGCCAAAAGCCACGAGATTCCATCAAGAAAAGTCACTCAACCACTCCCCAATTCATCTCAACTAAATCCTCCAAGTTAGGAGGCTGATTTGGGAAGGTAGTTCCTAGATTTTAGGGGCACACTTCTCACTATAAAAGGAGCATGTATCCCGAATTCTTTTGGCCCATCTTCTTGGAGTTTTAGCTCATGTAAAGTGAGCACTAAGTGCTGGAGTTGTGATAAGCAAGCCCCTTGCTTAAGCTAGCCCCTTGCTTGCTTGTTTGTTTTCTTTTAGTAGGCATATATATGTGTGTGCGCAGGCAGTGTTGCAACTCTCTACCCCTGAGTTGTTAGCATTGGTTCTCCCTCATATTGTATCCATTTGATGTAATTCTTGTCTCATTGGATAGCTATTAGAGTCTATGTTATGCTCACAAAGTCTCTGAATCATTCTCTGAGTAATCTGGGAGCAACATTCATTTTAGTGAAGTTGTGTGATTGATATCTCTCTTGGTGTGTAGGCTTTGTTGGAAATATTTTGCTCTCTGTTGTACGGGTTGGTTCTCCTTCTCTATGTATCCATTTGCTACGATTTTGGTGTCATTGGATAGCTATTAGAGTCCTCTAAAGTTGACCCAACTTTGAGATTCATTCTCTGTATCATCTCTGAGAAAAGCTTGCTGGAGTGAAGTGAGGTATCTACTTGACTGGCAGTTGTGAGCATTCAACTAGCTCATGTTGTAGACATTTTTTCTACTTGTGTAAGCATCCATTTGAAGTGAAATTTGTTTTGTTGGAAAGCTCTTGGTGTCTACTACAGGTCTACAAAAGCTCACTAGAGTTCTCTGCATATGCTCTGAGTAAGAGCATATTTGGTGTGCAGAGGTCAAAGAAGGATACCTGTGGAGGTCATTCATGCTTCGTCGTTGCTTAGGGGTTGAGATACTTCCCCCATCATGTAGCAGATGGACCATACTTTATTTTGTGAAGCATAAAGATGAACTAGTTGCTTGTTTCAAGAAGTATCTAGCACTAGTAGAGAATCAAACAGGTGGAACATTCAAGAGGCTAAGGTCTAATGGAGGGGTTGACTATTTCTTCCATGAGTTTGAGTCCTTCTTGCAAGAAAGATTAATCAAAAGAGAAATCACAACTAGATATACACCGGAGTAGAATGGGTAGCAAAAAGAAGAAATAGAACCATTGTGGAAGCATATATGTCAATGTTTCAACAAGCATGCATCCTAAAGAACAATTCGCAGTCATAGAATGTTTGTTCAACTAGTCTTACCCTAGTATTATCTGCTCTTCCATAAATAATTCATCCAGAAAAACATCTTCCAAAGAAAATAATCCTTCAATGTTTATCAAAAACATAGTTTCTCCCATATACACTAGTTTTCTCCCTCTTGTTTCAATCCTGTCAACATTTGTTTGAAACATTTCTTGCCACATGGCCCAAGATAATTATATACATATCAAACTCTTGGATATGCTTGATTCTATGTGTGTGATCTTTATTTCTTTGAACTCTGGTCCCAAAATACCACATAAAATTTGAAATTGACATAGGTAGTTGAAATAAATTCCTAAGGAGTCTCCTAAAATCTTTCTAGAAGATAAGATCCTCTTTGCAATAAGCTCTTGGGAAAAACACACAATTAGAACCTTTAAATTATAGACACAAAAAGATTTTATCTCACTTATATTAGCAATGAAATCAAAGGGTTTGAGAGTACTCCCTTGGTAATTCTTAACCACATTCACATTCTTTTCCCTTTTCAGCTCTTGATGAGCTATGTAGCTCAGTGATGAGTAGCACCTCCTTTAATGTCAATCCGGGAAGACGTGAGGATGGTATGAAGACCTCGAGCAAGTAGAGGCACAAGTGCGTGAGTGAGAAGCACACAAGCATGCACACACATACACACACACGCACACACACGGCAAGACAAAGAGTGAGAAGCAATGGAGTTCTTAGATTACTTTCAAAAAGCTCTTACAAGTTCATTTCAATTACAATCTAACCTCAAAAATGAGCTCTCTAGCTCCTTTTATAGTTTTTGACTAGCTTTGGCCCTGTCCAGACCTAATGTCCGGCCTAGTTAAAAATTAGGTTCCAGGGCCAATTTGAGGGCTTAAACGGAGTCTAAAAAATACGAAAATTGATATATAGGTACTTCTAAGGCTCCTCAAGCTCAAGGACTCCTTGGCTTGCACAAAATGGAGCTACAAAAATATGAAATGGTATTTACAATGGTTTTTAGTGATTAAAATCACTTATTTGTGTAGGGATTTTCTCTGTTGATTTGTCATACGCATCTTTGAGCTCCCTACTTGCTCTTTCTTCTTGTGTGCTCCACTCCTTGATGTCTGAAAAATTTAGATGGCCTACTTGCCAGATCTTCTTTGGCTACTGTGTCTGCTTGTGCTATCTCTTCGTTCTGACCCTCTTTGTCTTGTGGCTCCTTCGGTTCCGTGACTGCTGCCAACACCCCCCCCACTCTCGCGTCTGTCGCCCTTGACAGACCCTTGTCTAGATGCTCGTTGAACGTAATATTGGACAACGTCGGAATCGAGGTGATGTTCTTCTAATCTCAGCCCCCGTGCTAGATCTGTTAATAATGCATCCCAATTCACTGGTCCTGGTACGTCCGGATGTGGCACCCACAGTTGTTCTGAATAGATGGTTCTCTCCACAGCGAATAAGTGGAGGAGATGTGAGGGCCTGGGTACAAATATTTCTGAGTGATATTCCCAAAATCCCGTTATGAACATCTCCTCGAATGTCTGTTTAAAACAAGCTGGGAGGTACTTTATTCTGGCGTGCCAAGCATATATTACCTCTATGGATGGGGTTGTGCTCATGTCGTATACCAGATCTTGATTTCCTGTAAGAAATCCGACACCTGAGAAGTGGGGGTCTTTAATATTCTTGAACGTCCTGAAGGTGATTAGCATTAGTTCAAAGATTTTCATACACATTTGTGCCATCACATCGGGGGTATTCCGTAGTCGAGTGCTCCAGTGTCTGATGGTAGAAATCATGTAATTTACAATGGGAGGGCCTTGTGGCGGTGCTAGATAAACATAATTTATTCACTTCGCGCAACCCTTGACGTTCTTGACAGCAATGATAAACTCTGGCCAAGTGCGCCGGCGGAATACTGGAACATAACAAGGATTGTATTTAATAAAAAGGGGCATGTTAGTCCAGGTACGAACCATTTCCGGGTAGGTTTCAAGAAGACGGATTCTCCACGTTGGTTGATAAATGGAGCCTTTCTTTGCACTTTCTGGGATATCCTCTGGCCCAAATTGTGTGGCAAAAGTTGGAGGTTTGCCACAACTGCGTTGAATCTCTGCATTGTAATCCGCAAGGAGCACACAATATGGCAGATATTGATCATCGTTGGTGCCGATCCATCTATGATGAGACATGCTTCAAAAGTATTCAGACTTAATGATGATGTCTTCTAACTTTGCCATAGATTGGATTTGAATGGCCACTCTATCTTCATGGGTTGTTGCTGTCTTCTCGAGTGTTTGGAGCCATTCAGGTACTTCAACTTCTAATGTGTCCAGTCCTTCTGAGGTCTGTGCACCACCTGGCATTGGCATAGGAACGTATGGTTCCTCATATGTTTCATCCACCTCAATGGGTACTAAATCCTCTGGTTCGGGTTCTACAACTGGGGAGGGCTTCCTTTCATATTCTAGTAACTTTTTCTGGAGTTCAGCCACCTGCTCTGTCAATGCGTTTACTTCCTTTGAAGTCGAGGCCGTTTCTATTACCTTGGTTGGAGCCTCCTTTTCCCTGAGCTGGTTACGTAGCTCATCTCGTTCCCTTTCCAAATCATCATGTGCGTCTAATAAATCCGCATAACTTTCCAAGATGGTTTTCATTGTTTCTGTGGGAACCGCTTTGAACTATTCTGGATCGATCTCATGGGGGGAACCTTCCATGGCTGCTTCCAAGTTTTCTTCATTTTGTTTCTGCAACCGTTCATTTTCTTCAAGTGCTGTAGCCATATGCTTTCGAAGTAGAGTTAAATTATTTCGGACTCTCAGGTTATCTGTTTGGTACACCTCCAGCAAGGCTTCGAGTTGTTTGACACCGGTTTCTGCTGATGGTTGGGGTGTCTCTAGGAGTGTTTGATGGTCTTGCTCAAGAGTGGTGTGGCGTTGGTTGAGTTCCGCATTTTCTTCTTCTAGCCTTAAGAGTCCTGTTTGTAGTTGTTGATGGTTTGTTGTCAGCTGATGATGGCGGCTTTCTAGATCCCTGTACTCACGCTGAAGTTGATATACACAATGATGTAATGACAGGAATATACTATTTACATTAAAAGATGCAGGTAAAGATGAAGATGCAGGGGGAATGGGGAAGGGGAAGGGAGTTGTGAATGCGGTGGAGTCAAGTGGTGAAGTAGGTGGAGGGGGTATGGGAGATTGAGGTTGTGTGGGGGGTGGGGGTGGTACTGTGGCGGGTGATGTCTCCATTGTTTCAAATGTGTGTGTGACTGTAAAAATGGGGACAGTGGGTGGGGTGGAAGTGATATTTGTGAAGAGTGTCGTGAAGGTGGGCATGGAAACTCCTCCAAATTGGATACCGGGAGAGAGAGGAATTCCCATGACAACTGTGGTAGTGGTAGAAAAGGGCGTGGTCGTGCCGGTTGGTGAGGTGAATTGTGTAGCGAGAGGTGAGGTGGGTGGGGAGAGTGGTTCCTCCTGATCTTCTTCTGTTTGCGTATTGCCTTCCGGTTCTGATACATTGATGTGTATTTGTTTTCCAGATCGCCTAGGGCGGGCAGGCACACGTTTCTCAAATCGATTAATGTATGTCATGGCCTCATGTATGGCCTCATCCAAGCCGACTGCCTCTGCGTGCAGGTTCATGGATTCGATAAACATATCGTCCACACCTTCCTCAGCTAATAGTTGGCTCATGAGCACTTTGCCTGATTCAAGTGACATTTTGTGTTGTTCCTGAACTCGCTTCATGGTTTGGTACAATCTTTTTATTTGTGCCGAATATGCTGGGGCACTTGCTAGCTCTGAGAGTTCATCATATTCTTGAAATTGTTCTTCGTCGGCTTCTTCTTCTTCTCCTCCTGCCTCTTGTTCATCTCCTTCGACTTCTACGACGACTGGTTGTGTTGGGGCTGGTGTTGTTGTGGTGGGGTGTCGTTCCTAGGCCTGGTCTGCTTCTGTTTCAAGATTAGATTCGTAGATCAGCCTGGCAACTTCTTCATCCGTGAGGTCATTGAGAGTAAATCCCTGTGGAAATTCCAAGTCTGATGGAATGGGGGGAAACACCAAGTTGGGTCCTTCTGTACTTGGTCTGGGAAGACGAATGGTGAATGGCCGAACACGCCTAGTTTGAGGAGGAGTCACCTCAGGTGTGGTAGTGGCTCCCCTTGGTTGAGCACATGGTAATTGGACGCCCCCTCTCATCTTCTTCGATGGAGGACCCGCTGTTGATAGTCGCCTTTGGAATTCTTGGGCCCTGGACCACACTAGTGCTCTTTGAATGGGCACGTCATATGCTAGGCACCTGTAAATTATTCTTGTTAGGGCACAACAGCCATGAAGTACATTTTTTTGCTTCTTATTCCAGCGCTGATGGGCTAGGTGTATCTGATCGATGACCCAGTGCGGTATGTTGAGGGTGAGGTTCTCTGTTTCTGCCAAGTATAAGCTGAACCATATTTTCTTAGGGGGCATAGTGAATCGCTCTTGTGCGGGAAAAGCAAAATGTTGCATAACTGTTCGTAAGTGGAGAGCAATGGTAGGCGTCATTGCCACCATGTCCTTCAATTTATTGAGATCCTTATGCTTCATCCTACTCGGGACCATTGTTTCTTTCTCGGTGGGAATGTGTATACCTTGCATGTTCAATGCCTCCCATACCAGATTGAGGGTCAGTTTGAATCTCTTGAGTTCGTGTCCTGGCAACAATGATGGTAGTACAAAAGTACTATCGCCTCCCTTGACCCTGCTAGGAGTTATGGTACTTATGAAATAGGAGCAGCGTAGAAAATCAGGTTTAGGCAAGTGTGCTCTGAAATATCTATCCAGGCCTGCCTTGGTCCAAACTGATCGCATTACCTCTGCATTCTGATAGTTCTCGAATTCCCGAGCGAAAAAGTGGTAGCGTCCCCATTTGCCATTAAATTCAATTTCTGCTTCCCAGAAGTAGGTGCCGTCACCCAATGGCCCTGCTACATCACTAAACTAATGAGCATGTTTCCCCACTTGAGAAGTGTGTCCCTGAGGAGGGTCCTGGATAGGAAGGACATGCACCGCTTGAAGTTCTTGAGGCCTTTCGGTGAGTGGCGGTTCCAGAAGAATAGTTTCAATGTCCACAATCTGTGCGCTGGACCCTGCCTGGGAACTGGGGCCTCCAGCTTCTGCCATCATTATTGCTTGCTAGCTGGTTCTGTCGAGAATATAGAAACATGTGTTAACATTGTAAAGGACAAGTTAGAACCGTTTTTGTCCTCATTACAACATTATCATGAGGTCCGGGAGAGATTAGTAGGTTAATAAGTGCTCGGTGCTTGTGTGTGTAGTTAGGAATTGGTTGGACCTAAGAACTAAGTGGAATGATGTAGTGTGAGAGTGGCGTAGTTAGTAGGTGGGCATGGATTTACAACTGGGGTCCGGAGGTTTATTACAAGTTTTAGGTTGCCAAAGGCAGTGGATGGGCTTTGATCTTGATTTTGTGGAGACTCTGAAGAGTTTGATAGGGGTATCTGCTTGAAGATGAGGCTTTTTAGGGACCCATTTACCAGTGATTCTACTAGTGCTCATGGAAGAATATATGTCCGTGCGTGAGGTGTAAGACTGGGCCTCAGATGTTCGAGTGAGTGAAACATGTTGTACCGGTTGCGGCCGTGGTGTAGCTATTTGAGCCCGCAAGCAAGCCTTAGGCACGCAGATTTGTCGTGATTGTGGGCTGGCCTTCATTGACTTCTTGGGTACCCAAATAGACTTCACTTTTGCAGAAGAATTAATGAAGGACTTCTTATTAGTGTCGTGTTGTCGATTACTAATAAGAGGTTTTGGGCGTGGGGTTGGCCTGGTCTGAACAGGGAATTCGCCTTTTCGCGTCCATACTTGTTTCCATGGATGAAACAATCTGCTTTGCTCCTTTTTTTGGCATCCAGTATCGGTAGTGTTCTGCTTCTTCTATATTTGATCTACCGTTGGTTGTTGCAACCTTCTGGTCTTTGGAAAAGAAGGGAGTTACGTCCTCTCCCTGGCTCCGTTGTTGAGACAAGCCTCTTTCTGCATCATACAGTGTTGGACAAAAAAGCATTGTCAACTTCAGGTGCGCCCCTGGAAGGACCAGGAGTTTGTGCTTTACCTAGTTCCTTGAGTGCCTCCTTTTCCAATTCAACTGTAATTCGGCTATGATCTACCCATACCTGAAGAAGTCCACTTCTTAGGTTGAGGTTGACTGCATGATCATAGATCCAGTCCTGACCCAAGACAAGAGGCTCAGTGAGGTCCTCATCTTGACACACTAGTACTTTGACTGTCATTACTTCGTCTTGAATGGAGATGGGAAGATCCACCTCGCCCATGCAAGGTGTTTCCACACCTCCCAATCCTATGAGATATGCTTCTATAGGCTTGACAGTTAATCTCAATTCTTGACAGTAAGACAATTTAACAGCACTAGTGGCTGCACCTGAGTCAATCAAGGCTCTTACAGTCCTTGCACCCTTTCTTTGTCCTATCTCTAAGGTTATAAAAGGACGTCGATCAATTATCCTTTGAGCGCTGATACCTGAAACTTCACACATAGCCACATGATATCCTTCATCTGCATAGGTATCCGTCCTAGGTTGCTCCCTATTCTGTCTTCTCAACTTCATTCTCCGGATGCGTTCCAATGCTTCTGCTTGGGCTTCTTCTCGAATTCGCTTTTCTTCTTCTTTGCGTTTCTTAGCAGTATTGAGTCGACTTAGCATTTCCTCTGTGAGAGGTTCCTGATACAACTTGACCCTGCATCCGCTAATGTAGCTCGGGAGAACGTCGCCTTCTAATGTGGCCAGCTGTACTGCTCCACTCGTTGAGATCCTATTAATTATCATGGGTCCGTAACCTCTTTTCTCTAGTTTCCTCGCATGTTGTTTCAAAGTGTAGACTAGTACCAGATCTCCTGTTTTCAAGCCTTTATCCTTAATATGGGCATCAAAATATGCCTTCTGTCGTTTCTTAGCTGCATATATCCCTGAAGCCGCCCTCAGTCTTGTTTCTCCTAATCGTTCAAGGTCAAAAAGTCTAGAGGAGAGTTCATGACCCGTCCATTCATGCTCTTGTGCTACTTTCAGTGTAGGTATTAAGAAGTCCAATGGTAGCACTGCATTTTGGCCAAATACCATCTGAAAGGGGGTGGCTTGGAGTACCGTTTTGTAGGCGACTCGGTATGCCCAAACAGCATTGTTAGCTCACAAAATGGTTGGTTTTAATGCACTAATGTGGTTCTATTTGGCAGGAAAATGCGTTTGATTTCAGGCACTTGAAGAGTGGATTTGATGATGGAGGAGAAGTATTTGGAGTGTGTAGAGCTCTCCTACAGACATGAGGCCTGGGAGATATTTGGTGTGGTCTGCTACACCGGTGTATTGGGGAAGTGGATGAGGAACCAGAAGAAGTGCTTATCGAAGCTGATGATTCAGCAATAGATTCTCCAACAAGCTTATCTATGGGGGTTTATGAAAACAGCATGAAACTTGTTAGACGGTTGAGTTCTAACTCATCAAGGTCAGAGGAACAACTTCAAAGGGGGAGGAGCTCAGATTCTTTCTCAAGGGTGAATGGTAATGATAAGGTTGCAAAGCTTGTTGACGATGAGAAGAGAGAAGCCGGTAGAGTTGGATGGGATGTTTACTGGAAATATCTTACAAGTGCCTATGGAGCATGGTTTATGTTCCTAATACTTGCTGTGCAAGTAGTTGCACAAGCACTTTCTTTATGCGCAGATTTTTGGTTCTCGCATGAAACCTCCTTGGTTTCATTCAATGGAGGTATCCTCATATTGGTTTATGCACTTCTGTCTATGGGGAGTTGGGTGCTCACTTTTGCCCGAGCATTTCTCACGGCACTCTTTGGCTTGAAGGCTACCCAAGCATTCTATGAGAGAATGCTGAGCAGCATTTTTAGAGCCCTTATGAGTTTTTAATACCACTCCAACTGGAAGAATACTGACAAGGTCTTCAACGGACCAGGCTACATTGGACATTATGCCGCCCCTTTCTTTTATTCTAGCATTACTTTTGTATGCTGTGACACTGGGCGCAGTGGTTGTGACATGTGCAGTTACTTGGCCAGTTATATTTGTTGTGCTGCCATTGATATTGACAAGGGGCCACTTTCCATTGCTTGGGGGCAGAGGTGGTTTTTTTGGCCATTTTCTCATTTATTGAAGGGGGGCCTTATGAGTCTGGTGTACACGACGACACTCCTTATGTTATAAGCATTGCAGGCATGGAGGCAAGGGGATCCGAAATTGTCAGGCGGACATCTAAGGAATCAGCTTTTCGAAGGGTCGGCAGTGAAGGCTAAATACGTGGTTGGGCAACAGTAAGCGGGGAGAATGCAATGATAGGACACCTCCATATTGTGCATACTATCACGCCTCCACTGTCTTGAATCTGAAGACCTTTGAGCTCTGTGATGAGAACCGAGGTGGATTCCTCACCTTTGAAGAGTTCTGCAAATGGATGCAGAAACTAGATCTGCATATCACCGTCGAGGGAGTGAAGGAAATTTTACAGGAGGCTGACCGCAATCTAGATGGTCGCCTCGAGTTCAACGAATTTGTTCAATTTTCTGCAATGAGCAGAAGGTAATAAAAAATTGCATCTGGCGGATGCGATTCTGACGATCCTGAACTTCGGGAAGCATTCGATGTCTTCGACAAGGATCGGAGCGGTCTCCTTTCGGCCGAGGAATTGAGGTCGACCCTCTCGGGGCTCGGTTTGCTTTCTTCCTCGACAAGTTTTTCACGCATTCACAGCATGATCCGTAAAGTTGATACTGGTGGGGATGGTGAAGTGAGCTTTAAGGAATTTCAGAACATGATGAAAGAATCACGGGCTGTTTGAAGATTTTGCCCTGGCTCAGAGAGGTGATGCTATGTATAAACCTGTAGTGTCAATAAGCAGGTACGTGCTTTCTTATATCGTCATAAAAGCCCCTTTAGGCTGAGAATGTACCGCGAGTGTGGCAAATAAGACATAGTAATTAGGGAGATTGACAGAGGTAAAGAACGTCACTTTAGAGAGGTTTAGAACTACTCTGAAAAAACTTCAAATAGTTCACGTTTGCAAAGTTGTCTGTGAGTTATTGCTGTTGCAGAGGTATTGAAGATATGGTGAATCCCTCTGTGTTAAGGCCTTGGTCCTTTTTCTGTTTTGCTATTGTGTAATAGCATGTTTAAGTTGTCTTATATTCCGTTTGTGTAAGGATCATTCTGTAGGACCTTGCATCAATCCTCCGGAAGTTTTTGTAAACAAGACTTTAGAGGGTGTACGTAAGGATGACTTATTGAGACTATATGCAATCCTATACATATAGATCGATTGAAGCAGTTGAATCGTATCAGAAACCGTAGTATGTGGGAAAATGCATTAATTATATTAACTGTTCATCTCATGGATTCATGCAGTTCACTGGTACAACCTTTTGACTATACACATTATCTTGTATCTGCTTTACTGTAAATGAGAGCAAATATGGCTGCAAAGTTGGTCCTTAATGTGTCATATGGGGGCGACTGCATCAACTATGTGAGTCCTTAACTCACACCCCATTTTGAACAACAGATAGAGGAAACCTTATCTTCATGGTAGAATAGTAAGCTCTGATGTGAGCTTGGGGATTTGTTACTGCAACCTCATGTGTTATTGTGCTGGCAGGGCGATTGTGCTGTGATGTATCTGCTTTAATTATAGTTTCATGGGCTTGTGAATCGATCATGACTGTCATAGATAGTAAGATAACCTTAATTGCTCTGGGATATTTATTTAGTGTCGCATGGAAGTTTGGAAACCTGGATTGACACGATGAATAGCTAGCAGGTCTGTAAAAGATTTATGGGTTCATGTGACCAGGGCTATGCATAGAAGCTGTAAAAGCATTCTATTAAACTCTGAACTAAGTATTCTCTTGGTGGAGTGGGAAGTGAAATGGTGAGAAGTGATCCTTGTAGATTGGATCCTTGTGTGTGTGAACATTCCGGTCCCCATTCCTCCCACTTCACAACTATATTTGGATGCAATTGTGGACTTAAAGTGAGAAAAGGGACAGAGCACAAATAAATTTGGCAAGGTATAGGTACGTGTAAGACATTTTCTCGTGGGTCTTAGGAGCACTCATTTTGGTGCGGTTGCCGGGAAACATATGAGCTAGTGCATAGACATAGGAAGAATCCATTGCGAGATAATTGTGGGCTCTAGGTAATCCAAGTGGACCGATTGCGAGGGATTTGAACAAATAAAGTCTCGTATAATCACTTTTTCCTTGGGCGTTAGACATAAACATTTTGGTGCGTTTGCCGGGAAAAGCTGGGTACGTCTCTATAAGAGAGTGCCATAGGTTCGCCTAGCGCCACAGGTTGGCCGAGCTTGCGGACCCCAAGATCTAGTACATGAGCGCGGGGAGCTCATCGTCAGGAGCAACACAAACTCAAAGAGAGGAACGCGCTCAAAGAAGAGCCCTTGAAAGAGAAAGAAGAAGGTGGGAACCGCCAGGTGAGTGGACCTCGATTGGTTCGAAGAAATCGGCCAAAAACGTGTACTCCCGTAGGAGAGTCGCAAGTCAAGTACAGAAGTTTGAAGGAGGGATCCTGAGGCCACGTGCATTAAATTTCTAGGATCGAAGTGATATCGACATCACACCTCTGTTCGAAATGGCTCAGCGGATTTCAGTTCACTTGGGGGACTTCACCAAATTTTCAGGTACTTGGGACGAAGATCCGGATAGTTTTATCCAGTTGTTTGAGGTTACTTGTGAGGCCAATGACGTAATTGACCAGGATCAAAGGTTGAGAATTTTTCCGGCTATTCTCCGTGATGAGGCAGCCAAATTGTATGGGAATCTGACGCCCCAAGAGCGTGGAACTTATCAAATGCTCAAGGAAGCCTTCTTGGCAAAGTTTCGACGAGAAGGCTTCCAAGACAGATTGGCCCAACAAATGGATTATTTGCGACAAGGAGTCAATGAGAGCATCGATAACTACATTCAGAGAATGGAAACGTTGGTAAGAAAGATGGGCGTGAATGCCCCGAACGATGAGACATTGAAACGAAGATTCATTTCGGGATTGAGAGATCCTACGGCACAGCAGCATATCAGCCTGACAAGACCTGCGACTTTAATGGATGCTAAGGAACAAGCGAGACTTTGGGAGGAAGTACAATTATGCCAACAAAGGAAGATGGAACTCTTATACGAGCCTATGGGAGGCCCAGGAAACATACCGATGAAAGATCCTGGGCAAGGAAGTCCCGCATTGACGACCCCAGCTTTTGTAGCTGCCACTAGCACGCCAGGCGAGGTAAAGCCTGCGCTAACTGAAGAACGAATATTGGAGTTGGTCACGCAAGCTATAAAAGCTGCCACAATAACTCAGGAGACATACACAGTAAAACCAGAGGTTACAACAAACCCGAATCAAGTGTTTCGATCAAATACATGGTGTGGAAAGTGTCATGGTTACGACCATTTGGCTTCAGAATGCCCTACAGTCTCGAGAGTGTTCACAGATAGATCGCCACCTAGGATGCGTTGTACTTTTTGTGGAAGAACAAATCACACGGAGGACCGATGTTACAACAAGAGAGCCTATGAAGAGAGGACCATGAAATCAGGAGATACAAGAGAAAGACCTTATACGGGATTGCCCGCTCAAAGTGTCCCACCTACATCTCGTTGGGAAAATAGACCGACATATGGATACGGTGCTCAAGGTCAAGGAGGAGACTATCCAAGAGGAGTCTCACGGGATCAAAGAAGAGATGGTCCAATCCAATGCTGGAGATGCCATGGGTTTGGCCATACTCAGTCTAGATGTCCAAATGAAAAGAAGCCAATTGATTATACCCCACTATGTAGGTACTGCAGTGGAGAGGGCCACTTTGATGAAGATTGTCCAAAACGAAGAGCTGCCGCCGGCAAGGAGAAAGGACCAGTAGGGTCCTCGAACTATGTTGATAGTCAGATGCATTCCACACCGAGAGCTCAAGAGCACGTTCCTACGATCGGAGTAGTGTTCAAGACACCGAACCCGCAAGAAGGCTCTAGCTCGTCAATGCACTTTGTGGATGCTTACGAGGCTAAGAAACCACACAAAGATCCAACTGTGGCAGTAGTCACAAGAACTCAAGAGTATTCGAAGACGAACCAAGGAGTCCAAGGTGAAGAAGGGAGTCAAGAGAAGATCGCTGAGCGTGAAGAGGTAGAAAACCAAGTTGGAGGACTTGCTGAGCAGCAAGAGCTTGAGGATGGGGAAGAGATTGAGATTCTTCCACCCGTGACCAAGGAGTTTGTGCCAGGCATAGCACCATTCCCTGAAAGATTGAAAGCTCCGAAGATTAAAAAGGAAAGAC
The DNA here is from genome assembly GCA_020310875.1 of Ceratopteris richardii. Lineage (NCBI taxonomy): Eukaryota > Viridiplantae > Streptophyta > Polypodiopsida > Polypodiales > Pteridaceae > Ceratopteris > Ceratopteris richardii. The sequence goes on along the minus strand of CM035441.1, from coordinate 86,205,265 downwards.
AAAGTTCGGAAGAAGTAGATATTGTAAAGTTGCTCGCTGACACGGAAGTCACGCTGGACATTGGCACATTGCTGAGATGTTCACCTGTTTATAGGAAACAATTCTACAACGAATATATTAAGAAACCAAGGAAAGGTCGAGACAAAAATAGACAAGATAAAGATGTCCAAGGAATCATTCAAAGTATTACGACGCAAATTGATTCAAACGCTCCAGCTGTGACAGTCGAGATTAAAGGATATGCAGTCCCTGGCGCTCAGTTAGATAGTGGAGCTGCAGTCAACCTCATGACTGAGTTCATGATGAAAGCTTTGGGTCTCAACCACATGGAAGAGACGCCGATGTCCTTGAGAATGGCGGATCAAACACAAGTGAAGCCTGCGGGTCTTTTGAAGAATGTAAGCACAGTTGTGGGCGGTTTAGAGTTTAAAGTTGATTATCTGATAGTAAGACCAAGGACTTCAGAGGTGACCTTCTCGATCCTACTTGGACGGCCATGGCTGGTGCAAGCCGAATGTGTGCATGACTGGCGCACGGGTTTTATTTCAATTGGGCCAAAGTCTGATCGGATCCAAATACAAGTATCCACACCCTCGAGTAACAAAAAGAAAGCAATAATAGTCGATGAGATGGAAATGAAAGAAAAGGAGAAAGCAAGGCAAGGGATTGCACGAGCTAGGTTTTCTTTGAACACGGACACCTACAAGAATCTGCTTCAAGACGGGTTCAACTTGCAGCTCTCCAAAAAGCAAGACACAAAGATGGGAGAATATCCAAATCCATTGCTCTATAAAGACGATTCCGATCAGGAACTACTAGGATGGTTGGCAAGTACAGGCGAGGCTGAGTGCTATACAATGCACATCGACCCGATAGAGAAGGAGAAGAAAATGAGCCAGGTGGTGGATCCTCATGCAAGGAGGGAATACTCTTCGAAAAATAGAAAATGCTCTTTTAGAACTCGTGATCGAGGATATCATCAAAGGTTGACAAGGAACCAAGAAAGTCAGCTATCGTCTAGCACCAGGAGAGTACATAATGCCATGAGCAAGGGTACATGCAAGGGGGAGCACGAGGGAAAGGGTAGATCCGGGAGAGAAAAGTGGTGTGTGGATCACGACAGTTCTAGCAAGGAATTAGTGGATCGAAAGGAGAACCTCTTGAAAGCAAGAGATAAGGAGAACCAAGGTGGTGGTAAAGAGAGGATTTTCAGACATGAAGGATTGGAGAAAAAACATGCATTAGGAAATGCACCAGAAAAGAGTACAGAGAGTAAAGTGCTTCATGCAAAGAATACGTGCAGGACTGGCGATGGCCTAAAGGAGTTAGGATTTGCCCATGCCGAGCATGCCAGAGTTATTCGAAGGAGGTTTGATTGGATTAGATGTCAGGATAGAGAGCAGAACGTACAAGGATCAATAGGTGAATGTGCATGGACAGGACTTCGAGTGAGTCGTGGGATGATGGCACTTTTTTGTGTGATTTGGGTGTTCTTACGAGAGATGTGTGGTTGGATACGAGAACGAAACGAGAAGGCCTTTTTCTACTTGTTCATTCAATTTACCTTTTGTTTGCTGGAATTGCAGAAACTGGTAAACAAAGTGTGCTACTATGTAGGATCACTGAGGACTAGGCAACTGATGGCTGATCAAGTATACCAGAGCGCTCTGTTCGACCTTGTCGTATATTTTTCAGATCAAGCATTAGAAAGCATGGAGATATCGATTGAGAGCTTGCAGAGAAACTATGACGCTGAGGAGGAACACTGGTTTGTACGCTTTTGGAATCAAGGTATGGACATTGACTTTCCATTTCCCAAATTCGAAGCGTATCTACTTAGTTGGGCCGGATATGCCAAGGATCGGTACTTCTACTGCGACAGCACGATGGAATTGCCTAACGAGGAAAACGATATCACGTGGGCTTGGGCAGATATGCTAACGATAGGAAGTGATGACGGAGCTCCTGAAGTTGAGCCTGACTCGCCCTAGGGAAGTTGTCGAGATGCGAGTACGATGTGAGACTACATGAGATATCCCGGAGACTCATATTCTAGGACACCTAAGGATAGGTATACGAGGGACTAAGGTATGGCCGGCTGTAGTTACCTAGTGAAAAGTCAACTCGATGAATACATATGTAGTGTCTGTACTTGAGAGAATGGAGTGAAAAGGTGGTTGATCTGTCAAAGGCTAGTGTGTATATGTTTTGCATGTATGTGTGGGAAAAGTGGGAAAGTCCCTTTCTTCCTCTCTCTAATTCTCAGGATATGGGTGAACTAATTAACTATGAAAGAAAAAACGAGGAAAAAGAAAAGAAAAAATATTGTGTTGTTGTGATCGTACCAATGCGCTATGGTGGGCTAGTAGGTGGGTGGATTTATCCTCGCCGGGTGGTTAGGACCACGAGCCGCAGCTAGTTTTGCCATAGGCTTGGGAAGTATATGTTGGTGTCTTAGCTACGCGCCATAACAGGTTGGTAGGTAGGTGGAGCCATCGTGGCTCAGTAGTCACGACCACGAGCCGCATCCAGCTTCGTTATGGGCTAGCTGATATATGTTATGTGTTATCATTATGTGTTTGTGTGTTGTGCGCTGCATTGCATTGGTAGATGGGTGGAATCAACCTGATCGGGTGGTCAGGTCCACGAATCGCATCCAGTGACAATGTAGGCCAACGTGTGATTAAAATAAAATTTTAATATGAAGTTATTCCCCACTCTTGAGGGGGAGAGAGAGAGAGGAGAGGGCGAAGATCGCCTGGAAGGGAACGTTATTTGCTTGTGTGATTGGTATGTGTTGGCTTGCGACAGATCAGCTCACTTTGAATCAACATTCTTGAAGGCACGGAGACTCTATATGTACTTATGGATGAGGCTTTAGCGAGGTAATGCAACGGGTTTGCTTTATAACTTGTGTGCTCTATCTAAGGGTTTTCCTAGTATGTGGGACACTCTAGGTTTTTATGTAGGTCTTCACTTGCACTCGAGTTTCGACGGCTTTTCTAAGACGACGATGGGGATTCTTTGGAAGTGTCTAGTCATGAAACGATTGTACATAGCGAATAGTAGATGCAATAATGGGGTATGCATTTTGGGTATTTTTGCATCTCCGATTGGATTCATTTCAGTGGTTGTTGTTATTTTGGTATTTTCTTTCTGTTTTCCGCAATGGTAGTCGCATGTGTAAAACATGGAAAGGTATGCATGTATTATTTGGTTGAGACCATTTTCCATAATGGAATGTATGAGCAAATTAATGCATGGCTGAAATGGAATCGCATATATGTGCATGTTTTTGGATCATTTTGGAAATGGCTGATTTGTATGTATTCATGAGTGATTTTTTGAGCACTAACAACTTCAATGAGTGCAGGTCCACTTGGAACGATGGCTCGATGGGAAGGTATGCAAAATAGTTGTACACTGACATTTTCGTGGCTGTTTTGATTTTATTGCAGCAAGAATGGCTTGTCGGGGACGACTTCGCAAATAAGAAGAGGGGAGTATGTTAGCTCACAAAATGGTTGGTTTTAATGCACTAATGTGGTTCTATTTGGCAGGAAAATGCGTTTGATTTCAGGCACTTGAAGAGTGGATTTGATGATGGAGGAGAAGTATTTGGAGTGTGTAGAGCTCTCCTACAGACATGAGGCCTGGGAGATATTTGGTGTGGTCTGCTACACCGGTGTATTGGGAAAGTGGATGAGGAACCAGAAGAAGTGCTTATCAAAGCTGATGATTCAGCAATAGATTCTCCAACAAGCTTATCTATGGGGGTTTATGAAAACAACATGAAACTTGTTAGACGGTTGAGTTCTAACTCATCAAGGTCAGAGGAACAACTTCAAAGGGGGAGGAGCTCAGATTCTTTCTCAAGGGTGAATGGTAATGATAAGGTTGCAAAGCTTGTTGATGATGAGAAGAGAGAAGCCGGTAGAGTTGGATGGGATGTTTACTGGAAATATCTTACAAGTGCCTATGGAGCATGGTTTATGTTCCTAATACTTGCTGTGCAAGTAGTTTCACAAGCACTTTCTTTATGCGCAGATTTTTGGTTCTCGCATGAAACCTCCTTGGTTTCATTCAATGGAGGTATCCTCATATTGGTTTATGCACTTCTGTCTATGGGGAGTTGGGTGCTCACTTTTGCCCGAGCATTTCTCACGGCACTCTTTGGCTTGAAGGCTGCCCAAGCATTCTATGAGAGAATGCTGAGCAGCATTTTTAGAGCCCTTATGAGTTTTTAATACCACTCCAACTGGAAGAATACTGACAAGGTCTTCAACGGACCAGGCTACATTGGACATTATGCCGCCCCTTTCTTTTATTCTAGCATTACTTTTGTATGCTGTGACACTCGGCGCAGTGATTGTGACATGTGCAGTTACTTGGCCAGTTATATTTGTTGTGCTGCCATTGATATTGACAAGGGGCCACTTTCCGTTGCTTGGGGGCAGAGGTGGTTTTCTTGGCCATTTTCTCATTTATTGAAGGGGGGCCTTATGAGTCTGGTGTACACGACGACACTCCTTATGTAATAAGCATTGCAGGCATGGAGGCAAGGGGATCCGAAATTGTCAGGCGGACATCTAAGGAATCAGCTTTTCGAAGGGTCGGCAGTGAAGGCTAAATACGTGGTTGGGCAACAGTAAGCGGGGAGAATGCAATGATAGGACACCTCCATATTGTGCATACTATCACGCCTCCACTGTCTTGAATCTGAAGACCTTTGAGCTCTGTGATGAGAACCGAGGTGGATTCCTCACCTTTGAAGAGCTCTGCGAATGGATGCAGAAACTAGATCTGCATATCACCGTCGAGGGAGTGAAGGAAATTTTACAGGAGGCTGACCGCAATCTAGATGGTCGCCTTGAGTTCAACGAATTTGTTCAATTTTCTGCAATGAGCAGAAGGTAATAAAAAATTGCATCTGGCGGATGCGATTCTGATGATCCTGAACTTCGGGAAGCATTCGATGTCTTCGACAAGGATCGGAGCGGTCTCATTTCGGCCGAGGAATTGAGGTCGACCCTCTCGGGGCTCGGTTTGCTTTCTTCCTCGACAAGTTTTTCACGCATTCACAGCATGATCCGTAAAGTTGATACTGGTGGGGATGGTGAAGTGAGCTTTAAGGAATTTCAGAACATGATGAAAGAATCACGGGCTGTTTGAAGATTTTGCCCTAGCTCAGAGAGGTGATGCTATGTATAAACCTGCAGTGTCAGTAAGCAGGTACGTGCTTTCTTATATCGTCATAAAAGCCCCTTTAGGCTGAGAATGTACCGCGAGTGTGGCAAATAAGACATAGTAATTAGGGAGATTGACAGAGGTAAAGAACGTCACTTTAGAGAGGTTTAGAACTACTCTGAAAAAACTTCAAATAGTTCACGTTTGCAAAGTTGTCTGTGAGTTATTGCTGTTGCAGAGGTATTGAAGATATGGTGAATCCCTCTGTGTTAAGGCCTTGGTCCTTTTTCTGTTTTGCTATTGTGTAATAGCATGTTTAAGTTGTCTTATATTCCGTTTGTGTAAGGATCATTCTGTAGGACCTTGCATCAATCCTCCGGAAGTTTTTGTAAACAAGACTTTAGAGGGTGTACGTAAGGATGACTTATTGAGACTATATGCAATCCTATACATATAGATCGATTGAAGCAGTTGAATCGTATCAGAAACCGTAGTATGTGGGAAAATGCATTAATTATATTAACTGTTCATCTCATGGATTCATGCAGTTCACTGGTACAACCTTTTGACTATACACATTATCTTGTATCTGCTTTACTGTAAATGAGAGCAAATATGGCTGCAAAGTTGGTCCTTAATGTGTCATATGGGGGCGACTGCATCAACTATGTGAGTCCTTAACTCACACCCCATTTTGAACAACAGATAGAGGAAACCTTATCTTCATGGTAGAATAGTAAGCTCTGATGTGAGCTTGGGGATTTGTTACTGCAACCTCATGTGTTATTGTGCTGGCAGGGCGATTGTGCTGTGATGTATCTGCTTTAATTATAGTTTCATGGGCTTGTGAATCGATCATGACTGTCATAGATAGTAAGATAACCTTAATTGCTCTGGGATATTTATTTAGTGTCGCATGGAAGTTTGGAAACCTGGATTGACACGATGAATAGCTAGCAGGTCTGTAAAAGATTTATGGGTTCATGTGACCAGGGCTATGCATAGAAGCTGTAAAAGCATTCTATTAAACTCTGAACTAAGTATTCTCTTGGTGGAGTGGGAAGTGAAATGGTGAGAAGTGATCCTTGTAGATTGGATCCTTGTGTGTGTGAACATTCCGGTCCCCATTCCTCCCACTTCACAACTATATTTGGATGCAATTGTGGACTTAAAGTGAGAAAAGGGACAGAGCACAAATAAATTTGGCAAGGTATAGGTACGTGTAAGACATTTTCTCGTGGGGCTTAGGAGCACTCATTTTGGTGCGGTTGCCGGGAAACATATGAGCTAGTGCATAGACATAGGAAGAATCCATTGCGAGATAATTGTGGGCTCTAGGTAATCCAAGTGGACCGATTCCGAGGGATTTGAACAAATAAATCTCGTATAATCACTTTTTCCTTGGGCGTTAGACATAAACAAGCATGGTGTAGCTGTTTGTCCCAATCAGAGCGTTTATTGTTCACTAATTTCGTCAGTACATTGCATAAGATCTTACTGGTGCTCTCAGCCTGGCCATTTGCTTGAGGGTGATAGGGGGCAGACTTCTTATGCACTACCAAGAATTCTTGGAGCAGATCTTCAATAACTTCATTCAAGAAGTGAGTGCCTCTATCACTAACTAGCTCTATAGGTAGCCAGTATCTAGTGAACACATTCTCAAATAAAAACTTAGCTGTTGTTTGAGCATCGTTCTTCGTTGTGGCTTTTACCTCTACCCACTTTGTTAGATAGTCTGTCGCAACAATGATATATTTTGCATGGGAACCCTTAGCTGGGGGATTAATAGGACCTATGAAGTCTATTCCCCACTTAGAGAATGCACATCCACCCATCATAGGTTTCAGTGGCATCTCATCTTTACGTATAGGATAGTGAGTTCTCTGACAGACATCACACCGTTTCACATAAGTATGTGCATCCATGTGAAGGGTCGGCCACCAGAAGCCCGCAAATAGTATTGCCTTGATCACCCAATCTGGTCCAAAGTGTCCTCTTGCTACACCTTGGTGAGCAGTGTCCAAGATCTTGAGATATTCACTCTCATGGACACATAGTCTCAGGTAACCATCTTTACCACGTTTGTATAGATTATCACCAATGAGTGAGTAATCCTGGGCTTCTTGTTCTAAAATCCTTTTCCTAGCCAGAGTCATGTCTGGAGGGAATGTTTTCGTCCTCAGAAAGGATACTAGTGGTTCACTCCAATCCGGCACTATGGATACTTGATAAAGAGTGGCATGTTCCATAGGTGGTTTAGTGCAACAGGTTGGGCATTCCTTGCACAATTTTTGGACATCAGCTTCCATAGTCGGTCAATGTACTCCGAGTCTCCGTATTGTCTGTAGGGTTCGTCACTTTGAGTAGTGTTGCTCTAATGCACCTACATGTGCTAATTGCAACCACTTCGCATACTCGTCCTCTTCTACACAACAAGCCAAGATCCCTTGATCTGTGTGCTTGTACATAGTTCCAGCCATGATGTGGTACTTTTGGGCTTTTACTACCTGTCTATCCTGTGTGGCTATTACTGGGTGGTTAGGCCCGTACGTCAATACTGGCACTAATGGCTTAGCCCACTGTGGCACCACTTCCAAATTAAACAAGTAAGCATCAGGAAGGTCATCTGACACTCCTTGTGGGGCTTCTCCAGATGTGAGCCTAGAGAGATGATCTGCTCTCAAATGAGTCCTCCCTTTTCTCACCACTACCTCAAAGTCATATTCCATTAGTAAGAGAAACCATCTTACTAATCTACCTGTATTGCATGGTTTGTTTACCAAGTACAACAATGCCTGATGGTCAGTAAAAAATTTAAACTTATTTGCAAGCAAATAATGTCTAAACTTTTTAACTGCATATACCATGCCTAATCCTTCTCTCTCCGTAGTGGTATAATTTTGTTCAGCTGCGTTCAATTGTCTACTAGCATAGGCAATTGGAAGATCCATATTACCTTCACCAGTAGGTTGAGCAAGCACACATCCAATGGCATAATTGGATGCATCCACATGAACATGGAAAGGCTTATTCCAATCTGGTGTGGTTAAGATTGGTGTTGAACATAATCTTCGTTTAAGCTCCTGGAAGGAATTCTCACACTCATCAGTCCACTCAAAGTTAGTCAGAAGTCCGTACATGGGCTTTGCAATGAGAGCATACATGTGAATGAACCGGCGGTAGTAACCACAATGCCCCATGAAAGCCTGTACTTCCTTGACATTCTTTGGCCTAGGTAACTCGGCTATGGCTCTCACTTTCTCTTCATCAGTGGATATGCCATTCTTTGACACTATGTGTCCTAGAATCTTGCCTTGCCTGACCATAAAAACGCACTTTTCTGGGTTCAGGCAGACTTGATATTCTCTACATTTGTCAAAGATTTGTCTGAGTTCAGGGATATGGGTTTGTCTAATGTTGGAATGAGCACAAAGATCATCAACATAGACTTCTAAATTCTTCCTCAGGAACTCCTTAAATACATGGCACATCAGCCTCTGGAAGGTTGCTGGTGCATTGGTAAGCCCAAATGGCATTACTCTAAAGGAAAAAATGCCCCATTCAGTGGCAAATGCCGTCTTATGCTGATCTTCTGGCGCTATGGCTACTTGATTGTAACCCGAAAATCCATCGAGGAAGTTGTACACTTCTTTGCCTGCTACTCTTTCTAAAAGATGCTCTGTGATAGGAAGCGGATAGTTATCTCGAATTGTGGCTGCATTAACCTTCTTCAAGTTAATGCACACACGCAGCTTTCCATTTTTCTTGGGCACCACTACGATGGGGGATACCCACTCAGTGTGCTCAATTTCATAGATGAATCCAGCTTCGACCAGTCTATCTATCTCCTCTTTGATCTTAGCAGCATAATTATCATTGTATGTGTAGGGCTTCTGCTTCGAGGGTCTGGCGTCTGAGGTCATGGGGATTGTATGTGAACATATATCAGGGTATACCCCTTTTAAGTCCTTATAACTCCAAGCAAATACATCTCGGTATTCTCTTAGCAAGGCTATTAGCTCTTGTTCTTCCTCTCCTGTCAGGTCCTGGCCTATGTACGTGCATCTTTCTTCTCCCTCTTCGATGGCTACAACCACTTTCTTCGTGGTTTCTTTGTTATCATAGGCCTCCCCTGATTGCGCCTCTCATTTAGGCATTCTGATCATGACTCTCCTGTCATCTATCTCATATTTCTAATAATTTTTCGGGACCTCAAACAAAGATTCTTCCTCTTCTTGTGTGACTTCTCTCTTCTTTCTTTTCTTTCCTTCTTCCTTAGGAGTTACATGCGTGGCTAGCCTTACATCATTTGTAAGCTCTCCATGCCTCTGGGGTTGAAATTCTACTTCATAGAAGTATTCTTCATCTGATGCAAAAGGTGGGTCCATAATGATCGACTCTAGATCAGAGTCACTTGTCTCCTCAATTGCATCAGGGCTAGGTTCGCACTCTTCTAATACTGCCTCTCCCATGATTGGCTCTAAGGAAAAAACTGAAATGTCATAGCCATCCTCATCACAGTGGGGTGTCCATTGTTCCTCATTGATGGCTACATCCATTGTTGCTAGGATTTCTGCCCAGCCGTGGGGTTCAAATTCTTCATCAGGAAAGACTACAGGTGCATAGGCTGGGTCTTGAATGGATCTATGGGTTTCTTTTGCACCTATCTCTCTGGCTTTTTCTCTCTTCTCTTCTTCTACTGCTACTTTGCACATCCATAAGTGAGTGTCTTCATGCATCCATGAGGATCCTGATCCTATGGAATGCACCGATTCCGTATCATCTTTGGCTCTATGGATGGGATTCCATTGGATAGGAGGGACATCTCTATGAGAGTAATCTTTAAGATTCACTTTGGTCATAACACCTAAGTGTTGCAGGTACAAGGAGTTGGTTCCCCAATCCTGTACCACTTGCAACTGTCGCATAAATGGTCTTCCCAAAATCATCTCATAGGCATGGTTCTTGCTAAAATCACATATAGCAAATGTGTGCTCGAACTCAACACCACATGTGGTGAGAGTTATTCCTTCTAACAGCCCTAAGGGTCGTTCTATGTGACCATCGGCCATCTGCAATTTCATTCTCGTTGGCCTGAGTGCTGGCTTGCCCCAACGCTTCCATAGGGAAGTGGTAGCAATTGCAACACCTGCGCCTGAGTCCAAAATTGCCTTGGTGGTGTACCCCTGGTAGGTAATGGGAAGATAGGTGTTCCCTTCTTCACCTTCACACATGTCTCCTATCTTATCCAAGGGTATCTCTGGCACTATCCTATGGGATCCTACCTGGGAATGAGGTTTTGATATCTCTGGTACTTGTTTGGCTACATGTTTCCATAGCTCTGGCCTTACTTTGAGTAGCTCTTCTAAGGTGAGGTTGCATTGTACTTTAGTGTTTTTCACTACCTCTGTGTTCCTAGGTATGAGCGAGTCCTTATTCCGTACCATGACTGTGGGTGCTCTCATGCACGTGGACTTAGCTTCCCATGGGCCTGTGAAGTGGGGTAATTCATGCAAAGAATTAGACTCAAAATCTAATCTTTCCTGAGAGTGGGTGCTCTCCTGCTCCTCATAAATGGATGGGATGTCTTGTGGGAATTGGTCGTGTGCATCATCCACCAGTTCAATGGGAGGAGGTACTTCACTTTCTTTAGCCCATTTGTCTTCTTGAATCTCTCGTAGGAATTCTGGAGTGAATCGATTCATAGAAGATGATGTGTCTGGCTCCGTAGAGTTAGGCACATAGGCTTCAGGCACATAAGCTTCCTGGGCAGGAAGACCTGCTCCTTCACTTGCCTTGTCCTTATGTTGAGAGGCTGGTTCCTTTTCTGATTGTGCAATTAGCTTCTCTATTCTTTCTAACAGTCCATCAAAGTGCAACTATGTCTTCGCTGAACTAGAGATGTTAAATAGGCGACTGGCTTCAAACATGGTCTGAGCCAATTCCACCATCTTAGCACAAATTTTGGTTTGTTCTAGCTCTAGTTCTGCTCTAGGGTAACACTTTTCATGATCAGTTATGTTTGGCCCTTCTTGGATTTTGGCTTGATATGCTTTAAGCATCATGTTTAGGTTCTCGGGAGTGGGATCTGCTAGGACTGATCCTATTCTTGGGGGTGGTGGGTTGAGGTGAGGCGGGTTGGAAGGTGGCGGGTCAGATGGAGTTGGGAATGGTGGAGGTGGGGTAGTGTGAGAGGGAGTTTGAGATGTGAGTTCAGTTATCCTGGCCTTTGTTTCTCTGAGGCTTTCCTCGAGTTCACTCATCTTTTTTGCCCATTGTCTTTTTCATTCTTTCACGACTATCCTTCCAAGCTCTAGTCCTCTTCTTTGTCATGCTCTCTGTTTCACTAACATCTGGGCTCTTTTCCTGGCCTACCCCTTGGTTTTGCTGCACTGCTTGAGCTCTAGTGACTACCTGTATGGGTGCAGTGGAAGTGACACTTCCTGTGGAATCTACCACTAACCCAATAACGTTAATAGGAGTGATTTTTGGCATATTATTAGGATTCTTAGGGCAGTCTCGTAAGAGATGCTCCTTTCCACACTCTTGGCAAAAGCCCTGGATCATTACTGATTGGGGTTGTGGAGGTGGAGGCAAGGGACAATCACGAATGAGATGATCTCCCTGACATCTGTAGCATGGTCCTTTAGGGAATGGGGGTCTTACTTGCCTAGGTTGAGGCCTAGGGTTGGGGTTTGCATACATGACGTTTGTGTAATCTGACTCCCAACTAGGTTCATTTGGCTCTTCACTATAGTAAGACTCACCATGTTCAGGAGACTGCATGTAGTAGGCCTGGGGGCTATCAACATGTGTAGAATCGAAACTATGGTCACTGGGGTCACTTTCTGATAGCAATGGGGTTACTGGCACTATGGCCCTATTCAGGTTTTCTTCTGCAGCTGCATACTTTACAGGGACTACATTAGTAGGAGCAGATGGTTGTTGTGCTAGCACTGGCTGGGGTCTCAGTTGGGCCTGATATTGCGGTTGGTAATTTTGCTGAGGCCTAGTATACTGTTGTGGTGGATACTGATTCTGGTATCTTCCCTGCTGAGGGTATGGCTGAGGGTAGGTTTGCCTGACCGCTTGCTTTTTGTATGGGAAGTCTTGTGTTGTGTGATTAGTGTATCTCCGTTCTATGGTGCAGTATTGGCTACTAGGATTTACTTGGGGTTGAGCCATAATGGGACATACATTCGCCATGTGGTCACCACCACAAGTATAGCATCTTTTCACAGGGGCAAACCTTGGGATCTGTTTGCTTGAGACGCCTAGTTTTTGTGCCACTTTCTCAGCGAGTTCCTCAATTGATGTGGATTGCGTGGAAGAGAGGCTAGAGGCACTATCAGAATCTTTGTATATTTTGGAAATCTCTAACTCCTCCCCCAGGTTATCCTCGATGTCAATGCACATGCGTACACACTCTTCTATGGTCCTAGGGTCCTTCAAGTACACATAGGATCTTAACTTTGTACTCAGCAATCCATCCAAGAATAAAGCCACTTGCTTAGCTGGTGTGGGGAGCTCTGAAACAGGGCATCTTTCAAGATATTGCCTAAATCTTCTTCCTGCAAGTCTCACGGTCTCTTGAGGGGTTTGCTTGAAGCTGTGAATCAATGAGGAGGTATTATGTCTTATGCCACTCTTAGAGAATTCAATAATGAAAGCCTCCAGGAGTTGGTCTATGCTCCTGAACTGTCTCTCATTCAATGGTTGGAATCACGTAAGGGCTGTGTTCCTAAGGGTTAGACCAAAGGCATTATATTGTGTGAATAGGTCCTCCACTTGTTCTGCTCTCAAGACTTGCCTAAACTCTGCCACATGATCGTATGGGTCTCCTGTGCCATCGAAGTAATTTTTCATGGACTTGACTAACTGAGTTGGTCTCAAAATCCTGGTGTGTTCTCTAGGTCGTGGTAGAGGGAAGTCTTCCATATTCCTTTGATTTCTTGGGGCTCTATGTACCTCAGGCTCTACTCTATTTGTTTCCATCCTCGTTCTTTCTCTGCCCCCTGGGTTAGCAAAGCTTACTTCTCGCCTATCTCTACTTCTGTCTCTTTGAGTTCCATGAGCTTGGGATGTTCCCGCTCCAAGGTGACCATAGGACGCATTTGATCTTGGTTGGGGGAAAATAATTTCACCTTTCCAAGTGTAAGCATGCCTATCATTTTCTGTCACCACAAAGATCCTCTCTGAAGCGTGATCTAAGTAGGTCACTCTGCCTGGGCTATCAAGATCCTTAAACTCATAGATCATGATTGTTCCTATATCAATTGGCCGATCAGATTTATACCTCCAAAAGGCTTCGTCAGTTTCTCGGTTCAGAAGCAGATCTATGCTCTTATTATCTTGGGGAATCCACTCTGGTGTGATAATCCTAGTGAGAACAGATTTGCCTCGGGGGGTCCTTGGTTCTTCACCCATGCTTCCTTGCTCTAGGTCACCTAAGTCCGTTCTTGGGATCTCATTCCCAAATTCATCAGTCCTATCTGGATGACTGGTGACTACATATATTGTCCCTTCCTTGTCTAAGTACGCTCCGTTTTCGAACTTAACAGCTGGGCGCTCTAATCCTATGGATTGGTCAGGGTTTTTAATCTGGACCACGGATCTTCCTAGACCGTCCTCATAGATGCTAGCACCCAATCGGTTGGTCCTAAGGTATTCCAACTGCGTTTTGTAAGGGCCTTCTACCCTGTGCAAGTATGGCACTCCTGAACTTCCCGTAGGTCTGTCCATGCCTTGAGACATCTCTGATTCACTAGTCTCAGAGCTAGGGTAGTATGAGTGGTGGCTCAACTGCTGGGCCCAAGACCTAGCAGTGTGGTTGACACTAGCCTTTGAAGACCTAAGGCTTTGTCTATCTCTCCCTAGATGTCGCCCTAATCTAAGGTTCATAACCTAAATGAATAGTCCAAATTTGCCCAAGTACAACCTCGTTGCTGAGTTCTTTTGTATCAATTACTTGATTCTTTTTTAGTGGATTACAACGTTTATAGTCTCGTCTGATATCACGTCGCAAGGTATATTTGAGTGTAGTTCCACACTTAAAGTTGATCGTTCCACGTTAAGTTCTTTCCCTTTAAGGTTCTCGACAGTACAAAGATTATGTCCTTAGCTTGAACTTGAAAGTTTAGGTATTCTTCAACTTGATAATTGCCTATCGTCGCCCTGACTTACTCCTACCTCTAGTCGTTCTTAGCCTAAGCTAGGAATTGACGAGGGGGAGTTGAGAATATTCTGACCTTTCTTGCTGATCCTTGTTCTTTAGTGCTCGAGAAGTTGATTCTCAAGCTTGCACAAAGCCCTTACTTGGACGCTCTCAATTGCTTCTCAATAGACCTGCAAATTGCTTCAATTTGCTTCTCAATAGACCTGCAAATTAGTTCCAGAGTTAAATTCAAATGACAGACTAGACCACTTTCATGCATGTGACTCACCGACCAAATTATCTCTTGCCTTTATAAAAAACAATCCCAAGGATCCCTCAGTTTTCCTACCTCGGGTAGCTTTCCAACAAAACAAGAATCACAGCAATTGGATTTTGTATGAGGAAGTTATGTCCGATCAGGGTTTAGGTGCTAAAACAGGGTTCAAAACAGTTTACTCAGGCAGACAGGAATTCTTCAATTACTTGGGTTGCGGCCTCACAATGTAATGCTAAACCCTTAAGAGTTCCCCAAAAAATTAGACCACTATTTTTTGCCCTTAAAAATTGGCCAAATTTGCCCTTCTATCACGTTCGCAAGTTCTGTCAGTCGCGATTGATGTGTCGATCGCGATTGACAGGTCCGTCGTGGCTGTCAGTCGCGATTGATGTGTCGATCGCGATTGATAGGTCCGTCGTGGCTGTCAGTCGCGATTGATGGGTCAATCGCGATTGACACGTGGCTCGAAAAGTCAATCAGTCGTGGTCAAAGGGTCGTTGACTCTGTCAGTCGCGATTGATGGGTCGATCGCGATTGACAGGTCGGTCACGAGGGTCTGTCCGTCGTGGTCAAACAATCATTGACTGTGTCGATCGCGATTGACAGGGCCGTTGTGGGCTATCAGTCGCGATTGATGGGTCGATCGCGATTGATGACTCGATCGCGATTGACACGTGTCACGCGTATGATCTGTCCGTCGTGGTCAATCGGTCGTTGACTCCGTCGGTCGCGATTGACAGAGCCGTCGTGGGCTGTCAGTCGCGATTGACTGGTCGATCGCGATTGATAGGTCTGTCCGTCGTGGTTCGTCGATCCCGATTGACAGAGCGATCGCGATTGACAGAAATTTGATGAATTTCAAAAATCTAAACACAGTTTTGGGAAGCTCTAGGCCTGTAGATCATGGTTTTGTACTTTGTTTGGCAAATGGAACAATTTTTTTGTCGGTCGCGATTGACAGAGTTCGGCGACACCGAGACAGTTGCCCAGATTTTCGTACCTGCGCGGAGTGTTGGAGAAGATGATGCAGCATGTACCTGCAAGACAGCTCAAGAAACATGCAAAAACTGCACACACAATATCGCTCTCTCGCTCTCTCTCACAAGTGGAATGAGGGAAATGAAAGGAGGAAGGAGATATGATAAAAAAACTGAAATTTTTGCGATGATGGAGATGGAGGTGGGAGATGGTGAGGATGATGATGGTGATGATGGTGGTGAGGTAAGGAAGAGAAAAACAAGAAGAGTAAAGAAATTACCTACGATGCCAACGTCTCAACTCTACGTCTTACCATCACACGCTCGTCCTCAAAGCTCGATCCCCGGCAATGGCGCCAAAATTTGGTGTAGCTCAGTGATGAGTAGCACCTCCTTTAATGTCAATCCGGGAAGACGTGAGGATGGTATGAAGACCTCGAGCAAGTAGAGGCACAAGTGCGTGAGTGAGAAGCACACAAGCATGCACACACATACACACACACGCGCACACACGGCAAGACAAAGAGTGAGAAGCAATGGAGTTCTTATATTACTTTCAAAAAGCTCTTACAAGTTCATTTCAATTACAATCTAGCCTCAAAAATGAGCTCTCTAGCTCCTTTTATAGTTTTTGACTAGCTTTGGCCCTGTCCAGACCTAATGTCCGGCCTAGTTAAAAATTAGGTTCCAGGGCCAATTTGAGGGCTTAAACGGAGTCTAAAAAATATGAAAATTGATATATAGGTACTTCTAAGGCTCCTCAAGCTCAAGGACTCCTTGGCTTGCACAAAATGGAGCTACAAAAATATGAAATGGTATTTACAATGGTTTTTAGTGATTAAAATCACTTATTTGTGTAGGGATTTTCTCTGTTGATTTGTCGTACGCATCTTTGAGCTCCCTACTTGCTCTTTCTTCTTGTGTGCCCACTCCTTGATGTCTGAAAAATTTAGATGGCCTACTTGCGAGATCTTCTTTGGCTACTGTGTCTGCTTGTGCTATCTCTTCGTTCTGACCCTCTTTGTCTTGTGGCTCCTTCGGTTCCGTGACTGCTTCCAACAAGCTACTTAGGGCCTTCCCTAAGTTTAGTGTCTGAATTAATTCTCTAGAGAAAATAAGGGTTTCAATAGATAAATCAATGCGCCCTTTGGAAAGTCTTTCAAAATTCTTGCTCTTGGTCTTCGTATGCTTGTTCAATTTTAATCCCTACTCTGCATGGACAATAGATGACCTAATACTACACAACTTCCTGATGGATCTAGCTATTGATAGCTAATCAGTGAATTTCTTGTGCTATGAAAAATTTTCCTTCTGAAGAGTTCTATGCAAGGCCTAGTCTTGGTGTCCAACAAACAATTTTATATGATTTTCAATCTCTTGCTAGCTTCAAAAAACCTAAATTGCAAATAGAAAATCACTTTAGCCCAAACTAGTTGTTTGGTTAAATCCTCTTGAGATTATTCTGGACCTGAGATGATTAGTGGATCTATATGCTATCGTAATGTGGATGGTTGCTTTCCCTTAGTGGTTCAAGTTATATGATAGCTCCATACCTATAGTTGTTTTTCTTTTTAGTAGTTCCAATATCCTTCAATTTGTAACATGGGATCCCATTAGCTTCCTTGATGACTCGTTAAATGCCAACACTACCTCAAAACACTTTAATTGGCAAGGATGCACCCAAATGATAGCTCTAAACTAAATTAATGGCCCTAGGAGTTTTCACAAACATTCAAATATCATGCATTTCCAATTACTATCAATGCCTTTCTCTTCTCTCAAACCTTGCTCTCTTTTCCTACTCATTCAGTGGTCAATGCCCCAATTTATTTGCACTCTTTACAACCAATCAATGGGTTTGGATAGTTAAATTATTGTACTAAAAAGAGAGCTTTCCCAATGCATGTTACAACCTATCTGGTTTGCCTGATTCCCATGATGCATGAGTGCTAGAGTGCTTCACCCCAATGCCTCTCAAACGTGGAAATACTTATTCCCAACTGCACACACTCTCATTGCTCAATTGTTTGCTCAATCTATCCAATATAAAAAGGGAAAATAAACTATCAAGATGAGCATTCTTACCCCTTTTGGAAACCAATTGATTGCTCTACAACACATCATATCTGATCTTTCTCTACCAGTCTCAATATGCCACTATCCTCTAACAATTCTACTATTGTTCCTTACCTCTCCAACCGTGAAAGAAGCACTTGAATAATGCTCTCTCTTTCAAGTGGCATATAAGTGTTCAAAGAGTTGAATGCCTTGCGTATGCAAATGCTTTGCTCTCTCTCAATTGATTACACTAATTCTTTGCTAAAACTCCAACCCTAACCAAAACAAGCTACAAAAAGACCTATTGTTGGAGATGATGATGTAATATGTAAAGTTGATATCCAACAAAGTTCTATTACCACCTCTTCCAAGCTTCAAGCTTCAATGGAGACTTTGAGCAACATCACATCCCCGAATAAGGGCAAAACGTTGTTATAGACTTGCTAGATTGAAGCTTAATTGGCATCAAATGGTGTAGATCAACTTTAGTATATCAATCCAAGCATCTTTACCGATTCGAGTATATGAAGACATCTCTCAAGAAGCCATAGAGTCCACAGACATGCTCAAAAAGAATGTAAGACTAGATACATGCTCTTAGAATCAAGAAATACACATCAAACATGCATCAAAACACTTCGATGATGTATATGGGGTTAGGAAATCTTAAGCACACCATGGAAACTTCAAATAAAGAAGGAGATGGAAAAAAAGAACCCAAGAAGAGAGATGCACAAGATTCTATTTAAAATGGATGAATTACCTTACAGAATTACATTTTTCGCTTTTATACTAAAAGTTTTTACCCTTTTCAAATGCGTTTTGAACAAATTGACCTAGAAAATTGATCCTAATGCTTTATAAATGTCAAAATGAGTCTCAAAAACACTAAAAAAAATCCTACAAATGGGGAATCACTCTCAAGCATCAAGGAATCCTTAGCCTTTATAAAGTTGGAGTGCTTTTACAAAAACCCTTTTAAATTTGGTCAAAATGTACATAAAATGATCAAAATGTAGGCATGTATAACAATGGTTGCCTCTTGACACCAACACTCTTTGTTCTTTGAAGTCTTCTTACTTCTTGGTTGGTTTCCAAGAGTTGTGACATGCTCTTCTATCCCAATTTGAAAAATTTGGTGGGACCCCTCTTACATACATCTTTCTTTGAGTCTTCGGTTCACTTCTTTTTTCCTTCTTCCAACAATTACTTAGAGGATTTCATGGTTTATTATCTGCATTTTCTATGTTGGAGCCTTTATCATCTATTAATCTTAGCTCCATTGAGGATAGGTCATATAGACTTTAGTCACTTTTGTGTTCTCAAAGGTTATGGGTGTGGGAAGTTGTACATGGGAGATAGTAGGCACCATGCAGATGGTTTCTCAACTTTGAGATGGTCTCTTATGAGGCTTCTTTATGGGAAGGATATGGGGAAGCAACACATAGAGATGACCATTCACAACTACTACATGGGGTTTAGAGAAATTCAAGCACTTTCTTCTATCTAGACATACATTTTCAAGGACTAAAATGCTTTCAAGGGGAAGGAAATGTCACATACTTGGGGTGGTAGTCACTCCTTATCTACAGAGAAAGTAGTAATCTCATGTCACTTGGCAAGGCATGGGACTATTGCCTTTCTAATATAGGATAAAGGAGAGGATCTCATGAGGAAAAGAAGGATCATCATGTAGACATTGGCTTGGTGGATTGAGCATGTTGTATCTGTTTGTGTGGCTACTATTATGAGCTTCCATTGGAGATTTTGCATACAAAATGGATGTTATATATATATATATATATATATATATATATACACACACACAAGAAATCTATGTCTTGTTGAATTGTTGTAGCACATTATGTTGATATATTTAGGCAGTGATGTGTGTGAACACACTAGGAACACCAGGGTACTTTTTTCCCTTTTTAGGAGGTTTTTTCCCCTTTGCTTGTATATACGCCTATAACCCTAAAGGGTCACTTATCTTTTTATATTAACTTGGTTATACATTCAGTATTGTGTGTTGTGATCCAAGCTTCTTCTTCATTGTGTGTTCGCATGCTTTTGTAGACCTCAAATTCCAACAATTAGTATCTGAGCAGGTCGACGCCTCATCCAGGGTGTTTTTGACACCCCTTTGATCATAATCTCAAAATCACACAAAAACTGGTGAGTATACGCAAGGCAATTAGGATTTCAAAATGACTTCGCTTTGTGGTGTCGAAATTGCAATTTGGGCTCATTTTGGCCTTCGAATGCACTATCGTAGTGCCTATGTAGGTAAGTTTGTCTTTTTGTGCCAAAGATATATACAGGTTTTGGTTCACTAGCATAGGCTCCTCAAAGTCTTTTATAGGTTTAGTAGAACTCGAGAGGGTAGTTTTGCTCAACTTTTTGAGATACAATCATTTTCCTAAATCAAGGTATTCTAGTGAGTGGCCATGGCCGAAAGTAGTGATGTATTCCATATATTGGATTGTTGAGGATAAGTTGGATGGTACCAATTACCCATTATGGGCTTATATGATGTGTCATGTATTGGTTGCAAAAGGACTGTGGAATGGTGCTGAAAAACATCATATTACACCTACAAATATAATTATTGAAGGTGATGCAGATGGCATTGAAGATGGTGATATTTTTTAGGTTCCTTTTCATGCTAGGGTTCCTACTGTACGTATTGCAGAGCAACTTTGTTGGGATGGCAGAGATGCTCAAGCACATGCATTGATAGCCTTATCTATCAAACGTGCCATTATTCCTCATGTTTGCTCCTACAAAGCATCAAAGGATGCTTGCGATACACTTACCACTTTATACCATGCAAGGAATGATGCCTTTGTTGCTTACCTTTGAAAACAGTTGGAGAGTGAGCACATGAATGAAGGAGATTCCATGGACAATTTTTTGACAAAGATCAAAGATTTGAAGGAGCAATTGATTTCTGCTGATGAAGACTTGCCTCACAATTCACTTGTACAAACTATTTTTAATGGTCTTCCAAATTAATATTAGGGTTTTGCATCTACTCTTTCATTGATAATGAAAGGCAATCCAAATGCCTTAACATTTGAGGATTTAGTTTTTGTTTTGTTGTAGGAAGATCATTCTCGACAGAACAGGTCCATTATGCATGTTGCAGATCAAGCTTTCCTGGCTAGTTAGAAGGGCAAAGGTAAATGGATCTCATCTACTTGTAAGCACAAATCGGCTAATTCTGTATAATCAAAGAAGGATGAGAGAGATGAAAAGAAAATAGAAAAGAATTTTTTTTTTGCAAATACTGTAAAGGAAATGATCATGTCATAAAGAGTTGTCCAAAATTGGCTGCAAAAGAGGCAAAGAAGAAAGGGGCTAGAATGGTTGTTGTAGAGGCCTCTACACCCAAAATAAAGTCTGTTAATCTTGTGCAAAATGAAGAATGGGCATTTATTACTATTTGTAGTTATGGTCTTCTCATGAACACTGTATGTCTGTAGTAGACTTAGATGTTTGGTACTTTGATAGTGGGGCAACCAAACATATTACCTCATAGTGTAGTTTCTTCACTTCACTTGAGCTTGCCCCTATAGGGAATATTGTCACATGCACCAAAAACTCATCTTATCCTATCATGGGAGTTGATAAGATCATTCTGACTACTGTTGATGGTAGTTCTTTTACAATGTTGGTTACTTTATTTGTGCCAATGATCAAGAAAAAACTATTATCAGTTTTAGTATTAGCTAAGATCAGCTTGGTTGTGAAATGTGTTGATGATAGATTTACAAGATGATCTGTCAAATGACGACATCATTATTGCTTCAGGCATTTTATGTCGTGGGTTGTATAAGCTCATAGATTATGCAAATCTATGAATGATTCAACATGTGCAGTTCAAGATTCTCATGCTATGTCACATACAAAGCTTTGACATGTATGCTTTGGTCATCTAAATTTTGCTAATTTGCTACATCTCCAGAAATTTGAAATGGTGTCCTCTTTGCCCAAACTTGAGGCACCTGGTAAATATGTATGTGAAGTTTTTATTTCGGGCAAAATGCAACGTTCCTCCTTCCCAAAAGATGGTTCAGTTCCAGCTACTCAAAAATTGTAGTTTATTCACAATGATATTTGTGGTCATATGCAAACACCTTCTTTTGGGAACTATCTTTACCTCCTGAATTTCATTGATGATTTTGCCAGGCATGCATGGGTATATCCATTGAAAGCAAAGTCTGAAGTGTTTATGTGCTTCAAACAATTTTTTGTTGTGGCTAAAAATCTACTAGCATGTAAAATGGGCGCCCTCCATTCTGATCGAGGGGAGGAATATATGTCTTCTTATTTTAATGCATTTCTAGATAAATGTGGGATAAAACATCCGTGTAAAGTGTTCTATACACCTCAACAAAATGGATTTTCTGAAAGGAAGATTAGGCCACTCATGGAGATGCTGAGGTGTATGGTCAAGAGACATGCTTTACCACATAGGTTTTTGGCTTGAGGTTGTTATGTGTGCAAGATATGTACTTAATAGGTGTCCCACTAAAGCATTGCAGTCTATCACTCCATATGAGTCTTGGCATGTTCACAAGCCATTTGTTTCTCACCTACATGTCATTGGTTGTCTAGCATATGCATTAGTGCCTGAACAACAATGCAAGAAATTGGATGATAAAGCACTAAAATGTATTTGTGTTGGGTACACTTCTAAAAGCGAAGGATATCATCTATATCATCCACAGACTAAATGCATTTTGGCTAGTCCTGATGTTGTTTTTGTGGAAGATGTTATTCAGCCATTACTTTCATGTACTAAGGAGACATCAATTAGCTCCAAAGATGTGTATGACACTTTTCTGCCTCTTTTTATAGGTGGACATTCTAGTGTTGGTCCGAATGAGGCAATTTCTCAGCCTTTACATGTTTCATGTGATGATGTAGATCATTCCATTTCTGATGTAGATTTACATCATACACTTCTTGATGAGAGAATAGATATAGAGGAGGCAAGAGTATGCCAAAATGGCTTGTGCAAACTTTGCGGGATAGCAAATTAGATGCACCTCTCTCATATCGTACGTGATTAGGATCTCATAGTGCTTCTTTTGCATCAGATTGCTATGTTATGGCTGCCTCTAGTATTTGTGATGAGAATGAGCCTCTTTTGTTTGATGAAGCACAAAATTCAAAAAATGGGATGGTTGTTATGCAATCAAACTATGATGCTATTATGAAGAATGGTACATGTTCTTTATGTGAATTTCCTCTTGACAAGAAGGCCCTTGGCACTAAGTGGGTATACAAGATAAAGTGTAATCCAAATAGAACAGTTGACAAGTATAAAGCTAGGCTTATTGCAAAAGGTTATGCTCAAGAAAGAGGCATTGATTTTGATGAGACCTTTTCTCCTAGATATCAAATGCGTACTATTTGTACCATCTGTGCACTTGCAGCTCATCATGGTTGGAACGTACATCAGTTGGACATTATAACAACATTTCAAAATGGTGACTTGCATGAACAAGTGTATGCTTTTAAGCCCCATGTTTTTGTACAAAAAGGGCATGAAAACAGAGTGTGGAGGTTGAAAAAGGCATTGTATGGTTTGATGCAAGCACCATGTGCTTGGTATGAAAAGATACATGCGTACTTGATTGTACATGGTTTTTAGAATAGTCCAACTAAGAGCACCTTATTCGTTAAGCATGTAAATGATGTGCTTGTGATCATTGTTGCCGATGTTGATGACATGCTGCTCAATGGTCCTGATGAGAAGCATATACTGATTTTAAGGCTGACTTGCATGCCTCATTTGAGATGTCAGACTTGGGGCATTTGCATCATTATTTGGGTAGTCAATTTATCCAAGTTGATTGCACACTAGCTTCCTGTCAAACAAAATATATTGACACATTATTGCAATGTTTTGGCCTTGAAAACTGGAAACCTATTGCCACTCCTATGGAGACATGTTTATAGTTGAGTCTTCATGATGCTAGAGATGCATTTGATGTTGTTCTCTATCAGCAAGCTATTCGATCCTTGATTTACTTATGCATTACTCGGCTAGATATTCAATTTGTTGTCTCATAGATGAGTAGGTTTATGCATTTCCTAGATGTCACATAATCCTAGTAGGAGATGGTTGAACCACGCCTTAAGAGAGAGGATTAGGAAGTAATCCTCAACCATGGCTTTTGGGGCAAGTGGTTAGCCCATCGCACTCCTAACCGGGAGGTTGTGAGTTCAATTCCCAACATTGGTATCAGAGCCTAGTTGAGAAATTGGGCGAGACGGAGGTTCGCATCTCGTTCGTGGGCACTTGGAAAAAGAGATTATCTGTGGTGAGTGTGAAACTGGCCTTGGATAAAGGTGCATGGGCATTTGGGCACCCACAGAGGGTGGGATAGGTCCAAATTTGGTCCATGTGCTGGAGTTTGAGGTTGGTGGAAGTGCTCATGCATGGAAAGTGGGTCCAAGAGTTAGAAGGGTCCACAAGTGAGCATTGAGGACAATGCTCAGTCTAAGGGGAAAGGAATGTCACATAATCCTAGTAGGAGATGGTTGAACCACGCCTTAAGAGAGAGGATTAGGAAGTAATCCTCAATCATGGCTTTTGGGGCAAGTGGTTAGCCCATCGCACTCCTAACCGGGAGGTTGTGAGTTCAATTCCCAACACTAGATGTCAAGCTTTGACATGCGGTTAAGTGCATATTTTGCTAATTGAGTGGTATGGAACTACTTGGACTGTTTTATCCCAAGGGGTGATCACTACTACCAGATTTACATGCTTTTTCTAACTTTGACTCGGCTAATTTCTATGGCACTCATGTGTCCACCACTGGTCTTTGCTTCATGCTTGGTAGCTGATGCATATCTTGGTTGAGCAAGAAGCAGCTTACTGTGGCCACTTCTAGTTGTGAGGCTGAGTATGGGGTAGCTTTCATAGTGATCATTGAGTGTTTGTGGCTCATATGCCTTATGGCTAATTTGTGTGTTGGTTATTCTTCTACCACCACCAACTTTACTAACACTTAGAGCACATTGGTAGTTGCAAGGAGCCTTGTGTTCCATGCTCGCACTAAGCACATTGAGGTGCACTATCATTACGTTAGGGAGAGGTTCTCTGCTGGAGAGATCAGTTTGGCATATGTGCCCACATAGGAGAACATTGCAAACCTTTTCACAAAGGCTCTACCTAGGGAGAAGTTTGAAGCTTTTTATAGAGCTTTCGGCTTACTTGCTTTTGCGGATTGATTCCACATAGCTTGGCACTTCCTTATACATGAATGCTAGCTCCTTGTTCACTACATCAATCCTAGGGAGATTTGTTGATATGGTTAATTAGTGATGTGTGTGAACACATTAGGATGGTTGGGGCACCTTTTTCCCTCTTTAGGAGGTTTTTTCCCTTGGCTCATATATACGCCTATGTGTACTTAAGTTGTGAAGTCTTAGGGACTTGTGTCGATGAGACTATACTTCAATCACCCCATAAGTGCATATAGTGGTGGATTAATGCACATTTAATTATCAATCCAAAGAATTAGATGTACCAAGTGTATGAAGACATGTGCACACATAATAGTAAGTGAATTAGCAATGCTACAATGCATGTGACTTGTCTCAAATACCTCTCCAACTCACTAACTCTCTGAAAATGCACATCACAATACCATTTATAGTAGTAAGCACAAATTTGAACTTTCCTCTTAGCTTCAAACTTTGAATATGGTCAATATTGGATTCCTTTCGAAGCTCTTGATGAGAACCTAATTATCCTATTTTCAATCAAATCTAACATATGTACTTCAAGTTATGAGCAAATTAGTGAATGGTGGGAAACACAAACACCTACTCCACAACTCGTTATGGCTCACACCCACACCAGAGTAGTTCAAAAGCGATGGGAAGGGATAGACAATAGTCCTACACCTACATTTCAAGCATTACACATGCACAAAAGCTCTTGGAGAAGAAGAAAATCAACAAGAAAGAGGCAAATTCGAAATTCTCCTTCAATTCTCACAATGACAAAAATTCCTTTACAAGAGTCACAATGTGACTTACATACATGTGCCTTAAAATTGGTCCTTTCACACAAGAGACCGAAACTTTTATTGAATAACTCTAATTCCCTAATGTATTACAAGGATTATGTTACAATGATTGAGGCTTATGCATCTAGAGGACGACTCTAGTGCATTTAGATGGCTTCAAGGGATTTTCATAGGAATTCGAAGAAGAAAATTTGTGCCCATAATTTGGAAATTTTTGGGGCTCCCTTTTCTGTGCTTATTTACTCTACAACACTCTCCCCCTCTTTGTCTCTGTCGTCCCTTGACAGGCTTTGCTTCTTTGTCTGCGGATTGCTCTCAGTTCTTTAATACACGCACCCAGTGGTCAAAGAAGGGGTTAGGACTGTCAATGAATTTGTTACCTTATCCGATCTAAGTCCTATGCTTCTGTTCTCCCCTTGGTATTCCTTACATTCATAACTCTAGTTTACTATGTTATTGTTGATACCTCTTTAGCTCTTTTTCACTGCATGCATCATTTGGTAAGCTTTGCATCTAATTTTGTCTTTTGGTTGATGCTTCAAAGCTCTTCTCTTTTAATTCTTCTTTCACATCCTTTAGGACCTGATGCTTTTCTTTGGCCTGTTCATTTCTTTCCACTACACGCACCTAGTGGACGAGGAGATAGTTAGGATCGTCAGATAATTTGTTACTTTATCTGATCCTAAGTCCTTTGTGTATAGCCTCCCCTTGAAAGGTCTTGTTGTAAATCTTCATTTCCACTCCTTGGGACCTACTTCTTTGGCATTGCAGCCTGATGCGTGCCCCTGCAGGGCTTTGGGTAGAGGGTGGTTCTTCTTACTGGGTTGTTTTGTTTTTTGATCTTCTTCTTCTTTTTTTACTTGATTCTCCCTCCACATGTCCCTCCTCCTGAACTCTGTCGTCTTCAACAGGCTTTTTGTGGTGACGTGAGTATGTTTGGATGAATTTTTGCTTTCTTTGATTTAGCAAATTGGCTTCACATATCATTAGCTCCTTCCATTGTGCTGACTTCACTCCATCATCTGGTGCCTTTCTATGATCTGCAAAAAGCTCAGCTCGTAGGCCACTAGTCTAGCATTCAAGTTTGAAGTTATTTTTACAAAAATTTATGAATCCAAAAAGCTTCCTCGAATGTCTGCATGCATGTACTCGGTAAGAACATTAACCTAGAGTATATAGCCATTATGGTAAGTCTACTTGGAGTTGTAGACAGATCAAAAACTAGTGTGTCCGCTCCTTGATTGATGCCGATAAAATTCAAAAATGTATACTGTGCATGTTGAAGTACTTTCAAAACTGTAAGAAGCATGCTTAATATTTTATTTGTCATCTTGATGGCTATGTCTCGTACTGTAGCATATCTAGATAACCAAAATTCAATAGTCTATACCATGTACTCTTTCGTAGGCAAGTAATTATGTGGCGGGCTCGCTACTAATGGATAGTATAGCCATTGATTATTTACTGTACCCTGGCGCCGCGCTTCCCAACATTGCATCTAGGTTCGTCTCTTAGGGACTAGGCAAAAAGATGGATTGATTTGTAGTACATATGGCACTGACTCCCAGAGCACTCATAAGGTCCGATTCTTTTCCAAAAACTTTCTTCTCCAAATCAGATCTTCCTTGTCAAATTCTTCTTGTGTATAAGAGAATGTGTCCATTTTAAAATGTAGATCATGATCAAGTTCCTTCTGTGTGGTTTTCTTGATATACTATCTAGTTTTCTCTTTTAATAATCTGTAGGGTACTTTAAATTGCTTCAAAATTTGTTCTAAACTCTTATTTTCAATCTTTGCTTCCTTCATTACTTTTACTACCTAATCTTCAAACTGCTCTGTAAGCTTGGACACCAGTAGTGCCCTCTCATTACGGTTTAGTTCTGCAACAGCCTGTTTATGTCTGTTAGTGCTCGGCTCTACTTCTTCCTTCATAGGTGAATGATGAATGGGAGAGAAAGAGGACATACCTCAGTCTCCACAATAGCTGCTTTGGAGCTTGGAACTACTGGTGTCCCCATTGGAATCTTCTATGCTAATTGAGCCTTTAAGTTTTCAATGATTTTGTCTATTTTCATTAGTTCACTAGTCGTTGTTGTGAGTGCTTCCTTGTTCTTCAGGAGTTCTTCATCTAAAGCTGTGACTTGATCTGCATATTCATTACATTGTGCGATAACTTTGGCTTCTGCAGTCTTCCACCTTTTCTGAGCCATGTCATACATATATTTCTTTTCCCATTCTTCTCTTAGTGCTTGCTCTTGTTTTCGCTCATATTCATACCTTGTGATTTGAGCTTCCAATGTCTGTGTGTTATTAGGTGTAATTTCTTGTGCCTCTACTGGTTGATTGCACAAAATGGAAGTCATCAGTTCTTTTTTCTATTTATGGATTATCTATTCATCCATGTATACCTTGATTTGTGTCTCTAGAAGTTTGCTTGTAGCAATAAATCGTGTTTTCTTTGCTTCACCGCCTTCATACTTACTTTGAAGTTCTGTAATCTGGTCTTGTAGCTTTTGATTTTCTTCATTGAGTATATTGCACTTTTCCATAGCCTCATTTGTCTCCTTTTCCTTAGTTGCAACTGCCTGTTGAACTTGGAATACTTGCACAGATAGCTTTTCACGTAATGCTTGGAATTGATTTCCTTCCACTAATGCCTTGTCATAATCGCTATCCGCTTCCATGAGTTGATGTTGAGTATCCATGGCCGTTTGAATCATTCTTTTACTACATTTTTTAGTTGAGCCACATCTACATTCAGCCATGTTTTTGGGATGCTTGGTGCCTCACATGTGAGTACATCTTTTCCCTTTTCCACATGTATTGTTTCATTATGTGGCTATCTAATTTGCAGGTGGATCTGATTTCTTTGTCTGCATGTGTTGTAGGCTTTGTAGCACTTCCTTGAAACATTATATCTAGTGGAGAAGGCTTTGCTATAATATATAGGTGTAAACAGTTCAGGTTCTTCCACCTTTTCATGATCTTTTTCTTCCTTTGGCATCTTTATCATGTTTCATGTCCAGGTGGATCTTTGTAAATTGAATCTTTGTTTCTTCATTCATCTTTAGTGTATGGACCTCTCCTTGTGATGATCCTTTCTCTAGTGTCTTTGTAATTGTATTGTCTTGTGTTCTATCTAATTTTGTGTCTTCTACTTCAAAGGAATCCTTTACTTGATTTATCTCATCCCACTTACCATCATCATTTGATTCACTCCTAATGTCTACATTCATCGGGGACGGTTCACGTTCTTCTTGGACTTTAGAAGATGAGCTAGAGTTCACCAATCCTAGTTCTCTATATCTATGGAATTTTGTTAGTCTATTTCCCTGTATGGACTTTGCATGATCTTGATGATATTGGTGCCCTTGTACTGGCAGGTTTACTTGTCCTTCCATGAATCTGTGATTATCCTCCATAGCTTCCTTTAACTCTTCTTCTCTGATAGGCTTAGTCTATTCGATTTTGGTTCTTGGAAGTACATGTATTCTTTTGGATGAAGGAAGTACTTCTTCTGCTTTCACTACTTCTCTTAATCTCTTTGCACCTCTCATTCTTGGTTGAGAGCTTGTTCCTACTTCCTCGGTCACCTTCACTCCTTTCTTCTTTCTTGGAACAGTGGGTGGCTTTGTGTACCTTGCCATTTCCACTGATGAAGGCATTTCCTTAAGGTACTCCCTAATACCTAATGCATGATAGATCAAGATTTTCAAAGCAACACTTCCATTCAGGAACTTTTTCTGACCCCATTGCTTCTTGGTTTCGAAAAAACATTCTTGGACATAGGGTGTCAGATTCATTTGGTTGCCAATTTGTTTGGTGGCATGAGATAGTAACTGTACTATGACCTTTTGTGGTGTTGTGTATCGGTGCATGTTGGGAAAACAGAAATGTTGGTGTATGAGCTTGACCTCTTCTTCAATAGCCACATGATTGATGTCCACGAATGTGTGGGTCTTCATTCCATGGCTTTCGTCCTTTAGGTCAGTGTTCCCATCTTTCTCCCATCCAAATGCTTGTTTAATCAACTCGTGTGTGAACTGAATAATCACCCATTCTCCTTCTGCATCGAGAACTTTTTCTTTTGGTACTAAAGGATTATGTAGAGCCAGTTGAAGAGTGTTCATAACTTGAGTACATCGTTGAAAAATTTGGCTTATAAATTGGTAGCTCAAAGTACTTATGAATTCTTGCCTTTGTCAATACATCCACAGTTGATGGAAGTGCATGTAAAATTTTAAAGTCCTAGGACATCATAGGGAACTAATGATCTATGTCCATGATCTTTATGGTCACCAAGAATAAATGCTCTCCTGTGGGTTGGTCTTCTCTAAACCAATGGCCCTTGGCTTTGGTCACACTTTGCAGTGGAAATTCAATTACTTCCTCATGAATGGTTGCCTCAGAATCTTCAAAAGCCATCTGCACTTGCAATAAAGAAAAGGTTCAGCTTATAGGGGAAACCCACTCGTGTGTTTATGTGTGGTTCAATGATATGTCATTTTTTTATGTCGCTCCATTCCCCTTGCATAAGTAAGTAATGTCTCTTACCATACTTTCCTTAAATTTTACTCCTGAAAGAAAACAAGAGATTAACACTAGCCAAAGCATTTATTTATTTACAATGTATGGTCATTCCTATGATAGTAGAAGCTAAGTTCTATTCCAATGATGGAAATGTGCACCACTACTTTTGTTGAAGAGCCAATGTGCCAAATGCATGGCCTTGTAATGTGGCCCTGCCATGCATACTCTGGATGCAATGAATTCTTCATGAGTGCGAGTAGAATTTCATTGACTTTGTTCTTCAGTTCCTTGTAGCCTTTTAGGTCTCCATATCCACTTGGTACTCGTGCTTTGGGTGTTTGTTTCTATCGATTTCCTCGTTATGTGGTCTTTGGCTCCTTCCAGTTTGTGATCTGAATTTTATATGTCATGGTCCTTTGGTATCCTTGGTGAGTCTTTAGGGACCTCTCTGCTTCACGTTGCACGTATGACATCTCGTTGAGTTTTCCTAGTTCTCGATTTGCTACCAGTCAAATTGCTTTAGGTATCCATATGTGTTGCTATGTCCTTTGGGCTTCTATTAATGACTTTGGAAGCCATACACGAAGAATTCCTAGTTTATCCAGTTGCGATTGTGAATTGTGGTTGCTTTTTTGTGTTCCTACTGGATGGCTGATTTATTTATGTGTTGTGTTGAGTTGTTGAGTCATTTGATCCTTCCATACCCATTGTAGACGAGTATTACTTGGACACGATGTTCGAACAGTTAAACTTCATGTAGGTTTTCTTCTTATAGAGTAGATAGACTGAGAAGTAATGTCCTCACGATCTCTCTTAGGCTCATTTCTCAAGGGCGAGGTGGTCACACAATCATGCAACACTTTTTTATTTGCAGGTACTTTGAGATTAAGGCACTCTTGGGATGTACTCTTAACAAAATCATTTTCCTTTTCCTCCTTTGAGTCTCTTCCTTTGGTTTGATGACATTACGGATTTGTGATGACCTTTCTTCCAACAAATTAAAGACTTCTTTATGTCCTATTTTGGGTGATATGTATCCTTGTGCAAGATGTATGCTGACTTCATTGTCAATAATCCAGTCTTGTCCTAGGATCAGATTTTCAATCAGGTCTTCATCTTTGCATACCAAATTTTTTTGCTCCATAGTGGAATTGCCTAAGTGAGGGGACAATAGGGCTTCTCCAACACACTCTATGATTTGACCTCCAATTCCTATCATACATGCTTTAGTGGGACTTATGGTTGTTTGGAGATGAGTGTTCAATGAAACTTGTATATAGCTTAGAGCTGCTCCTAAGTAAATCAGAGCATCCACTAGTTGATACTCCGTGTTTTCAATTCCTACGTTCAAGTATGGTCGGGAGATGCTATAGCTCATATTGCTTGTATTATTGACTTGGTAGTTGGCCATGGGTATAGGTTCCTCTCCCTGTAGATATCGTTCATCCCTTTGCCATATCCACTCTTTTTGCCTCTTGATACACTCTAAAGCTTCCTTCCATGCTTCTTCTCTGATCCTATCTTCTTTCTTCTTTTGATTTTGTGCTCCCAAAAGCCGTACTAACATTTGGTCTATTAATGGTTCCATAAATCGCTTCACTCTACATCCGCTGATGTAGCTAGGGAGTACATCTCCATCCAATGTAGCTAGATTCACTCCTCCACTTATTGAGATTCGATTTATCAGTAATGGTTCATATCCGCGTTGTTGCAATTTCTTGGCATGTTGCTTCAACATATATAGTAGGACCAAATCTCCTTCCTTTAAGCCTTTGTCTTTGATGTGTGCATCATAATATGCTTTCTGCCTCCGTTTAGCATCATAAATTCTTGATACTTCTTGTAGTCTTGTTTCAGGTAATTTCTCAATTTGGTCTAATTGCTTGGATAGTTCATGGGCTGTCCACTCATACTGTTCTCTATATTAAGTTAAAGGGAGTAGTTCCAATGGCTGTCTTGTAAGCCACTTGGAAGGCCCAAATTGCATGATGCAATTGTTTGTCCAAATCTGACCTTCCATTGTTGAATATCTTTGTCAACATTGCACATAACACTTTATTGGAACTCTCTACCTGACCATTAGCTTGAGGGTGATAGGGGGCTGATTTTTTGTGAATCACCAAGAATTCATTCATTAGTGCTTCTATCACTTTGTTGAGGAAATGTGTCCCCTATCGTTCACTATCTCTATAGGTAACCCAAAATGGGTAAAGATATTTTTGAAGAGAAACTTTGTTGTGGTTTGTGCATCATTCTTCCTTGTTGCTTTTGCTTTTACCCATTTCGTTAGATAGTCTGTTGCCACTATTATATATTCAACATGTAATCCTTTGGCCGGAGGATTAATAGGTCCTATAAAATCAATGCCCCATTTTGAAAAGTCTCTCATGCAAATCATGGATCTTAGTGGCATATCATCTCTCCTAATAGGATACTAGGTTCTTTGGCACACCTCACAACTTTGTACATAAGTGTCTGCATCCATATCTAGAGTTGGCCACCACAAGCCTGCAAAGAGAATCATTTTTACGGTTCTTTTAGTCGAAAAATGTCCTCCCACAACACCTGCATGTGCCATCTTTAAAATAGGTAAATATTCCCCTTCGTGGACACATAGTCGTAGTTGATTGTCTTTTCCTCTTTTAAAGAATTGTTTTCCCATTATAGTATAGTCCTTGCTCCTTTCTTCTAGGGATCGCTTCCTTGCTAGATTCGCTCCTTCCTTGTGCTCTCGTGTTTTCAGGAACTTGACGAATGCCCTACTCAATTATGGTGCTATGGTAGAGAATTGTAATGATGTATGGTCTTCTGGAGTATTTTCCTAGCATTCTTGGCAACTGCCAATATATTCATGTACGTTCTTTGGCATATCTGGCTAGTACACTCCCAATCTTTTTAATTCCCTTAGTCTTCCATGGGCTCCTTTATGAATTTTCCATCGATTTACACGAGCTTGCTTGATTAATTTCTTCTGTTCAGCCTCTTCTTCATATCTCAATAATAGACCACTTGGCTCTTTGTAGTACACACTTCCTACCACAATGTGAAAATTGCATGATTGCAGAAATCCTTTTCTATCATTTTTGTTGATTCGATGATGTGGTCTATGTGTGAGTATTGGAATCAACTTTTTTGCCCACCTTAGACATACTTCTAGGTTGAATAAGTATGTGTCAGGTAGGTCATCTGCCACTCTGTTGGGTGGTTCTCCATGGGTTAACCTAGACAGATGATCAGCTCTCATATGAGTATTTCCTTTCTTGAATACTACTTCAAAATCAAACTCCATCAGCAATAGAAACCATCTCACTAGCCTTCCCGTATTACAGGGCTTATTGACTAGGTACAATAAGGCCTAAAGAACTTGAATTTGATAGCTAGGAGGTAATGTCTAAATTTCTTGATTGCGTACACCATTCCTAACCTTCTCGTTCCGTGGTGGTATAATGTATAATTTCTTTTTGTCTCGCTGAGTTGTCTACTTGCATATGTGATAGGATGGTCTAATTTTCCTTAATCCGCGAGTTGAGCTAATATGCATCCTATTGCATAATTAGGTGCATCTACGTGGATATGGGATGGTTTATTCCAATTGGGTATCTTCAATATAGGTGCTATATCTTCAGACACTATTTTTATAGCTTTGTAGAACCAACCCTCTACAATATATGAGAAACGTAATCTCTCTATTTATGTCCAAATGCATCCACATAAATCCATGCTCATCCACACCCTCGTGAACCTTCATTTGCTAAATCGAAGCACAAATCACATTAAAGCCTCAATAAATAGACTCTGATAATTCAACATTTCCATAAGCGATAACATCGTCCATCTTGGATGATGTGGGATAATATGAATAATTATATCAAATCATTGGAATACACTTGAGTGAGAACACCTTGTGTACCATCTGTTATTTCTTTTCTACCATTTATTAAACTTCCAGTTGAGAATTCTAAAGGATGGAGAATGTGATACTAGAATTTCCTTTCCCATTCAATAGATACTTCAAAAGATGTCCAATGTGGAGATCGAAACTTGTGGAAAAGCTAATGTCTAACAAATCAATTTTTCACACTCTTCACTTTTTGAAGGTATGCTAGTAGGTCACCCAGAAAAAGTTATGAAGTATAGAAAGGGAGTTCTTCACGACTACCATTACTTTCCACGTCTAAATATGCGTCAGAGTGAAAGGGTCAGAAAACATATGGACATCAATATATGCATGAGAAGGCATAGTGATAACTAGATGGGTGCCTCTACCTTACAAGGTCGGGTGTGTGAGTGTGTTTCCAATTCATTGTACTCTCAAAAATAAATAAATAAATGGGTCAATATGTGCATCCATAAACACATTCACATTATTGTTCAAAAGTATAAATAGAAAAAAGGAATTTCCACGTCCATCCACATACATGCTGATGCACGTGTCCATATACGCGTCAAAAAATAAACGGGTCAAAAAAGTAATTTATATTAAAAAAAATAATGTTATCAATATACGTGTTGGTGATAGAAAATAAAAATAAACAAATAAAGTTTCTCACATGCATATGCAAGCTTACGCATATTTGCATGTAATATACATATTTGACCAACTAACTTCATATTGAGAATATAAATTTACCCAATGTTGAAAGTATTCTCAATTCATGTAAGAGAATCTAAAATGTACAAGTTCTCCCTTCATCATATATATGCTAGTAGTGCACTACAAAACTAAGATATAGGAAAATTCAACATTGTATCTCCGAAAATGAAATAAATAAATAAATAAATATATATATATATATATATAGAGAGAGAGAGAGAGGGAGAGAGAGAGAGATATATGTGTGTGTGTACATATGTAACTATTCTATACTGAAGTATCTCGTTGGTTGAGACGAATCTAAAGTCGTACATCAGTTGTTCAAAATCACCATTAAAAATTGAGATCCTATTTCTCTGATAGAGAACTTGCTAGATAAACTTTGAGGATCATGTATCTTTAACAAAATTGATCTTGAATCTGGTTATCATCATGTATGTATGACACATAGTGATATTTAAAACACCACTTTTAGGAATCAAACTCACCATTCTGAATTTATGATAATGCTCTTCAGACTTACATATGCACCTGCTAACCACATGCTAATGAGATGATTCTCCTCCCAACCTTATGCCTTTGTATATAGCTAATCAAATCAACGAGGATCACAAATATAAGTGGAGTCCACAAGTGCATGCATGATCTCCCTCAGTACTTCAACACCTTCTAGTAGATTCCACTAGTGGTAGGTGTACTTGCCGCTCGAGTTAAGTCTCTTTAGACTCAAGTTAACTCATGCTAACTTTGACTTGAGTTGAAGGCTCTAGATCTATTTGGGCAAAACTCTCTCTCGATGCTTCCCATGCAGATTGAACCCAAGACCTCTTCCTTCCTAACTTGAGTCTTAAAAACTAGGTTAAGTGGATTATTTGTTTTAGAGAGCACATAAACCTACACTTAATTCCAATCTTGAGTTCTTTGGCTTCAAATATGAGTGATCAAACGATGTCCAATTTCATATCTGTCTGAACTAACCGAACACTCAAATCGTAGAATTTTCTTTCTCACATTATCTCCCCCTTGGGAAATATTTTCATCCCTGAAAATAGAGCTATATATAATAAACTATTGGCATACCTATACTTAATTCTAATCGTGAGTTCTTTGGCTTCAAATATGAGTGATCAAACGATGTCCAATTTCATATCTGTCTGAACTAACCAAACACTCAAATCGTAGACTTTTCTTTATCACATTATCTCCCCCTTGGGAAATATTTTCATCCCTGAAAATAGAGCTATATATAATAAACTATTGGCATACCATCGAGCCTCATGTTCTAACCTAAAATAACAATTTTCACCTCATATTTAAAATTAATAGAGGAGAATCTACTTATTGATTGCTACCCAAATAGTTCAAAACACCATCTAGCTTTGCACTTGATAAAATGATGTGAGTGAAAAATAAAATGATGTGAGTGAAAATTAGGGGAATGAATAATAAGGGTGGACCAAAAAACATTTCTCACCATTTCATTGTTTATTCCTTTTTTCTATGTGAGCACTAACATATAAAATAGGTGGATTTAAATTACCAGTCCATTTCTAGGTGTCACTGATGCATAGATCTAGCAAATGAGGTGGGATTTGTATCCCTATCAGAATTTGAGAATATTTGTTTCACTTTGAATTTGATTTGGCATTTAAACTAGAACTTTTGTTGAACAAAACTTCTCATTTAGGCTTTTATACTATGTGCTCTTCCAACCAGCATTTACTTGATTTTCACCCTATAGGAGGACTACTGTGTTCAGTTGAAAAACAAAGAAAATTCAAAATGAACTTTTTCCAACTTAGAACACTTCTCTCAATGAGTTTAGCTTTAAGTTCTTGGGAATTGTCAATCTTTTGCTCAATTCCTAACTTCTCCTTTAAAGAATTTTCGAAACTCTATGGTGTATCGGATATTGAATGCTTCACTTAAAGAAGAACCAAATGAATAAGTCAAATTAGGCTCTAGCATATTCGAGATTAAATCTGTTCTATACAAAACATCTATTTGGGATGTTTAATTTGGGTACCTACTCCCATTGGCTATCCCTGACTTTTACTAAAATGATTCAAATAATTTATCTTAATCATTTCCAAAAGTTTTGGAAAGAAATAAGCAAGAACCAAAACTTTGTGCAATCAATTCATACTTCGAATATACATAAACTTGATGTGAGTCAAACTATATGTGACTCAAGTCTTTAACTTCTGAAAGATCGATTTAAAAATGTTTCTATAAAATTTTATCTATCTTTAAAAGAAGTAGACTAGATTCTCAAAACGATTCTTGGAGTAAAGCTTAAAACCATGCAACCACTAGATGATAGTGTGATATCCAACCTCGCTACCGTAAGCCACCAAGCTTATTGATGATGTTTTCTTGTTTTACTCAAAACATTAATGCTTCTTGTAGGACTAAGTTAATATTTTCTTTATTAAATCTCTTAAGACTACTTACTTGGAATGCAATTTTTATGCATTGCTAACCAACATATTGATGTCACCAAGTTGCATTGTCAAGATGGTGCTTGCAAACTAACTTAGTCTTTCTATCCTTAGTTGAAAGGATCTTGTCAGAGTTTTAGTTCTCCAAAAATTCATCAAATATTTCTAAAACAAAACACTTTATCTTGAAGTTTTCATAGTTCAAGTAAGAACATACTTTGTTTTCATAGACACACACACACACACATATACATACATATATATATATATATATATATATATATATATATATATATATATATATATATATATATATATATATATATATATATATATATATATATATATATATATATATATATATATATATATATATACACACACATGCATACACACATACACATATGTGACATATACATGCACACATATGCATGTTTTAGGGTTATGGTTTTTGGATTTTACATATATACACACATGCATGCACACATATACACATATAAACACATAATACATATACACATACACATATATATACACATGCATACACACATACACACATATACATGTTTTAGGTCTAGGTCTTCAAAATTAGGGTTTTAGGATTTTGACATAGATACACATATGCATACACACACATACACATATATATATTCACCTACACATATATATACACAAGCATACACACATACACCAGTTTTAGGTCTAGGTCTTTAGGATTAGGGTTTTAGGGTTTTTACACATGCAGATAAATATTTACACATATAGAAATATACACACATAATACATGTACACATACACATGTATATACATAGGCAGACACAGATATACATGTGTTCTAGTTGTTGTTTATAAATATCATGTCTATGTGTCCCATGTCTTTGTACACGATTCATGATTCATTTTGCTCATGTCTTTTGTATTTGACTGTATGTTTTGCTTTATGAAATCATTTTTTTGTTGCCTGTCATACATGTCACATGTAGTTGGGTTTTTCTTGGGCAGAGTGGATTGTCTTTTGCTACACAACAGCATGGGAATGTTGTTGTAGCAAGAGACAACACACTCTGCCCAAAAAAATTTTGCAGATATCGTCGTCGGTATAGGCGATGGTATAAGCGTCGGTATCCCCAGGCACATACCGATGCTTATACCGACTATTTTGCCCAGGTGCATACAATGGCTTATACCATCGCTTATACCGTCGCTTATACGGACACATATACCGACGCTTATACTGACGCATATATCGACACTTATACCGATGCTTATACTGACGCTTTGGTTCCGACGCCTACACCGACCCTTACACAGACGTCGAGGCAAAATCGTGCCCGTTCATTTTCCTCGGTAGAAGCCTCGGTATACGGCCTGATATGTTGTAGTGTAAGGATCCTTGGGAAGCTCTTGAAAGGATGTATTCAACAAATACCAAAGCTAGAAAACTTCAACTCAAGAATGAGTTGAACACAATAAAGAAAAGTTTGAGTCAATCCATAGCTGAATATACTTTGAAGATTAAGGAGCTAAGTGATGCGTTAGCTTCTATTGGCACAACGATTGAAGATGAAGATCTTGTGTGTTATACTTTCAATGGATTAAGAGAAGATGAAAGATGGAAGCCTTTTATAACTTCCATGAACTTGAGAGATGCATATCCAGGTTTTGAAATTTTCTGATGCGATTTGAGCAATTATTTCAATGTTTTGATATGATGGAGGCATAGTTGCAATTGAGGGAAAAACCACCAAGTAATAGGAGAAAAACATTCCTAGGACATAAGATACAACAAAAATGTGTATGATGTATGGTTCCATAACCTCCATATCTAACATTCAAGATAAAAAATGAAAGCCTTGGACTTACATAAACATAGAAATCTGCTAGGACGATGAGGAATATAATGTATCAAAGGTCCTAATACAAGAATAATGATTTGTACATGTAGAATGGCATGCCATTGAGAGGATGAGCCACAAAATTGAACACCTCTGAATATTTGGAAGTCATTGAGATGGAGAAGAAGTTGAATAAAGAGACACTCCATGAATTTTCACAAAGACAGGTTTGAGCATATGTATAGCTAATCACCCACGAACGGATAGACAAACGAAACCAAAAGGATCGATCAAGGTCTAGAATATGTTAGTAGCATATGCTTCTTAGAATCATTATGACTAAGAAGATGACTTACCAATAGTGGTTTTTTTCTTACAATAGCTATAATGATTAGTTAGGAAGGGAGAAAAACTGAGAAACATGAAAATACAAGTGAGACTCGAGATAGATAGATAGATACTCAAATAGAGAGAGAGAGATAGAGCTTAAATGTGCTTAGAAGTTGGGTTGACACGAAAAGAAGAGGGGTTTAAATGCTTGCATTATGATGGTACTAGACAAATTCAATTTTGAAGCTCATTCCATTGTCCATGCAATTGAATGACTTGCATACTGATTGGGTGCTCTTTTTTCTTTCTTGTGATAATGATATATGTCCACAAAGTAAGCATAATATATATATATATATATATATATATATATATATATATATATATATATATATATATATATATATATATATATGTGTGTGTGTGTGTGTGTGTGTGTGTATATATATATATATATATATAGATATAGGAAGTTCAGCTAAAGAACAATAATTAATAAAAGAACAATAATACAGTGAAAGGGCTTGCCTTTGAGATCCTTTGTATCTCACAAAGCATCTTTTGTATCTCACAAAGAAGAGGTAGGACAACTCCGAGATGCAAAAGCTATGACATACCAAAATTGATAGGATATCTAAAACATACATTTCAAAGAGAGTTACTGAAAAGTTTAATGTTTTGTAGATATTTCTATTAGGCATTTTAATGTTTGTACATTTCCTCAAAAAACTCCCATCAAAAACCACATTGTGTATAATAGTGTCTACTTGAGTTTAAAAACCACATTGTGTATTATAGTGTCTACTTGAGTTTAAAAAGCAATATTATCATATTATCCATTCTTATGTCATATGGGAGGTCCTGCGGACTCTATGCTCATTTCTCATATTCTAGAATTTTAAACATGCAACTCGCTGCTGACTTATTAAAAAAAGTTGATCTGAGCACTTCAAGTGCCTTTCATTTTTCTGTTTTAAAAAAAAAGAAGTTCAGCAGAAGCCTAATCTCCCGTGGCCTGAATAAAAATATTGAAAGAACAACTGTTCGTATCAAGGGGCTGATGTAATGCTATGCCGTCTAAACATCACTTTGTAAAGTGGTTTATGACCAAAAGAATAATGGACTTTGAACATGGGTCAGTGGCACCGCACTTTCTGTTCTAAACTTCTGATGATATATACAGAGTACGAATTTATGGAAGACTAGCGCTTTCATGGTTGTCCTAATTTTTTCCCCTATTTTCAACAAAACGAGCGTTGAGATTTTCGCAGACTAAAAAGAAATCATGATTCATGAACAGCCTCAAGATTTTGAAAGTTGCTTTCGTAAAAGGGATACGCTGTCACAGAGTGCTTCCCGAGGTAATGCCAGGAGAACGAATTCTTTAGCAGCACTCACTTCCTTTTTCCAAAACGATCTTTGTTACAGACGGATCACCATTTCATTACATAATATCCATTTTCCAAAAGATATCTGCATAATCTGCTCTTTCCCCAAAAATTATTACAAAGGCAGACGCACAATCGATCCTTGTTACAGACGGATCACCATTTCATTTCATAACATTCATTTTCCAAAAGATATCTGCACAGTCTGCTCTTTCGCCTAAAATTATTACAAAGGTAGACGCACAATCTCTTCCCTCCTAATAAAGTTCTTCAAGTGTAATTTCTTTTGAAAGGGCACGGTCAATAAAGGCGTGTAAGGGTCACTGTCGTGCATGTTCAGGGCTTCCCAAGCCACAATCATAATTTCGTTGCATCGAGATTCTACATGTATTAGGTGAATTATCGAGTCCTTATTAGCCTAGAAGACATTTGGGGAGTTTGAGTGTTGGTAGGTAGGTGTGTGTGTGTGCGTGTGCCTGTGTGTGTGTGTGGAGAGAGAGAGAGAGAGAGAGAGAGAGAGAGAGAGAGAGGGAGAGAGAGAGAGCGAGAGAGAGAGAGAGAGGGAGAGAGAAACAGAGAGAGAGATTGAGAGAGAGTTTCCTTGAATATATGCCAACCTGTATCTAGTTCTCCAGTATTAGGACTTAATTCTATAAATACTGTATTTTTAAGAAGGATCATATAGATAGGCCATGTCAAATTTTAGCGGTTTGCTTCCAGATTTGGCTTTGTTCATTTCTCAATGATAAGTTTTATTCATCCTACGCGCAAACAAGGAAAACAGTATAAGGGAGCTGATACGTTCTGCTCCTTTTCTTTTTTGTGTTTGAGGGGGGAACGGGAGATCGTACAACCCACCGTGTTGCAGTTCAGATAACATCAAACGAAATATCATCCAGATCGTCAAGTTTCCGTGCCAAATACTACGAATTCAAGGCAGTTATAACAAAGAATAACCTTACTAGAGATTGGAGACGAGGCATGCTTTGAAAGCTGTAGGTCAGAAGTGTTCTATAAGTTCGTAGTTACGATAGTTCTAGGATTGTCGCGGACAAATCATGCTGATTCTGATAACCCCTTTATGTAGCAATTTATGAAAAACAAAACCTTGAGAGCGCAATCATTAGCACAAATGAAAGGAATAACAGCGATGGGCTGTCTCGTGAATACAAGATCCCTCACTGAGGAAACTCTGTACGAAGTCCTGATGAAAAAAACATTGTCTAATCACGAGCAACACGCATTTGCCGAAGAATCTCTAAAGGATATTGGAAAGAGTTTGCATATTCTGAAACTATGACTTCCCCACCTTTAGCGGCAGCCTTTCATTCACAATGAAGTCATTGCGTTTAACACACTTGAAAAGCTTGAAATCAATGAGTTTTGCGGATGCAAACGAGCTACAAGAGGCGTGAATATCTGATAAGGGGCATATCACATAAAGATGACCTTACAAGAGATCGGAGAAGAGGGCATGCTTTCAAACCTGTGGGTCAGATGTCTCATAAATTCATAGTCATGATAACTCTAAATTTTTATCCACAAATCATGCTGATCCTAATGAGCCTTTTATGTAAAAGTTTATGAAAAACACAAATTCGGAGGGCAATCGTCAGGCTGCATGGCGAATGCAAGAGGCTTCATTGAGGCAAACTATGGACGAACTCCAGCTAAGAGAAAGATTGTCCAATCACGAGCAACACGGGTTCACAGATGAAACCTCTAAAGGATACTGGAAGGAACTTGCATATACAAAAACTATGCTTTCCCCGCCTTTGAGCGGCAGCCTGTCATTTACAATACAGTCATT
Organism: Ceratopteris richardii; assembly: GCA_020310875.1. NCBI lineage: Eukaryota > Viridiplantae > Streptophyta > Polypodiopsida > Polypodiales > Pteridaceae > Ceratopteris > Ceratopteris richardii. Next base: position 86,162,632 of record CM035441.1, on the reverse strand, counting down.
GTATTTAACACGCTTGAAGAGTTTGGAATCAATGAGTTTTGCGGATGCGAACCAGCCACAGGAGACGTGAATATCTGACATGGGACATCCCGTTATGCATACATTAATTATTTCAACTGTGAAGGATGGAATCCCATCAGGCAAAGGACCAGCTTCTCCCTGAATGATCAATATGTCGTCCAACTTACACTTATCTCGTGTCCTCTCTGCATCTACAAAGACAGTTAATTAGTTACACGTACGATGCATTGCTAGAATAATGTGTTTGCATATGTGCTGCTCAATAGTGCCATTGACAACAAAGTTTTCACATTTAAGATGAATATCACATAGTTTTCCACTTGTTCACAATCCATGTATATGAATGTCTCCTGAAACTGCAGTCTGCAATGTCCGGAAAATTTTTGATAGGGAACAGCTGTAACAATTGTTTTGTTAGGTAGGTGATGTTTCATGCAGGCCACCGAGCTTATGTCACGGAGCCCAAGATGTTGCCCGTAGCAAGCGGTACGTAGATCGAATTGAGTACACTTGTGATTCTTGATCCGCCTAGAATAATGACATAAGGTGTTCTGCATTCATCAATCACAATGTAGTTTTTACAAGACATTTCGTCACCATACCCAATGACTACCGATCGAAGGAGACATACGTATAAGTGAATCCATCATTCCTGTGAGTTCTTAAAGAATTAATAACAGTTCGTGAAACTTTTAAACATACCTAGACCGAGCAAAAGCTTCCGATGTGCGTAACGATCTCGCATTGTCGCGGAATCTTGAGGGTGTCTGAAACTTTGGGAGTTTTTACTTGGCCCTTTCTGTTGTAATACGTGAGAGACACCTGATGAAGAAAGGACAAAGAGGATGTTACACATTGATGATAGTATAATAGAATAATTATGTTTCATAGAAAAACGTTGGTTATTAAGAGAAGCGACGTTGAAAGAATGTGAAGATAGAATTTATTTTGAAACGACTCACTAATTTATTTCGAGATGGAAGAAACAAGAGCGATTTGATTTGTGGGCTTCACAAACAACATGAAACAGCGGGAACTGCGAGGAAGATAAGGAAGTAACATCGAAAAAACCAAGATAAGAACTTCACAAATAACATGAAACAGCGGAAACTGTGAGGAAGATAAGGAAGTAACATCGAAAAAGCCAAGATAAGAACTTCATAAATAACATGAAACAGCGGAAACTGTGAGGAAGATAAGGAAGTAACATCGAAAAAGCCAAGATAAGAAGAAGCATACCATTACTGTGAGATAACGCTGAACAAAACTTACACCAGCCAAGAAATTCCAGAGTAAACGTGACGGCATACAAAATGCAGAGAATCATGACATTCTGGTAGATTAGGAAATCGTAGCTGCTGCTCCTGCGGGTACAGAACAGCTGTTTGCTGTGCGATCGATGCGCCATTCGATCGGTGTATATTCAACATGACATGCTGCGAAAACGATTGCCATACGCATCCCATACATGCTCCACCGCGCTCATCTAAACTTATCTCACTAGAAGATCTTCCCAAAATTTTGATCGTTCATCTGCAAGCTGAAAGACATGACCTTGATAAGCCTGCAAAGTGAGTACGATGACGTCCTCCGCAGGGATGACACAAGATGAGATCGTGCCCTTATCTGATCAAAGCCGAGCTACATATAGATGGGAGGCGTATGCACTTCTACGACCTGCAGAAAGCAGAACGGGAATCGCATAGCGCCATTTCTTCCTGCAGTCTTATTTAGTGATTAACGGCAGCATGAACAAAGACTGCAGCAGTCACAACTCATAAGACACGTAGAATGTGAGCCATAGCTATGCGTCTTACCTAACGAATACATATAAGAAATTGCCACCACCGTCTCCTCACCTTTACACCAAATAGACATGAAAAGACTTTATACGATCAATCTTTCATTCACATTGTTATGCCAAGAGCTTCATCAAGAGGGTGTTCAGTTTGTTAGCAAATCACAGAAGTACTCAAGGCTAGAGGCAAGAGGCAGGGTTCAACCCCTACAGGCTACAACAGGGTTCATGATGCATGGTGAGAACTCTAAGCAAGCCCCTTCAAGGGAGTGTGGGCCTTCAGGCATTCGATCATTCTAAGCCTTTGGTCTACCCAATTCAAGCCAATCCTCTCATATGGCCTTAGGGTAGCATCGATATGACCATTGAAAATGATTGAAAAAAGCACGGAGGCCATATCGACGGTCATTTGATCGTCGATATAGGTGTTAAGAATAAATAGCTGGTATACATATCGAAAATTAGCAGCACTGATACAGGCGTTGGTATGAGCATCGCTATGAGCACCAATAATTACTTGGAAATATCGGCGCTCATACTGATGCTCATATTGGCGCTCATACCGACGATCATATTGACGGTGTGTTTTAACTAGACCCGAGAGCAAAAATTCAACATTTGCTCATGTTTTGAGCTCAGTTCTGCTACTGTCAAGTTTCCACGCGCGAAGTGCATTGTAAGCATATTGTCTACACACATACCTCTCTCTCTCTCTACACACACCTCTCTCTTTCCCTAGATCTCGAATTTTGGTAAGTATTCACACATACTCTAGCACCCTTTCTCTTTCTCTGTGTTTTCTCTTTTCTAATTTCTCTTCTCCTTAGTTTTGCAGGAGTTTTTTGACATCGGTTATTTGGAATTCAACGAAGGACAATGTTAAGTCAACTTTGATGACAACTATCCAAAGAATTACATCGATGTAAGTGATTGTTTTTTTCTCTATTGACATAGAGTGAAAAAGAAAGAGAGAGAGATGAAAGAAAGAGAGAGAGAGAGAGAGAGAGAGAGAGAGAGAGAGAGAGAGAGAGATCTAGAGAAACATAAAGAGAGAGAGAGAGAAAGAGAGAGATGAGCGAGAGAGAGATAGATGAAAGCGATGGAGAGAGAGAGAGGGGGGGAGAGAGAGAGTGTGTGTGTGTAATAGGCCTCTTTTCTAGTGAAATAATTCATTTTGAACTTTCTGAATTTCATTGTGGGGATAATGCTTATAATCAATAATTAGGTCATTTTATGCATGTAGGAAAAATTTTGGGTTGACAAGTTTCATATTCTCTCTCTAGACCTTATTTGCATCATGTTTTCTAGTCAAATCTTGAAGGTGAAGATGAAAGAATTAGGAAAAACTTTGTATGAGAGAAAGGTAGAGCAAGTACAGGAGAATAAAAGTGCCTGAGTGAAATTTTTGTGAATCATGTTTTACGAACCTCGTTCAGGGTCCTACATTTAGTTCATTGTAAGAAAATGCCTTGATTTTACTCTCTAGAATTTTGAAACTTGCAGGGCTCAGAAGTGGCATTTGGAGGTGGATTTGGACCTCGAACATCTCTAGCACTATTGTGCAGATCGCAAAATTGAATAAAAGTGTCTCTCACAAGATTAAACTAATTCCTCATCGTTTTTGAGTTACAGGATTTTGAAAAGTGTCGTTTTTCAACACAAAAAAAAGAGGGCTCATCTAATTCTATTCGAGCCCGTGATTCTGATGCTCATGTGTCACCATGTCTAAATATGAATATTTTCGGATATGTCTTTTTGGTGTGTCTCTCCTATTTTTGACAAGTACGCTAAAGAAAGAAAGCACACGACGATCGCATGGATTTTTACGAAAGTTTTGGAGAAACTCGTCTTTTCTAAATTTTGTGGATCACACACTTCTTTGGGGGAGGGCAGCGATCAAACTCTGATAGGGAGACCTGCGCATCAAAACAGGGGACACATAGAAATCTGAGAATTATTTTGTGATTGAGAGTGAGAGTGAGAGTGAGAGTGTGATTGAGAGTGCGAGTGTGAATGCGATTGCGAGTGTGAATGCGATTGCGATAGCTTGGGGCTAGTCGGGAGATAGAGGCTTCGTCAAGAAGCTATTGTAACCATTGATTCACATCTATAATATCAGAATTCTTCCTTCTCTGCGTCATATTTGTTTGTACTCTCCGACATCAGATTTTCTCTTACCTTGTGTAATCTCTGTGTTCTTCTCTCCACTCTTATTTTTGAGTGATTGAAAGATTGTGATTGGGGATAGATTGTGATTGAGGAAATGCTACAAGTGGTATCAGAGCAAATTTAATCATCAGGAACAATGGAAAGTCTAACACAAAAGATTTGTGAACAAGAGGAGCTTATTCAAAACCTTCTTAGTGAATTGCGCAAAGAACAAGGCGGAAAGCAACCAGAAGGAGCAACAAATTTGTTTGTGGAGCTGAATGATGAAGTAGGTGAAGGTGCAAGAACATCCTGTGTACCTCGCGGAAAACAAAAATGCAATTATGAAGATATGGAACCAGGTGAGTTTGCCCTTAATCAAGTCTTCAAGAAGGCAAAGTTGAATGATTTTGATGACAAGAAGAAGAGTGGCGAAGATCTTGAGGCATGGATTGAAGAACTGGAGGATTTCTTTGATCTTCAACAATTTAGTATAGAGTCCAAGGCAAAAGTTGGGATCCTGCACCTGCGTGGGATCGCGAAGCTATGGTGGAAGTCGTATATGCAGACTCGAACGCGTTCTGGTCTAGTTCTATGAAAGGAATTTAGAGAACAAGCTGAAAAATGCTATTGTTCTCCACATTACCATATGGAGAAGAAGATGGAGTTCTATAATTTTCGACAACACAAAAGTGATAAGCATAGTTTATCTGTTGATGAGTACAAAGAGAAGTTCCTACATCTTCATAAATATGCATGAGAGGTTAGCGACGATGCTCTAAAGAGTAAATTTATTGAAGGGCTTCATGAGGAACTTCACTATCAAGTCAAGGGATCTGGATGCATTGATTTTCTTGATGTTGTTGCGATTGCCGAGAACTTTGAGAAGATGGAGAAGTTCAATTTGCAGAAGGCAAGTAGAAGAAGATTCATTGCAACGGGACATAGGCCACAAAGACCTGTTGCAATGAACATGAACAATTCAAAGAAGACTCCATCTTCAAATAACCAAGGCAAGAATCCTGCACAGGTGGTGTTGGGGGATTCTTGGACAAGAAGGGATTTGAGTGTTTGTAGGAGAAAAGGGAAGACAAGAAGAAGAATACACACTGGAAGCCTCTATCGATTGATTATAATAAGACAAATACAATGTTGAAGCACAATACAATCCAATGCTTCTGTGCAAAATCCCACAGAGTACTCAATTACAAAATACCAAATACCCAAGGGACTTGTTGTTGCCCGCCTCCTCTGCACCAAACCTCCACCTTCTCCAAGCTTGCACTTGTGCACACCTTGCACCAAGCTTCCACTAAGGGGGACGGATGGGTACCTTCTGTCGGCACGCGCACACGTCAATAAGACCTTGGGATCCTTGGGGGACTAGCTTAGCACCTCTCTACACACTTCCTTGGTCACTCTTCATGCACACCTTGCACTTCACTTCTCTGCGTCGCACATTGGGTGTCTCTTTCACTTCTCTCTCTTGCCTTGCTTAGACTATGCTCCTCTTGCTTACACTTGGAATTTCAAAGAATAGTCCTTGCCTTTATTTGAGTGTCGATTCACGTACGCTCCTAACTGCAAGTGTATCTTGGTGCTCACTTTGATGTCCCAAGATTGTCTCCACAAGTGGCAGCCAACTAATCCTTGTTTTGTCATGTAGTGACTTTAGACTAAAACAAAATTTTTAATTGGGGGCCATACTTTCACTTCTGCGTACGTGGCCGCTTCACATACCTTCACATTTTCCTTTTAAGTCTTCACTTTTGCACATAAGAAAGGGTTCACCTGAACCTTCCAAAACACTTTAAAAACACTTTGAACCTTAGGGAAATTAGAGAAATACCTCTGCATCCTGCAACTCACTTTCTCCAATTTACCCTTTGTGGACAATTAATTGTGCACTACCTGTGCACTTTGACATCTGCACTTTAGCACTTTGATTTTGCACCTGTTGACTTTGACCTTGACCTTGTTGATGTTGAATAGTTTGACTTTGACTGTAGTTGACTTTGATTGTGGTTGACTTTGACCAATATGACTTTTATGGGCTCAACAGTTGCCCACCACCTAATGTGCTCTCCGTCCTAGAGAGTTACAACCAAAACTCTGAGCATAGAAGACACCAGGATTCTGGAGCTACAAAACTTCAAAAGGAAGGGGGGGTGAGAGGGGGGGGGGGGGAGATGTCACAGCTTGTATTTCTATCCGGCCCTTTTCAGTGCTTGGGGGGTATGTCTTGTGGCGCCAAATTGTGCGCAACTATGAGGGGTACTAGTACTCCTCATAGCAAGCTCTCATTGCCTTCTTGTAAACATGAGTTGCTAATCGAATATAAACGTGTTCTTGGCAATCTTCTTGGTGTCCCTTTGTGCCAGCTTGCATTCTCGTGGGTTTGACCCTCTCAAGTGGTATCAGAGCAATGACCCTAGGGGAAGCCTTTGGACGGGAGGACTGTCACACCAGTGCTGGCAGTGCCATCTAACATCCTGGGCCCATCCGTGGGAAGTTCTTTGACGTCGCATGAGCTCTTTCTCCCTCCCTTCCTCCCTCGCAAGCAAGGCACCCCCCCCCCCCCCCCCCCCCCACCCCTCAAGCAAGGCACCCCCTTGCCCCCCCCCTTCTTGAGCTCCATACCAAATGAACGAGACTGACCTTCAAGAGCTCAAACGGCAATTACACAAAGTAGAGGCCCAAAGATACATCCGACCAAGTAGCTCACCTTACGGAGCCCCGGTCCTTTTTGTGAAGAAGAAAGATGGCTCCCTTCGTCTATGCATCGACTATCGGGCACTCAACAAAGGCACGGTCAAGAGCAAATACCCCGTCCCCGTGATGGAAGGACTCTTAGATCGCCTCGGCAAGGCACGATACTTCACACCCATCGACCTCCGGTTCGGCTACCATCAAATCAGAGTGGCACAGGAACACATAGAGAAGACGGCTTTCCGCACCCGCTACGGCAACTATGAGTGGCTAGTCATGCCGTTCGGCCTTACAGAGGCACCGGCCACTTTCTGTCGGGAAATGAACGATGGCTTCCGGGACATGGTAGACCTCTTCCTTATCATTTACATCGATGATCTCCTTATCTATAGCCGCATGATAGAAGAGCACTATGAACATGTTTGGACCGTCTTGCAACGACTAAGGCAACGTCGGCTCTTTGCTAAGCCAAGCAAGTGTGAGTTCTGCATGAAGAAGGTCGAATTCCTGGGGTTCATTGTCTCCGAACTTGGCCTACATGCCGACCCTCAGAAAGTCGAAGCCATACTCAAATGGGCACCCCCAAAGACCGTCAAAGAGGTGCGCAAATTCATCGGCTTCTGCCAATTTCTCCGTCGTTTTATCCAAGGTTTTAGCAAGATCGCGGCTCCACTTTTGGAGTTGGTCGAAGAGAGGAACCATTCAAATGGGGAACGGATGAGGAAGAGGCGTTCGAAGCATTAAAGGTGGCCATGTGCCATGCCCCGGTCCTAAAACTTCCCAAGTTCGACAAGCCATTCAAAGTTCACACCGATGCATCCGGTTCGGCCATTGGAGGCGTCCTCTTACAAGATGGTCAACCAGTTGCATACGAGTCACACAAGCTAACCGGACCCGAGCTCAGATGGAGCACACACGAGCAAGAAATGCTGGTCGTCGTCCATTGCCTACGCAAATGGAGGCACTACGTCTTGGACAAACATACAAAGGTCTTCAGCGATAATATATCTTTGAAGTATTTCACTTCACAACCCAAGTTAAGTCCAAAGCAAGCAAGGTGGCAAGATTTTTTGGCCAAATTCAACATAGAGATACTTCACAAGCCGGGGAAGCAGAACGTTATACCCGATGCATTGAGTCGAAGACTCGAGATCCAAGCCATGTCCACAGTGTCATCCGATTTGAGAGGCAGGATTCAACGTGCACGAGGACAAGACACCCGAATCCAAGAGCTCCTCTTAGAGCTCCAAAGTGCCCAATCATCCGACCACTACACAATCAAGAGGGCATTCTCCATCGCAAAGGGAAGATCTACGTGCCGGATGACTTTGAGTTACGCAAAGAGTTGTTGTGGGAAGCACATGATTGCAAAGTGGCCGGCCACGGTGGGCAAAATCGCAGCTATGAGACACTCCACAAGCACTTTTACTGGCCTCGCATGAAGGCACAAGCCTAGGACTATGTAGAAACGTGCCCGACATGCCAGTTGGTCTATCAAGATCGAGTTAAGCCCGCAGGCCTCCTCCAACCCCTCCCGATCCCGAACCAACCGTGGGACATGATCAGCATGGACTTCATAACCGAACTCCCACCATCCCAAGGGTTCAACACCATATTCGTAGTAGTAGACTACTTCACCAAGCAGGCCCACTTTATCCCGGCCAAACCGCCTCTTACGACTAAGGCAGTAGCTCACCTCTTCTTCACTCGCATTGTGAAGTATCATGGACTGCCGTTGGCCATTGTTTCGGATCGAGACAGATGCTTCCTAAGGCGGCTATGGATAGAGATTTTCCCCCTCTTGGGAACGCAACTTCGGTTCTCATCAGCCTACCACCCACAGACAGATGGGCAGACAGAACGGGTGAACGAGACAATCGAAGATTACATCCGCAATTATGTTAGGATCGATTAGAAGGACTGGGCAAAGCACTTGGACATTCTGGAGTTCCACTGCAACGATTCCATCCACTCAAGTACGAAGATGACCCCATTTGAGTTTGCGACCGGCAAAGAGGTAATCATGCCTTTGGCCCTCACACAGGACTCTACACTTGCAACGAGTGACCCAGATTGCAATGCCTCTCTCTTAAGCATAACCTTTTGCAACAAGCCTCGCCTTATACCTATCAGTTGTTGCATTAGGCTTATGTTTGAGCTTGTATAGCCATTTACCAATGGCCTTTTTAACTAGAGGCAAATCACATAAAGAACAAGTACCATTCTTCATAATAGCATCATATTCTAATTGCATAGCAACCATCCAAATTTCTGAATTTTGTGCTTCATCAAAAGAAACAAGCTCATTCTCATCAAAAAGACTAGAGGCAGCAATCACATAGCAATTTGATGCAAAGGAAGCACTATGAGAGTCTAAATGAGTGCAATATGATAGATGATGCATCTAATTTGCTATATTTCAATGTATCTACTAATCATTTAGGCATAGTTTTTGCCTGCTCTATATCAACCCTCTCATCAATAAGTGCATCATCTAAATTTTAATAAAAATGGAATGATCTACATCATCATCTAGAACCTATGAAGGCTAAGAAATTGCCTCATTTAGACCAATACTTGATTGTCCACCTATAAAAAGAGGTAACAAAGTGTCATACTGATCTCTAGAGCTAACAAAAATCTCATTGGTACATGAAAATAATGGCAGAATTGCATCTTCCACAAAAACAACATCACGGCTAACTAGAATGCGTTTAGTCTGTGGATGATAGAGATGGTAGCCTTTGCTTTCAGAATTGAACCCAACAAAAATACATTTCACTGCTTTATCATCCAATTTCCTACATTTTTATTTAGCCACCAATGCATATTCAATACAACCAAAGACATGCCGATGAGCAACAAATAGCTTGCGACCATGTCAAGCCTCATATGAAGTGATAGATTGTAGTGCTTTGGTGGGACACCTATAAAGTACATATGATGCACAGATAACAACTTCAAGCCAGAAGCTATGTGGTAAAGCTTGACTTTCAACCATACACCTCTCCATCTCCATGAGAGACCTATTATTTCTTTTAACAACTCCATTTTGTTGAGTTGTATACATAACTCCATTTTGTTGAGGTGTATACATAAGTGTACACTAATGTTTTATCCCACACTCAGCCAAAAATGCATTAAAATTAGAAGACATGCATTTTCCCATCAATCAGAACAAAGGGTTCCCAATTTACATGCTGATAGATTTTCAGCCATAAGCATAAACTATTTGAAGCACGCAAACACTTTGGACTTTTCTTTTAGTGGATACATCCATGCATGCCTAGAGAAATCATGAATAAAAGTCATGAAGTAAATGTAGTTCCCAAAAAGAAGAAGACGTTTACATATGACTAGAGACATCACTATGAACAAACTACAATTTATGAGTAGCTCGACTCTAAACCATATTTTGGGAAGGATGATTGTTGCATCTTGCCCAAAATATAGCCTTCACAAACATATTTACAAGGTGCCTCAATTTTGGGCAGAGAGGATACCATTTCAAATTTTTGCAAGCATAGAAAACTAGCAAAATTCAAATGACCAAAGCATGCATGCTAGAGCTTTGCATCTAAGATAGCTTGAGAATCTTGAAATGCATGTGCTAAATCATTCAAAAATTTTGCATAGTCTATGAGCTTATATAGCCCAAGACATAAAATGCTAGAACCAATACCAACATTTCCATTTGAGAGATCATGAATTGTACATTTGAAGTGGAAACCCAATGGAATTGTCGATAGGTATAAGTCTAGGCTTGCAAAAGGTTATGCTCAAGAAAGAGGCATTCATTCTGATGAGACCTTTGCACCCACTGGCCGAATGACCACCATTCATAGCATCTGTGCACTTGCAGTCCATCGTGGTTGGAATGTAAATCAATTGGACAAAAAAACTGCATTTATGAATGGCAACTTACATGAAGAAGTGTATGTTTGTCAACCTTGTGGTTTTTTGTAGAAAGGGCATTAAAACAAAGTGTGCAAGTTCAAAAAGGCATTATATGGATTGAAGCAAGCACCGTGTGCTTGGTATGGAAAGATACATGCCTAATTGATTGCACATGGTTTTCATAACAATCCAACTGAGAGCACCTTATATAATAACACTAGTTTGGTACCAAAACAGGACACTTAAGTATCCTGTTTTGATAATTTTCTAAAAATTCGCACGCCTTCTACAAAACGAATTTGAGAAAATCCTTTAACACACATATTAAATATAATTCAAAGCTTAATGAAAAATTATAAAACATAATAAGTCATGTTTTGTATTCATGTAAATAACCTCTCAAGATGCTATGGTAGTGAGCAGGATGAAAATTCCTAATCAAATGTATTTTTATCAAAAGAAAAAAAAATGCATCATATGAAAGAAAAATTATACACATTCCTTGAAACATAGATCACATAGTATGAACCTCAAACTCACTTAGAAAAATCATTTCAACTCAATTAAAATCAATTATTTTGACGTTGTACACCAAAAATAACAACTAGTTTTAAACATGGTTCAAACAAACTTATGGAAATCCATAGAGGTGTACAAATATGACAACAATCAAACAAGTTATGAAGACAACAATTAAGGTATACACATATAAAATCAATTGATATGACTCTAGTTACCAAAAACAAAAAACTAAAGCCTACATATATGACCCAAAGGAATTTATGGACATCATCGAAGATGAACACATTCAAGTTACCAAGTAGAAAATGTGTGACATAACAAACCAAAGCTTACATATACAAGGCTAAATAATTTATTGAAATCCACCAAAATTTTCACGTCTTTGGACACAACCAAGAATCTTCTGTTGTCTGGGCATCAACCAAATTCTACAAATACAATCATGAATAGTTTGTGGACACATAAGAAAGCATGTACAATTATGGAAGCGATTCAATTTCTTCACATGAAGAAAGAAAATAAGACATCAAACAAGGTATACACATAAGGGAACTACCAATCTTTGAAAATCAACCAAATTTTTCAGATCTATGTACACCAAACAAAGTAGATATATGTGTGGACAGAAACCAATATATCCACATACAAATATTAACATCCAATTAGAATAATGCCAAATTACAAACATTTAACTTGATATCCAAGAAAATAAACTAGTTCCTACCAAGAAACAAGAGTCATGTACAAATAGACTCAAAGGAATATATAGTTCTAACATATTTAGTCAAAATATTGTTTTTTATAGTTGTTATATGCATAAACACATAATCCCTTGCACACATCAACACATACTAAAAATAATACTCAAAACTCTTTGATATCATAAAATGATAAGGATCATTTGAAAAATTTTCATTATTTCCATCATGGATGCCATCTTCTTTTCGTCAAATGAAATATGTATGCCAATTTTTTTCGTTCTTATCACAATCACCATTGCGGATCACATATTATTTGACGAGATTAAGAATGAAACATGGCATGAAAGCATATTTTGGAAGGTTTAATACTTAGATTCTTATGGCTGATTTGCAGCATACTTTTGATGTCACTTATCTTGGTCTTTTGAGGTACTATCTTGGCATCCACTTTGTATCCATTGAGGGGGGAATTGTTATGCATCAAGCAAAGTATGTTGAAATGTGTTTTTACTTTGAAGATCGCAAGCCAGTTTCCACACCAGTTGAGACATGATTTAGGTTCTCAGTTGAGGATTCCAGTGATGCATTTGACACCTCTTTATCAGCAAGTTGGGGGATGTCTTATATATGCATGCAACACAAGGCCGGATATACAATATGCAGTTTCCTAATTGAGTCGATTCATGCATAGCCCTGACACTAAGCATTGGCAAGCAGTGAAATATGTGTTTAGATATCTCTGAGGCACCTTGAGCTTAGGTTTCTTTTATGGCAAAGATATTCAGCCATGCTTGCATGCTTTTACAGATAGTGATTGGGCTCGTTGTTATGATACTCATGTGACCACTAGTGGTAATTGCTTTTTCCTTGAAGAATCATGCATATCTTTGTTGAGTAAGAAGCAACCTACAGTGGCGACATTGGGTTGTGAAGCTGAGTACAGGGCAGTTTTCACACCTACAGTGGAGTGTATATGGATGAGACGCCTTTTGATGGATCTTTGCATGGAGATTGATGTTGTTGCGCATATTCTCACTGATAGTCAAAGTGATTTGGCTGTTGCACGAAACCTAGTGTTTCATGCACGGACCAAACATATTGATGTGCATTATCATTATATGAGAGAGCGCCTTCATGTAGGAGATATTGATTTGGTATATGTGCCTACACAAGATAATGTGGAAGACATATACCACCACCACCAAAGCTCTTCTACGAGAAAAGTTTGAAGCTTTTTGGAAAGCTTTAGGCTTATTACCTTGTGGGGCTGATCTGTCACTTCCTTTATGTGTTCACATCATTCACTCCAGGGGGTTTTGTTACACTTATGTGTTCCTCGAGTAGCTTTGATGTGAACCTTTCCCCTATACATGGGCACTTTTTACTCTAGTTCTAGCTAGAGGTTTTTTTCCTCATGTTACCACATACTTGATACTCTCATATGTGGTGGTACTTTGTACTTAGGGATATTATTCAGCTCTTACTTCAGTTTAGCTCATCGTCAATAGAGGGAGCTATTCCAGCCATCTATCTTCTCCATGTGTCTTGCTGCATTTGTGCTCCTTGTGTGTGCTTCTCATGTGTCTCTCTCACTTCTACACACACCCAAAAAATACAATTTTTGCATTATAACTTTTAATATAATGTACTTCGTCATTTATTTTTACAATTTGATAGAAGACTAAATGACAATATTATTTTGGAAGTAAGTTTATCTAGTAGTTTTGTTTGCATAGAAAGGATTAGAATTCACTACTTCTATTGACGATCATGCAAAACTTATAGAACTGGAAAGAAATGCATTTTAAGTATAAAGAAATTATAAGGGGAAAGAGACATATGTAATAGGATAGTAGAATGCATTTGCAACCTCATAAATGAAGTAAGTAGCATGTGCTATCTCTTAAAGAATATTCTATAGTATCTAATTCTTTTGTATACATAATGGGAGATGCATCGACTATCTCCATGAGCATGAAGGAATTTACATATTTGGGATGGTCTCTAGGTATGAGATTAGATGAGCATTGAGCATCAAACGTCCGGAGAGTAGGTAAAAATGTACAAAGATACTACTTGCATTATATAGGTAAATGAGCTCCATCTTAGAAATTGAATCCTAGATTTGCTCATTAAAGATGTCTTTTCATGTATTGGAGATAGAATCCGCTTGTATAGAATGGTGGAAACCACCTACTTGTGAGGAATCTTTGCCTATTGTGAGGGATAAAAGGATTCATCACATATTAGAGTGCATTTTCATTGAAAATAGCAAGAGATCATACATATGTTGTGCCATAAGACTTGTAATTATCATCCATAGAATAGGGAAGATTGTTCTTTCATTAGAGTGTGCATGTGGGAGATCTTATCTCTATTGCTCTTGTTCACTCATTATTTTAGCTATTCCATTTTCCTAAGGATGATATGGTGCAAACCACCTTTGGATTATCAGAAAATTCCTTTAACACACAATTTAAGATGTCATTTATTAATGAGTTCCTCTATCACTTACTATCTCTACTTGTAAACCAAATCTTAAAAGGATATATTCAAAATAGAATTTCCTTGTTTGTGCATCATTCCTTCTAGTAGCTTTTTGATTGACCGATTCTATGAGATAATCAGTTGCCACTGCCATGTATTCAACATGAGAGATTCTAGAAGGAGGTTTGATTGGTCCAATAAAATCAAATCCCCAATTTGCAAAATCTCTAAAACTCATTATTGGTCTAAGTGGCATTTTATCCCTCTTAATAGGATTTTTGGTTATTTGGCACACGTCGCATCTTTTGACAAATAACTCTACATCTTGATGGATGGTATGCCACTAGAGTCTGGCATATCTGATCAACCTAGCAGTTCTTTTAGCTAAAAAATGTCCAATTGCTGCCCTAGGGTGAGCGATTCAAGAATAGCTAAGTACTCTTCTTCACTTACATAAATCCTCAAATAACCATCCTTTCCTCTTTTGTAGAGCTGACCATCAATTAGGGCATAATCTTTACATTCCAAAGCCATTACCTTGTCATCGAACCCTTTCTCTCTTCTATCATGAATGTTAGTCTCAAATAGGTCACAATCTCTTCGTTCCATGTAGGATGTTTATGTATAAGACACAAAGTTGTATGGTCAAATATCTTATGTTCTTTAAAACATCTAGAATTTCGCACCAAATGATGAACATGTTTAATTCAATTTTTCCAATACACTCCTAACCTATGTTGTTGGCAGCAGCCAGAGGCATAGAAGACGCGGAAGCATGTAAAGACAGAGCAGGGAGCCAATCGAATCAATTTTTCAGGCAAATATGTTTTATATTACTCTTTCAAACATTCAACAATGATTTTCATCACTCATGTACCATATGTAACATAGAAAAAACTCCTTTTTGTAATTTATAGCTCCATTTTGTGCAAGCAAAGGAGTCCTCAAGATTCAAGAGCTTAGGTAGAATGAGCGTACCAATTTTGGTTATTTTTAGACACCGTTTACCCTTTCAAATAGCGTCTAAGACCTATTTTTTAACTATGCCGGCCACTAGATGTGAAACTGGTCAACACTAGTCTAGAATCTATAAAAAGAGCTAGAGAGCTCATTTTTGAGGTTAGCTTGTTGGAGTAGAGAAGAGCTTAGAGCTATTTTGAGCTTGTAAGAGTGTTCTTGAGCAATAGAGTTGATTTCTCACCTTCCATTGTGTCTTGCTCGTCTCTTTGTTGTGTGTGTATATGTGTGTGTGCATCTTTATGCTTCTCACCATCACTCTCACTTCATCTCACGTTCACGATCTTCATATCACTCCTATCTCTTCCACGGATTGACATTAAGGAGGTGGAGCTTCTTAACGTGGTTCTCACCATTGTGCTAAAACAACACCAAATTTGGCGCCGTTGCCGTGGATCGAGTCTAGGACGAATGTGTGATGGTAAGAGTATTGCAAGAAGTGGTGTTGGAAGGTAAAAATTTCAGTTTTTCTTGTTGTTTTTACTTAGTTTTTAGTGTTTTTCACCTCCCCCACACTCCATCTTCATCACTGCATCATCATCTTCAACTCCAAAAAAAATCAGAAAATTCACCATATCCACCCATTCTCCTCATTTCCCCTCATTTCTGCATGCGAGAGAGTGAGAGAGAGCTTTTGTGCTTGCATGTACTATTGTGTTTTTGAGTTTTCTTGCAGGTACAATACTCCGGAGCATCAGGAAGGCTGCAAAAAGGTAAGAAAATCACTTTCTATTAGAAAATACCGACTGTGTCAGACCATCGGGATGGTCTGCAAAGTTCGGAATTTGAGGTAGGCGACCACACCAGCATGTAGAGCACACTTGTGCACATAGGAATCTAAACTTGCATTTGAAAAATTCATAGTTTGGTGGACCATCGCGATTGGCTCAGACCATCACGATTGTGTCACACCATCGCAATTGGCTCACGCCATCGCGAAGGCTCAGCCGGACCATCGCGACGGCTCACTTGAACCATCGCGACGATTCACTTGGACCATCGCGACAATCCCGCCGACCCCACGCCATCGCGATTGGCTCATGCCATCGTGACAACCCACTTGCCACATGGCAAGCTAGACCATCGCGATGATACCCTCAGACCATCGCGACAACTCGAATTTTGCACCATCGCGATTGGCTCACGCCAGCGCATCTGTGACCATCGCGACGGTTCACTTCGGACCATCGTGACGGTTCACGTTGATCGTTGACCGTTGACTGACGCCATCGCGACAGTTCATTTTCGGGCCATCGCGATCGTTCATTTCAGACCATCGTGACAGTTCACATTCACGCCATCGCGCTCGTTCATTTTTGGGCCATCGCGATCGTTCATTTCAGACCATCGCGACAGTTCACATTCACACCATCGCGATCATCCACTTTCTGACCATCGCGACTGTTCGCTCCTTCGGACCATCGCGATTGTGCCACGCCATCGCGACGGTTCACCTGGACCATCGCGACGGTCCCAGACCATCGCGATTATCTCAGACCATCACGATTGTCCACCCCAAAAGGATTTTTGGAATTGATTTTTTGGTCAATTTTGGGGCTAATTTTGGGAACTTTTTGGGTGATTAAACTCATAGGAGACCCCTTAGCTCATATTTGGAGAAAAACCTGTTTGTCAATTTTTACCCGCGAGATCCTGGGACTAGAAAGCCAAGGGGCATTGAAAAAATTGGGCAAAAGACAAGGGACTTTAAAAGTGTTTATATCCAAGTGCTTGATCATCCAATGTGATATTGGTCTAATATTGGATTTTTCCAGGTCTAACAAAGGCAATCAAGGGCATTCAAGGCAAGGCAGTGAAGGGCATAAAGCTTGGGAAGCGCGGCTTCTTGGGCATCAGAGCAACCAGAAAAGCTGACTTGAGGTTGGAAGATTACTCAACCCCCTCAGTCAATTATTAGCTTAGGCTAAATGGTATCATTGTGGATTAACGACAATAGGAACGCCTCAAGTGCAAGAGACTTAAATTTTTCAAGTCCAAGACTAAAGTAAAGGTGTGTGATACAAAAAGCTAACGGGAAAGAACTTAAGTCTGACGGAACGAGAACTCAAAAGTACCACGGAAAGTCGATTCCTGACGCCTACAGTTGGACAAGAACTTAAAAGACTTTAAAAAGAACCAAGCAATTAAAAGAACAAAGAACCAGTGATGACCAAAGAAGTGCCGCTAAGTAAATTCATGAACCTTAGATCGAAAAAACACATAGGTAAGTCAGACCGACGAAACCTTAGATCATCAGAAGCAAGTGTAGGAACTACTGCACGATCGTGGGCACAACAACTGAATAGTAATTACCCCTACGAGTTGAGCTCAGATACGAGTGAATCGGAAATGGCTTTTAGCACGGAAAGACCAGAAGGAGGGTCAAATGTAGCATATTTAGAAAGACCCGAAGGACCCTATAGGACTCAATTAGAATTTCTCCGAACCAACCGCTTAGGTGCTCGCATCTTTGAGGATGGTTTGCGAAGACAAGTGGTACAAACGCACAATCCTGATCACCCCATTGGATTGGAATGTCTAGTGGTGAAATTCAAAAGAGACGCATACATAGACAAGGAAGGAACGATGTACATCTTAAGTACTCAGCCAAACAATACCAATGAGTTTGGTGTAATTCAGTTAGAGGCGGAAGTGAAAGCCCAAGGAAAAGAACCATTAGAAGAACCTAGGACACCTAGAGGGAAATCTGTACTGACACAAGTACTAGTTCCAGAGTGGACCCCTCAGGACAACAGAAGCATAGAGTTGTTTGTGAATAAAGAAACTAACGAAGCATTTTGGAGGTACAGAACGGAACAACCTAGTGAGGTAGGCATCATCACGATTTATGAGTTCAAGGACCCAGATACACCTGGAAAGGTTGTATACCTGGATGAAACTTCAGAAAGAGTATTTGTGGTACCAGACCACGCAAGAAATACCTACACATGGAGAGGCGAGATGGTATTCCCTCCATCACGAACAAATGTAAATGCGAGCCAACAAGGGCCAGGAACATCCTCAGCCCATGGTAATCAAAGAGAGAAAAACAAAGATAGACCTGAAGTAAGTTTCAATCATCCCATAGGGAGAGATAGAACAACCACGGACACTAATAAAGCGGATAGACAAAGGGAACATGGAATACTAGGTGGTAGAGATGATTTTCCTCTACCTAGACCACGTGAACACACAAAAATACTGAGACCCACTCAGTTAGTGAAGTCCATGAAAAACTACTTTGATGGGACAGGAGTTCCCTATGATCATGTTGCAGAATTTAAGCAAGTGTTCAGAGCAGAGCAAGTAGAAGACATGTTCACGCAATACAATGCATTTGGACTAACGTTAAAGAACACCGCTTTAACTTGGTTCCAACCATTGCAACAAAGGCAATTTAGGGATATTCATCACTTTTTAGAGTCATTCATCACTGAATTCTCTAAAAGTGGGATCAGACATGATACGTCTTCGTTGATTCATAGCTTCAAACAGACCCCTCAGGAAATAGTTAGACTTGCAGGACGTAGGTTTAGACAATATGTTGAAAGATGTCCTATGCAAGAGCTACCCTCACAAGCCAAACAAGTGTCATTGTTTCTAAACGGCCTGTTGAGCTCTAAACTATGCTCCTATGTGTACTTGAAGGAACCCAGAACGCTAGAGCAGTGTGTAAGAATATGCATAGACATTGAGGACAACTTAGGAGATGAGTTGGAACTCTCAAAGGTCTATAAGGACTCAGACTGTTCATCTCTAGCATCCACAAAATTGTCTAGCTCGATAGAAGACCTAGCAGAAAAGGTGGCCCAGAAACTAGGAGTTTCTAGTAAACAGATGCCCAAGTTAACAACAACAACGTACGTTGTTACACCTGTGGTGGAAATCATTTGGCAAATGTGTGTCCAAATGCGACACAACTGCAAGCCAACCCTAGTGGCCAGTACTGTACAATTGAGAGAAGATACACAAATCACACGGCTCAAGACTGCCCATACAACAAACAGGCAGTGAGACAGAACTACTCGCAAGCATACCCGGAGCCAGGTAGGTATCAAGGTCAGTACAATGCTCAGCCTCATTACTATAGGCCTCCTCAAAACTATCCTTATCAGGCTCAACAAAGACCTCAACCTGTCTTAGCTCAGCAGCCACCCCCACCAGCTAATGTCATCTCAGTGAAATACGCTGCTGCAGAAGAGAACCTCAATAGAGCTTTAGTTCCCGTTTCACCCCTAATTACTGACAGTGATCCGAACTCAAACAGTTTTGACTCTACTCATGTAGATAGTCCACCCGCATACTACTCAGAGTCACCAGAACACGTGGAGACATATCAATATGATAGTCCAGTAGTGGAACCGAGTTGGGAGCCCGACTATGCTAATGTGATGTACACAAACCCGAATCCGCGGCCCCAATTAAGACAACAAAGACCACAGGGCCCTAGAGGACCATGCTTTAGGTGCCAAGGAGATCATTTCATAAAGGATTGTCCACATCCTCCGATAGCAGGACAGTCGCAGTACTATAACATACAAGGCTTTTGTGTCGATTGTGGTAAAGAGCACATCATAAAAGATTGTCCTAAGAACCTTGGTAATGCTTCAAATGTGACACCGATCAACGTGATAGGTATTGTGCACAATGCAGATGGATCAAACCCTACATATGTGCATATCCAAGCTATAACAAGAGCCCAGGCGCTCTTACAGAACCAACAGCTTAATCAGGAGAAAATAGCCAGAACTAGTGAAGTTGGAGAAAGAATTAAGAGAAAATGGAGAAAGAATTAAGAGAAAATGGAGCCAGAACTAGCCAGAGAAAGAATTAAGAGAAAATGGAGTAAAAGGATAACGGATTTGGAAGGAAGTTTGAAGGAATCTAGAGCCAAAATCCTAGAGTTGACTTCACAGGAATTGAATCAAGAGAACCTAGCTCAGAAATCAGGATCAGTTTTAGCAGAACCCATACCTGAAAACTTAGACATGATGTTTCGTGCGTATCAGGCTAGAATAAAGGAAGGACCTCAAGTAGCTGAAATGAGTAAGAACTACCCACGAGCAGATCTAGAAATTGAGAGGACTAAACTTTGCATGAAGATGGTAGAGCTAGCGCAAGCTATGTTTGAAGCCTCTAGATATCTAAATTGGAATAACATGGCAAAACCGGAATTACACTTTCAAGGACTGATGGAGAGGCTAGAACATTTGATTGATAGCTAGGAGAAAAAGAATCAACATAGGAACCCTATTGCCTCAGAGACACAGGAAAGGAATGCACCATCCCTGTCTCAAGTATCCAACATAGAACGTCAAGACAACCTATCTTCCATACATAGGTACTCACATGAATTTTTGAGAGGAATCCAAGAAGAGAAATGGAGAAAAGAACAAGGAACTCATCCTCCTATTCAAGAAATAGATGACTTGCAGGAGAAATTTCCCCAAGATGTCCCCTCTATTTACGATGATGTAGAGGAAGAACAACCGAGTGAATACACAGGATTTGAATCTAACTCTTTACAAGAATTACCTCAGTTCACAGGACCTTGGAAATCCAAGTCTATTAGCATGAGAGCACCCACGTTAATAGTGAGGAATGAAGAATCAGTAATCCCTAGAAACACGGAAGTGATAAAGAACACTAAAGTTCAATGTAATCTCACTCTAGAGGAGTTGTTGAAGATTAAACCAGATCTGTGGAAGCACGTAGCAAATCAATTCCCCGAGCTTGCTACTACTCCCTCGCAGATAGGAACACACAAGAAGGTACCAGAGATACCAGTAGAAAAGATCGGAGATGTAAGCGAAGGAGAGGAAGGTAACACTTATCTTCCAATAACCCATCAGGGCTACACCACAAAAGCCATCTTAGATTCAGGAGCCGGAGTAGCCATCGCTACCACCGCTTTATGGAAACGTTGGGGTAAGCCAGCATTAAGACCTACCAGGATGAAGCTACAGATGGTTGACGGACACATAGAAAAACCATTAAGCTTACTAGAAGGCATATCTCTCACCACTTGTGGTGTGGAATTTGAGCATACCTTTGCCATTTGTGACTTTGCGAAAAATCACGCTTATGAGATGATCTTAGGACGACCATTCATGCGTCAATTACAAATCGTACAAGATTGGGGAACTAATTCTTTGTACTTGCAACATTTAGGTGTGACTACCAAAGTCAATCTTAAAGACTATTCACATCGAGATGTACCCCCAATACAATGGAATACCATCCATAAGACAAAGGTAGAAATAGAATCAGTACACTCATTAGAGTCGGACCCCTCATGGTTGCACAAGGACACTCATCTATGGATGTGTAAACTGGTTAGAAGAAAGGAAGAACGGTTAGAAGAAAGGAACTTAGGTGTAGAACAACATCCACAAACTCTTCAAGACCCAGCATACGCACCTGTAGTATTTCCAAACGAAGAATTCGAACCCCATGGTTGGGCAGAAATCCTAGCAACCATGGATGTAGCCATCAATGAAGAACAATGGACACCCCACTGCGATGAGGATGGCTATGACATTTCAGTTTTCACGATAGAGCCAATCATGTGTGACTCGATTATTGAAGAATGTGAACCTAGCACTGATGCATTTGAGGATGCGAGTGATTTCGATTTAGAATCAGTTATTATGGACCCACCCTTTGCATCAGAAGAAGAATATTTTTACGAAGTAGAAACTTACCCTCAGACACACGAAGAAATTATGAATGACGTGAGAATAGCCACACAAGTGACTGTCAAGAGTGAAGGTAAGAAAACAAAGAAGAAAGAAACCATGTCAGAAGAAGAAGAATCCTTGTTTGAAGTTCCGGAGAACTTCAAGAAATATGAAATAGAACACAGACGAATCATGGTACGAATGCCTAACAGAAAAGTTGACATTGGAGAAGTATATGATAATCGAGAGAAAACCAAGAAAATAATAGCCACCAAGAAGGAGACATAATGCCTAATTACATTAGTGGTTGTAGAGTCAAGTTATATCAGGAACCTCTTATTGAGGATATGCTTAGACGACTCACGTTGGCAAAGAAGCGTAAGGAGGAAGAAAATAGAATACGAGCTGAAACTCAGGCAGAAGCTATAGAACACATTAAGCGCATGAAGTTAAGAAGAGAAGGACTAGGGAGAGAACATTATAACCATCTAGAAACATCACCCAGATACCCCATGGCCATGTGTCAAGCAAAGTCAAGTACACACCCTAGCATAGTGGACAGGAGACCATTCATTATAGTCAGGCTAGAGCACGACAACCCTTTCCAAGAGCTCAGGGCTTTAATTGATTCAGGTGCTGCGACTAGTGCGATTAGATGGTCCCACTATAAGGACTCAAGAATAGAAATGCGGCCAATTGAGGCATACCTCATAGCGCTAGGAGGCATGGAAACCCCTTGCATGGGTGAGGTGGACCTTCCTATCCTCATAAACAAAGTGACCTTGACAGTGAAACTACTAGTGTGCCATGACGACGACCTGATAGAACCCCTAATCCTTGGCCAAGATTGGTTATACGATCACTCAGTGGACCTAAATCTTAGACAAGGCTCCTTACAGATTGGAACCTTAGATCAGAAGCGAGTGATACCGCTTGACTTCCCTAACAAACCTCCGCCTGAAGTACGTAACCCTAGACCCTATGAACAACATGCGACGGAAGACCGGAAGATCTTTGGTCAGATGATTCAAGTTATGTCTACACCAACCCACGCGGGCTTGACAAGGGACAATTGTCAATCAGAAGGACGTCAGGAGATTTCCCCTTGGTCTTCCTGCAAACTAGAAGGGACAACCACCCAACCGCTTGGTCAAATGGATACCATCAGCGATCAGGTGGGTTACATCAGCGTCCACATGGGCAAAACACCCTACGATGCCCATCCTTCCACACTTACTGCGGACTGGCCTAGATTAAAAGTACAAAATGGAGCACCTCCTAATGGGCAGGTTTCGCAAGTGTTGGACCTCCCTTCTTTTCCAAAGCAGAGTGTCCATTAGACATCTCAACCTCAACCAAAAAGGAGTCAACCACGGCAAAGGAACCCAGGCCGACGACAATATCAGACGACACAAAGAAAGCAGCAGTATCAGTATCACAAAGCAAGCCGCACGAGACAAATATGGGTGCCAAAAGGACAGAAAGCACCGACTGATTTCAACAACGCAGACATTGATACAAAGAAGTCAAGGCAGAAGCAGAGTCAGTATTCAAAGTCTACTCGACCTTCTTCTACGAGTATGAACACTTGACAAATTTGGATCGCCAAGAAGTACCTTACAAACCGACCCACACCCACGTAGATTTGGGTACCCAAACAGTGTATTATAGCTCAACCCTCAAGCCATGTAATATATAACCCTCAAAAATCTCTTCACCCTTTAACCCCACCACATCCGATCTCAACTTTTGTCCCTCAGAAGAAACCTATCACCTGCTCACAAACTCTTAGGAAGTGGGTACCGAAACGTATCCAGATGCCCTCTATGACTCCCTTATCTAACATAACTCCCACCCCGATTAATCTACAACCTTGTAATAACTCATTCAAGACTGAACCTTGTATAAATCCACACACTATAACCCAACATCACCTGTAATAATATCTCACCAAGAAATGTATGCATCATCTGAAGCATGTAGGTGTCTAGAGACCTGCATTAGTTTGCAAGAAATCCTTCCATAAACCATAGCACAACACTCGGCTACACGGGTTACACATCGGTTATGGAAAGGGATTGCGGTGTCACTTTAATGGGATCATGATTAATTTCCATACTAATGTGTTAATCTTATGTAGCAGATCTACTACGCATTAGCACGTCAATCATCATGCAAACCGAAGAAGGACCATTTGAAGCTGGAACCAGTATACCCAGGGCTACTATTGGTGATTTACTTGCTGAGCCCCATCCGACGGCTCCACCGCCAGAATTTCAAGGTTTCCCAAGACCCATGCCAATTGACGATCCCCCTAGGGGTTATACTAAGAAGATTCATCGTAATTCTCACTGGTTTAAGGGCTAGTAGGACCATTGGCGGATGCTAATTTTATATTTGAGGCTAATTTGACTTTTGATGACCGTACCTGGGGCAAATATCAGTTTTTCTCAAGAGAGTTCGAAGGACTACAGAACACACAAGACTTAACGCATGTTTGGGCAAGTGCCGGCTTCACAGAGTATTTCAGTGACCCTTTGCCTAAACCAGACTTCTACAGATGCTATTACTTAGTCACCACTTTGACAGCTTTTGAGAACAAGGATCTGCCATCCTTAGTGAACGATCCACCATATAAAAGATTTTATCTTTCTAAAGATTTGATTCGAGCTGCCATCAAGATTCATGGAACCCACACGCCCATAGAGCGAGAAAGGTTAGTTCTAGAGCCAATGAAACGTGGAGATGTCACTAAGAGGGAAGAGATTTCGGCGATCACACCTGAGCTTTCAAAACCACTGCGGATATGTATGCAACATTTTGCTTTCCACGCTCGAGACAGATTCACAATGCCTCACAAACAAATATGGTTCGGTTTGTATTTAGCATGTACTGGACCTCAGACAGTGGATCTAGCAAGCTGGATAATTGATCAGCTATACTTAGCCCAACATAGATGGGAAAGAAAGAAGGTCATCAATGGATGCTACGCGCTGACTAGAATTGTATATATGTGTTTGGCCTATGATTTGTCAATCAAATGTGCATTGACAAGCGAGGAACTGAGAGCATTCAAGGGGACAACAAAGAAAGCTCGGAAGGCTAACAAAGGAAGAGCAGGAAAGCAAATGAGAGGAACTATTCCCTGCCTCCAGATTCCAGAATCACCCTCACCACAACCCTCTCCAGAGCAGTCCCCGACAGAAGGCACTCCAACGGTACAACCTATTCGCATACGATTATCAAGACCAGTTGTAACGGAAGTCACTACTAGTGCAGTCTCCTCACAGGCAACATCAGTTCAGGAACCTACCACCACTGCAGCAGAAGTTCCCACCACTATTGGTGCGGAAGCTTTTTCTTTTTCGATACCCAAACTAGAAGCAGAGCCACTGGATGCAACCTTTGATTTTGAAATGCAGGATGCTTTCTCCAATGAATTCCAATTTTCAGAAGGTCAGATCTTTTCTCAAGAATATGAGCGGCCAAGCTACCCGACCATGCCCCGAGACCAACCACAAGGACAATTAGTGTCTAGTTCCGAGGAAGAAAGAACGGAAACTGATGAAGATGATGGCGATGATGAAGCCAGCCAAGGCACTCATGACTCCCAAGAACATGTGCAGACAGATGAACAAGGACAACACACGGACACCCAGGGTGATACCAGTACGCATGAAGATGAAACCTTTGAAGCAGCAGCTTATACGTTGGCCATCAAAAAGTTGTATCGTACGATGGAAAAAGTTTGGGCACGTAAGAAATTGACTGAGGAGGAGAGTCAAGCACTTTTAGAACAAGAACTTGTCTCAGGCGGATTCGAAGAAGTATACATCAAAGGCTTCAGAGAACTTGTCAAATCAGTGGGATCCACAAAAGCCTTACGATATTTGCAGAGGAAACCATTACCGCAGTATGACCCTCATAGAATCCGTCTACTAAACAAACCTGGTGAATACGTTCAGGTACCCACCGGCGGTCAATCTTCATAACAGGCCAGGGAAGCACGTCTTCCATGTACATCCACTCTCTCCCAGACCTCCCACATTTTTCCACGGTGAAGTAGCAGAAGCCCTTGTAACATCCATTCCTCTCACCATGTCTACACCCACTCAACCTAGTCTACCTCCTAGCACATCCACCTTTCTATCCAATCCAATTTTCCCTCCATCCTTCCCTTCCTTTCCTACACCCCCGAGACCACTATTTCCTTTTCTAACCCCGATGACTTTCTCCCCTGTATCACCTCCCCAACCCACCATATTTCCAATTTTCCCTTTCGACTAAGCAGCATTAGAAAACCCCTCTGTAAATTACTCTTCAACCTTTGTAAATCCAGTATTTACACCCACACAAGCACCCACGATCATGCCATTTCTCACAATCACCGCACTGGACACCACATCCAGTGACATGGATATCTCACCACCCACCACACCACCACTCACTTCATTCATGGCACAACCATACATAGGCACATCACAATTTTCCACAATCACCACAGCATCCACTTTCCCACCCCCATTCCCCATTCCCTTTGCATCTACACCCACTGCATCTTCACTTAGCACACCATTAATATTATCACCCACCATAGACACAGCATTTCGACAGATGTTCACGTGTGTGACTCAAGTAAGAGATGAGTTCACATCTCTTGGAACTAATTATCAGCAGCTCCAGAAGACAACGAATGATCTACAATCGCAGCTCAATTCACTGACCATCGAGAATGCCTCACTAAACACTAGATATCAAGAGCTACAAGAGGCATATCATAAACTTAAACTAGAAAGTGAAGAAAAGATGAAAGAAGCCGTCACCGATCTCGATAACTTGTTAAGGGCCGAGACGATTCGTAATGCGACTCTTACTAGGAACATGGGCTTACTCAGACGACACTTGGCAGCAGCGAAAGAAGAGAACCAGAATTTACAAGAACAGAACAGAGAAAATTTAGAAGCTACCCTTGATCAACCTGACCAACCATTGAGCCCTAGTCGCTTTAAGGCAGTGCCCTCAGAATCTATGAAAATGTTGTTAGATGATCATGTCAGATTGTTAGATGAGTACAACAGCATGAACGAGGAATATTAGAAGCTGAAAGAAGATCATAAACTACTCCAACTAAGAGCACCAATACCAGAAGGACTACCAGCTCCTGCTGACCCATCTCCTGACATCCTAGAGGAACTCAACACATTACGGGCCCAGGTGTCAACACTTCAATCACAGATAGCAGTATATGAAGCATCCCCAAGGCCAGACTCCCCACCGGACCTACCAGCAGAGGAAGAAATAGTCACTATTCCGGTGGAGGGAACTTTCGAGGAAGCGTATGAACCCCAACCCATCCCAGGCGAACGAGTCACGGCCGAAGGCCAGACGACTTTCGAACTTCCAACTCCCGCATGGATAAAGACGATAGAAGAACTTGGAACAACCCACTCATCACGGGTAGAGGCACAGTTACATGCCATGGCAATGATTGAAGAACGCATTTTACAGTTGTTGCTCTAGCACAATGGTGAGAACTGTTGGAACATCAAGCTTACACTATGCTTGAGGTGGATTTGATCTACATCAAAGGCTATCGCGTCGAAAGAATATCCGTTGGAGAGTTCTTTTTCATATGCTCATTTATTGTATTTTTTGAGAATATTTTGATGGCTCATTTACCGTTGTAAAAGCCTTGAGTTGTACACATGTAAAGGTACAAATATAGGGCCAAAATCCCACGAAATTTTGGTGGTTGAAGTTGCATTCAATCAAGCAAATCAAGTCACCTAAAAGTAGATCAATCAAGATCTTCACTTTTCCTAGATTGTAGGGAAGTGAATTGATTCCCTCCAACAACCATTCCCACCTTCATTTGAATTCAAATTCAAGTTGTAAAAGTCGTGGAACACTCCTAGAGGCTATATAAGGAGTTGAAATCACTTGTATTATACATGGAAGCAATATACATACACTTGTGACCATCATTGTCTTGCTCCTTCAATTTTCTGCATCATCTTCTTCGCCAACAGTAATCTTGCAGAGGCTGCTGCTCTCTCCTCAAAGCTCCAAATTGAGTGCAAGAGGACTCATTGGAAAGGTATTAGTGTCTACTTTATGCCTGTAAATTTTCAAAGCATTTGGTTCAGCAGATTTGGAGAAATCTCAGTTTTTCTGCCTCGGGGTCAATCTCTGCGTATTCCTGAAAAATAGGAGGTACCACCGGTGAATGTCGCAGTCATTCCTATAGCATATTTTGCTTATTCCTTATACTTTTGTGCATTCCATACACTCAACCCTATGTGTATCACTCCCATAAAAGTATTTTTTCTAATTGTAATCACGCTGGTCGCTATGGGCATTTGAAGTTCAATGTCTCTTCCATAGATAGTAAGTTTTTTGAGCTAGTCGACCCGCGAACCTATCTGTTTTGTATCGACTCATTCTCCTTGATGCTCCAAGGTACATATTGTGTTTCTTTGCACTTATAGCATGCCTATAAGGTTTATTTGAGTCTCCAAAAGCTCAAGGGCTGGTCTTGTTCCGGTTGGCTTGACCAAACTTCATCGCTTCGAAACGCACTTTTCTACCTTCGACAAGCTTCTCCAAGTTCTTTCAGTGGTATCAGAGCTAGTTCAAGATGGGTGACGGCTTTCCCTCAATGATCGAGAAGCTTGATCGACACAACTACGGGGCTTGGCAAATCAGAATGGAAGCCTACTTGCAAGGTAGAAATCTTTATGGAATTGTAGCAGGTGATGAAGCTATGCCTATTCCAAGATCCAAAGGAGGACCTACACAGGAGGAGACAGATAAGCTCACACTTTGGTGCGCAAGGGATGCTCAAGCAAGGTCGTACATACTAAACTCTATCTCTGACTTTCTATTACCACATATTAGAGGATGCAAGACATCTCAAGAGACTTGGGATGCCCTGGAGACGTTCTTTTCTGCTAGTACCAAAGCAAGAAAGAATCATCTTTGGAACGAGTTCAACCAAATGAAGAAGACACCTAAACAAACCATCACAGAGTTTGTTACCAAGGTCAAAGAGGTTGCGGATCAGTTAGCATCCATTGGAGAGCTGATTGAAGAAGAGGTCATCATGAGGCAAATTCTCAACGGCATTCGAAGTGATAAGCAATGGCAATCCTTCACGACGGCCTATGATCTCATCATGGATGTGCAGACTCCAGACTTCAACATCTTTCTTGGACAACTCTTCAATCAAGAAGCCAACAATAGCATAAAGGAAGGTAACTCTTATCATGGTAATTCAACTAGTGCTCTATATGCAGATAAGAAGGATAAGAAGCAGAAAGGCAAGAAGAAGGAAGAAGACGAAGAAGAGACTTCCCAAGCCAACTTCGCAAGCAAGAGCAAGTGGAAAGGGAAGAAGAAAGGACCAAAGCAAGACAAAGCCAAAGGTCAGAATGTTCAACCTTGTGCCATATGCGATAAGACCAACCACACCACTCATAATTGTTGGTTCAATGGGAAGACCCAGAAAGGAAGTGGAAGAGGTGGATATGGCGGCAATAGAGGCAGAGGTGGACACAACTTCAACAACAACAATAGAAGCTATAATAGAAGGGACTACAACAATTACTCAGAAGATCAACCACATGAAGACTCATTGCTTCTTATGAACCTAAGCCACAAAGAAGGTAAAGGAGACAATCATTTGTTCTACATAGATTCAGGATGTTCGAATCATGTTGCAGGCAACATTGCTCTTCTATCTGACTTGGAAAGTCCAAAGCATAGACATGAAGTGCAAATAGGGGATGACACGAAGCACAATGTGGAGAAGATTGGTAATGTCAAAGCTTCCAATGGCAGGACAAACATTCTGAGTAAGGTTCTCTATGTACCCACTATCACTAAAAACCTAATCAGTGTAGGCCAAATAGTTGAAAAAGGCTTGCAAGTTAGGTTCACCCAACATGGAGCTTTTGTGGAAGATCCATGTCAAGGCTTCAAGAAGATAGCCCGAGGTGAGAAGCATGGTAGGCTCTTTACTTTTGAAATAGGAGATACCAGGAACATAGCTCTATTCAACTTTGGGTCTCAAACCCTAAGTGAGCTTGAAGTGTGGCATAAGAGACTTGCTCATGTGAATGAAAGAACCTTGAAGGATATATGCAGGGATCAAAGTGTTCTAGGACTGCCGAACATATCAAAGCAACACATGATCAACAGGTGTGATGCATGTCAGATTGGGAAGGCACAAAGACAACCATTCAACCACAAAGGCTACATCCACAACAACTTATTGGACTTAGTACACACAGATGTATGGGGACCAAGTCAAGAACCTTCATTGGCAGGATCAAGGTATTATGTCTCATTTATTGACGACCATAGTAGATGGACTGTTCTATACTTTATCAAGAGTAAGAATGAAGTATTTGATTGCTTCAAGAAGTATCTTGCACATGTGGAGAATCATACAGGTAGATCACTAAAGAAGCTCAGATCTGATGGAGGGGGAGAATACTTCTCCAAAGATTTTGATGAGTTCTTGCAGGATAAAGGTATCAAAAGGGAAGTGACTACCAGGTACTCTCCTCAACTAAATGGAATTGCAGAGAGGAGAAACAAGACATTGGTTGGATCAGCCCGAACAATGCTTGAAGAGAAGAAGTTGCCACATTATCTTTGGGCAGAAGCTATTTCAACTGCAGTGTACCTTGTCAATCGACTTCCATCCAAATCACTTCAAGGTATGACTCCTTATGAAGCATGGCATGGAAGAAAACCTAGTCTTGGACATTGCAAGGTTTTTGGTTGTTTAGCTTATGTTCATGTACCATCACAAATAAGAGGTAAGCTAGATGAAAGGGCAACAAAGGCAGTGTTTATTGGATATGATTCAACTCAGATGGGTTACAGGTTCTTCAATCCTTCAACCAAGCAATTCACTACAAGTAGAGATGTTGTGTTTGAAGAACACAAGTCTTGGTATGATGAAGACAAACAAAAGGTAACACTACCATACGATCTTGATTATGACTCTCATCAATTAGGAAGCAAGCATGATACACAGGTCGAGGATCCAAGAAGTGATACAGACGATGACCAAGATGAAAGAGAAAGGGATTACAAGCTATGGAAGTCAAGAGGCAAAGCAAAGATGCAAGAGGTTGGAGAATGCTCCAAACAAGCACCTAGAAGATCAGCAAGAGAGAAGAAACAACCAGAAAGGTATGGATATGATTCCACATTTGTTACAAAGCATTCAATCTACTTGGCAAAAGACTCTATTTCAGAGGAACCCTCAACCTATGAAGAGGCAAAGGGAAACCCTAATTGGGAAAAGGCCATGAACGAAGAGATAGATGCATTGAAGGAAATGGACACTTGGGATTTGGTTCCGATGTCGCCGAATCAAAAGGTAATTGGTTGCAGATGGGTATATAAAGTTAAAAGAAATTCAGATGGATCAGTTTGCAGGTACAAGGCAAGATTAGTTGCCAAAGGATGCTCACAAACTCATGGTATAGACTATGAGGAAACATTCTCACCAGTTGCAAAGATGACTACAATCAGGACATTGATAAGTGTAGCTGCTGCAAGGAATTGGAGACTCCTCCAACTTGATGTGAAAAATGCATTCTTAAATGGTTGGATAAGTGAAGAGGTATACATGTCACAACCACCAGGTTTTGAAAACCCTAATCATCCATCTTATGTTTGCAGACTTAAGAAAGCATTGTATGGATTGAAACAAGCTCCAAGAGCTTGGAATTACAGGTTGGTTACATATCTTCAAGATCAAGGGTTCAAAGCTAGCAGCTCCGATCCTTCTCTATTCATCAAAAGGGATCACAATGAGGTTATCTATCTATGTGTATAATTAGATGATATTATTGTGACAGGTGATGATCTAAATGGCATTCAAAGGATCAAGAGACACATGCAAGAGGAGTTCAAAATCAGTGACCTAGGTGAGCTCACATATTTCCTAGGTATGCAGGTGATATATACAGATGAAGGAATGTATTTGACTCAAAGAAGATACATTCAGGATCTTCTTCTCAAGTTCAAAATGGAGAACACTAAACCTGCAGGTACACCTTTGGAGATGAATCATAAACTTAGTGTTTATGAAGGTGAGAAAATTGAAGACATTAAAGAGTATCAAAGTTTGGTAGGTAGCTTGATATATGCTACTCATACAAGGGCAGACATCTCATATAGTGTGGGAGTGCTTAGTCAGTTCATGCACTCACCAAGAAGACCACACATGGATGCGGCTAAGAGAGTACTTAAGTATCTCAAAGGTACAATCAACGAAGGTATATTCTATCCTTACTCTTCAGATTTGGATATCAAAATCTACTCAGATGCAGATTGGGCAGGAGCTAAGGATGATAGAAAAAGTACATCTGGTTACTTAGCATTTGCAGGTTCGAAGCTAGTGTCATGGAGTTCCAAGAAGCAACCAACAATTGCTTTATCTTCAACTGAAGCAGAGTACAGAGGCTTGACCATAGCAACTCAAAAGGCAATATGGTTAAAAGCATTGTATACAGATTTGGGACTTGTGAGTTCCAAACCTCACATATTTGGAGATAATGTAAGTTCCATGCATCTAGCGGCAAATCCTATTTTATAGAAGTCCATTACCACTTCATCAGGGAGAAGCTCATGGCAAAGGAGATCGACATTTCTTTTGTTCCGACTGAAAAGCAAGTAGCAGATATGATGACGAAGGCACTTGATGGAATAAAGCTTTGTAGATTCAAAGCTATGGCAGGTATTCAACCTATCAGAGAATGAAGACTCAAGCATACTTTAGCTTGAGGGGGAGCTGTTGGAACATCAAGCTTACACTATGCTTGAGGTGGATTTGATCTACATCAAAGGCTATCGCGTCGAAAGAATATCCGTTGGAGAGTTCTTTTTCATATGCTCATTTATTGTATTTTTTGAGAATATTTTGATGGCTCATTTACCGTTGTAAAAGCCTTGAGTTGTACACATGTAAAGGTACAAATATAGGGCCAAAATCCCACGAAATTTTGGTGGTTGAAGTTGCATTCAATCAAGCAAATCAAGTCACCTAAAAGTAGATCAATCAAGATCTTCACTTTTCCTAGATTGTAGGGAAGTGAATTGATTCCCTCCAACAACCATTCCCACCTTCATTTGAATTCAAATTCAAGTTGTAAAAGTCGTGGAACACTCCTAGAGGCTATATAAGGAGTTGAAATCACTTGTATTATACATGGAAGCAATATACATACACTTGTGACCATCATTGTCTTGCTCCTTCAATTTTCCTCATCATCTTCTTCGCCAACAGTAATCTTGCAGAGGCTGCTGCTCTCTCCTCAAAGCTCCAAATTGAGTGCAAGAGGACTCATTGGAAAGGTATTAGTGTCTACTTTATGCCTGTAAATTTTCAAAGCATTTGGTTCAGCAGATTTGGAGAAATCTCAGTTTGTCTGCCTCGGGGTCAATCTCTGCGTATTCCTGAAAAATAGGAGGTACCACCGGTGAATGTCGCAGTCATTCCTATAGCATATTTTGCTTATTCCTTATACTTTTGTGCATTCCATACACTCAACCCTATGTGTATCACTCCCATAAAAGGATTTTTTCTAATTGTAATCACGCTGGTCGCTATGGGCATTTGAAGTTCAATGTCTCTTCCATAGATAGTAAGTTTTTTGAGCTAGTCGACCCGCGAACCTATCTGTTTTGTATCGACTCATTCTCCTTGATGCTCCAAGGTACATAGTGTGTTTCTTTGCACTTATAGCATGCCTATAAGGTTTATTTGAGTCTCCAAAAGCTCAAGGGCTGGTCTTGTGCCGGTTGGCTTGACCAAACTTCATCGCTTCGAAACGCACTTTTCTACCTTCGACAAGCTTCTCCAAGTTCTTTCAAGAACCACATTAAGAAGCTCCACCTCCTTAATGTCAATCCGCGGAAGAGATAGGAGTGATATGAAGATCGTGAATGTGAGATGAAGTGAGAGTGAAGGTGAGAAGCATAGAGATGCACACACACATACACACACACACACTACGAAGAGACAAGCAAGACACAATGGAAGGTGAGAAATCAACTCTATTGCTCAAGAACACTCTTACAACTCAAAGTAGCTCTAAGCTCTTCTCTACTCAACAAGCTAACCTCAAAAATGAGCTCTCTAGCTCTTTTTATAGATTCTAGACTAGTTTTGACCGGTTTCACATCTAGTGACCGGCATAGTTAAAAAATAGGTCCTAGATGCTATTTGGAAGGGTAAACGGTGTCTAAAAGATGACCAAAATTGGTACGCTCATTCTACCTAAGCTCCTCAAGCTTGATGACTCCTCGGCTTGCACAAAATGGAG
The DNA here is from genome assembly GCA_020310875.1 of Ceratopteris richardii. NCBI lineage: Eukaryota > Viridiplantae > Streptophyta > Polypodiopsida > Polypodiales > Pteridaceae > Ceratopteris > Ceratopteris richardii. Next base: position 86,128,305 of record CM035441.1, on the reverse strand, counting down.
CTATGAATTACAAAAAGGGTTTTTCTATGTTACATATGTTACAATAGTGATGAAAATCAGTGTTGGAGGTTTTGAAGAATATTTATAAAACATAAATCTTTGAAAAAATTGATTCGACTGGCTCCCTGCTCTATCTTTACATGCTTCTGCGTCTTCTATGCCTCTGGCTACTGCCAAGACCCCCCTCCCTCTCGATTCTGTCGTCCTCGACAGAACCTTGTTGTGCGGTCTGTCGGATGTAGTTCTGTAGTAGTTCCTGAGCGAGGGTGTGTTCTGATATGCAAATGTCTCGGGCCAAATCTGCCTCGAGTTTCTCCCAATCAATTGGTTGCGGTTCATCAAGTGGTGGGAGTCGATAGTGCGTGGAATATACCATCTGTTGACAGGCAAATAGTTGCAATAGGTGGGTTGGCCTGCTAATGAACACTTCCGAATGGTATTCCCAGAAATCGGTTGTGAACATTTCTTCGAAGGTTTGCTTGTAGCATGCCGGTAGGTATTTAATTCTGCAATGCCATGCATAACACACCCGTAGCGATGGCGTTGTACTCATATCGTATGCAAGATCTAGATTGCCATGCTCAAAGCCCGGGGTGTTTACATGGGGTGCCTTGACGCGTCTGAAGACTTTAAAAACCATCTGCATCATGTCAAATATCTTGACAGTCATGTGCACTGCTATATCGTCCATATGTTTCAAGCGAGGGATCCAGTGGCGAATCATGGCCATCATGTATCCAATTGTGGGTGGTCATGTAGGTGGCCTGAAGTATGGGTAGTTTAGCCAATCCTGGCATTGCTTGTTGTTTTGTATCTTAATCGCAAATACCTTCCAGGAACGGCGACGTGGCACTGGTCCCCAACATGGATTGTATTTTAAATGTAGAGGTGCCTTAACCCAAGTACTCATCATCTCAGGATATTCTTGTAAAAGATCTTTACGCCAATCTGGTTGATAGATCTCGCCTTGTTGCGCATCCAGTGGCAAATCCTCAGGTTCAAATTGAGTAGCGTGAGATGGTTTCTTGCTTGTTTCTTTCTCTATGGTCAACTGATATTCAGCCATTAACATGAAATACGATTTGTACTGTAACTCATGCCCTGATATGTGTCTGCACGGGGCCAAATGAGCAAAGTAGGGTGACTGTAAAATTCTTTCCTCAATCATTGCCATTGCGTGCAACTGCGCCTCTACTCGTGCTGAGTGGGTGGTTCCAAGCTCTTCAATTGTCTTCATCCATGCGGGAGTAGGAAGTTTGTAAGTCGTCTGGCCTTCAGCTGTGACGCGTCCGCCTAGGATGGGTTGTGGCTCATAGGCTTCTTCAAAGGTTTCCTCCACCAGAATAGTTACATTTTCTTCATCAGTTGGGAGCTCTGGTGGGGACTCTGGCCTTGGTGGTGCTTCATATATAGCTATCCGGGATTCAAGAGTTGATACCTGGGCCCGTAATGCGTTGAATTCCTCTAAGATGTCAAGAGATGGGTCCGCGGGAGCTGGTAGTCCTTGTGGTATTGGTGTTCTTAGTTGCAATGTCTTGTGTTCATCTTTGAGTTTCTGAAACTCCTCGTTCATGCTATCGTAGTCATCTAATAGTCTGACATGATCTTCTAACAACATTTTCATTGATTCTGAGAGCACGGCCTTAAAGCGACTAGGGCTTAATGGTTGGTCTGGATGATCGAGAGCAGCTTCTAAATTCTCTTAGTTCTGCTCTTGTAAGCGTTGGTTTTCTTCTTTTGCTGCTGCCAAGTGTCTTCTGAGTAAGCCCATGTTTCGTGTAAGCGTCGCGTTGCGAATTGTCTGGGCCCTTAACAAATTATCGAGATCAGCAATGGCCTCTTTGGCTTTCTCTTCACTTTCTAGTTCTAGTTTATGATATGCCTCTCGGAGTTCTTGGTATCTGGTGTTTAGGGAGGCATTCTCGATGGTCAGTGAATTTAGCTGCGACTGTAAATCATTGGTTGTCCTCTACAGCTGCTGATAATTATTTCCCAGAGATGTGAACTCATCTTTGACTTGAGTCATACAGGTGAGCATTTGTCGGAATGCAGTATCTACTGTGGGTGATAATATTAACGATGTGCTAAGCGAAGATGCAGTAGGTGTAGATGCAAAGGGAATGGGGGTGGGAAAGTGGATGCTGTGGTGATTGTGGAAAATTGTGGTGTGCTTAAATATTGTGGTGCTACAAATGAAGTGAGGGGAGGTGCAGCGGGTGGTGATATATCCATATCGCTGGATGTGGTTTCGAGTGCGGTGACTGTGAATAGTGGTGTGATCGTGGGTAAGTGTGTAGGTGTAAATATGGGATTTACAAAGGTTGACGAGTAATTTATAGAGGGGTTGTCTTGGACAGCTTGGGAAGTTACGGTGGGTCGGGGAGGTGAGACTAGGGAGAAGGTTAATGGAGGTGGGAATGGAAAAAGGGGTCTTAGAGGTGTGGGCAAGGATGGAAAAGATGGATGGAGAAATGGGTTGGATAGAAAGGTGGCTGTGCTAGGGGGTAGACTAGGTTGAGTGGGTGTGGGAATTGTGGGATGAATGGGAGTAAGGACGAATTCTGCTACTCCGCCGGAGAAGGAGGATGTTGTTCTGGGAGGAGGGTGTATGGGGGAGATTGGATAGATGGGAGGTGATGGAGGAGCGGTTGGGGTGGTCTGTACTTCGACGACTGTGGTGGTATGTATAGCGGTAGTACGGGGTGGGGAGTCGACGATGATGGTGTCTTCTGCCAATGAGCCTTCAGGGACGAGACGTGCTTCCTTGGCCTGTTTTGAAGATTGTCCATCGGTGGGTACCCGAATATATTCACCCGGTTTGGTTAGTAGACGGATTCTACAAGGGTCATACTGCGGTAATGGTTTCCTCTGCAAATATCGTAAGGCTTCTGTGGATCCCACTGATTTGACAAGTTCTCGGAAGCCTTTGATGTATACTTCTTCGAATCCGCCTGAGACAAGTTCCTGTTCTGTAAGTGCTTGACTCTCTTCCTCAGTCAATTTCTTGCGTGCCCAAACTTTCTCCATGGTGCGGTATAGCTTGTTGATGGCTAGTGTATAAGCTGCTGCTTCAAAGGTTTCATCTTCATGTGTACTGGTGTCTCCCTGGGTGTCGGTGTGCTATCCTTGTTCATCTATCTGTCCATGCTCTTGGGATTTGTGAGTGCCCTGGCTGGCTTCATCATCGCCTTCATCTTTGTCGGTTTCCGTTCTTTCTTCCTCGGAACTAGACACTATTTGTCCTTGTGGTTGGTCTCGGGGCGTGGTCGGGTAACTTGGCCGCTCGTATTCTTGAGAGAAGACCTGACCTTCTGAAAACTGAAATTCATTCGAGAAGGCATCCTGCATTTCAAAATCAAAGGTTGTAGCCAGTGGCTCTGCTTCCATGTTTGGTATCGGAAAAGAGAAAGCTTCTACACCAATAGTGGTGGGAACTTCTGCTGTAGTGGTGGCAGGTCCTGGGACGGTGGCTGCTTGAGGAGCAACTGTGCTGGTGGTGGCCTCCTTTATAATCGGTCTTGATAACCGTATGCGAATAGGTTGTACAGATGGAGTGGCTTCTGTCGGGGACTGCTCTGGAGAGGGTTGTGGTGAGGGTGATTCTGGCACCTGAAGGCAGGGGATAGTTCCTCTCATTCGCTTTCCTGCTCGTCCTTTTCTAGGCTTTCTTGCTTTCTTTGTTGTTCCCTTGAAGGCTTTAATCTCCTCACTTGTCATTGCTCGCTCGATAGGTAAATCGTAAGCCAAACACATATATACAATTCTAGTCAGCGCGCAGCATCCATTGATGACCTTCTTTCTTTCCCATCTGTGTTGTGCTAAGTAGAGCTGATTAATGATCCAGCTTGCGAGATCAACTGTCTGGGGTCCATTACATGCTAAATATAATCCAAACCATATGCGCTTGTGAGGCATTGTGAATCTGTCGTGAGCTAGAAAAGCAAAATGCTGCATGCATATCCTTAATGGTTTCGAAAGCTCAGGTGTGATCGCCGAAATCTCTTCCCACTTAGTAACATCCCCACGTTTCATTGGCTCTGGGATTAACCTTTCGCGTTCTGTGGGAGTATGCGTTCCATGAATCTTAATAGCAGCTCTAATCAAATCTTTAGAAAGATAAAATCTTTTATATGGTGGGTCGTTCACTAAGGATGGCAAAATGAAAGTGCCGAGCAGATCCTTGTTCTCTGAAGCTATCAAAGTTGTGATTAAGTAATAGCATCTGTAGAAGTCGGGTTTAGGCAAAGGGTCGCTGAAATACTCTGTAAACCCCGCTCTTGCCCAAACGTGCGTTAGATCTTTCGTGTTCTGTAATCCTTCGAATTCTCGTGAGAAAAACTGATATTTGCCCTAGGTACGGTCATCAAAAGTCAAATTAGCCTCAAATATAAACGCAACATCCGCTAATGGTCCTGCTAGCCCTTGAAACCAGTGAGAATTGCGCATGTATGTATATATATATATATATATATATATATATATACATATATATATATATATATATATACATACATACATACATATATATATACATATATATATATATATATATATATATATATATATATATATATCTTCTCAGTATAACCTCTAGGAGGATCGTCAATAGGCATGGGTCCTGGGAAACCTTGAAATTCTGGGGGCTGAGCTGTAGGATGGGGCTCTGCTAGTAGTTCACCGCCCTGGGTACACTGGGTCCAGCTTCCGATGGCCCTTCTTTGGTTTGCATGATGATTGGCGTGCTAATGGAAAGATCTGCTACAAAAGATTAGCACATTAGTATGGAAATTAATTATGATCCCATTAAGTTGAGACCGCAATCCCTTTCCATAGCCGATGTGTAACCCGTGTAGCCAAGTGTTGTGATGTGATTGATGCAATGCTTCTTGCAGAACTAGTGCAGGTCTCTAGACACCTATATGTTTTCAGAGATTGCATGCAATGCTTTGATGAGATGTTATTATAGTGTGTGGATTTATACGAGGTTCAGTCCTGAATGAGTTATTACAAGGTTGTAGATTAATCCGGGTGGGAGTTATGTTAGATAAGGGAGTCGTAGAAGGCGTCTGGATACGTTTAGGTATCCATTTCCTAAGAGTTTCTGAGCGGGTGGAGTGTTTCTTTTGAGGGACAAAAGTTGAGAGCGGATGTGGTGGGGTTAAAGGGTGAAATGAGTTCTGACGGTTATATATTACATGGCTTGAGGGTTGAGCTATAATACACTGTTTGGGTACCCAAATCTGCGTGGGTGTGGGTCTATTCGTAAGGTACTTCTTGGCGATCCAAATTTGTCGAGTGTTCGTGCTTGAAGAAGAAGGTCGAGTAGACTTTGAATACTGACTCTGATCTGTCTTTAACTTCTTCGTATCAATGTCTGCGTTGTTGAAATCAGTCGGTGCTTTCTGTCCTTTTGGCACCCATATCGGTCTTGTGCCTCTTGCTTTGTAATGCTGATACTGCTGCTTTCTTTGAGTAGTCTGATATTGTCGTCGGCCTGGGTTCCTTTGTCGTGGTTGACTCCTTTGTGGTTGAGGTGGAGAGGTCGGATGGACACTCTGCTTTGGAAAAGAAGGGAGGTCCAACACTTGCGAAACCTGCCCATTAGGAAGTGCTCCGTTTTGTACTTTTAATCTAGGCCAGTCCGCAGTAAGTGTGGAAGGATGGGCACCGCAGGGTGTTTTGCCCATGTGGACGCTGATGAAGGCCACCTGACCGCTGATCGTCCCCATCTGTCCGCTGATTGTGCCCATTTGACCAGGCGGTTGGGCGGTTGACCCTTCTAGTTTGCAGGAAGCCCAAGGGAAAATCTCCTGACATCCTTTAGATTGACAATTGTCCATCGCCAAGCCCGCATGGGTTGGTGTAGACGTAATGTGATTGATCTGACCAAAGATCTTCCGGTCTTCCGTCGCATGCATTTCATAAGATCTAGGGCCACAAACCTCAGTCGGAATGCCATTAGGGAAGTCAAGCGGTATCACTCGCTTCTGATCTAAGGTTCCAATCTGTAAGGAGCCTTGTCTAAGATTTAGGTCCACTGAGTGATTGTATAGCCAGTCTTGGCCAAGGATTAGGGGTTCTATCAGGTCATCATCATGACACACCAGTAGCTTCACTGTCAAGGTCACTTTGTCTATGAGGATAGGAAGATCCACCTCACCCATGCAAGGGGTTTCCATGCCTTCTAGCCCTATGAGGTATGCCTCAATTGGCCGCATTTCTATTCTTGAGTCCTTATAGTGGGACCATCTAATCGCACTAGTTGCAGCACCTGAATCAATTAAAGCCCTGAGCTCTTGGCAAGGGTTGACGTGCTCTAGCCTGACTGTAATGAATGGTCTCCTGTCCACTATGCTAGGATGAGTGGTTGACTTTACTTGATACATGGCCATGGGATATCTGGGTGATGTTTCCAGATGGTTATAATGTTCTCTCCCTAGTCCTTGTCTACTTCATGCGCTTAATGCGTTCTATGGCTTCTACCTGAGCTTCAGCTCGTATTCTATTTTCTTCCTCCTTACGCTTCTTTGCCAACGTGAGTCATCTAAGCATATCCTCAGTAAGAGGTTCCTGGTATAACCTGACTCTACAGCCACTAATGTAATTAGGCATTATGTCTCCTTCTAAGGTGGCTAATTGTACTGCTCCACTTGTCGAGAGTCTGTTAATGATCATAGGTCCATAACCTCGCTTTTCTAACTTTCATGCGTGTTGTTTCAGCATATAAACTAGAGCTAAATCTCCTTCTTTCAAGCCTTTATCTTTCACATGTGCATCAAAATATGCTTTTTGTCGCTTCTTTGCCGCATATATTCCTGCTGCTACTTTCAGCCTGGTTTCTCCTAATCTTTCCAAGTCCATTATTCTTGCCGATAATTCATGGCCGGTCCACTGATGTTCTTGTGCAACCTTAACGGTCGGTATCAAGAAGTCCAAAGGAAGCACAACATTCTGACCAAAAACCATCTGAAAGGGAGTTGAATTGAGTACGGTCTTGTAGGCCACTCGATATGCCCAAACAGCGTGGTGTAACTGTTTGTCCCAATCTGAACGTTTGTTGTTCACGAGTTTCATCAGTACGTTACAAAGGATCTTGTTAGTGCTTTCAGCCTGACCATTGGCCTGAGGATGATATGGTGCGGATTTCTTGTGAATCACCATAAAATCCTGTAACAAATATTCAATGACTTGGTTTAGAAAGTGAGTTCCTCGATCGCTCACTAACTCTATAGGCAATCCATATCTTCTAAAGATATTTTCAAATAAGAATTTTGCAGTCGTGTGTGCATCATTCTTTTTTGTGGCTTTTGCCTCTACCCATTTGGTAAGATAATATGTCGCAACAATAATGTATTCAGCATGTGTACCTTTTGCAGGGGGGTTAATGGGTCCTACAAAGTCTATACCCCACTTAGAAAATGCACGTCCGCCCATCATGGGTTTCAATGGCATTTCATCTCTGCGAGTAGGAAATTGAGTTCTTTGGCACACATCACATCTCTTTACATAGGTATGAGCATCCATGTGAAGAGTGGGCCACCATAATCCTGCAAAGAGGATGGCTTTGATTATCCTATCTGGTCCAAAGTGACCTCCTGCAACACCTTGGTGTGCAGTCTCTAGTACACTCAAGTAATCGCTTTCATGAACACATTGTCTTAGGTATCCATCTCGTCCTCGTTTGTATAGGTTACGCCAATAAGTGAATAGTCTTGAGCTTCCTGCTTTAAACTTCGTTGCCGTGCTAAAGTCATTCCTTGAGGGAATGTGTTCGTCCTCAAGTATGTCACTAAAGATTCACTCCAGTCTGGTGTGAGAGACACGTGATATAATGTAGCATGTTCTACTGGTTATCTTTCACAACAAACAGGGCATTCTTTACACAATTTGTAGACATCTGCTTCCATAGAAGGCCAATATACTCCTAGTCTATGCAGAGTCTGCAACGTACGGTGTTTCGAGTGATGTTGCTTTAATGAACCTACATGTGCTAATTGCAACCAATTTGCATGTTCTGATTCATCTACACAGCAAGCAAGAATCTTTTGATTATCCTGTTTATATATACTTCCTGCTATGATTTGATATCTTTGAGATTTGGTAATCTCTCCTTCTTTGATCCTTATCCTAGGATTCTTGGGTCCATACGTGAGAATAGGGACTATAGGCTTAGCCCATTCTGGTGCTATCTCAAGGTTAAACAAATATGCATCGGGTAACTCATCCACTACTCCTTGAGGAGCTTCTCCTGAGGTTAGTCTCGATAGGTGGTCAGCTCTGAGATGTGTCTTTCCTTTTCTAACTACGACTTCAAAATCATACTCCATGAGTAATAGAAACCAACGTATTAATCGTCCTGTGTTACATGGCTTGTTGACTAAGTATAATAGGGCTTGATGATCCGTAAAGAACTTGAACTTGTTTGCCAACAAATAATGCCTGAATTTCTTTACTACGTAGATAATCTCTAATCCTTCTCGTTTCATAGTGGTGTAATTTCTTTCTGCTACGTTCAGTTGTCTGATCGTGTAAGCTATGGGAAGATCTATATTACCTTCATTTGTGGGTTGTGCTAACATACATCCTATGGCATAATTGGATGCATCCACATGTACATGGAATGGCTTACTCCGATCCGGGGTGGTCAATATAGGTGTTGAGCACAAATATCGTTTGAGTTCATTTAATGAATTCTTGCATTCATCTGTCCATTCAAAATGGGTCAAAAGAGAGTACAAAGGCTTGGCTATGATTGCATACATGTGTATGAATCGTCTATAATAACCGCAATGGCCCATAAATTCCTATACTTCTTTTATGTTAGTTGGTCTAGGTAGATCGGCAATTACTTTCACCTTTTCTTCATCCGTAGAGATTCCATTCTTTGACACGATGTGTCCTAAGATTTTTCCTTGTCTGACCATGAAAACACACTTTTCTGGGTTCAAACAAACCTGATATTCTCGACATTTGTCAAATACTTGTCTTAACTCTGGGATATGTGTCTGTCTCTCATTTGAATGTGCACATAAGTCATCGACATAAACTTCCAAATTCTTACGTAAGAATTCCTTAAAAACATGACACATGAGTCGCTGGAAAGTAGCGGGTGCATTTGTTAAGCCAAATGGCATCACACGAAATGCAAATATGCCCCATTCTGTGGCAAAAGCCGTCTTGTGTTGATCTTGGAGCAATGGCTACTTGATTATAGCCTGAGAAACCATCAAGGAAGCTGTAAACTTCCTTGCCCGCAACTCTTTCCAATAAGTGTTCTGTGATAGGAAGAGGATAACTGTCTCTAATTGTGGCGGCATTAACTTTTTTAAGGTTAATACACACACGTAATTTTCCGTTCTTCTTGGGTACAACCACAATGGGGGATACCCATTCGGTATGCTCAATTTTGTAAATAAATCCTGCTTCTATCAAACGATCTATCTCCTCTTTAATCTTCGCAGCGTAGTTATCATTGTACGTGTATGGTTTCTATTTCGTAGGTTTTGCATCTGGAGTCATAGGGATTCTATGAGAACATATATCCGGGTCTACTCCTTTCAAATCTTTGTAACTCCAAGCAAACACGTCTCTATATTCACGCAATAGGGAAACTAACTCTTCTTCTTCTTCCTTCGTCGAATCATGCCCAATGTATGTACATTTTTCTTCTTCTCCTTCTATGGCAACTATTATTTTTTTGGTTTTCTCTCGATTATCATATACTTCTCCAATGTCAGCTTTTCTGTTCGGCATTCGTACCATGATTCTTCTATCTTCTATTTCATATTTCTTGAAGTTCTCAGGAACTTCAAACAAGGATTCTTCTTCTTCTGACATGGTTTCTTTCTTCTTTCTTTTCTTACCTTCACTCTTGCTAGTCACTTGTGTGGTTAATCTCACCTCATTCGTAATTTCTTTGTGTCTCGGAGGGTAAGTCTCTACCTCGTAGAAATATTCTTCTTCTGATGCAAAGGGTGGGTCCATAATAATTGATTCTAAATCGAAATCACTCGCATCCTCAAATGCATCAGTGCTAGGTTCACATTCTTCAATAATTGAGTCACACATGATTGGCTCTATCGTGAAAACTGAAATTTCATAGCCATCTTCGTCACAGTGGGGTGTCCATTGTTCTTCATTGATGGCTACGTCCATGGTTGCTAGGATTTCTGCCCAACCATGGGGTTCAAACTCTTCATCTGGAAACACTATAGGTGCGTACACTGGGTCTTGAAGGGTTCTTGGATGTTGTTCTGCACCTAAGGTCCTGGCTTCTAACCGTTCTTCCTCTTGTTTTGCTACTTTACACATCCATAAATGAGTATCCTCGTGTAACCATGAGGGGTCTGATTCTAATGAGTGTACCAATTCCGTTTCTACTGGTGTCTTATGGATGGTATTCCATTGTATTGGGGGTACATCTCGATGTGAATAGTCTTTAAGATTGACTTTGGTAGTCACTCCTAAATGTAGCAAGTACAAAGAATTAGTTCCCCAATCTTGTACAATTTGCAACTGACGCATGAACGGTCGTCCTAGAATCATCTCATAAGCATGATTTTTAGCAAAGTCACAAATGGCGAAGGTATGCTCAAAATCCACACCACAAGTGGTGAGAGATATGCCTTCTAGTAAGCCTAATGGTTTTTCTATGTGTCCATCAGCCATTTGTAGCTTCATCCTGGTAGGTCGTAGTGCTGGCTTACCCCAACGTTTCCATAAAGCGGTGGTAGCAATGGCTACTCCGGCTCCTGAGTCTAAGATGGCTTTTGTGGTGTAGCCCTGATGGGTTATTGGAAGATAAGTGTTACCTTCCTCTCCTTTGCTTACATCTCCTATCTTTTCTATGGGTATTTCTGGTACCTTTTTGTGTGTTCCTATCTGTGAGGGAGTAGTAGCAAGCTCAGGGAATTGATTTGCTACATGCTTCCATAGTTCTGGTTTAACCTTCAATAATTCCTCAAGTGTGAGGTGACCCTGGACTTTAGCGTTCTTGACCACTTCCATGTTTCTAGGGATTACTGATTCTTCATTCCTCACTATTATCGTGGGTGCTCTCATGCTAATAGACTTGTCTTCCCAAGGTCCTGTGAACTGAGGTAATTCTTGTAAAGAGTTAGATTCAAATCCTGTGTGTTCACTTAGTTGTTCTTCCTCTACATCATCGTAAATAGAGGGGATATCTTGGGGAAATTGCTCCTGCAAGTCATCTATTTCTTGAATAGGAGGATGGGTTCCTTGTTCTTTTCTCCACTTCTCTTCTTGGATTTCTCTCAGAAATTCATGTGAGTACCTATGTATGGAAGATAGGTTGTCTTGAATTTCTGTATTGGGTACTTGAGACAGGGATGGTGCATTCCTTTCCTGTGTCTCTGAGGCAATAGTGTTCCTATGCCGATCCTTTTTCTCCTTGCTTTCTATCAAGTATTCTAGCCTCTCCATTAGTCCTTGAAAGTGCAATTTAGGTTTTGCCATGTTATTCCAATTTAGATATCTAGAGGCTTCGACCATTGCTTGTGCTAATTCTACCATTTTCATGCAAAGCTTAGTCCTCTCAATTTCTAGGTCTGCTTGAGGGTAGTTCTTACTCATTTCAGCTGCTTGAGGTCCTTCTTTTATTCTAGCCTGATATGCACGAAACATCATGTCTAGGTTTTTCGGTATGGGTTCTGCTAGAACTGATCCTGATTTCTGTGCTAGGTTCTCTTGATTCAATTCCTGTGAAGTCAACTCTAGTATTCTGGCTCTAGATTCCTTGAGACTTCCCTCCAACTCAATTATCTTTTTACTCCACTTTCTCTTAATTCTTTCTCTGGAATCTTTCCAAGATTTCGTTTTTTTACTGCTAGATTCTCCAACTTCACTAGTTCCAGCTATTTTCTCCTGATTAAGCTGTTGGTTCTGTAAGAGCGCCTGGGCTCTTGTTATAGCTTGGATATGCACGTATGTAGGGTTGGATCCATCTGTGTTGTTTACAATACCTATCACGTTGATCGGTGTCACATTTGAAGCATTCACAGGGTTCTTAGGACAATCTTTGATTATGTGCTCTTTGCCACAATCGGCACAAAAACCTTGTATGTTATAGTACTGTGATTTTCCTGCTATTGGAGGATGTGGACAATCTTTTATGAAATGATCTCCTAGGCACCTAAAGCATGGTCCTCTAGGGCCATGTGGTCTTTGTTGTCTTAATTGGGGCCGCGGATTCGGATTTGTGTACATCACATTAGCGTAGTCGAGCTCCCAACTAGGTTCCACTGGTGAACTATCATATTGATATGTCTCTACGTGTTCTGGTGACTCTGTGTAGTATGCGGGTGGACTATCTACATGAGTAGAGTCAAAACTGTTAGAGTTGGGATCACTGTCAGTAATTAGGGGTGAAACTGGAACTAAAGCCCGATTGAGGTTTTCTTCTGCAGCAGCGTATTTGACTGAGATGACATTCACTGGTGGGGGTGGCTGCTGAGCTAAGACAGGTTGAGGTCTTTGTTGAGCCTGATATGGATAATTTTGAGGAGGCCTATAGTAATGAGGCTGAGTATTGTACTGGCCTTGATACCTACTTGGTTGTGCATATGCTTGCGGGTAGTTCTGTCTCACTGCCTGTTTGTTATATGGGCAGTCCTGAGCCGTGTGATTTGTGTATCTTCTCTCGATAGTGCAATATTGGCCACTAGGGTTGGCTTGTGTTTGTGGTGCATTGGGACACACATTTGCCAAATGATTTCCACCACAGGTGTAACAACATACGTTAGTTGTTAAGTTGGGCATCTGTTTACTAGAAACTCCTAGTTTCTAGGCCACTTTCTCTGCTAGATCCTCTATTGAGCTAGGCAATTTTGTGGATGCTAGAGAAGAACAATCTGAGTCCTTATAGACCTTCAAGAGTTCCAACTCGTCTTCAAGGTTGTCCTCAATGTCTATGCATATTCTTACACACTGCTCTAGCGTTTTGGGTTCTTTTAAGTATACATAGGAGCGTAGTTTAGAGCTTAACAAGCCGTCTAAAAACAATGACACTTGCTTGGCCTGTGAGGGTAACTCTTGCATTGGACATCTCTCAACATATTGTCTAAACCTACGTCCTGCAAGTCTAACTGTTTCCTGAGGGGTCTGTTTGAAACTATGAATCAACGAAGACGTGTCATGTCTGATCCCACTTTTAGAGAATTCCGTGATGAATGACTCTAAAAAGTGATGGATATCTCTAAATTGCCTTTGTTGCAATGGTTGGAACCAAGTTAAAGCGGTATTCTTTAACGTTAGTCCAAAAGCATTATATTGCATGAACATGTCTTCGACTTATTCTGCGCTCAGCACTTGCTTAAATTTTGCAACGTGGTCGTAGGGATCTCCTATCCCATCAAAATAATTTCTCATGGACTTCACTAACTGAGTGGGTCTTGATATTCTTGTGTGTTCACGTGGTCTAGGTAGAGGAAAATCATCTCTACCACCTGGCATTCTTTGTCTTTCCACTCTGTCCGTGTCTATGGTGGTTCTATCTCTCCCTATGGGATGATTGAAGCTTACTTCTGGTCTTTCTTTATTCTTCTCTCTTTGATTAGCATGGGCTGAGGATGTTCCTGCCCCTTGTTGGCTCACGTTTACATTTGCTCGTGATGGAGGGAATACCAACTCGCCTCTCCATGTGTATGTGTTTCTAGCGTGGTCTGGCACCACAAATACTCTTTCTGAAGTTTCCTCGAGGTATACAACCTTTCCAAGTGTATCTGGGTCCTTGAACTCGTAGATTATGATGGAGCCTACTTCACTAGGTTGTTCTGTTCTGTACCTCCAAAATGCTTCATCAGTTTCTTTATTTACAAACAACTCTATGCTTCTATTATCCTGAGGGATCCAATCTGGAACTAGTACTCGTGTCAGTACAGATTTCCCTCTAGGTGTTCTAGGTTCTTCTAATGGTTCTTTTTCTTGAGATTTAGTTTCCGTCTCTAGCTGAATTATGCCAAACCCATTGGTGTTGTTTGGCTGCGTACTTAAGATATACATCGTTCCTTCCTTGTCTATGTACGCGTCACTCTCAAATTTCACAACTGGACGTTCCAATCCAATGGATTGATCAGGATTGTGCATTTGCACCACTTGTCTTCGCAAACCGTCCTCATAGATACGAGCACCTAATCGGTTGGTTCGGAGGAATTCTAATTGAGTCCTATAGGGTCCTTCAGGTCTTTCCAAATACGCTACGTTTGACCCTCCTTCTGGTCTTTCTGTGCTAAATGCCATTTCCAATTCACTCGTGTCTGAGCTCTCGTAGGGATAACTAGTATTCAATTGTTGAGCCCACGATCGTGTAGTAGTGCCTACACTTGCTTCTGATGATCTAAGGCTTCGTCGGTCTGACTTACCTATATGTTTGCCCCATGAATTTTCTTCCTTGCACACTCATTACACGCTCGGATCGTCAATGATTCTTTTTTCTTACTTTCTTGATTCTTTTTAAACCCCTCAACTATATGCGTCAGGAATCCGACTTTCTGTGGTACTTTTGAGTTTTCGTTCCGTCAGACTTATGTTCTTTCCCTTAATTTTTCGTATCACACACTTTTATCTTTAGTCTTAGACTTGATAAATTTATCTCTTGAACTTGATCGTTCCTCTCGTCGTTAATCCACAATGCTAACGTTTAGCTTAAGCTAAGAATTGACTGAGGGGGTTAAGTAATCTTCCAACCTCGAGTCAGCTTTGTTGGTTGCTCTGATGCCCAAGAAGCCGCGCTTCCCAAGCCCTGCGTTCTGTACTGCCTTGCTTTGCCTTGCTCTTGATTGCCCTTGCTAGACCTGGAAAAATTCAATGTTAGACCAATTCTCAAATGGATGATCAAGCACTTGAGTATATACACCTTTTAAAGGTCCTTTCCCTTTTGCCCAATTTTTTTTTTTGTGCTGCCCCCTAGCTTTTCTAGTCCCTATGAGTGTTCAGGCTCTAGGGGGTAAAAACTGTCAAATAGGTTTTTCTCCAAATATGAGCTAAGGGGTCTCCTATGAGTGCAATGATCCAAAAATTTTCAAAAAATAGCCCCAAAATTGGTCAAAAAATCAAATCCTAAACTTTGCATTTGGGTGAGCAATCACGATGGTCTGAGATGATCGCGATGGTCCAGGCGAACCGTCACGATAGCGTGTGCGTGAACCGTCGCGATGGTCTGAAGTGCACGGTCGTGATGGTCTAAATGTGAGCAATCGCGATAGTCGGGGTGAGGTGTCACGATGGTCCAATTGAGTGAACAATCGCGATGGCGTCAGTCAACGGTCAATGTGAACCGTTGTGATGGTCCGAAGTGAACCGTCGTGATGGTCACAGATGCGATGACATGAGCCAATCGCGATGGTCCAAAGTTCGAGTCGTCGCGATGGTGTAAGGGTCTCATCACGATGGCGTGGCTAGTAAGCAATCGTGATGGTCTAGCTTGCCACGTGGCAACATCGGTGCGATGGCATGAGCCAATCGCGATGGTGTGGGGTCGAGGGGATCGTCGTGATGGTCAAGGACTGTCGCGATGGTTCAAGTGAACTGTCGCGATGGCGTAAGACCGTCGCGATGGTCCGGTCCAGCCGTCGCGATGGCGTGAGCCAATCGCAATGGTGTGCAAAATTGCGATGGTCTGAGCCAATCACGATGGTCCACCAAAATGCAAATTTTCAAGATGCATATGTGGATTCCTACGTGTGCAAGTGTGCTCTACACGCTGGTGTGGTCGCGTACCTCAATTTCCGAACTTTGCAAACCATCGCGATGGTCTGACACAGTCGGCAATTGACAGAGAGTACATTTCTTACCTTTTTGTAGCTTTCCTGATGCTCTGGAGCTCTGTACCTGCAAGAAAACTCAAAAACACACAAGTACACACAAGCACAAAAGCTCTCTCTCTCTCTCTCTCGCACATGCACAAATGAGGGGAAATGAGGAGAATGGGTGGATATGGTGATTTTTCTGATTTTTGGAGTTGGAGATGATGATGCGGTGATGAAAATGGAGTGTGGGGGAGGTGAAAAACACAAAAAACTAACTAAAAACAACAACAAAAGCTGAAATTTTTACCTTCCAACGCCACTTCTTGCTATACTCTTACCATCACACATTCATCCTAGACTCGATCCCCGGCAACGGCGCCAAATTTGGTGCTGCTCTAGCACAATGGTGAGAACCACGTTAAGAAGCTCCACCTCCTTAATGTCAATCCGCGGAAGAGATAGGAGTGATATGAAGATCGTGAATGTGAGATGAAGTGAGAGTGAAGGTGAGAAGCATAGAGATGCACACACACATACACACACACTACGAAGAGACAAGCAAGACACAATGGAAGGTGAGAAATCAACTCTATTGCTCAAGAACACTCTTACAACTCAAAGTAGCTCTAAGCTCTTCTCTACTCAACAAGCTAACCTCAAAAATGAGCTCTCTAGCTCTTTTTATAGATTCTAGACTAGTTTTGACCGGTTTCACATCTAGTGACCGGCATAGTTAAAAAATAGGTCATAGATGCTATTTGGAAGGGTAAACGGTGTCTAAAAATGACCAAAATTGGTACCCTTAGTCTACCTAAGCTCCTCAAGCTCGAGGACTCCTCGGGTTGCACAAAATGGCGCTATGAATTACAAAAAGGGTTTTTCTATGTTACATATGTTACAATAGTGATGCAAATCATTGTTGGAGGTTTTGAAGAATATTTATAAAACATAAATCTTTGAAAAAATTGATTCAACTGGCTCCCTGCTCTGTCTTTACATGCTTCCGCGTCTTCTATGCCTCTGGCTACTGCCAACAACAGTCCCCCTACTTTGCTCACTTGGCCCCTCGCAGATACATCTCTGGGCATGAGCTACAGTATAAACCTTATTTTATGTTAATGGCAGAATATCAGTTGGCCATAGAGAAAGAAACAAGCAAGAAACCATCTCACGCTACTCAGTTTGAGCCTGACGATTTGCCAACAGATGCGCAGCGCAGAGAAATCTTTCAACCAGAATGGCGCAAGAATCTATTACAAGAATATCGTGAGATGATGAGTACTTGGGTTAAGGCGCCACTACACTTAAAATACAACCCATATTGGGGACCAGTGCCACGTCGCCGCTCCTTGAAGGCATTCGCTATTAAAGTACAGAACAACAGGCAATGCCAGGATTGGTTAAACTACCCATACTTTAGGCCACCCACAGGACCACCAACAGTTGGATACATGATGGCCACGATTCGTCACTGGCTCCCTCACTTGAAACATATGGACAATATAGCAGCACACATGACTGTCAAGATATTTGACATGATGTAGATGGTTTTTAAAGTCTTTCGTCGTGTTAAGGCACCTCATGTAAACACCCCGGGCTTCGAGCATGGCAATCTCGATGTTGCATATGATGTGAGTACAACGCCATCACTACGGGTGTGTTATGCCTGGCATTGCAGAATTAAATACTTATCGGCGTGCTATAAGTAGACGTTCGAAGAAATGTTCACAACCGGTTTCTCGGAATACCATTCAAAGGTGTTCATCAGCAGGCCCACGCATTTGGTCCAACTATTTGCCTGTGAACAGATGGTATATTCCACGAATTATCGACTCCCGCCATCAAATGAACCGCAGCCCATTGATTGGGAGAAACTCGAGGCAGATCTGGCCCGAGGCATTCGCATATCAGAGCACACCCTCGCTCAAGACCTCCTACAGAACTACATCCGACAGACCGCACAACAAGGTTCTGCCGAGGACGACAAAAGAAAGAGGGAGGGGGGTGTTGGCAGCAACCAGAGGCATAGAAGACGCGG
This sequence comes from Ceratopteris richardii, assembly GCA_020310875.1. Classification (NCBI taxonomy): domain Eukaryota; kingdom Viridiplantae; phylum Streptophyta; class Polypodiopsida; order Polypodiales; family Pteridaceae; genus Ceratopteris; species Ceratopteris richardii. Next base: position 86,110,503 of record CM035441.1, on the reverse strand, counting down.
AAGCATGTAAAGACAGAGCAGGGAGCCAGTCGAATCAATTTTTCAAGAAAATATGTTTTATGTTACTCTTTCAAACATTCAACAGTGATTTTCATCACTCATGTACTATATGTAACATAGAAAAAACTCCTTTTTGTAATTTATAGCTCCATTTTGTGCAAGTAGAGGAGTCCTCGAGCTTCAGGAGCTTAGGTAGAATGAGCGTACCAATTTTGGTTATTTTTAGACACCGTTTACCCTTTCAAATAGCGTCTAGGACCTATTTTTTAACTATGCCGGCCACTAGACATGAAACCAGTCAACACTAGTCTAGAATCTATAAAAAAATCTAGACAGCTCGTTTTTGAGGTTAGCTTGTTGGAGTAGAGAAGAGCTTAGAGCTATTTTGAGCTTGTAAGAGTGTTCTTGAGCAATAGAGTTGATTTCTCACCTTCCATTGTGTCTTGCTTGTCTCTTTGTTGTGTGTGTGTATGCGTGTGTACATCTTTATGCTTCTCACCATCACTCTCACTTCATCTCACGTTCACGATCTTCATATCACTCCTATCTCTTCCGCGGATTGACATTAAGGAGGTGGAGCTTCTTAATGTGGTTCTCACCATTGTGCTAGAGCAACATATGTAAGTTTAAGAGTCTTTGAAATTTATAAGCATTCATGGCATCATATGAATTATGTGCTTTCTCCAAATAATATTGCTTCTCTCTTCCAAAACAAAGATCAAAAGAATTCCACATCTATATAAACGATTGTTACATAATGTTGTTGCATAAAAAATAAATCAAAAATTTCCACAAACCTTATAAATAGACGAGTTTTATTACATTGGGGGCATTTTTTATTGTAAACTTTGTACAATAAGGAAGAGTATTCCCTCAAAAATCTATAAAAGAAGAGTAGTTTGGAGTAGCTTCTTTTATATTTTGTGTTTTCAAAGTAAACAGGAGTGGCCTTGAGGAAACCACAATAAAAAGCCCAAAATCCTCATTTATAAATTCTTTTTGCTAATGCGAGTAGGAGAGCTCTTCTTATTGAAATTTTTTCGCATAAGCTTTTATGGTTTCTTTATAACTTATTCTTGCCGTTCTTTTGTGTGACACTTGCTACTTGCTTTCATAAGAAGCGGATCCAAACACAACTCCATCTCTCTAATTTACGATTTCATGAATGCAACATATTCATCCATCCTTTTAGTGGCTAAATTGTTTAAAGAATACACTACCATAAATTGGAAGATATATCAGATGGATGTCGAGAATGCTTTCTTGAACCGATGGATCTTAGAGGAGGTATATGTGGCTCAACCCCCTAGTTTTGGAGACTCACAATTTCCTAAGGACGGATTAATATGTTTCATACATGAAATTGTAAAATAGTAGATTCCAACATGGTGAAACACCACTTGAAAGAAAAATAATTTCTCTCCCTTTAGAGGGATTGTCTAATAGGCAATTGTGCTCTCTTGTGTATATTCCAAGATTCATCACTTCAAACGAATGCATTACATAGTGCAAGGATTTGGAGGATAACCTAGCTCTAGGATTGAAAATTTCCATCGACAATCACAAAGTGAAGCTTCCACTTCCTCTAGTGCTTCATGATCTCTAGTCAACAGAATAGTTGATTTAGTCGTGAAAAAGTTGAAAATGGAGCAAGCAAAGGAACAATGCAATGCTTCCTATGGGCAAACACCATAGCTATTGAGTCAATGTCAAAACTATAATTGCAACCATTCAACTTATATGTGCAATAGAGTGCCTAAGTATGAAACTACAGATTAGAATAGACAACAATAATAACAACCACAACAACAATGACAACAATGCCAATCATGACACCAAATTCAACATAGGGCTATGTATCCTCCTAGGGTTGCATATGGAAATATTCCTAGAGAGTAGCAACAATACTATAGAGAGCCCTACTATCGTTATCCTATCTAGAATCAATGTAATTAAGAGACAATGAGGCGTGTTTCGGATCAACAATTACGTCCTCTTGGTAATGTTCTACCAATCAAATATATTGAGGAGAAATACATTGAGGAGAAAACTAAAAGAGTGACAATGCATGTGGACCCAATGATGGTAGATGCAAACCCTAGATATTGAGGCACATACCCAAAAGATGGAAATGAGAATCTTGAAGATACTTGTAGTGAGGGAACATGGTTTCAAGAAGAAATTTATTACCCTACAAACCCTAGTGATAACTCCCATTGGACATATAGGTCTAGTGCACATTTTTTGACTATCCTATCGAGTAATTGACTTGTAATAGGTAGTGGATAGTTGTCTTTGATTTTACCTACATTTACCTTTTTCAAGTTTATACACACATTTAGTTTCCCATTCTTCTTGGAAACAACCATAGTAGTAGAGACCCACTCTATGTATTCAATTTTATATATGAATCCCACAGACAACTTACATTCTCCTCTTTTATTTTGTTGGTTTTGAACCAAGGTCAATTGGTATTCTATGGATGCAAATCTCAAGATCCACTCCTTTGAGATCTTTGTGATCCATGAAAAGACTTCCTTGTATTCCTTAACCAATCCTACGAAATTATTTTACTCTTCTTTTGAGCCATTAATGGCCATTGGATTTTCCTCTCCTCCCCATCTTCTATAGCAATAATCACTTGTTTAAATTGCTCCCTATTATCATGTGATTGACTTTATTTTGCTTATCTTTGAGGATTTTGAAAAAAATAACTTCCAAAAATTTATCTTTTCCAAAAACGTATTTATATATCTTCCAAAAAATTGGTCTTTGATATCGTCATGAGCATTAACGTCTAAAAAAAACTCTTCTTTTTCTTTTTTGTAATCCTGAAGGATGTTTTAATCATACTAAAGGGAATTAGATAAGAGCCTTTGAAATCATGTATTTTATTACAAGCAATAACATCTAGAGTAGCCAACATTTGATCCCAACCATGAAGTTGAAAGCCTTTAGCACCAAAGTACATTGGAGCATAGCTTGGACCCTCTATCTTGCATTCCTCCCATATGAGGTGATACATACCTCCATTCTTAGGTTTACACATCCATAATTGAGCCTCATTATCAAACTCAAAATCTGTTGTAGTACTATATTGAATGGATGTTAAAAGAGGTAGCAAAGTGCCATACACATCCTTTGAGCTCATTGATGTCTTCTTGGTGCATGAAATTAAGGGCTGAATTGCATCTTCCACAAAAAAAAACATGATGACTAACAAGAATTCATTTAATATGTAGATGATACAAACGATAGGCATTGCTTTCAAAACTCTACCCCAACAAAAATATGTTTCATTGCTTTATCGTCTAATTTTTTGAAATGTTGTTCAAGCACTAATGCATATGTCGGAAAAAAAAAACATGCAAATGAGTATTAGATGGCTTGCAACCATGCCAAGCCTCATATGGAGTGATACACTGCAATGCTTTGGTGTGACACCTGTTAAGTACATATGGTGCACACATAACAACATTAAGCCAAAAGCTATGTGGTAAGGCCTAACTTTTGACCGTACACCTAGCCATTTCCATGAGAGAAATTTCCTTCCTTCCAACAACACCATTTTTTTGAGGTGTATACAGCATTATACACTAATGTTTTATCCCATGTTCAACTAGAAATGCATTAAACTTGAAAAACATATATTTCCCCCTCTATCAGAATGGAGGATGCCCATTTTACATGCTGCCAAATTTCAACCATAACCAAGAACTATTGAAAGCACATAAAGACCTCAAACTATTATTTCAATCCATAAATCCATTCATTTCTAGGAAATTCACCGATGAAAGCCACAAAATAACGGTAATTCCCAAATGAAGATGTTCACATAGAACCACATCACTATGAACAAACTATAATTTATGAGCACCCCTAATTGAATCATCTTTTGGGAAGGAGGGAGGCTGAATTTTGCCCAAGATAAAACATTTATAGACATGTTTAGAAGGTGCTTCAAGTTTGGGCAAATAGGCCACCATTTCATATTTTTTTAGCTGAAGCAAACTAGCAAAATTCAGATGACCAAAGTGTGCATACCAAAGCTTTGGATATGAGATAACTTCAATCATGGACTGCACGTTGAATCATTCATAACTTTTGCATAATTTATGAGCTTATATAGGACATGATGTAAAATTCTAGAAGCAATTATAACATCACCATTTGAGAGATCATGAACTATATATTTAGCATCAGCAAAATTGACAACAAAGCCAATCTTGGCTAATGTTGAAACTGAGAGCAACTTTTTCTTGATCATTTTCAAATAAAAGACATCTAACAATCTGATAGAATTGTCATCAATAGTAGCCAAAATGATTTTTCCAACTCCAATTTTAGAATAAGAGGAGTTTTTAGCACATTATATACACTGCTCATCAATAGATAGGTCATAGCGGCAAATAGTAGTAAATGCCCATTCTTCATTCTGAACAAGATTAGCAGACTTTGTTTTAGGTGTAGAGGCATTTACAACAACCATTAGAGGCTCTTTTTTCTTTGTCTCCTTTGTAGCTGACGTATCATGTATACCAATAACGGGTGATTAGTACCATCCAAATTATCCTCAATGGCCAACATATGGAATATATCATTACTTTTACCTATGGCCAATGACTAAATATCTTGATGCAAAAAGTTGACTCGGTCTCAAAAATTTGAACTTAAACACCCTATCAAGCTCTGTTAAACCTTCAGAGATTTTGAGATGCTTGTACTGGTGAGCAGAAACCTATATATATCTATAGAATGAAAGGAAGAAATAGCCTACACAATCATTGTGATAGGGCATTCAAAGGCCCCGGATATGCTCACCAATTCATGTGCAATTTTGAGACTATGACCAGAGGGGTGTCAACTACATCCTAGATGAAGGGACAACCTGGTTTGATAGAAATTGTTGGAGTTCAAGGTCTATGGAAGCACATGAACAACACAAGGAAGAAGAAGAAGCTTGAACAATGACACAATATTGAATGTATTACCAAGTGAATGTACAATGATAAGTCCCCTGTTAGGGTTAAAGGCATATACTGTTGGGTGTGTGTAGAAGTGTGAGAGACACACAAGAAGCACATACAAGGAACACACACACAACAAGACACACAAAGAAGACGGATGGTTGGAATAGATATCTCTATTGATGATGAACTGAACTGAAGTAAGAGCTGAATCATACCCTAAGTACAAAGTACCACCACATATGAGTGAATCATGTATGTGATAACATGGGGAAAAAACCTCTAGCTAGCACTACAGTAAAAAATGCCCATGTGTAGGGATAACATTCACATCAAAGCTACTCAAGGAACACATAAGTGTAATAAACCCCCCTAGAGCAAATGATGTGAACACATACAGGGAGTGATAGATCAACCCCCACAAGGTAATAAGCCTAAAGCTTTGCAAAAAGCTTCAAATTTTTCCCGTGGAAGAGCTTTGGTGAATATGTCTGCCACATTATCTTGTGTAGGCACATATACCAAATCAATATCTCCTACATCAAGGCGCTCTCTCACATAGTGATAATGCACCTCAATATGTTTGGTCCGTGCATGAAACACTGGGTTTTTTGCAACAACCAATGCACTCTAACTCAATGAGAATATGCGTTGCAACATCAATCTCCATGCAAAGGTCCATCAATAGGCGTGCCACTATAGCTATGCAAACTACCTTGTACTCAACTTCACAACTTGATGTCACCACTCTAGGTTGCTTCTTACTCAACCAAGATATGCATGAGTCTCCAAGGAAAAAGCAATTACCACTAGTGGACATGCGAGTATCATAACAACCAGCCCAATCACTATCTATAAAAGCATGCAAGCATGGTTGAATATGTCTTCCATAAAAGAGAACTAATTTTAAAGTGACTTTGAGATATCTAAACACATGTTTCACCACTTGCCAATGCTTAGTGCTATGGCTATGCATGAATCGACTCAACAAGGAAACTTCATACTGTATATCCGGTCTTGTGTTGCATGCATATGTAAGACATCCCATAGATTACTGATAAAGAGGTGTCAAATGCATCACTCAAATCCTCAACTGAGAACCTGAATCCTATTTCAACCGGTGTGGAAACTGGCTTGCAATCCTCAAAGTCAAAATGTTGAAGTAGTTTTTCAACATACTTTGCTTGATGCATAAAAATTTGCCCCCTCAACAAATACAAACTAGATACCAAGATAGTATCTCAAAAGACCAAGATAAGTGACATCAAAATTATGCTACAAATTAGCCATAAGAATTTCACATTTTGCATCACATGACCCACTCAAGAGTATGCCATCAATATAAAGAACAAGAACTGTAAGATCAACCCCATCTTTGCGTACATAGAGTGTGCTTTCAATTGGACTACATGTGAAGGCAACAACAATCAAGTGCTTATGGATTTGTTCATACCATGCATGTGGAGCTTGCTTGAGACCATACAAGGCTTTATGCAAGCAACAAACCATATGCTCTTGCCCTTTCATGGCAAATCCACGAGGTTGCTTCACATAAACCTCTTCTTTCAAATCACCATTCAAGAAGGCTGTTTTTATGTCCAACTGATGCACTTTCCAACCTCGATGGGAAGCCATGCTACCACAGTATGAATGGTAGTCATGTGTGAAGTAGTAATTTCATGCTCATTTTCAGCCATATTTTGATGCAAATGTTCAGCCATATGTGGCTAGAAATCCAACATTTTTTACAGTTTTTTGTTGAAAACTTTCAGCCATGTTTTATTGGAAATTCTCTGCATTTCAGCTCTATTTTGCTAGAATTTTTCAGCCCTTTGAGCCTCAATTGGCTGGTCTACATGGCCATAGTCAAGCGCACCATTTTGGAACAAAGGCATGAGTTTATCGAACACATCTTCTGAGCTAATTGTTGGCTGTTTTTTGCATTCAAGTAGAGGGAAAACTGAATTTTCAGCAAATACCACGTCTCGACTCACAATTATTGTGTTCATCAATGGATGGTACAAACGATATCCCTTACTTTTAGCACTATAACCAACAAATATACATTTCTTTGCCTTATCATCAAGTTTGTGACATTGTTGTGATGGCACAAGAGCATATCCCAAACAACCAAACAAGCGCATATGACTTACCATAGGCTTATGTCCATTCCAAGCCTCATAGGGAGTGATGACTCTCAATGTTTTTTTAGGGTAGCGATTCAACACATAGTTTGCACACATGACTGCTTCCATCCAAAACTTATCTGGAAGCTGCTTTCCTTTAACCATACATCATGCCATATTTCGCTCGGCAACACTATTTTGTTGAGGTGTATATGGCACCATACATTGGTGTGAAATAACTCTTTCACAAAGAAAAGCATTAAACTCATGTGACATGTATTCACCACCACGATCCATGCGTAGAGTTAAAATCTTGTTTGAAGAAAAATTTTCAGCCATAGCTAAAAATGCTTTGAAGCAAGAAAATACCTCATTCTTTGCTTCCATAGGATACACCCATGTATGGCGAGTAGCATCATCAATGAAGGTAACAAAATATACATGCTTCCCAAAAGATGGAATCTTGACGGGACCACATACATCACTATGAATAAGCTGCAATTTTCTTATAGTGTGTGTATGACTATCTTTTGGAAAAGAAGAACGATGCATTTTTCCAAGAATGCAACCTTCACATGGATACTTTTCAATGGACTCAAGTGTTGTGTTGACAGTATACGGGAAGAAGCAAGTACGGACACACATGCAGATCTAACACTAAGGCAACCCTTCATTTTTTTTCAAAACCCTTACATCATTTTAAAGTGATTCTCATCACTAAAAACCCCTGTAAATACCATTTTCACCTTTTTGTAGCTCCATTTTGTACAAGCCGAGGAGTCCTCGAGCTTGAGGAGCCTTAGAAGTAGTTGCCTGCCAATTTTCATATTTTTTTAGATCTCGTTTGAGCCCTCAAATAAACCCTGGAACCTAATTTTTAACTAGGCCGGACACTAGGTCTGGACAGGGCCAAAGCTAGGCAAAAACTATAAATAGAGCTAGAGAGCTCATTTTTGGGTAGCTTCTTGTAGTTTTGAGCTTGTATGAGAACTTTGTTGCAATAGAAGTGATTCCATTGTCTTACTCTCTTTGTTCTTGCCGTGTGTGCGCGTGTGTGTGTATGTGTGTGCATGTTAGTGTGCTTCTCACTCACACATTTGTGCCTTCACTTGCTCGAGGTCTTCATACCATCCTCATGTCTTCCCGGATTGACATTAAAGGAGGTGCTACTCATCACTGAGCTACACCAAATTTTGGCGCCGTTGCCGGGGATTCGAGCTTTGAGGACAAGCGTGTGATGGTAAGACGTAGAGAGGACGCGTTGGAATGGTAAGTAGTCGGTAAATTTCTGATTTTTCTCCATCTCCATCTCCATCTCCACCTCCTTCTCCACTACATATTCCCTCTTCCTTATCATTCCCCTCATTTGTTGTGTGCGAGTTTGAGAGAGAGCAAGTGCGGGTGCTTGTTTTTGTGTATTTTTTGCATGTTCTTGCAGGTACCAGCTCCATCACCATCTCCAACAAGCTCAGCAGGTACAGAATCCTTCTGCACAGGCCCCGAGGCGTTGAGCTCGAGCTATCGCGACACTTCACAAACTTCGACTAATCGCGTTTCTGAGTGCACCACGACACTGCGCAGGCTGAGAGCTCCTAGGATCACTAGACAGAACTGCAAAATTCACCATATCCCGAGCTATCGCGACACCTCGAGGTATCACGACACTCACAACCTATCGCGACACCTCACGAGCTATCGCGACACTTGGGAGTATCGCGAAACCTCACGACCTATCGCGACACTTGGGAGTATCGCGACACCTCACGACCTATCGTGACACTTGGGAGTATCGCGACACCTCACGACCTATCACGACACTTGGGAGTATCGCGACACCTCCGAGCTATCGTGACACCTCACGACCTATCGTGACACTTGGGAGTATCGCGACACCTCACGACCTATCGCGACACCTCACGAGCTATCGCGACACTTCGACCCGACCTATCGCGATACATGGGCTTAACGCATGAAAATTTAGAGTAAATTAATTGACTGAATTGAGGTATCTTTGGGTTTAATCTTGGACACATTGGGAGGATATGAGAGCCTTAGGAGTGGGCAAAAGACCTAGAAACCAGGGAGGAATTTCCTGAACCCTGAGAGCCTGTTTGGACCCCTAAGTGCGTGAGTGGTCCTAAGATTGAGGGGGTACAGTGAGTTACTCCAGGGGGGACTGAAAATATTGATGTGTGTCTTTCAATTACTTGTGGTAATAGAGCTATACTGACTGGTGAGCTTTTGCAGGAACATTTTGTGCACTCAAGGCAATCCAAAGCTAGCTAGCAAGGGTGAGTACCAAGCTTGGGAGAAGGCTTCCTGGGCTTGTGTAGCAGTCTGGTCAACCAGCTAATTGAGGTTGGAAGATCTCTCAACCCTCCTTTGTCAATTCCTAGCCTAGGCTAAGTACGACTTAGGTGTGGTAATTAATTAGGGCAACGTTAGGCACGAATCAAGTCCAAGAGAATTAATCAACCAAGTGCAAGAATTAAGTAGGTCTTAAGTGCGAAAACCCTAAGGGACAAAAGGTAAACTGGAGTCGATCACTTATCAAGTGCAAAATTCACTTAAGTACTCCTGACGACGCGATTTCAGACAAGATCATAAACATAATATTCAACTCAAAAGAACAAAGTGATTGGTGCAAATTAACCTGCAACGACAGTGTGCTTGGGTCCAAGGGGGTAGATAAATCAGGCATATGAACCTTAGATCAGGCAGACACTTAGGCCGAGACAGACAAAGCCTCAGATCTTCTGAAGCTAGTGTCAATCACACTGCTAGGTCTTGGGCCCAGCAGTTGAGTGATTACCCATACACTCCTAGATCAGAAACAAGTGATTCTGAGATGTCCTATCACACGGAGAGACCAGTAGGTAGTTCAGGGGTGGCTTATCTAGAAAAGCCAGAGGGACCTTATAAGACTCAATTGGAATACATCAGGGCGAATCGTCTAGGTGCTCGCATCTACGAAGACGGACTGAGAAGATCTGTGGTCCAGATTAAGAACCCCGATCAACCCCATGGATTAGACCATCCAGTAGTCAAGTTTGAGAATGGAGCATACCTAGATAAAGAGGGGACTATTTATGTATTCACCACTCTTCCTGATAGAACAGACGAGTTTGGAAATGTGATTGCAGAGACCGACATGGGTGATATAGAACAAGGAAATTTAGAGAAAGAGCCGAGAACTCCCCGAGGTAAATCTGTCTTGACGAGAATCATGACTCCAGAGTGGATTCCACAGGATAATAAAAGCATAGATCTGCTTTTAAACCGAGAAACCGATGAGGCTTTTTGGAGATATAAATCTGCTCAACCTCAGGAAGTGAGTGCCCTCACAATCTATGAGTTTAAAGACCCTGATAGCGCCAAGTAACCTACCTAGACAATGCATCAGAGAGAATCTTCATGGTCACTGAGCATGGCAGACATGCCTACACATGGAAGGGTGAATTTGTTTTTCCCCAACCTCGGACTAATGTGTCATACAGTCACCAAGGAGCTGGGACCTCCCAAGCTCATGGAGCTCAAAGAGATAGAAGTAGAGACAAACTTGAGGTAAGTTTTGCCAACTCCCTGGGAAGAGAAAGAACGGGAACGGAAAGGAATAGAGTGGAACCTGAGAGACATAGAACCCCATGGAATCAAAGGAATGCTGACGATTTTCCTTTGCCAAGGCCGAGAGAACACACTAGGACCCTGCGACCAACTCAACTGGTGAAGTCCATGAAGAATTACTTCGATGGCACTGGAGACCCTTATGACCATGTGGCAGAATTTCGGCAAGTCTTGAAAGCGGAACAGGTAGAGGACCTATTCACACAATATAATGCTTTTGGTCTAACCCTTAGGAACACTGCCCTTACGTGGTTCTAACCACTGAACGAGAGGCATTTCAGAAACATAGACCAGCTCTTAGAGGCATTTATCATTGAGTTTTCTAAGAGTGGAATCAGGCACAACACTTCCTCACTAATTCATAGCTTCAAACAAACACCTCAAGAGACGGTCAGACTAACTGGAAGAAGATTTAGGCAGTACCTAGAGAGATGCCCGATGCCGGAGTTACCCACACCAACCAAACAAGTGGCCTTGTTCTTAGATGGATTGTTGAGCACCAAGCTCAGGTCATATGTGTATCTGAAGGACCCCAGAACGATAGAAGAGTGCATGCGCATGTGCATAGACATTGAGGACAATCTAGGTGAGGAATTAGAACTATCAAAAATCTATAAGGATTTTGATAGCTCTAGTAGCCTCACATCTGGTCAATCAACATCCATTGCAGAGAAGGTAGCTCAAAAACTAGGTGTCTCTAGCAAACAAATTCCGAGATTTGCCCCAGTTAAGCGGTGTTACACTTGTGGCGGTGACCATATGGCAAATGTATGTCCCATTATGGCCCAACCCCAGGCGAATCCTAGTAGCCAGTACTGCACCATAGAGCGCAGGTACACCAACCACACTGCACAAGACTGCCCATATAACAAACAAACTGTTAGGCAAAATTACCCTCAGCCATATCCACAACAGGATAGATACCAGAATCAGTACCCACCACAACAATACAACAGACCACAGCAAACTTATTAGCCACCTTATCAAGGGCAGCAGAGACCTCAACCAGTCCTAGTGCAGCAACCCCCTGCTCCAACCAATGTGATCCCAGTGAAATATGCATCTGCTGAAGAAAATCCGAACAGAGCCATAGTCCCAGTCACCCCATTGCTATCAGACAGTGATCCAAGTGACCATAGTTTTGACTCCACACATATTGATAGCCCACAGGCTTACTACATGCAGTCACCCGAGCATAACAAGTCATACTATTATGAGGACCCAAGTGAAAATAGTGGGGAGCCTGAGTATGCCAATGTCATGTACACAAACCCCAACTCTAGACCTCAACCTAGGCATGTACGACCCCCATTTCCTAGAGGACCATGCTTCAGTTGTCAGGGAGATCACCTTATACGTGATTGTCCACTGCCTGCCCCTACACAACCTCAACCAGTAACAATTCAGGGTTTCTGTCAAGACTGCGGAAAAGAGCACCTCCTCCGAGATTGCCCAAAGAACCCTAATAACATGCCGAAAATCACTCCTATCAATGTTGTTGGGTTAGTTGTAGACTCCACAGGGAGTGTGACTTCCACTGCACCTGTGCAAGTGATCACAAGAGCCCAAGCACTACAACCAAACCAAGGTGTTGGTCAGGAAAAGAGCCCCGAGGTGAGTGAAACAGAGAGCATAACCAAAAAGAGGACTAGAGCCTGGAAGGATAGTCGTGAAAGAATGAAAAGGCAATGGGCAAAAAAGATGAGCGAACTTGAAGAAAGCTTGAGAGAAACCAAAGCAAAGATAAGTGAACTCGCATCTCAAAACCACTCTCACACCAACCCTCCACCACCTCTCCCTTTACCCGCCAATCCACCTTCTTCCATTCCCCAACCTTCCAATACACCACCCTTAACCCACCCACCACCCAGAGTAGGATCCGTCCTAGCCGATCCCACTCCCGAGGACCTAAACATGATGCTTAGAGCATATCAGGCCAGAATCCAAGAAGGGCCAAACGTAACTGATCATGAAAAGTGTTACCCTAGAGCAGAACTAGAGCTAGAACGAACCAAAATTTGTGCTAAGATGGTGGAATTGGCTCAGACTATGTTTGAAGCCAGTCGCCTCTTTAACATCTCTAGTTCAGCTAAGACACAGTTACACTTTGATGGACTACTAGAACGAATAGAGAGGCTAATTGCACAATCAGAAAAGGAACCCGCCTCTCAAAATAAGGGCAAGGCAAGTGAGAACGTGAGCCTACCTCCCCAGAAAGTCTACGTGCCTAACTCTACGGAGCCAGACACATCATCTTCTATGAATCGGTTCACACCAGAATTTCTACGAGAGATTCAAGAAGACAAATGGGCTAAAGAAAGTGAAGTCCCTCCTCCCATTGAACTTGTGGATGATGCACACGAGCAATTCCCACAGGACATCCCATCCATTTATGAGGAGCATGAGAGCATCCACTCTCAAGAGAGATTAGACTTTGAGTCTAATTCTCTACAAGAATTACCACATTTCACAGGCCCATGGGAAACCAAGTCTACTTGTCTGAGAGCGCCCACAGTCATGATAAGAAATGAAGATTCTATCATACCTAGGAATACAGAGGTAGTAAAGAACACTAAAGTGCAGTGCAATCTCACTTTAGAAGAGCTACTCAAAGTTAAGCCAGAAGTGTGGAAACATGTAGCCAAACAAGTGCCAGACATAGCAAAATCGCGCTCCCAAGTAGGATCTCATAGAACAGTGCCTGAAATACCATTGGATAAGATAGGAGACATGAGCGAAGGAGAAGAAGGAAATATCTATCTCCCAGTTACTCATCAGGGTTACACAACCAAGGCGATTTTGGACTCAGGTGCAGGAGTTGCAATTGCTACAACTTCCCTATGGAAGCGTTGGGGCAAGCCAGCACTCAGGCCAACGAGAATGAAATTGCAGATGGCCGATGGTCATATTGAGAGACCCTTAGGATTGCTAGAAGGAATAACTCTCACTACATGTGGGGTTGAGTTTGAGCATACTTTTGCTATATGCGACTTTAGCAAAAACCAAGCCTACGAGATGATTTTGGGAAGGCCATTTATGCGGCAATTGCAAGTAGTCCAGGATTGGGGAACCAATTCCTTGTATTTGCAACATCTAGGTGTTACAACCAAAGTCAATCTTAAGGATTACTCTCATAGAGACGTACCGCCTATTCAATGGAATCCCATCCATAGAGCCAAAGATGAGACTGAGTCTGTGCATTCCATAGAATCCGGATCCTCGTGGATGCATGAAGACACCCACTTATGGATGTGTAAGGTAGCAGTAGAAGAAGAGAAGAGAGAGAAAGCCAGAGAGGTAGGTGCAAAAGAAAACCATACATCAATTCAAGACCCAGCCTATGCACCTGTAGTCTTTCCTGATGAGGAATTTGAACCCCATGGCTGGGCAGAAATCCTAGCAACAATGGATGTAGCCATCAATGAAGAGCAGTGGACACCTCATTGTGATGAGGATGGCTATGACATTTCAGTCTTTTCAATAGAGCCAATCATGGGAGATGCAGTTTTAGAAGAATGCGAACCTATCCTTGATGCATTTGAGGTTGCGAGTGACTCCGATCTAGAGTCAATCATCATGGACCCACCTTTTGCATCAGATGAAGAATACTTCTATGAAGTAGAATTTCAACCCCAGAGGCACGGAGAGCTTACAAATGAGGTGAGGTTAGCCACACAAGTAGCTACTAAAAGCGGAGGAAAGAAAAGAAAGAAGAAGGAAGTCACTCTGGAGGCAGAAGAATCCTTGTTTGAGGTCCCTGAAAACTTTAAAAAATATGAGATAGACGATAGGAGGGTCATGATAAGAATGCCTAAACGTGAGGCACAAGCAGGAGAAGCCTATGATAGCAAGGAAACTACCAAGAAAATAGTTGTCGCCATCGAGGAAGGAGAAGAAAGATGCACATACATAGGTCATGACCTGACAGAAGAGGAAGAACAAGAGTTAATAGCCTTGCTAAGAGAATACAGAGATGTGTTCGCTTGGAGTTACAAGGATTTGAAGGGTGTTGATCCAGACATATGCTCACACACTATCCCCATGACCTCAGATGCCAAACCCTCTAAGCAAAAGCCATATACATACAATGATAATTACGCTGCCAAGATCAAAGAGGAGATAGATAGACTAGTTGAAGCTGGATTTATCTATGAAATTGAGCACACTGAGTGGGTATCCCCCATTGTAGTGGTGCCCAAGAAAAACGGAAAGCTGCGTGTGTGCATTAACTTGAAGAAGGTTAATGCAGCCACAATCCGAGATAACTATCCGCTTCCTATCACAGAGCATCTCTTAGAAAGAGTAGCAGGCAAAGAAGTGTACAGCTTCCTTGATGGATTTTCGGGCTACAATCAAGTAGCCATAGCTCCAGAAGATCAGCATAAGACGGCATTTGCCACTGAATGGGGCATTTTTGCCTTTAGAGTAATGCCATTTGGGCTTACCAATGCACCAGCTACCTTCCAAAGGCTGATGTGCCATGTGTTTAAAGAGTTCCTGAGGAAGAACTTAGAAGTCTATGTTGATGATCTTTGTGCTCATTCCAACATTAGGCAAACCCATATTCCCGAACTCAGACAAATCTTTGACAAATGTAGAGAATATCAAGTCTGCTTGAACCCAGAAAAGTGCATCTTTATGGTCAGGCAAGGCTAGGACACATAGTGCCAAAGAATGGCATATCCACTGATGAAGAGAAAGTGAGAGCCATAGCAGAGCTACCTAGGCCAAGGAATGTCAAGGAAGTACAAGCTTTCATGGGGCATTGTGGTTACTACCGCCGGTTCATTCACATGTATGCTATCATTGCAAAGCCCATGTACGGACTTCTGACTAACTTTGAGTGGACTGATGAATGTGAGAATTCCTTCCAGGAGCTTAAACAAAGATTATGTTCAGCACCAATCTTGACCACACCAGATTGGAACAAGCCATTCCATGTTCATGTGGATGCATCCAATTACGCTATTGGATGTGTACTCGCACAACCTACTGGTGAAGGTAATATGGATCTCCCAATTGCCTATGCCAGTAGACAATTGAATGCAGCTGAACGAAATTACACCACTACTGAGAGAGAAGGCTTAGGCATGGTATATGCAGTTAAGAAATTTAGACATTATTTGCTTGCAAATAAGTTCAAATTTTTTACTGATCACCAAGCTCTACTGTACCTGGTAAACAAGCCATGTAATACAGGCAGATTAGTAAGATGGTTTCTCTTACTAATGGAGTATGACTTTGAGGTAGTAGTAAGAAAAGGCAGAACTCACCTAAGAGCAGATCATCTCTCAAGGCTCACATCAGGAGAAGCCCCACAAGGAGTGTCAGATGACTTACCTGATGCTTACTTGTTTAACTTGGAAGTGGTACCGTAGTGGGCTAAGCCATTAGTGCCAGTGTTAACCTACGGGCCTAACCACTCAGTAATGGCCACACAGGATAGAGAGGTAGTAAAAGCCCAAAAGTATCACATCATGGCAGGAAGTATGTACAAGCACACGGATCAAGGGATCTTGGCTTGTTGTGTGGAAGAGGACGAGCACGCGAAGTGGTTGCAATTAGCACATGTAGGTGCATTAGAGCAACACTACTCAAAACAACGAACCCTGCAAACATTGAGGAGACTTGGAGTGTACTGGCCAACTATGGAAGCAGAAGTCCATAGAATGTGCAAGGAATGCCCAATTTGTCGCACTAAGCCACTAGTGGAACATGCCACCCTTTATCGCGTGTCTCTAGTGCCAGATTGGAGCGAGCCACTAGTGGCGTTTCTGAGGACGAAAACATTCCCTCAAGATATGACCCTGACGAGACAAAGAAGTCTAGAACAAGAGGCCCTAGATTACTCACTCATTGGTGATAATCTATACAAGCGCGGAAAAGATGGTTACCTGAGACTATGTGTTCATGAGAATGAATATCTAAAGATCTTGGAAACTGCTCACCAGGGTGTAGCAGGAGGACACTTTGGTCCAGATAGGGTGATCAAAGCAATCCTATTTGCAGGATTTTGGTGGCCCACCCTTCACATGGACGCACATACCTATGTGAAGAGGTGTGAGATTTGTCAGCGAACCCAGTATCCTATACGCAAAGATGAGATGCCATTGAAGCCCATGATGGGCGGACGTGCATTCTCTAAGTGGGGAATAGACTTTGTAGGTCCTATCAATCCCCCAGCTAAGGGTTCCCATGCTGAGTATATCATCGTTGCCACGGACTATCTAACCAAGTGGGTAGAGGTAAAAGCCACAACGAAGAACGACGCTCAGACAACTGCTAAATTCTTGTTTGAGAATGTATTCACAAGATACGGGCTACCTATAGAG
This sequence comes from Ceratopteris richardii, assembly GCA_020310875.1. Lineage (NCBI taxonomy): Eukaryota > Viridiplantae > Streptophyta > Polypodiopsida > Polypodiales > Pteridaceae > Ceratopteris > Ceratopteris richardii. The sequence goes on along the minus strand of CM035441.1, from coordinate 86,093,454 downwards.
CTAGTTAGTGATAGAGGCACTCACTTCTTGAATGAAGTTATTGAAAATCTGCTCCAAGAATTCTTGGTAGTGCATAAGAAGTCTGCCCCCTATCACCCTCATGCCAATGGGCAAGCCGAAAGCACCAATAAAATCCTATGCAATGTATTGAAAAAATTAGTGAACAATAAATGCTCTGATTGGGACAAACAGCTACACCATGTTGTTTGGGCATACCGAGTCGACTACAAAACGGTACTCCAAGCCACCCCCTTTCAGATGGTATTTGGCCAAAACGTCGTGCTACCTTTGGACTTCTTAATACCTACATTGAAAGTAGCACAAGAGCACGAATGGACGGGTCATGAACTCTCCTCTAGACTTTTTGACCTTGAACGATTAGGAGAAACAAGACTGAGAGCAGCTGCAGGGATATATGCAGCTAAGAAGAGATAGAAGGCATACTTTGATGCCCATGTGAAGGATAAGGGCCTGAAAGCAGGAGATCTAGTTTTAGTCTACACATTGAAACAACACGCAAGGAAGCTAGAAAAGAGAGGCTACGGACCTATGATCATCAATAGGATCTCCACGAGTGGAGCAGTACAACTAGCCACTTTAGAGGGTGATGTTCTCCCAAACTATATTAGCGGATGCAGAGTCAAGTTGTATCAGGAACCCCTCACGGAGGAAATGCTAAGTCGACTCAATACTGCTAAGCAACGTAAAGAGGAGGAAAAACGAATTTGAGAAGAAGCACAGGCAGAGGCCTTAGAGCACATCAGACGAATGAAGTTGAGGAGACAAGGGAGGGATCAGCCTATGATTGACACTCAAGAGTCTCCAGGCTATCACGTGGCCATGTGTGAGGCTTCAGGTGAACGTACCCATAAGATAGTGGATCGACGACCTTTTGTGACCCTAGAAATAGGACAAAGAGACAGCACAACAAGCGTGAGAGCTTTAATTGATTCAGGAGCAGCCACAAGTGCAGTTCGGCTTTCTTATTGCCAGCAGCTGCAATTGGAGGTAAAACCCCTAGAAGCATATCTGATAGGATTAGGAGGTGTTGAAACCCCTTGCATGGGAGAGGTGGATCTTCCCCTCTACATACAAGAGGTCCTCATGCCAGCAAAAGTGCTAGTGTGTGAAGACGAGGATCTGACCGAACCTCTGGTCCTGGGCCAAGACTGGATCTACGATCACGCAGTCAACCTCAACCTAAGAAGTGGACTTCTTCAGGCTTGGGTAGGCCAAAGCCGTCTCACGATTGAATTAGAAAATCAAGCACTCAAACCAATAGAACAGGCACCAACTCCTGGTCCCTCCAGGAATCCACATGAAGATAACAATGTTGTTCTTGTCCAAACTTCTATGGTGCAGAGGATTGTCAATCTTACTGAAGGTACAGGAGCCAATAAGGAGTTCCCAACTGATCCAAAGAAGATTCTAAACGGGCAGACCGATCTCACTCGATACGAAGGAGGCCGCTGATCAAGAGGCAGGAGCGCCAACCCATGCAACACGGAGCACCTCGTGGCGCGAAGCAGATCTGGATACGCAAGGATGGAAAACCCACAACTCTAATAGCAGACTCTCGAGGAGACAACAAACAAGCCACACCATCACGGACACAAGTGAAGGAGTACCCTAGGAAACCTCCTAGGCACACCACATCTATTTGGGTCCCTAAGCGGTCAAGGAAGGCTAGCCCCAATGCTAGACACATATGGGTGCCCAAGGCCTGTTTACGAGCCCAAATAGCTCCAACTCTAGTTACTGGCATAATTCAACACTCTCAAGTCCTCTCGACTAACAACGCAGGAACTCTACCTAAATACCACTCTGACCCACACTCAGTCACATCGAGGAATGTCTGGAAATGGGTACCCAAAAGGTCCCAAATACATCACACTCTCATCCAGAAATCTTCACCTGTCTTTAGTTCCTACGAATCCTCTATCAAAGTTTGGAGAATTAAACTGTGTATCAAACCCCCTGACCCAATTTTGTAAATCCGTCCACTCTAACACAGGAGCATTCTGAGCCCATTGCATAACCAAAGTATGCATCTAGGATGACACTGACCTCTAATCACCACTCACACCTATCACAAACACTTCACCACTAACCACTGACCTCCGAGATTATCATGTTAGTATTGTGAAGGGAACACCATTACATCTTGTTTCCTATGCAACACTAATGTGCCTTTCTTCTTCTAGCAGATAAGCAACCTACTCTCATGGCAACAGCAGCAGGCACAAGCTCTCAGGCAGGCTCTGGTGCTCAAATCAATTGGGATGCCATGCCGGTGGAGGCCCCACCAACAGCTTGGCCTGAAGAGTTCGTGAACGTGCGGAGAATTCCTATTCCAGATCCACCAAATGGCCTAACCGAAAGAGTAAAAGGGCACTCTCATTGGTTCAATGAAGTGCCAGGAGACTTGGGAGACGCAGATCATATATGGGAGTCCAAGATGGAGTGTGGAGGAGTGTGGTGGACCTTCCAATTCTTTTCAAGAGAATTCGAAACCTTACAGAATGCAGCTCCACTTCAAGATATCTGGCAAAAAGCAGGATTAAAAACTTATTTTAGTGCAGCTCTGCCTAAACCCGATTTCCTCAGGTGCTACTACCTAATTGCCACAGTGAAGCCGACAGGTGATAAAGATCATTCAGGCACATTCTGGGTGCCCTCCCTATCAAACCAGGAGGAAATGAAGAAGTTTGAGTTAAATGTTACTTTAATAAGGGAAGCTCTTCAGATGTATGGCACCCATGTGCCTTCCGATTGCGATCCCTTGATACCAGAGTCAATGAAGAGCAACAGAATCAAGAAGTTGAAGGACATGTGTGCCCTCACCCCTAACATCGCCATACCCCTGCGAATGTGCCTTCAACACTTCGCATTTCCAGCTCAGGACCGCTTTACCCAACCTCACAAGAAAATATGGTATGGATTATATTTAGCAAAGACTGGAAGCTTGCCAATTAAGATGCCTGTATGGATTCTGGATCAATTGTATGAAGCAAGCAAGCAGGGTGTGAGGAAGCCTACTCTACACGGCTGCTGTGCGCTTACAAGGATTATCTATCGATGTCTTGCATATGACGTGCCGGTTGCCAGAGCCCTAAAATATTCACAGCTGGAGTTTTTCAAAGGACGGAAGTCAGGGAGCCAGCCTGCGAAACGAATGCGTGGATCACTCTCCCAGGTAATGATCCCTCACGAGGCCACGACCGAAGCTCCCCCTAGAGAAGAAGCCCAGGTCGCACCTTTCACGATCCATCTTCAAGGAGTTCAAGCAGGGGACGTGGTACAGCCCACCCCATCCGCCCCTCCACTACCTACTGAGGCCGAGTTTGCATCTATGGCCGCTTTAACTGAGGATCCCAATTTTGATTTTGAAAGATTCCTGCAGACGGCCCACTTATCTGATAGTGAAGATTTTCCTGACAATGCCGATCCGGGATCATCATTCCAAGGAGAACATCCACAGGGCGAGACAAGCAGGGTACATTTGGGAGAAGAGGCACCACATACTCATGGTCCTAGCACACAAAATCAGGAAGAAGAACGGGGGAATGAACCAGAGGAGAGTGAAGAGGAGGCCCTTGCTTACACAGCACAACTCAAGCGGCTATACAAGACAATCAAGCAGGTACAGAGAAGACATAAGATGACAGAAGAGGCGAACAGAGCCCTAGTGAACCAAATGCTGCAAGCCGAGAATGTAGACCCACATTTTGTTGAATCATTGAATCTGTTGGCAGACACATGTGGGATCGGGGAAGCAATGAGGACAATGGTCTATCGGGAGAACCCTACCTATGATCAACGAAGGATTGATACACGACCCCGGCGAGGAAAAATGATTCAAATGGAAGTCTCTACTGCCTTGCCTACCACAATTTCAGAGGATGTTCACATGACTAGCCCAAGTCCCACTGATGAACAAGATGTAAATACACAGGTACCATCTCGACCGTCACCTTCCATTCAACCCTCAGCACCCTTCTCCACTAGTCTTTCTCTACAACCGATATCCACCCATCATGAAACCATTGTACACACCTTCGTTTTTACATCCTCCCCCTTACCCACATCCATCACTTCCGCCCAAATTTGTGAATCTCACACAGGACATCCTGCCACCGATCAAACCATAATAGGTTACCCTTCCTATCTCCCCGCCCTTGGACAACCACTTGCCACTAGCCAGACCTTATCCCATCCTTTTCCATTCACCCACACATTTCCCCTCTCCCAAACCCTATCCACCACTTCCCTTGTAACTGCCTCAGGCTCAACCCAAGTCACACAACCGTCATTCTGGACAAACCTTGTAAATATACTCCAACAGGTGGAGAATTATAATAAAAAGTCCCTTCCCCAACCCCACTCCCCCACATTCACTGCCACCACTAACACACCACCTACCGTTCCCGTATTCACAATTCACACTTCACACACTATCACATCCGACCCCATGGATATTTCACCATCCACAGGAGCACTCACCGCCACGTCTGTTCCACCATCATCACATCTCACTTCACTCATAGGCACATCATCCACTTTTCCCTTCCCCATTTCCCGACCCTTTGCATGTTCCACCTCTACCCATGCATCCACATCATTTAGTAATGCACTAGACACCATGGTTGAAGCGGCCACTCAGCTTAAGCAAGAGTATAAGCTATTAGAAGAAAATAACACAGAGCTGTGCAATCTCTCGGCTCAACTCCAGGCACGAGTCGATGCCTTGGAACTAGGTAATACAACACTACAACACCAGGTGACTGACCTCCAACAATCGAAGACAGAACTCGAAGCTAAGTATGCAGAGACAGGCAAAGCTATGGAGGAACAACTCAGAGAACAAATGGGCCGCAATGCGAGACTTCAACGCAACATGGCCCTACTACGTCGCCATCTAGCAGCGGCTCAAGAAGAGAACCGAAGGCTACAACAACAAAACCAGGAGAACCTAGAAGCGGCCATGGAAAACACCCCGAGAGCACCTATAGACCCTGCAAAATTCCAGGCTGTCCCCTCAGAGCATATTCAACAGGTTTTAGAAGGTTATGTGACCCTCTTGGAAGCCCATGATCAGTTGGCAGACCAGATAAAAGAACTACAAGGATCCAAAGTACCGACAACACACCCACCCACACCTAAAGACACGGTCGATGCCGCTACTTCGCCAGAACCTGAACCTTCAACCAACAGTGAGGTACTTGAGCTACGACAACAGGTTGCAGAACTAAAAATCAAGTTGTTACAGTATGAACGACCTCCCTCTCCACCTGATCAAACCATAGAAGAAGAAACAGTAGTCATTCCAGTGGAGGAGACATTTGAAGACAATTATGAGCCTCAACCCCTTCCAGGAGGCAGAATTACGGAGGAAGGCCAAGACAAATATGAGGAGCCCCCATCAGCATGGATGAAGCAGGTAGAGGAGATGGGCCACACTCACGAAGAGCGCGTAGCAACTCAGATGCTGGCCATGAAAACCATTGAGGAGTCTATACTCAAGTCTGAATATTTCTCGAACTTGGCTCCTAGGCGGCTGATCACCAGTTCAGAGTTACAATATAAGCCCTATTTTGTACTGCTGGCTGACTATAATGCTGAGATCAAACACATAACCAACCAGTACCCTACGTTCGCAACACACTTCGAACCCGAGGACATTCCAGAGGCAGCCAGAAAGGGGGCCATATTCCAACCCATATGGAGGCAAAAGTTACTGGAGACCTATCCGGAGATGTTACGAACATGGGATCACGCTCCCATGCATTTGAAGTATAACCCTTGCTTTGGTCTGGTACAAAGAAGAAGATCATGGAAAGCATTCGCCATCAAGGTTCAGAACAACGCAAATTGTAAAGAATGGCTCAATTATCCCGCAATCGCACCCCCAACCGGCACACCTACAGTATCATACATGATCGCCACCATCAGACATTGGATGCCACGCCTCCACCCCATGCCGGATGTCGCCGCTCAAATGATGCTCAAAATTTTGGACATGATGCAAGTGGTGCTAAAGACCTTTCGAAATGTACGTAACATCTAGCCTTCAATTCCGGGCTTCATCAATGGTAATTATGATTTGCTATATGACATGAGCACGACCCCGAGCATTCGAGTAGCTTACGCATGGCATGCACGAATAAGATATCTCCCTGCCTGCTACAAGCAAACCTTTGATGATATGTTCACCACGGGGTTTTGGGAGTCACACTCAGAAGTATTCGCACCACGCCCAACCCACCTGCTACAACTATTTGCGTGTGAACAAACCATGCACTCGGAACTCTACACCACACGACACCCTGATCTGCCAGGAGCAGTCAATTGGGATGCCCTCCAGAGCGATTTGGTCCGGGGACTACGTATAAAAGAACAAGAATTGGCAACCGACCTCCTGCAGAAGTACATCTATCAAACAGTGGAGCAGAGGTCTGTCAGAGGCGACAGACCCTAGGGGGGGGAGAGTGTTGACAGTATACGGGAAGAAGCAAGTATGGGCACACATGCAGATCTAGCACTAAAGCAACCCTTCATTTTTTTTCAAAACCCTTACATCATTTTAAAGTGATTCTCATCACTAAAAACCCTGTAAATACCATTTTCACCTTTTTGTAGCTCCATTTTGTACAAGCCGAGGAGTCCTCGAGCTTGAGGAGCCTTAGAAGTAGTTGCCTGCCAATTTTCATATTTTTTAGATCTCGTTTGAGCCCTCAAATAAACCCTGGAACCTAATTTTTAACTAGGCCGGACACTAGGTCTGGACAGGGCCAAAGCTAGGCAAAAACTATAAATAGAGCTAGAGAGCTCATTTTTGGGTAGCTTCTTGTAGTTTTGAGCTTGTATGAGAACTTTGTTGCAATAGAAGTGATTCCATTGTCTTACTCTCTTTGTTCTTGCCGTGTGTGCGCGTGTGTGTGTATGTGTGTGCATGTTAGTGTGCTTCTCACTCACACATTTGTGCCTTCACTTGCTCGAGGTCTTCATACCATCCTCATGTCTTCCCGGATTGACATTAAAGGAGGTGCTACTCATCATTGAGCTACATGTTGAAAAACCAATAACCATGTCCTTCTTTTGCAAGTAAAGAAACCTATTGAAGTTCAAGTGACCAAAATGAGCATGCCAAAGATCCATTTCAGCCATGGAAGAAGTATGAGCAACCAAGGCATTTGAGGTAGCCCTCTTGTATGTATCCATACAATACAAACCATTATATAATGTACCAAACATCACGATAATATCACCATTGCTGAAATCATGAACCATACACTTATCATCAACAAAGTATACATGAAGTCCAACTTTGGCAATCAATGGGATTGATATTAAGTTCTTCTTTATATCGGGTACATATGATGCATTTTTCAAGAGAATCACGCCTCCATTTGCAGTTGTAAGCTCAATTTCTCCTACTCCAATCATAAGATAAGAGGCATTGTTTGCACACACCACATGTCCTCCTTTGGTTGCATCTTTCAAAGATGTTAAAAATCTTTTGCATGATGTTATGTGCTTTGAAGAACCACTATCAAAGAACCAATCCGAATCAGGCTCACTCACAACCATACATTTAGAATGCAAATATGCATCATAATGACATGTAAAAACATATGCCCGAAAATCTTGAGCCATATTAGCGTCATCATTCTTTGCATTTGTAGAATTTTCAGCAGTAGACATGTTTGATTCCAAGCTTTCTACACTCATCAATAGTATGAACAGCCTTCCGGCGATATTTGCATCTCTTCTTCTTTTGCAAATTAGCATCATTAGAGGTATGAGTGGAAGAGGAAAGTTGAGGCTTTGGTTTTGATGAGCCCAAAGCTAAACCATACTTGCATTCCCTCAATCAAACCACTCCTATTCACTCCAGATTGCTTTTCTTGCAAAAGAAGTGACACAACCTCCTCAAATGCATACATATTAGGATTCCCTCTTGCAACCAAATGGAGTGTAGTAGCAAAGCTTTGAAAAGATTCCAATAATCCTTTCAACAATGTAGAAATGAGTGATGCGTCCGAAATAATCTCATCTATGTTTGCCAATTGCTCTTTCAAGTCCTTCATGCATGTCACATACACATCCACCGACTCATTTTCAGCCATACATACATCCTCAAGTTGCTTCCTCAAGTATGCAACACGTGCTTCATTATGCATGCCATACAAAGAAAGAAGAATGTCCCATGCCTATCTTGATGTAAAAATGGTCTTCCAGATTCATATTAGAGTTTTGCTTCTACCCTTTGTTTGATTATGACAACCAATCCAAATGCCTTAACATTTGAGGAGTTATTCTCTGTTCTATTGCAAGAAGTTTAGTCTAGGTAGAACAGGTCCATTATGAGATCAAGCTTTCCTAGCTAGTCACAAGGGCAAAGGTAAATGGAGGTCTTCTACTAGTAAGCAGAAATATGCTAATTCTACACAAGGCTGAAAAAGCTGAGAAGAAATAGAAAAGCAAATATTTTTTTGCAAATATTGTAAAGTAAATGATCATGTCATAAAGAGTTGTCCAAATTGGCTGCTAAAGAGGCAAGGAAGAAAGAGGCTGGAATGGTTGTTGCAGAGGTATCTACACCCAAAACAGAGTCTGCTAATCTTGTGTAGAATGAAGAATGGGCATTTACCACTATTTGTAGTTATGACCCATCTTCTCATGAATAATTATGTCTGCAGTAGACTCAGATGTTTGGTACTTTGATAGTGGGGCAACCAAACATATTACCTTGCAGCGTAGTTTCTTCACTTCACTTGAGCCTGCCGCTATAGCGACTATTATCACATGCACCAACAAATCCTCTTCTCCTATCATGGGAGTTGGTAAAATCATTCTGACTACTGCTGATGGTAGTTTCTTTACATTGTCGGATGCTTTATTTGTTCTAGAGATCAAGAAGAATATGTTATTAGTTTTAGATTTAGCCAAGATTGTCTTGGTTTTGAAAATTTTTAATGAAAGATGTACAATTCATGATCTATCAAATGGAGATGTCATTATTGCTTCTGGAATTTTATGATGTCGGTTGTATAAGCTCATAGACTATGAAAAATCTATGATTGATTCAACATGTGCAGTACATGATTTTCACTCTATGTCAGATGCAAAGCTTTGGCATGCACGCTTTGGTCATCTGAATTTTGCTAGTTTGCTATGCTTGAAGAAATCTCAAATTCCCAAAAGATGGTTCAATTTGAGCTACTTAGAAATTGCAGCTTTTCACAGTGATGTATGTGGTCCTATGCAGACACCTTCTTTTAGAACTTCGTGATTTTCATCGATGATTTTTACAGGCATGCATGGGTATATCCATTGAAAGCAAAGTTTGAAGTATTCATGTGTTTCAAACAGTTTCTAGTTTTGGCTGAAAATATATCAGCATGTAAAATGGGCACCCTCCATTCTAATCGATGGGGGGGGATACATGTCTTTTGACTTTAATGCATTTTTTGTGGAACATGGGATAAAACATCAGTGTACAGTGCCGTATACACCTCAATAGAATGGATTTGTTGAATGAAAGAACAGGTCACGCATGGAGATGGCAAGGTGTATGGTCAAGAGTCAGGCTTTAGCACACAATTTTTGGTTTGAGGCTGTTATGTGTGCATCATATGTACTTAACATATGTCCCACTAAAGCATTGCAGCCTATCACTCCATATGAGGCTTCACATGGTCAGAAGCCATCTGTTTCTCACTTGCATGATTTTGCTTGTCTGGCATATGCATTAGTGCTTGAACAACAACATAGGAAATCGGATGATAAAGTAGTGAAATGTATTTTTGTTGGGTACAATTCTAAAAGCAAAGGCTATCATTTGTATCATCCACAAACTAAACACATTTGGTTAGCCATGATGTTGTTTTTGTGGAAGATGCTATTCATCCATTACTTTGATGTACCAAGGAGAAATCAGTTAGCTCCAAAGATATGTATGATACTTTACTGCCTCTTTTTACACGTGGAAACTCTAGTACTGGTGCAAATGAGGCAATTTCTTAGTCTTTACAGGTTTCATGTGATGATTCAGATCATTCCATTTCTGATGCAGATTTACATGATGCTTGTTGATGAGAGAGTTGAAATTGAGGAGGAAAAAACTATGCCAAAATGTCTAGTGCAAACTTCGCATGATGGCAAATTAGATGAACCTCTATCATATCATACTCGTTCTAGCTCTCATAGTGCTTTTTTTGCATCAGATTGTTATGTTATGGTTGCCTCTAGGTCCTTATAGACTTGCCTCCTAACAAGAAGGCCATTGACACTAAGTGGGCATACAAGCTAAAGCAGAATCTTGATGGAACAGTTGACAGGTATTAGGCTAGGCTTGTTGCAAAGGGTTATGCTCAAGAAAGAGGCATTGAGTTTGATGAGACCTTTGCTCCTACTTGTCGAATGACTACTGTTCATAGCATTTGTGCACTTGCAGCTCATCATGGTTGGAATGTACATCAATTGGACATTAAAATTGCATTTTTGAATGGTGATTTGCATGAAGAAGTGTATGTTTTTTGGCCTTGTGGCTTGAAGCAAGCACCGCGTGCTTGGTGTGAAAAGATACGTGCCTTCTTGATTGCACACAATTTTCAGAACAGTCCAACAGAGAGCACCTTATATGTTAAGCATGCTAATGATGTGCTTTTGGTCATTGTGGTCTATGTTGATGACATGCTGCTCACTGGTCCACATGAGAAGTATATTGTTGATTTTAAGGCTGATTTGCATGCCTCATTTGAGATTTCTGATTTGGGGCATTTACATTATTATTTGGGCAGTTAGTTTATGCAGTTAATGGTGGAATAGCCTTGTGTCAAACAAAATATATTGACACATTATTGTAGCATTTTGGCCTTGAAGATTGGCAATGGAGACAGGTTTATGATTGAGTTTCATTATGCTCGAGATGCATTTGATGTTTTTCTCTATCAGCAGGCTATTAGATGCTTGATTTACTTATGCATTACTCGGCCAAATATTCAATTTTTTATCTCACATATCAGTAGGTTTATGCATTGCCCATGTGTCAAGCATTGGCAGGTGGTTAAGTGCATCTTTTGCTACTTGAGTGGTACCCGACTTCTTGGATTGTTTTATCCCAAGGGGGGATCACTATCACCAAATTTACATGTTTTTTCTACCTCTGATTGGGTTGGTTGATATGACACTCGTGTGTCCATGAGTGGTTTTTGCTTCATGCTTGGTAGCTCATGTATACCTTGTTTGAGCAAGAAGCAACCTACTGTGGCCACTTTGAGTTGTGAGGTTGAGTATAGGGTAGCTTTCACAGCAACTCTTGAGTGTGTGTGGCTCAGATGCCTTATGGCTAATTATGGTGTTGGGCAGTCTTCTCCCACCACCATCTTCACTGACAGTCAGAGTGCATTGGTAGTTGTGAGGAACCTTGTATTTCATGCTCGCACTAAGCACATTGAGGTGCACTACCATTATGTTAGGGAGAGGTTCTTTGCTGGACATATCAGTTTGGCATATGTGCCCACACAGGAGAACATTGCATACCTTTTCACATAGGCTCTGCCTAGGGAGAAGTTTGAAGCTTTCCACAAAGCTTCAAGATTACTCATGAGTGCCGACTCCTTGTTCACCGCATCACTCCCAGGGGAGATTTCTTTATATATTTAGGTAGTTATGTGTGTGAACACACTAGGACCGTCGGGGAACTTTTTCCCTCTTTAGGAGGTTTTCCCCCCTAGCTTGTATATATTCCTATTACCCTAATGGGCTACTTATTTTTGTACATTCTAGTGGTGCTCCAAGATTCTTCTTCTTCCCAATGATGTTCCCATGCTTTCACAGACCTCAAACTCCAATAATGTTGTATCATCAATGAAGGTAATAATGTACATGCTTGCAAAAAGATGGATTCTTGATTGGACCACATACATCACTATGAACAAGCGGCAATCTTCATGCAGCATGTGTAGAAGCATCTTTGGAAAAGGAGCATGATGCATTTTTCCAAGAATACAACCTTCACATGCATGCTTTCAATGGAGTCAATTGTTGAAAAACCAATAACCATATCCTTTTTTTGCAAGTAAAGAAAACTTGAAGTTCAAATAGCCAAAATGAGCATGTCATAACTCTTTTTCTACAATAGAAGAAGTATGTGTAAGAAAGGCATTCGATGTAAGTTTGTATCCAAGTGATACAAGCCATTACATAAAGTCCTCTACATCACAATAACATCACCATGGCTAAAATCATGAACGATACATTTGTCATCAACAATGTACATGAAGCCCGACACTAGCAATAGTAGCAGCTGAAATCAAAATCTTGTCAATATCAAATACATATAATGCATTCTTGAGACTAATAATACCTCCATTTGCAGCCATAAGCAAAATTTCTCCAACTCCAATTATAGGATAAGAAGCATTGTTTGGACATAATACATGTCCTCCCATGTGCATATATTTCCAAGATATAAAAAATCTTTTGCATGAACTGATATGCTTTCAAGCACCATTATCAAAAAACCCATTTAAATCAGCCTCATTCACAATATACATGTAGAATGTGATGATGAATCATAAAGACATGTAACAACACATGCCCAAACATCTTGAGAAACTCAAAGGTATTATTGATGGAGTTGAGAAAGAGGCCTAGGAACATGTTAAGATAAGCCACAATTTGGTGAAAGACATGTACAATTTCTCTTGGTGGAATCTCGTAAGATTTGCAGAAGGTAAGACTTGATAGAAGCTATATCACGTAGAACATCATAGAAGTGATGTCTAATAGATGGGATCAAAGGGGTTGTATTATTGATGGAATTGAGAAAGATGCCTAGGACTAGGTTAAGCTACACCATGATTTGGTGGAAGTCAAATATGTTCATGATTTCTCTTCATTGAACCTCCATTTGGGAAAAGATTTGCAAAAAGAAAGACCTGATAGAAGTTATATCACACAGAAAATCATTGACAAGTAAGGTCCCCTATCCTTTTCTTAATGTGTGGACTTAGTTTTATCTGATCTCTATCCAATTTTTCTCACTTTCAAACCACATCTTAGACATAGGAAGTCCCCCTTGTTTTGTGCTTATCCCTATGACCTAGAGTGGGGCCTTTAGCTATTGCACCTCTTTGGCTAAGTGTTGGAAGTTTGAGTAGGTGATCTCTATGACCTAGAGCAAGGCCTTTGGCTATTGCACCTCTTTGGCTAAGTATTGGAAGTTAGCTATCAAGTAGTACCAAGTTCTCCTTTACAAGGCCCAAAAAGAGATTCTTAACATTCGATGTGTGAGAAAGGAAAATCTATATCGGCAAATTGAAATGGAAGTAAGGGATGGTAATTCTTGTCTCCAACTTGAGCTTTTAAAAATTAGAAGTAAACTAAGGTATGAAGAGAAAATTCAAAGAAAGGACTTGTAGTTTTGTTTTAAAGACTGGTGGGTGGGGAAAGCAGATAAACTGATAAAAGAGATGTGTAAGCTCCTAAAGAAGAAGCAACACAAGGAAGAGGTCCCCTACATGATAGATAAAAATGGGGTGGAATGCACTTCCACAAAATAGAATATTGAGCTAATTACCAACCACTTCACTCAACTCTTGGGGGTGTCCTCGCTACTCACTTCTTAGAGATGGCATTGCATGGTTGTCATCTCTAGAATTAGATAAAAGAATTCTTCAAAACATCATACATCTTCTCAAATCCCCTGTCACTGACACAGAGATTTTAGATGTTCTTGATGCTCTGCCTAGTGGTAAAAGCCCGAGTCTAGATGATCTCACCAATTAGTTCTTCAAGACTTTTAGGATTGTCTTAGTGAAACCATTACCTTTGGTGTGGAAGGAGGTCCTAGAGTTCAATGAATTCACAAAAAAGGATTTAAAAAAATAGGATTGAAAATTGGAGACCGGTCATTATGCTCAAAACTAGATATAAGATCTTACCAAAGGCTCTTGTCAATCACATTACCATCCATCTACATTCATGGATCAAAGAGGATCAAAAGGGATTCATAAGGGGCATATCCATCTTGGAGGTCATTATTGATGTGTGGGAAGGCCTAGAATTTGCTAAGGAATCTTCATAAGATGTCATCTTCATCAAGATCAATTTTTACAAAGCATATGATTATCAAAAGTGGGACTTCATTCTTCAATCCCTCAAAGATAGCGATTGTGGCTTTAAATTCATCAACATGATCTCTATGCTTATGGGAAACCCTCAATGTGAATTAAGATCAATGGTCACCTCTCTCAAGAAATCAGGTTGAGATGCTCTATTAGACTGGGTTTTCCTCTCACTCCACTCTTTTTTGCCATTGCCACCAATGGCCTAAGCTTCTTTGTTAACCATCAAGCCCATTTTGGACATATACAAGGTCTTTGACTCCCCCATAGCTAGAGCTAGATGCTAATGAGACTCTTTGCTAATGATATGAATGCTTTTGTGCATAATAACCCTAATAGCATCACGCATATCACACACAAATGCATACATGCATATATCACACACATACATACATAAACATGCATTCACACATGCATACATGCATGCATACACACACCCATGCATATGTAGCACACATGCACATACATACATACACATCACACACATGCATACATACACACATACAAACATGCATACATGCACATGCATGCATAAATACACACATGCATATACACATGAATACACAGATATACGTACACACATGAAGGGATTTGGTGTGCTAAACAAGATGATCAAGGATAGAGATGGAGGGAGGGAGAGCGAGAGAGAGAGAGAGAGAGAGAGAGGAGAGGAGAGGAGAGATGCACACACATGTGTGGGAGCCTCGAAACCCACATAAGGATCTCTATGAGGCAATGCTCTATAAATGATGTTTATATATGAATGTAGGGATAAGGTCACATGACCCTTACATCCCCAACAATCTCCCACTTAAGGGTCAATGTTACTATAAGTGGAAAATATACAAAGAATGATGTAGGACTATACACTAATGTATAGGAAGAGTCTGGATCTCGACCCATACCAATCAGCCTACACCAACTGCTTCAAATGAGGTGTATCCATGCACCTCAAACTGCTCTAGACTCATATCAGTAAGAGTCAAGCTAACAGCAATGAAGTATTTTGTTAGCAATGCACCTCAATGGACTATCCTTCTCAAGAACTCCATGATGATATCATCAACATAGAAAACATAGATCCAGATGGCACACACAGTACTCCACACAAAGCCTATAGGCTATGCAAAAAAAAATAGTACTTAAAGAGCACGAACACAAATTTGAGTGTTACAAATGTGGTGGAACTTATAGTGTCTGGTTGACCAAGCCACTATATGTTTTATTAAAGAACATATACAAAAGTGTCTGATGGCCATTTTTCCTTTCACATGGACACTAACAATAACAATCTCCCTCTAATGGCCAATAAGGCCAAAGTTTCTATGGGAGAAAAATAAAGAATGATAAAGAATGCCTATGTAAATATACAAACTATACCTCCCAGGTAATGGGCATGTTACACAAGATACAAGTAACTGTGTAAGATCATGGATCAAGTAATCCCCATCAAGAGACAATACTGTTGAAAGCTATCATGTGGTAGAACTTTAGTCAAATAATTTGCAACATTATCTTGAGTATGAACCTTCTCAAGAATAATGTGCTTAGTGGCTAAGTAGTCTCTAATGAAGTGATATTGCACCTCAATGTGCTTGGTCTTTGCATGATAGACCAGATTCTTAGCCAATGCAGTGGCATTCTAACTATCACTAAGCAAACGAGGTACATGTTGAGGTAGACCTATATCACAAGTAAGATGATAAAGCCACAATGCTTCCTTAAATGCCTCACTTGCTACAACATACTTTGCTTCTATCATGGAAATAGTTGTACATTCTTGAACATGAGATCTCCAAGAACTAGCACCTCCAACAAAATGAAATTACCCTAATGTAGACTTATGTTTTTCTGCACAACCAGCATACTCAAAATTTGTGTAACCAATAATGGATGTTTTCCCTCTACCCAAGCATAAACACTTGCTCTTAGTGCCACTCAAATATCTCAAAATCATCTTGACCACTTTCCAATGCTTCTTGCCACGATTAGACATATATTTGATCACGACTCCCATGGCAAATGCAATGTTTGGTCTCGTAGCTACCATAGCATACATGAGACTACCAACAGCAGACTGATAAGGAATTTTGGTCATGAATTCCTTTTCCTCATCTGATTTGGGGCAATCATCCTTGCTTAATTTCACACATGTGGGTAAAGGTGTACTCAATGCTTTTCCACTCTGCATATTGAACCTATGAACCTTGGATATGTACTCACTTTGAGACAATTATGTGCATCTTTAACTCCTATCACGATTAATGTGCATGCCAAGAATATGTTTGGCATCCCCCAAATCCTTCATATCAAATGTCTTACTCAACTTCTTTTTGAGAATTGACAAGTCATAAGAGGACTTCCCAGCAATGAACATATCATCAACATAAAGTATCAAGCATATCCAGCTACCATCTAAACATCTCTTTGTGTAGGGATAATGATCCTCATTACTTCGAGAATAGCCTTGAGACTTCATAAAAGCATCAAACTTTTGGTACCATTGTCTAGGGGACTATTTAAGTCCATGTAAGCCCTTCTTTAGCTTACAAACTAGGCTTTCTTTGCCATGAACTACATAACGCTCTTTATCAAATGTAAAAGGCTTTATGCAAAAAATGTTACCGCTATATCAATGACCACATGGATGTACATAAGTGATATCTACAAAAGCGTACATAGTATGTATGTGCTCAATATATGGAGTAAAATGGCACTGAAAAGGTTGAATTCATGGCCCAAATACTAGCCAACAACACTTGCAAGTTTCGATCAACTTTGTTCTTTAGGCTCAAAAAAACGTGCATAGACTTATGGTGGTTGCTCCCACCACAACTAAAACCTTTCAAGAAACTTGTAGATTTACTATTTTGGCTAAAAACGCAACCTTGAAGGTGAATATTCATTGTCAAAAAAGTACAAAGAGCATTCTTCTTGATGTTCTTGAACCTGTTTAAAGAGAACTATGCACGAAAGTACTCCAAATTGGCTCCAAGGATCACCCCAAAAATGCCTCAAAACAGTCTTTGCAAGCAAAGAATGAAGCTTTGAGGGCCCAAAACATGTTCAAGGTAACATTAACCTTAGTCTTTCCCCTTCTTCAAACACCACAAGAGTGTAGCTTAGTGGCAAGAGATTGCCAGTTAAGTGAGCTCCAGGGAGAACAGTACTAGGATGGGTGAACTTCCAAGAAATATCGGGAACCTCTATCTTCCTTGATCATTGAGTTCCTCCCTCTTGTGCAGCCAATGACACAAATGGTGACTTCAGTGACTCGGATGCCAAGGTATGTTATGGTCTATGCCTTGATCACGGCCTTAGTCATAAGCCTCGGGTATATATATATATATATATATCTATATATATATATATATATATATATATATATATATATATATATATATATATCTATATATATATATATATATATATATATATATATATATATATATATATAGAGAGAGAGAGAGAGAGAGAGAGAGAGAGAGAGAGAGAGAGATACATACATACATACATACATACATACATATATACATATGTGTGCTTAAGAGTGTGTGTGTATGTATGTATATATATATATATATATATATATATATATATATATATATATATATATATATATATATATATATATATATATACATATATACATTATATATATGTGTGCTTAAGAGTGTGTGTGTATGTATGTATACATTATATACATTATATATATATATATATATATATATATATATATATATATATATATATATATATATATATATATATATATATATATGTGTGTGTGTGTGTGTGTGTGTGTACATACATATACATATATACAAATATATAGGAAAAGTGTAAGGAACTAAACTATTAAGACCACCGCCTACTAGAGAGATGACTCTCCTCCCAACCTTATGACTTTGTATATAGCTAATCAAATCAACAAAGTCCATAAATGTAACTAGAGTCCATAGGTGCATGTGTTATTTCCACCGCTCCTTTAGTACCTTCCACATGCATACATATACACATGCATATATCACACAAATATAAACATGCATACATACATACACATCACACACACATAGAAACACATGCATACATACATGTAAACACCTGCAGATATGTTGGCAGTAGCCAGAGGCATAAAAGATGTGGAAGCATGTAAAGATAGAGCATAATGAAGTAGCAGGGAGCCAGTCGAATCATTTTTTCAAACAAATATATTTCAAAATACTGTTCAAAAAACTCCAACATTGATTTTCATCACTTTTGTATCATATGTAACATAGAGAACCCCGTTTTGTAATTTATAGCTCCATTTTGTGCAAGCCGAGGAGTCTTCGAGCTTGAGGAGCTTAGATAGAATGAGCATACCAATTTTGGTTATTTTTAGACACCGTTTAACCTTTCAAATAGCATATAGAACCTATTTTTTAACTATGCCGGTCACTAGATGAAACTGGTCAAAACTATTCTAGAATCTATAAAAAGAGCTAGAGAGCTCATTTTTGAGGTTAGCTAGTGTAGACTTGTATGATCTAGAGTGAGCTTGAGCTTGTAAGAGTGTTCTTGAGCAATAGAGTTGATTTCCTACCTTCCATTGTGTCTTGCTTGTCTCTTCATTGTGTGTGTGTATGTGTGTGTGCATCTCTATGCTTCTCACCATCACTCTCACTTCATCTCATATTCACGATCTTCATATCACTCCTATCTCTTCCGCAGATTGACATTAAGGAGGTGGAGCTTCTTAACATGGTTCTCACCATTGTGCTAGAGCAACACCAAATTTGGTGCCGTTGCCGGGGATCGAGTCTAGGACGAATGTGTGATGGTAAGAGTACAGCGAGAAGTGGCCTTGGAAGGTATAAATTTCAGTTTTTGTTGTTGTTTTCACTTAGTTTTTGTTGTTTTTCACCTCTCCCATACTCCATCTTCGTCACCGCATCATCTTCTTCCACTTCGAAAAAATAAAAAAATTCACCATATCCACCCATTCTCCTCATTTCCCCTCATCTGTGCATGTGAGAGAGAGAGAGAGCTTTTGTGCTTGCATGCGCTATTGTGTTTTTGAATTTTCTTACAGGTACAGAGCTCCAATGCATCAGGAAAGCTTCCAAAAGGTAAAAATGTACTTTCTATCAGATTTCTGCCGTGTGTGTCAGACATCACGATGGTCTGCCAACTTCGGCATTTTTGGTAAGCGACCACACCACGAGGTAGGCGACACAAGCGCATACACGAATCCACACTTGCATCTCAAAAATTTGGATTTTGGTGGACCATCGCGATTGGCTCAGACCATCACGATTATGTCACACCATCGCGATTGGCTCATGCCATCGCGACGGCTCGATCGGACCATCAGGACGGTCTCACACCATCGCGATGGTTCACTTGAACCATCGCGACGGTCCTTGACCATCGCGACGATCCCGTCGACCCCACACCATCGTGATTGGCTCATCCCATCGCGCCGATGCTGCCACGTGGCAAGCTAGACCATCGTGATGGTACCCTCAGACCATCGTGATGCTTCGAAATTCAAACCATCACGATTGGCTCAAGCCATCGTGCCTCGTGACCATCGCGACGGGCTCACGCCATCGCGATCGTCCCATTGACCGTTGACCAACACCATCGCAATTGCTCGTTGATTACACCATCGTGATAGTTCATTCGCACCATCGCGATCATTCACTTCAGACCATCGTGACAGTTCGCGCCTTCGGACCATCGCAATTGTGCCACGCCATCGCGACGGTCCACCTGGACCATCACGATTGTTGCAGACCATCGCGATTGTCCACCCCAAACGCAACTTTTAGGGTTTGATTTTTTGACCAATTTTGGGGCTATTTTTTGAAAATTTTTGGGTGATTAGACTCATAGGAGACCCCTTAGCTCATAATTGGAGAAAAACCTAATTGTCAGTTTTTACCCTCGAGGGCCTGAACGGTCATATCTTTTTCATCCGAAGTCCGTTTTTCGAGCTTTATAGTTCGTTAGAAAGCTCTTTACGAGTACTACGTTGTTTTTTTAGAAAGGATAAACTGAGGTTGACCATCTTTGGGACTAGAAAGCCTAGGGACATTAAAATTTGACCAAGAGGGAAGGGACCTTTAAAAGTGTATATATCAAAGTGCTTGATCATCCATTTGAGAATTGGTCTAATAGTGGAATTTTATAGGTCTAGCAAGGGCAATTAAGGGCAAACAAAGCAAGGCAAAGCAAGGCAGTAAAGAACGCAGGGCTTGGGAAGCGCGGCTTCTTGGGCATCAAAGCACTCAAAGGAGCTGACTTGAGGTTAGAAGATTACTCAAACCCCTCAATCAATTATTAGCTTAGGCTAAATGTTAGCACTGTGGACTAACGACGATAGGAACGCATCAAGTTCAAGAGATTTAATTTTTAAAGTCCAAGTCTAAAGTAAAGGTGTGTGATACAAAATCCTAAAGGAAAGAACTTAAGTCTCATGGAACAAGAACTTAAAAGTACCACGGAAAGTCGATTCCTGATGCATACATCTAGACAAGAATCTAAAGGAATTAAAAAAAAAAAGAATCAAGAAAGTAAGAAAAAAAGAATCAAGAAAGTAAGAAAAAAAGAATCATTGACCATCAGAAGAATCACGAAGTATTTTCATGAACCTTAGATTGAGCAAGCATATAGGTAAGTCAGACTGACGAAGCCTTAGATCATCAGAAGCAAGTGTAGGAACTACTGCACGATCGTGGGCACAACAGTTGAATAATAGTCATCCTTACGAGTTGAGATCAGATGCGAGTGAATTGGAAATGGCTTTTAGCACGGAAAGACCAGAAGGAGGGTCAAAGGTAGCATATCTAGAAAGACCCGAAGGACCCTATAGGACTCAATTAGAATTTCTCCGAACCAACCGCTTAGGTGCTCGCATATATGAGGATGGTTTGTGAAGACAAGTGGTGCAAATGCACAATCCTGATCAACCCATTGGATTGGAACGTCTAGTGGTGAAATTTGAGAGAGACGCATACATAGACAAAGAAGGAACGATGTACATCATAAGTACTCAGCCAAATAATACCAATGAGTTCGGCATAATTCAGTTAGAGACGGAAGCGAGAGCCCAAGGAAAAGAACCATTAGAAGAACCTAGAACCCCTAGAGGGAAATCTGTGTTAACAAGAGTACTAATGCCAAAGTGGATCCCTCAAGATAACCAAAGCATAGAGTTGTTCATGAATAAAGAGACAGATGAAGCATTTTGGAGGTACAGAACAGAACAACCTAGTGAGGTAGGCTCCATCACGATTTACGAGTTCAAGGACCCAGATACACCTGGAAAGGTTGTATATGTGGATGAGACTTTAGAACGAGTATTCGTAGTACCAGACCACGCGAGAAATACCTACACATGGAGAAGTGATTTAGTATTCCCTCCATCTCGGACAAACGTAAACGCTAGCCATCAAGGGGCTGGAACATCCTCAGCCCATGGTAATCAAAGAGAGAAAAACAAAGAGAGATCAGAAGTAAGTTTCAATCATCGCATAGGGAGAGATAGAACCACCATAGACACGGATAGAGTGGATAGACAAAGAGAACCTAGAATACCAGGTGGTAGAGATGATTTTCCTCTACCTAGGCCACGTGAACACCCAAGAGTATTAAGACCCACTCAGTTAATAAAATCCATGAAAAACTACTTTGATGGGACAGGAGATCCCTATGACCATGTTGCGGAATTTAAGCAAGTGCTACGAGCAGAACAAGTTGAAGACATGTTCGCGCAATATAACACATTTGGACTAACGTTAAAGAACACAGCTTTAACTTGGTTCCAACCATTGCAACAAAGGAAATTTAGAGACATCCATCACTTTTTAGAGTCATTCATCACGGAACTCTCTAAAAGTGGAATCAAACATGATACATCTTCGTTAATACATAGCTTTAAACAGACCCCTCAGGAAACAGTTACACTCTCAGGATGTTGGTTTAGACAATATGTGGAGTGATGTCCAATGCATGAGCTACCCTCATAGGCCAAGCAAGTGTCATTGTTTTTAGATGGCTTGTTGAGCTCGAAACTACGTTCCTATGTCTACTTGAAGGAACCCAGAACGCTAGAGCATTGTGTAAGAATTTGCATAGACATTGAGGACAACTTAGGAGACAAGTTGGAACTCTCGAAGGTCTATAAGGACTCAGACTGTTCATCTCTAGCATCCTCAAAACGGTCTAGCTCGATAGAAGACCTAGCAGAAAAAGTGGCCCAAAAACTAGGAGTTTCTAGTAAACAGAGGGCTTTAGTGCCTTTATCACCCTTGATCATAGAGAGTGACCGAAACTCTAACAGTTTTGACTCTACTCATTTAGATAGTCCACCCTCGTATTACACGGAGTCACCAGAACATGTGGAAACATATCAATACGATATTCCACCATTGGAACCTATTTGGGAGCCCGACTACGCTAACGTGATGTATACCAACCCTAATCCGCGGCGCCAATTGAGACAGCAAAGACCACAGGGCCCTAGAGGACCATGCTTTAGGTGCCAAGGAGATCATTTCATAAAGGATTGTCCACATCCTCCGATAGCAGGACAATCACAATACTATAATATACAAGGCGTTTGTGCCGATTGTGGTAAAGAACGTATCATCAAAGAGTGTCCTAATAACCCTGCAAATGTTTCAAATGTGACACCCATCAACGTGATAGGTATTGTGCATGTTGCAGAGCAAAGAGAGCACAAGGCAGAGAAAAAGAAGGGCCCCAAAATTTTTTTGATTTGGACACCCAATTTTTGTATTATAACCATTCTTGTAACATAATTTCCGTTGTAAATGTACTAGAGGAGTCCTCTAGATGCATCCCCACAGAAGATTAGTAGCTTACCCATGTAAATTAGTAGGAAATTAGCCTTTTAGTGAATGAAGTGCCGGTCTCTTGTGTGAAAGGACCATTTTTAGGGCACATGTGTATAAGTCAATTTGTGACTCTTTGTAAAGACTTTTTGCCATTGTGAGAATCAAGAGCACAGAAATTCGAATTTGTGTCTTCCCCTCCCTATATCTTCTTCTTTGTGAGCTTGTATGCATGTGTGTTGCTTGAAAAGAATGTTAGGAAGTGTTGTCTATCCATGAAAGTGTTTATTTATTGTAGTTAAGGTGTGTGTGAAGTGTAAGAAGTGCTGAAGTGTAGGAAGGTCATTCCCACGACTCAGTATTTTGCTCATAACTTGAAGCAGAAGCGTCAAAATTGAGTGAAAATACCACCATTGAATGCGTCTTCTTGAGCGCTTCAAAACGCATATGGTATCCCCTATATTTGGAGTTCGGAGCTGAGAGAAAAGCTCAGATTACTGTTGGTAGCTGCTCCAAGTATCATGACACCATAACTGACAGTTGAAGCTTGTTTGGAATAGTCTTTGCCTTGTTTGCACTCTTGGAGTAACTCATTTGCATTGATCGTCATTTGAATGCATGTCTTCATACACTCGGATAGGTTTTGATACTCATCGGATTGATAATTAAAGCGTGAATCCCCACTATATGCACTTGAGGAGGATTGAGGTATAGTCTCTTTCTCCACAAGTCCCTAAGTTGGTTCTTAGGTACACATGTTTTTTGGCGCCGTTGTTGGGGAGTGTCGAATCAAACCGAGGCATTCGTGTGATGGTAAGTAGCTTTTTGCATTGAAGCGACTAGAGGACCTGTGATTTTCTCTTCTTTGGTGAGTCACATTCACCCGCACTTATTACTTCTCACTCTTGGAGTGTGTGTAGTAAGTTGTTAGTTTAGGGAAGTGAGTGGAGTGAGTAGAGTAGGAGGAAGAAGGGAGTAGCTAGGAAATTAGAGTAGGCTTTAACCTTTGTCTTGTTGGTCTTGGTAGTTAGGAGAATTTTTTTCAAAAAGTATAAAACCCAAAAACTGTTCATTGTTCAAATTACTTGTCTCTCGAACAAGTATCGCGAAAGTCTGCAGTTGAGTATCGTGTTTGGAGATCAGGGTGACTGAGCCACGCAGGCGAGTATGAGTGGTTGGAGAGTTGAAAGAGAGTTTCCAAGGTAAGCACATTCATCATTCAATCATCATTCCCAACTAAAATAAAAATTTCAGTAGAAAAACCTGTGGGAAGTATCGTGAAAGGTTAGACAGGGAAAAAGAGAGTGTATTTTGGTGATCCAGGTTGAGAGGAGAGGGTAGATGCACTCTAATAACATGTTTAGGTACTCAAAATCCAAAAAACACTTGTAAAAAATTGGAAAAAGGCCAAGTATTGTGTTCTCCCGCGGTTGAGGTATCGTGATACCTAGGTATCGTGAACTCCTGTGGTCGAGTATCGCGATACTTGAACTAGTGAATATCGTGTATCCTGAGGGTAACTCTTCGCGATATTTTTCAAGTATCGAGTATCGTTGAGAATTTCTCACAATACTTGTGGGATATTGCATATCGTGTATCGTGAAATTTGGATCGTGATACTCGTTGAGTATCGTCTATCGTGAGTTTCCGATCGGGATACTTGCGGAATATCCTGTATCGCGGAGGCAACTTTCCCGATACCTGACGAGTATTGAGTATCGTCTTGAATTTCCTCGCGATACTTGTTGTGTGTCAAGTATCATGGACATTTTCTTGTTGAATATCGTGTATCGCGTATCGTAAGGATTTCTGATCACGATACCTATCAAGTGTCGTGTATCGAGTTCTTCAAGTATCGAGTATCATGTGATATTGGGCGACTATCGAGTATCATGTTTTGTCCAAGTATCGTATATCGTCTTCTGTGAAGTATCGTGTATCGTTTCTTGTAGATATCGTGTATCGTCTGGTTCAAAGATCGAGTATCGTGGCACCCTTCTAATGTGTCAGATATCGAGTATCGTGGACTTGTTGGGATCAAGTATCGTGATTTGAGGATTCTCATTGTCAATTCTTTTCCAACCAAATTTTCTCTAGAATTCTGACCCGTAGTGAAGAACTCTAGAAGCTGGAGGTTGGCTAAGGCTAAACAAAACTTTAAAGTGAATGAACCTAAGATCTGGGAGAACCCTAGGAAGCCGAAGAAGTGTAATCTCTTCAGTAGGAAGTGTAGCCGAACCCAGTAGCCGCTCACATTATTCTGAAACCTCTAGTGAGTCAGAGGAAGAAATTCCCATGGCTTCCGAGGATATGCAAAATACCGTACCAATGATGGGCATGATGTCAATTATTGAGGGAGAATATCGGACATCCTTGGAATATGTGAACACTAACCCTAATGAGATACCTATATACCTAGCTCGACTAAACCGATCAGTGGCCAGGCTGAAGAAAACTTCAGATGCTCACATAGTGCCTAGACCAGCAGTTAAGTATGCAGGAGGATTCTATATGGATAAAAGGGATATCCAGTATGTTGTTATAGAACATCCTGAAAACATCAATGAACTTGGGGAAGAAAGCAATGCCCCAAACCTTAATGAAGACGGGAATGAAGACCAAGTGACTGTTGGAGTTGGACGTCTGCGGAAGCACGCGAACAGCACAAGGAAGAAGAAGAAGCTTGGAGCAGAACACACAAGACTGAATGTATTACTAGAGAATGTACAAAGATAAGTAGCCCATTAGGGCAATAGGCGTATATACAAGCCGGGGGAAAAAAACCTCCTAAAGAGGGAAAAAAGTGCCCCGGCAGTCCTAGAGTGTTCACACACATCACTACCTAAATATATCAACAAATCCCCCCTGGGAGTGATGCGGTGAACAAGGAGCTGGCACTCATGTATAAGGAAGTGCCAAGCTATGTGGAAATCACTCCACAAAAGGAAGTAAGCCCAAAGCTTTGCGGAAAGCTTCAAACTTCTCCCTAGGCAGAGCCTTCGTGAAAAGGTCTGCAATGTTCTCCTGCGTGGGCACATATGCCAAGCTGATCTCCCCAGCAGAGAACCTCTCCCTGACATAGTGATAATGCACCTCAATGTGCTTAGTGCGAGCATGGAACACAGGGTTCCTCGCAACTGCCAATGCGCTCTGACTGTCAGTGAAGATGGTGGTGGCAGAAGACTGGCCAACACCCAAATCAGCCATAAGGCGTCTGAGCCACACACACTCAACACTCATTGTGAAAGCTGCCCTATACTCAGCCTCACAACTGGAAGTGGCCACAGTAGGCTGCTTCTTGCTCAACCAAGATATACATAAGCTACCAAGCATGAAGCAGAAACCACTGGTGGACACACGAGTGTCATAGCAACCAGCCCAATCTGAGTCAGAAAAAGCATGCAAATCTGGCGGTAGTGATCCCCCCTTGGGATAAAACAACCCAAGTAGCCGAGTACCACTCAAGTAGCGAAAGATGCGCTTAACCGCTTTCCAATGCGTGACTCCTGGGCAATGCATAAACCTGCTCATCTGTGAGACAGCAAACTGAATATCTGGCCGAGTAATGCATAAGTAAATCAAGCATCCAACAGCCTGCTGATAGAGAACAGCATCAAATGCATCTCCAGCATCATGAAGACTCAATCGTAAACCTGTCTCCATAGGAGTGGCAATAGGCTTACAGTCTTCAAGGCCAAAACGCTGCAATAATGTGTCAATATATTTCGTTTGACACAAAGCCATTCCACCATCAACGTGCATAAACTGAATGCCCAAATAGTGATGCAAATGCCCCAAATCAGACATCTCAAATGAGGCATGCAAATCAGCCTTAAAATCAGCAATATGTGTCTCAATAGGACCAGTGAGCAGCATGTCATCAACATAGACAACAATGATCAGAAGCACATCATTAGCACGTTTAACATATAAGGTGCTTTCAGTTGGACTGTTCTCAAAACCATGTGCAATCAGATAGGCATGTATCTTCTCATACCAAGCACGTGGTGCTTGCTTTAAACCATATAACGCCTTCTTTAACCTGCACACCTGGTTTTCATGCCCTTTCTGCACAAAGCCACGGGGCTGAAAAACATACACTTCTTCATGCAAGTCACCATTCAAAAATGCTGTTTTAATGTCCAACTGATGTACATTCCAACCATGATGGGCTGCAAGTGCACAAATGCTCCGAACAGTAGTCATACGGCATGTAGGTGCAAAGGTCTCATCAAAATCAATGCCTCTTTCTTGCGCATAACCCTTTGCAACAAGCCTAGCCTTATACCTGTCAACTGTACCATCAGGTTTACGCTTCAGCTTGTATACCCACTTAGTGCCAATGGCCTTCTTGCCAGGAGGCAAGTCACATAAAGACCATGTATCATTCTTCATTATAGCATCATATTCAGATTGCATAGCAGCCATCCAATTTTCTGAATTTTGTGCTTCATCAAAAGAAACAGGCTCATTCTCATCACAGAGACTAGATGCAGCCATAGCATAGCAATCCGATGCAAAGGAGGCACTATGAGAGCCTGAACGAGTACGATATGACAAAGGTGCATCTAATTTGCTGTCACGCAAAGTCTGCACCAGCCATTTTGGCATAGTTTTTGCCTGCTCAATATCAGCTCTCTCATCAACAAGTGCATCATGTAAATCTGCATCAGAAATGGAATGATCTGCATCATCATATGAAACCTGCAAAGGCTGAGAAGTTTCCTCGTTAGGACCAGCACTAGCCTGTCCACCTGTAAAAAGAGGCATCAAAGTATCATACATGTCTTTGGAGCTAACAGATGTCTCCTTAGTACATGAAAGCAATGGTTGAATAGCATCTTCCACAAAGACAACATCACGGCTAACCAGAATGCGTTTAGTCTGTGGATGATACAGACGATAGCCTTTACTTTCAGAACTGTACCCAACAAAAATACATTTTACTGCCTTATCATCCAATTTTCTGCGATGTTGTTCAGGCACTAATGCATATGCCAAACAACCAAAAACACGCAGATGAGCAACAGATGGCTTGCGGTCATGCCAAGCCTCATATGGAGTGATAGACTGCAACGCTTTAGTGGGACACCTGTTCAGTACATATGCTGCACACATGATAGCCTCAAGCCAGAAACTATGTGGTAAAGCCTGACTTTTGACCATGCACCTCGCCATCTCCATGAGTGACCTGTTCTTTCGTTCAACAACTCCATTCTGTTGAGGTGTATACGGCACTGTACACTGGTGTTTTATCCCACGTTCAGCCAGAAATGCATTAAAATCTGAAGACATATATTCCCCCCCTCGATCAGAACGGAGGGTGCCCATTTTACATGCTGACAGATTTTCAGCTAAAACCAAAAACTGTTTGAAGCACATGAACACTTCGGACTTTGCTTTGAGTGGATATACCCATGCATGCCTGGAAAAATCATCAATGAAAGTCACGAAGTAAAGGTAATTTCCAAAAGAGGGTGTCTGCATAGGACCACAGACATCACTATGTACAAGCTGCAATTTCTGCGTAGCCCGAACTGAACCATCTTTTGGAAAGGAAGAACGCTGCATTTTGCCCAAAATACAGCCTTCACAAACATGTTTCCCAGGTGCCTCAAGTTTGGGCAAAGAGGACACCATTTCAGATTTCTGCAGGCGTAACAAACTAGCAAAATTCAGATGACCAAAGCGTGCATGCCAAAGCTTTGCATCTGACATAGCCTGAGAATCATGAACTGCACATGCCGAATCATTCACAGATCTTTCATAGTCTATGAGCTTATACAGCCCACGACATAAAATGCCAGAAGCAATAATCACATCGCCATTTGAGAGATCATGGACTGTACACCTGTCATCAACAAATTTCACAACCAAGCCAATCTTGGCTAATGCAGAAACTGATAACAGATTCTTTTTGATCCCTGGCACAAATAAAGCATCTGACAAAGTGAAAGAACTACCATCAGCAGTAGTCAGAATGATCTTACCAACTCCCATAACAGGATAAGAGGAGTTATTGGCGCATGTGACAGTATTCCCTGTAGGAGCAGGCTCAAGTAAAGAGAAGAAACTGCGCTGCGAGGTAATATGTTTGGTCGCCCCACTGTCAAAGTACCAAACATCTGAGTCTACTGCAGACATGCACTGATCAGGAGAAGATGGGTCAAAACTGCAGACAGTAGTAAACGCCCATTCTTCTTCCTGCACAAGATTTGCAGACTCTGTTTTTGGTGTAGAGGCCTCTGCAACAACCATTCCAGCCTCTTTCTTCTTTGCCTCTTTAGCAGCCAGTTTTGGAAAGTTCTTTATGATATGATCATTGCCTTTACAGTACTTACAAAACAATTTCTGCTTTTCTGATTTTTTCTCATCTTTGTCTTGGTTCTTTGAATGTGCAGCATTTGCAGATTTCGGCTTACTAGTAGAAGAGCTCCATTTTCCTTTGCCCTTCTGACTAGCCAGGAAAGCTTGATCTGCAACACGCATAATGGACCTGTTCTGCCTGGACTGATCTTCCTGCATAGAACAGAGACTAATTCCTCAAATGACAAGGCATTCGGATTGCCTTTCATCATCAACCGAAGAGTAGAGGCCAAACTCTGATATGAATCAGGAAGACCATTCAGAACGGTCTGCACAAGTGAGCTATCTGGTATAACCTCATCAGCAGAAATCAATTGTTCCTTCAGGTCTTTGATCTTTGTAAGAAAACTGTCCATAGAATCACCTTCATTCATGTGCTCACTCTCCAACTGTTTTCGGAGGTAAGCAACACGAGCCTCATTCCTAGCCTGGTACAAAGTGGTAAGTGTATCCCAAGCATCCTTTGCTGTTCTGCAAGAGCGAATGTGAGGAATAATGGCACGTTTGACAGACAAAGCTATCAATGCATGTGCCTGGGCATCTCTGCCATCCCAACGAATCTGCTCTGCAGTAGGTGCAACAGAAACAGCAGCACGAACAGGAATCTGCGGAATATCATCTTCGACACCATCTTCATCAGCTCCAACACCTGTATTTGCAGTACCTGTCGTTACAGGTGTAACAGGACGTCTTTCAACACCCTGCACAATGTTCCACAATCCTTTTGCAACCAGTACATGTCGCATCATATAAGCCCATAATGGGTAGTTGGTACCATCCAACTTATCCTCAACAGCCAACATACGGAATACATCACTGCTTTCAGCCATGGCCGATGACTAAAATACCTTGATGCAGAAAATTGACTGTATCTAAAAAAGTTGAATGGAACTGCCCA
Source organism: Ceratopteris richardii (assembly GCA_020310875.1). Classification (NCBI taxonomy): domain Eukaryota; kingdom Viridiplantae; phylum Streptophyta; class Polypodiopsida; order Polypodiales; family Pteridaceae; genus Ceratopteris; species Ceratopteris richardii. Next base: position 86,063,212 of record CM035441.1, on the reverse strand, counting down.
AACGAGTTCTGCTAGACCTGTAGCAGACTTCGAGACGCTTAAACTGGCGAACAGAAACTGGTATATACCTTTGGCACAAAAGGACGAAATAGCCTGCACAAGCGCTGTGATAGTGCGTTCGGAGGCCGAAACGAGCTCAGATCGCGATTTTGGCACCACAGAACAAAGCTGTTTTGATCTCGGAAACACCCTGAGTATGCTCACCAAATTTCGTGCGAATCTGAGACTGCAAACGGAGGAGTGTCGACGGCGCCCTAGAAGAAGCGACGACCTGCTCTGATACCAATTGTTGGAGTTGGACGTCTGCGGAAGCACGCGAACAGCACAAGGAAGAAGAAGAAGCTTGGAGCAGAACACACAAGACTGAATGTATTACTAGAGAATGTACAAAGATAAGTAGCCCATTAGGGCAATAGGCGTATATACAAGCCGGGGGAAAAAAACCTCCTAAAGAGGGAAAAAAGTGCCCCGGCAGTCCTAGAGTGTTCACACACATCACTACCTAAATATATCAACAGTGACCACACCTAGAGGGAGATCTACCGTTGTTAGGGTTTGGAGAGGAGACCTGGTTCCCCAGGATGACTCATTAATGGATGTATATTTGATCAATGGAATGGAGAATCTCCTTAGAGCCCACTCTTCATTTTGGGAAGCAGCTCCTAATCTAGTTCCTGTCTATGAGTTACAAGATCCTGAATTTCCCACCATCATCACATATTTGGACAAAAATCATAGGAGATACTGGCCTCTAACAGAGTTAGAAAGAGCAAGGTTGAAGTATCAGAACATTCCAGTGTTTCCTCCTAGGGATCAAGCTACTACCTCTCAGAATCCTCAAGGAACCTTTCAAGATAACTCATATCAACAGTCAGGACAAACACAACAAACACAAATCCCGGTGAGACCCCATGTGCAGTTTGCTATGCCTGCAAATAATCCAAACTATAGGCCTCAGCCACCTGTTGACCCAAGGAATCGAATCCCTGTTCCAAATAGACCACCTGTGGTAAGAGTACCTGGTATACTGATAGGAAGACCAGTTTTCCCTGTGATACCTAGACCACCTAAGGCAGGAAGAAGATTAAGACCCATCCAAGTCGCCAAATGCATGAGAAACCACTATGATGGCTCTACTGAACCTTACAATCATATAACTGAATTTAAGCAAGTAATCAGGGCCGAACAAGTAGAAGATTTTTTGATCCAATATGAATCTTTTGGTCTAACTTTGACGGACACAGCTCTAGCTTGGTTCCAGCCATTAGATCCTAATAATTTTCAAAACATGGAACAAGTCTATCAAGAAATGATTGAAGAATTCACTAAGTCTGGAATTAAAAACAACTCGTCATCATTGATTCATAGCTTTAAGCAGGCTCCTACGGAATCAGTGAGATTGGAAGCAAGAAGATTCAAACAATATATGGATAGGTGCCTAGTGGAAGAGAGACCTACTCAAAACAAAATGGTGTCATTATTTCTAGAAGGATTAGTGAATGGATCATTGAGATCTCTGGTATATGTGAAAAGAGTTCAAACTTTGCAAGAGTGTATGAAGGAATGTATCGACTTAGAAGACAATCTAGCCGAGGATCTGAAAATACCTCAAGGTAGTATCGAAAGTGAAGATTCAGCCAGCAACACATCAAACCCTAAGAACAATGTAGAGGAAATAGCCGACTTAGTAGAAAAGAAGTTGAACGTTCAAGGACAGAGGAGCTACCCCAACAACCCAAGGAGAATGCCCATGCTTAGAAGATGTATGCATTGTGGAGGTGATCATCCCTCTCATCTGTGCACTAGGGGAGTAATCCCACCACCTGCTTATGCTTACAACAGACCACCCGTTCCGGGCCCTCTACAGTATTGCAGCATAGAACAAAAGTATACAAATCATGGCACGGAAAACTGTCCTTACAATAGGCAATCAAGACCTGTACAACCTATCATGAGACCTTACAGATACCCTCAGAGAGATCAAGGAGGTGAAGCCTTTAGATATCCCACATATCGTTAATAGGCACCTGTACCACGACCATATGCTTATCAAGGGTACACTCAACCACAACCGGTGTTAGGACAACAACCACCCCATCCTCAGAATGTTGTCTCAGTGAAAGTAGCTCGACAGGAAGAAAACCCAGAGAAAGCAATAGTACCAGCCACACCCTTAGCTAGTAAGGAATCATACGACCCATCTTATGACCATAGTCAAGGAAACTATTCCACTTATGAGAGCTCTATGATAGAATATGGGCAAATGAACGAACGATATGCCTATGGCATGGAAATGCCGGATAGTTCCTACGGATATGAGCAGGACTATGTGTCATTGATGTACTCAGCCCCCAGGGCATCCATACCCCCCTGACCCATGAACAGACTGCCTGTACCTAGAGGACCATGTTATAGATGCGGAGGTGATCATTATATCAGAGAATGTAGAGATTGTGGTAAAGAACACCTTTTCAGAGATTGCCCCAAGAACCCCAACAAAGTTAACTCAAACATATAGATTAACATGATAGAAGTGATAGAGTCATCAGGGAGTGATAAGGAGTACATTGTACCGTTGAAAGCAATAACTAGAGCCAAATCTAGAGAGACCCTAGACAAAACTGAAGAAAATGATCAAAGGTGACAGAAAAATAAACATACCTACACCTCAAATAGTTGAGGACTCGGAGGAGCCTGAGAAAAGTGTGACAAGTAAACGAACACAGAGATGGAAGAACCGTAGAGATAGGATGAAGGAAAAGAAACTACAACAAAAGAAGGAAAATGAAAAGAGTGAACAAAATCCAAAAGAGAAACAAGAAGAGGAAGAAGAAATTCGGAAAGGAAAGTCAAAAAAAGAAGAGGTAGGATCAGTTTTAGCATATCCCATGCCTGAAGAATTAGCCATGTGGATTCAAGCATACAAGGCACGAATACGAGCAGGACCTACCATCGAACAACATGAAAGAGAATATCCTAGAGGTGACCTAGAGAAAGAAAGGTTGGAGATATGTAAGAAATTAATTGAAGTAGCTCAATAGGCCTTAGAAAAACCTGTTGTTCAATTACCCAACTCGGATTCCCGAAAGAGAATTCCAAGAGTGTGTCATCCCTAAGGACCCCGAGAAACCCGAAGCAGGAGAGACACATAATAGAAATTGTTGCGAGGATAAAAGGGAAGGATCCATTGTTCCCGAAGTAGAAGGGGAATGGCCTAAAGATTTGTGGGCAAGAGTCCAAGAAGACCGATGGAAGAAAGTGGAAGGAATAGAACCACCCTTTGAGGAGTTGGAAGCAGAAGGTGAAATAGACGATTCGATACCTGAACTAAATTCAGAAGGATTATTACAAATAGACCAAACTGACAAAGATAATGACAGTATAAGGGTCTTGCCAAATTACACAGGAGAGTACGAACATAATTCGGAATTATATTGCATTCCCTTGATAAGGAAAAAAGAACCGAACCCATCAGTCAAAACATCGGATATCATACATCTTAAAAAGGTAAAAATCCCTTGTACTCTGACGTTGGAAGAACTGTTAAGGATCAAACCACATTTGAAGGAGAAACTGACCAGCCAATTGGAGATCAAGGTGGAAGAAAAGGAGATGTCTGATGAAGTAAACACAGTAAAAATCCAAGTCGGTAAGGTTGGAGATTTTAGTGAGGGAGATGAAGGAAACAGGTGCCTTCCAATTACCTATAGCGGTTACACTACTAAAGCCATCTTAGATTCTGGAGCTGGAGTAGGAATTGCTACTAGAGAAATTTGGGAGAAATGGGGAAAACCAGCTTTAAGACCAACATGCATGAAGATACAAATGGCAGACGGACACACGGAACGACCCTTGGGATTATTGGAATGGGCAGTTTTTACCACTTGCGGAGTTGAGTTCGAGCACACCTTAGCGATATGTCAATTTGAAAGGCCTAGCAATTATGAAATGATACTTGGAAGACCTTTCATGAGACAACTAAAGGTAGTGCAAGATTGGGGAAAAGATGCGGTCTACTTACAACATGAAGGAACCACCACAAGAATAAATCTCCACACATATACATATCAAGGTGTTCCCCCCTTACAATGGAATCAAATTCACAAGGAGGAAGATAATCAGTCGATTCATAGTTTAGGTTCAAGTGATCAATCGTGGATGAACAAAGACACTCATCTATGGATATGCCAAACTGCGAAAAAGGAAGAGGATAGGAGGAAAGGATGGCAGCACAGGTAGGGAATCGCTAGATTGGTACAAGATCCATCCTATATGCCTCAAATATTCCTAGATGAAGAATTCAAACCTCATGGTTGGATGGAGATTTTAGTTACTCTCGATGTTTGTGTAAACGAAGAAGTGATAACCATGAATGAATGCATTGATGAGGAAGGATATGACGTTAGTCTATACATGGTAGTTCTTCAAGAGGTTGAAGAAGGGGAGGTGATAGAAAAGGAATGGAAGGAGGACTATGAGAGCATTGAAATGGAGCAAGAGCAAATGGAAATAGAAAGTGGAAATCAAGAAGTAAGTGTCATATCTAATGAAATAAATCAAGAACCAACACAGGAAGAGGAGCTTGGGTTAGATAAAGCAAAAAATGACGAAGAAAACAAGCCACAAGATTAGTTTGAAGTGCCTGACCACTTCAAAAAATATGAGGTAGAAGAGAGGAGAGTTGTTATTCAAATGCCAAAACAAGAAGCACAACCAGGAATAGCATATGACAATAAAGAGCAGACCAAGAAAATAGTAGTAACCTTAGAGGAAGGAGAAGAACGATGTACTTTTATAGGACAGGATGTCTCTATGGAGGAAGAACAAGAGTTAATACACCTCATAAGGGAATACAGGGATGTCTTTGCCTGAACATATAAGGATTTGAAAGGAGTAGATCCATCTATATGTGCACATAGAATCCCTATGACATCTGAAGCTAAACCTTCCAAACAAAGACCATACACATATAACGATGTTTACTCAGCAAAGATCAAAGAAGAAATAGAGAAATTGTTAGATGCTGGGTTCATAAATGAGATTGAACACACGGAATGGGTATCACCTTTGGTGGTCGTACCAAAAAAGAATGGTAAGTTAAGAGTATGCATAAATCTGAAAAAAGTAAATGCTGCCACCATTAGAGATAGTTACCCATTACCCATCACGGATCATCTTTTGGAAAGAGTGGAAGGGAAAGAAGTTTATAGTTTTTTGGACGGCTTTTCAGGGTATAATCAGGTAGCTATTGCTCCTGAGGACCAGCATAAAACAACCTTTGCAACTGAATGGGGAGTGTATGCCTTTAGGGTTATGCCTTTCGGCCTAACCAATGCCCCAGCCACTTTTCAAAGATTGATGTGCCATGTATTCAAGGAGTTCCTGAGAAAGAGTATGGAGGTATACGTGGATGATTTATGCACTTATTCAGCTATACGATCAGAGCATATCCTTGAACTAGGAAAGATCTTTGCCAAATGTCGACAATATAGAGTATGCCTCAACCCATAAAAATGTGTCTTCATGGTTCGACAAGGAAAAATATTAGGACATATTGTCTCTAAGAATGGAATCTCAACTGATGAAGACAAAATCAAAGTGATTCTGGATTTACTGAGACCAAAGAATGCAAAAGAAGTACAAGCATTTATGGGACATTGCGGATACTACCGAAGATTTATACATATGTATGCCATAATTGCTAGACCTCTTTATGCATTATTGACTCAGTTTAACTGGACTGAAGAATGTGAAAAGGCCTTTAACGAATTAAAGAGTCGATTGAGTTCAGCCCCAATCCTTCGAGTACCTAATTGGAACAAGCCCTTTCACATTCATGTAGATGCTTCCAAGTTTGCCATTGGTTGCATCCTAGCTCAACCCGCAGATACAGGAAAGTTAGATCACCCTATAGCCTATGCCAGTAGACAATTGAATCAAGCAGAACGCAATTATACCACGACTGAAAGAGAAGGCCTAGGAATGGTATACGAGGTGAAAAAGTTTCGACACTACTTGTTGGAAAACAAATTCAAATTCTTCATTGATCATCAAGCCCTACTGTACTTAGTCAATAAGCCTTGTAATACCGGACGACTAGTACGATGGTTTCTATTGTTGATGGAATCTGATTTTGAAGTAGTAGTCAAGAAAGGGAATACTCACATTAGAGCAGACCACTTATCAAGAATGACACATGGAGAACCACCCATAGGAGTACCAGATGATCTGCCGGATACGTACCTGTTCAACCTCGAAGTATGTCCCCAATGGGCAGAAAAGTTGATCCATATACTCATGCATGGACCTAAAGATGGGATCACAACAAACTGAACCCAAGACCTATGGAAGACAAAAGACCTTCATATCATTGCTGGAAGTTTGTATCACCTAGACTCAAGTGGATTACTCATGAGATGCGTAGAAGAAGAGGAACAAGAAATGTGGCTTCAAAAAGCACATGTAAATCAATGGAAAACTCATTTAAGTGCAAACAAAACATGGCAAACATTGAGGAGACTAGGCATATATTGGCCAACCATGCAGAGGGATGCGCATAACTATGTATCAGCCTGCCCAACCTGTCAAGAACGGAATCCAGAAGAGAACTCTAACTTATGCTACTCCACTGTAGCACCAAGATGGAGCATGCCTCTGGTGAAGTTCTTAAAGACCCAAGAGTACCTAGAAGGAGCTACTTTAGCAAGGAAACGTGCACTGGTAGAACAAAGCAAGGACTATGCTCTTATAGGAAAACAACTCTTTAAATGAGGAAGAGATAATCATTTGCAAATGTGCATTCATGAAGACGAGTATCTTGTTGTCTTAGAGATGGCACATACAGGAGCTGCAGGAGGACATTTCTCTACAGATAAAACAGCAAAAATGATTTTCTTTGCTGGAATGTGGTGGCCAACTCTACACCAAGATGCAGCAACATATGTGCAAAGATGTGATATTTGTCAACGAATGAAATATCCAATTAGGAGAGACGAGATGCCACTGAAACCCATGATGAGTGCCAGAGCTTTTACTACATGGGGAATAGAGGACCTATTAGCCCACCAGCTAAAGGATCTCACGTCGAGTATATAATTGTAGCCACAGACTATCTAACCAAATGGGTTGAAGCCAAAGCAACCAAGAAAAATGATGCAAGAACTATGGCCAAGTTTCTCTTCGAGAATGTTTTCACTAGGTTTGGACTGCCGATAGAAATTGTGAATGATAGAGGCACACACTTTGTGAATGAAGTTATAGAAGCCTTACTGAATGAATTCTTGGTAATTCATAAGAAATCAGCCCCTTATCACCCACAAGCCAATGGACAAGCCGAAAGTTCAAATAAAATCTTGTGCACAGTTCTCACTAAAATTGTGAACAATGGTAGATCTGATTGGGATAAACAATTACATCACGCTTTATGGGCATTCCGAGTAGCTTATAAGACAGCCATAGGAACTACTCCTTTTAACTTAGTGTATGGACAAAATGCTATTTTGCCAATTGACTTCTTAATACCCACTCTCAGAGTAGCAACAACTTATGAGTGGACGGGACATGAACTCTCAGCTCAATTGGATCAAATAGAGAAGTTACATGAAACTAGGTTACAAGCAGTAGCAGGGATTTATGCTGCTAAAAGGCGACAGAAGGCATATTTTGATGCTCATATTAAAGATAAAAATTTGAAGGAAGGAGATTTACTTTTAGTTTATACTTTGAAACAACACACCAAGAAACTACAAAAAAGAAGATATGGCCCGTTAATCATCAATCGCATATCCACCAGCGGAGCCATCAGCTTAGCAACTCTAGATGGAGATGTATTGTCAAACTATATCAGTGGATGTCGAGTGAAAAAATATCTAGAACCATTAACTGAAGAAATAATGTCACAATTGATAATGGGTAAGAATAGGCGCCTAGAGGAAGAAAGAATACGAGAGGAAGCCAGACAAGAAGCGTTAGAGCGAATAAGAAAACAAAAAGAATGGATGAGAGAGAGATGAGAGATATCGACTAGGAGAGGAACTCGTCCCAATGGCTAATTTTAGAGCCACTCAAAACCTAGGTCAACAAAGGATGCAACCATATTTGAATTTGGGAGCCCAGAAAAAGGAATACCACTTAGTGGATGCTCTCATTGACACAGGAGCCGCCATAAGTTGTATCAAATTTTCATTGACTCAAAAACTTAAGGAGGAATTACATCCATCAAAGGCACAGCTGATAGGAATAGGAGGAAAAATTACTCAATGTATAGGTGAGGTTACCTTACCTCTACATCTCGGAAACAACACTATGGAACAGAAACTCTTATTATGTCATGATCAGGACTTACTCAAAGACCTAGTGTTAGGTCAAGATTGGATATACGAATATGAAGTAACTATTCAATTGGCCTTAGGATACATCTCGGCCAAGATAGGACATCGTGAAGTATTCAGCATGCTAGACAAACGACCAATCAAAGCCGAGGATATAGACCCGAGAGCTCACTCAAATGAACACAGTGATGAATGTATGTTCACTAGCACTATGGAAACCCCTTCATCGAGTACTTCATGTGAGGATACACTGAATTCTGCTTGCACACCATCTTCTAATCTAGCAAATCACAAGAGTATCATTCTATCTGAAAACAGCCTTAGCGAAGAACCACGCACAAGAGAGACTAGTTCTCCGGGTAATCACAAGTCTGCACCTATTAGAATATACCCCATTCCTTACACTAGACAGGCTTGGATCCGAAAAGATCAAGTGAAAGTGTATCTTGAACAACAGAACTACTCACAACATCAGAAGGAACGATAGAATAAAAATACATATCATGTTGGACACCTAGTTCCACAAAACATTGCTAGAGTATGGATTCCGAAGAAGGTGATAGCTGCTCAGCCGGCCCGAACACAAATATGGATTCCCAAGTCATGTACTCAAAGAACAATCACCAAAAAGGACAAGTCAAGGAACAAGGAAAATCAGTATGGTCTAAAGGCAAAACGACAGAAGCTAAACTGCTACAGGATAGAGCAGGAGTCTACATACAATTCACACGTCATTCCAAGATTCAGAAAGCAGACAAAGCAGAAGCACCAAATGAGAAGCACCGCATTCATCAGGAATGTTGGGAACATGATTTCTCCCAACAGAATAAAGCAGATTTGGATGCCGAAAGACAAGACAAGCTGTATACATCTACCAAATAATTCGAGTTGCACACATTTCGAGTTACCAGAACCCAAAGTATGCATAATAGGGCCACATTACAAGGCCAAGCATTCGGCACGTTATTCTTCTATTTCAGGATAGTGAAGCACATTTTCCTCTTGGGAAATAGGAGAGAACTTGTACATAATCTAAAGAAAATTACTAAAAAATTAATAACCGCTTCGGCTATGAACTAACTTTTCTGTTTTTCTTTCAGACAAAAACATAAAAATATCTAAAAGTAGGAAAAATCCCAGGTATTACCTTTCTCACACCCACGGGGAAGGGATGACACTATTCACGCGGAGCATTGCCAATCTAATGAAAGACAAATGAAGGATGATTTTTGATACTATCTTGCCACTAATTCATACTCTATATTGAGTGCAGATGGAATCTACTAATTCCAAAGCTACGCAAGAGGAAGAGGTCCAACTTCTTCTCTTGGAATCAGTAACTAAGGCAAGAGGTCATTGGTTTCTCGATGATCAACCAGTGTCCGAGTTTCTTTTCATGGAAACCATCAAGATCATGGAGAGAGATCACTATTTCCCTATCATGTCACAGGATTTCAAGACAATCATACAAGGATTACCGCGTATGACAGATGTTTGGACACAAGCTGGAATTGATGCATTCTTAAGACTTCCAATATATTTGTCTGATTTCCAAAGATGTACGCAAGTAATGAATACACTTCAATCTGCATCGAATAAGATGTCAGTCCGAGAGGCAAGAGTACTGGATAAGGTGGGTGCATGGAAAACCATTCAATTCACTCATGAGCTAATTAACAGAGCTTTTGGATGGAATCAAGAGGGACTCACGAATGTCAGAGATGAATGTCATGATCCGAAAAAGAGAACATTTTTGGAAATCAACAGAACCAACATTGAAGACTCTGTTAGATTAGTTCATCAACATTTTTGTTTTCCGAGTATGCATAGATACACATCACCTCAAAAGATTGTTGTGCAACTACTCTCACATGCTATGAGGCAAGTAGGAAACCAAGTCAACATGACTGCATATGTTCAAGAACGCCTATTTGAAGCGAAGAAGAAGTGGAGTCAGAAAAAGTTCTTGAATGGAAGTTCGGCATTGACCTTACTCATTTATGAGGCACTTGAAATGAAGGATTTCTTACGCTTGATGCCAACCTCAATTGAGATGGCCAAATACGTAAAGTCAGCAACTGTTCCAAAGAAAAAGAAAGCAATCATCGTTGTTGAAGAAGTAGGAACCAGTTCAAAGACACCAATGAGAGGAACTAAATGCCTAAGAGAGGAAGAAGCTCAAGAGACACCACAATCAAAGAGAACACATGTGTTACCGAAGCTTCCAATGACACAGCAGCCAATAACCAAGAGAGACCTCTCTGCAGCCCTGGAAGAAACGCACCAGTATATGCGGGGACAAGTAAATTTGAATATTCAAGGTCACCATTACAGATAGGCAAGCCAAGAAAAGAAACAGAAGGATAAAGAACATACTCATAAAGTACCTTCCAGATACAAAGAAATAGGGTTGGAGGAATCAAGCTCTAATGAGGAATCAAGCCCTGAGAAGGACACCCTGGATACTGATATAAGGACAGAAACTCACAATGAAGAATGGACAGAGATTAATCAAGTCGAAGTCATGCCAGACAACCAACAGGGACAGGCAAAGAGCCAAGAACCCACTGAACTAGAGCACGTAATTCAATTGAATGATAAGTCAAAGATCAGTATCAAGGAAGCTCCAATAACTAATAAAGATGTAGTGCCACCTATCAAAGAAGAAATACAAACTCCTGTGGACCAGGAATCAGGCCGACAACCAAATAAGGAGCCAATTGTGATTGAGGTACCTGATGATACACCTCAAGGCAAGATTGACCACACGGAGGCTGAGCCAAGGATCCAACTTCATATAAGGCAGCCCCATGATACTACGTTACACATGGCACAAGGGAAAGATGTGACAACAGGAGCAGAACCTAGTATCCCTACCACATGGTTAAATGTGGATGTTACTCAATTGAAACCTATTGTCAAGCAAATGATCCAGACGGCCATGGAGACGCAACAACAAATGATGGACATAGATGTGGATTATGACAAGGCCATGCGAGAAAAGATTCAATTTCAAATCATGAGTGAACAGCTGTCCGCACAGCTCATCCAGGCCCAGAAAGAGATTGCAGCCAAAGGAACGGAGTTACTTGTAGTAAAAACACAATGTGATACATTGATGCACCAGCATCATCAGCTACAGACACAACTGACAGAATTACAAAGACAGCATGAAGCTAGTGAAGCAGACAAGGAGAGAATGAAAGCTAGAAGTAATCTACTAGAAACACAACTAAAGGTATACATGGAAGAAAATGATAGCTTACAGGGACGCAATAAAGAATTGATGAAGTCATTGTTATTTGATCAACCTATCAAAAAACAAGAGACTACAGATATTGACCAAAAAGAATTAAGAGATCAGATTGAGAAGTATGCAGAATTGTTGAAGCAAGAGCAGACCTTAAGAGACGAATGGCAACATAAGTACGCTCAAGAAACAAATGAGCTAAAAAAGCAGTTGAATACAGCCCATGGAAAACTTGGAGCGAGTTATAGTGAAAATATGGATCATGTAGCAGAGATTGGTAATGAGTTACTTGCTACCAAAGAAGCACTACAGGCAGCAATGCAAGAAGTAAAAGAGAAGACTGAGCGCTTAGCACAATTAGAGGACAAAGCACAAGAGAAAGCACAAATCGGAACACCAATAGAGCCAAGAGAAGAGAATCCTACTGACGAGGTAGAGGTACATCCTCTATCTCTCCCGATTTATAATTCTCCAATGAAAGAGCAGATGGCAGAAACACATGATGATCTTCCAATGCCATACACTGTAGAAATAGGTCAGAAGGAACGGGCACTATTGGTGTCCCGGTTGACAGAAAATTTTGAAAATGAAGTCATCAAAGTTATGAAAGAAGCAAAGATTAAAGGTAAAGATTTGGAGACGATCATGAAGCCTTTCAATATTCCTTATGGATTATTGAAAGAGAAAACTAGACAATACATAAAGAGAATCACACAGAAAAATCCAGACAAACAATTGCAGTTCAAAAATGACACGTTCAACTATACTCAAGAAGAATTTGAAGCTGCACAGCCTATTTGGAGAAGAAAATTTTTGGAGAAACATCCTACATTACGGGTGCACTGGCAAGCGGCACCATATTTATTACAGGTAAATCCTTCTTTTTGTCCAACACCACGGCGCAGAGAAGCACGAGAATTTTTGGATATGCAAAAGACTGGTGTGATCAATAAACAGTGGCTAAACTATCCACTACTTCCAAGTCCACCGCATAACTATCTACCTATGGAGGATTACATGATCAAAACCATTGAATTTTGGCTGCAGAATTATGCAACAGTACCCGATTTAACTATCAAGATGACCAATAAAATACTCAGTATGATACTTACAGTATTAAAGGTCTTCAAACACGCAGCATATACATTTTTGAACTTCATTGGCATTAATCAAGGAACAGATATTCTTGTTTTTGACTTGTCTGTTATGCCTAGCCGACCAACAATAATGGCATATTATTCTAGGTTGATGTTTTTGCCGAGTACCTATATGCAAACGTTTGAAGAAACGTTTTTCACAGGGTTTTTTGAGATTGATTCAGAAATCTTTTTAAAGATGTCATCCAACTTGAATGCCAGATTAGTGGCATATGAGCCAAGCTTCTTCGCCGATCATAGACAACCACCACATGACGGTGTGAAAGCAGAACAGTGGAAGCAGCTAATGATACGTGAAGCCAATCTGCTTAATGAAACAGAGCAAAAAGTATATAGAACATACTCCCGTCGACTCCCAAAGCCTATCGGGGACGACAGAGTTCAAGAGGGGGGCTGTGTTGAGGGAGAATCAAGCAAAAAGAGGAAAATAAGAAGACAAAGAAAGAAGCTTCATTAAAAAGATCATATTTGAAGATACATCTCTGCAAGAAGCCCCGCAGGGGCGCAACACCCATCTCTGCACAGAGCCCCGTAGGTGCACATATCAAGGAAAAAGCACGTAGGTGGAAGGAGGAACCAGGGCCAGGAAAGTATCCAGGAAGTGCAAGAAAATAATTGGCAGGTATTAATCCTTCCGCTGATAGCGTGCGTATTCAACAAAGTAAACAGGCTTAGAACAATACAACAGGGTCAGATGTGTGCAACCAGGACAAATCAGAGGACCAAAAGCTAGAAAGAGGTCACTGGTGGCGTGTGTGGCAACCCAACTGAATACGACAACCCAGATATGTGATATAAGGAATAGCAAGGGGCAAACAGAAGCAAAGGACATACCTCGGATAAGATAACCAATTGTGTGACAGTCTTTGTTGCCGCTTCGATCGGTGGGTGCGTGTATTCAGACCTCTTAAACAAGCTGAAGACAAAAAGTAAAGCCTGTCAAGGGACGACAGAGACAAAGAGGGGGAGAGTGTTGTAGAGCAAAGAGAGCACAAGGCAGAGAAAAAAAAGGGCCCCAAAATTTTTCCGATTTGGATACCCAATTTTTGTATTATAACCATTCTTGTAACATAATTTCCATTGTAAATGCACTAGAGGAGTCCTCTAGATGCATCCCCACATAAGATTAGTAGCTTACCCATGTAAATTAGTAGGAAATTAGCCTTTTAGTGAATAAAGTGCCGGTCTCTTGTGTGAAAGGACCATTTTTAGGGCACATGTATATAAGTCAATTTGTGACTCTTTGTAAAGACCTTTTGCCATTGTCAGAATCAAGAGCACAGAAATTCGAATTTGTGTCTTCCCCTCTCTGTATCTTCTTCTTTGTGAGATTGTATGCATGTGTGTTGCTTGAAAAGAGTGTTAGGAAGTGTTGTCTATCCATGAAAGTATTTGTTTGCTGTAGTTAAGGTGTGTGTGAAGTGTAAGAAGTGCTGAAGTGTAGGAAGGTGATTCCCATGACTCAGTATTTTGCTCATAACTTGAAGCAGAAGCGTCAAAATTGAGTGAAAATATACCATTGGATGCGTCTTCTCAAGAGCTTCAAAACGCATATGCTATTCGCTATATTTGAAGTTCGGAGCTGAGAGAAAACCTCAAATTATTGTTGGTAGCTGCTCCAAGTATCGTGACACCATAACTGACAGTTGAAGCTTGTTTGGAATAGTCTTTGCCTTGTTTGCACTCTTTGAGTAACTCATTTGCATTGATCGTCATTTGAATGCATGTCTTCATACACTCAGCTAGGTTTTGATACTCATTGGATTGATAATTAAAGTGTGAATCCCCACTATATGCACTTGAGGGGGATTGAGGTATAGTCTCTTTCTCCATAAGTCCCTAAGTTGGTTCTTAGGTACACAGTGCACAACGTAGATGGATCCAACCTTACATACATGCCTATCCAAGCTATAACAAGAACCCAGGTGCTCTTACAGAATCAACAGCCTAATTCTGAGGAAATAGCCAAAACTAGCAAAGTTGGAGAATCTAGCAGTAAAAAGACAAAATCTTGGAAAGATTCTAGAGAAAGAATCAAGAGAAAGTGGAGTAAAAGAAAAACTGAGTTGGAAGGAAGTCTCAAGGAATCTAGAGCCAAAATCCTAGAATTGACTTCAGAGGAATTGAATCAAGAGAACCTAACTCAAAAATCACGATCAATTTTAGCAGAACCCATACCAAAAAACCTAGACATGATGTTTCGTGCATATCAAGCAAGATTAAAAGAAGGACCCCAGATAGCTGAAATGAGCAAGAACTACCCTCGAGCAGACCTAGAAATTGAGAGAACTAAACTTTGCATGAAGATGGTAGAATTAGCACAAGCAATGTTCGAAGCCTCTAGATATCTTAATTGGAACCACATGGCAAAACCAGAATTACACTTTCAAGGATTAATGGAGAGGCTAGAATACTTGATTGATAGCAAGGAGAAAAAGGATCAACATAGGAACCCTACTGTTTCGGAGACACAGGAAAGGAATGCACCATCCCTGTCTCAAGTACCCAATACAGAGGATGAAGACAACCTGTCTTCCATACATAGATATTCACATGAATTTCTGAGAGAAATACAAGAAGAGAAATGGAGAAAAGAATAAGGAACTCATCCTCCTATTCAAAAAATAGATGACTTGCAGGAACAATTTCCCCAAGAAATCCCCTCTATTAACAATGATGTAAAGGAAGAGCAACTGAGTGAACACACAGGTTTTGAATCCAATTCGTTGCATGAATTGCCTTAGTTCACAGGACCTTGGGAAGCTAAGTCTATTAGCATGAGAGCACCCACTATAATGGTGAGGAATGAAGAATCAGTAATCCCTAGAAACACGGAAATGGTAAAGAATACCAAAGTACAGTGTCACCTCACTCTAGAGGAGTTGTTGAAGGTTAAACCAGAATTGTGGAAACATGTAGCAAATCAATTCCCTGAGCTTGCTACTACTCCCTCATAGATAGGAACACACAAGAAGGTACTAGAAATACCCGTTGAAAGAATCGGAGATGTAAGCGAAGTTTGAGCATACTTTCGCCATTTGTGGTGTGGAGTTTGAGCATACTTTCGCCATTTGTGATTTTGCAAAAAATCATGCGTATGAGATGATATTAGGACGACCATTCATGCGTTAGTTGCAAATTGTACAAGATTGGGGAACTAATTCTTTGTACTTGCAACATTTAGGAGTGACTACTAAAGTCAATCTTAAAGACTATTCACATCGAGACGTACCCCCACTCCAATGGAATACCATCCATAAGACAGGTAGAAACAGAATCAGTACACTCATTGGAATCAGATCCCTCATGGTTGCACAAAGACACTCATCTATGGATGTGTAAAGTAGCCAAACAAGAGGAAGAACGATTAGAAGCCAGGACCTTAGGTGCAGAACAACATCCACGAACCCTTCAAGACCCATCTTACGCACCTGTAGTATTTCCAAATGAGGAGTTTGAACCTCATGGTTGGGCAGAAATCCTAGCAACCATGGATGTAGCCATCAATGAAGAACAATGGAAACCCCACTGTGACGAGGATGGCTATGATATTTCAGTTTTTACGATAGAGCCAATCATGTGTGATTCAATTATAGAAGAATGTGAACCTAACACTGATGCATTTGAGGATGCGAGTGATTTCGATCTAGAGTCAATTATTATGGATCCACCTTTTGCATCAGACGAAGAATATTTCTACGAAGTAGAAACTCATCATCAGAGACACGAAGAAATTATGAATGATGTGAGATTAGCCACACAAGTGATTGCTAAAAGTGAAGGTAAAAAAAGAAAGAAGAAAGAAACCACATCAGAAGAAGAAGAATCTTTGTTTGAGGTTCCCGAGAACTTCAAGAAGTATGAATTAGAAGACAGACAAATTATGGTACGAATGCCTAACAGAAAAGCTGACGTTGGTGAAGTATATGATAATCGAGAGAAAAGCAAAAAAATAATAGTTGCCATAGAAGGAGAAGAAGAAAAATGCATATACATAGGGCATGATTTGACGAATGAAGATGAAGAAGAATTAGTTGCCCTATTGCGTGAATATAGAGATGTGTTTTCTTGGAGTTACAAAGATTTGAAAGGAATAGACCCAGATATATGTTCTCATAGAATCCCTATGACTCCAAATGCAAAACCTATGAAACAGAAACCATACACGTACAATGATAACTACGCTGCTAAGATTAAAGAAGAAATAGATCGTTTGATAGAAGCAAGATTCATATATGAAATTGAGCATACCAAATGGGTATCCCCCATTGTGGTTGTGCCCAAGAAGAATGGAAAATTGTGTGTGTGTATTAACCTTAAAAAAGTTAATGCCGCCACGATTAGAGACAGTTATCCTCTTCCTATCACAAAACACTTATTGGAAAGAGTTGCGGGCAAGGAGGTTTACAGCTTTCTTGATGGATTCTCAGGCTATAATCAAGTAGCCATTGCTCCAGAAGATCAACACAAGACGGCTTTTGCCACAGAATGGGGCATTTTTGCATTTCGTGTAATGCCTTTTGGCTTAACAAGTGCACCTGCCACTTTCCAGTGACTCATGTGTCATGTTTTTAAGGAATTCTTACGCAAGAATTTGGAAGTTTATGTCAATGACCTATGTGCTCATTCGAATATCAGGCAGATGCATATCCCAGAATTAAGACAACTATTTGACAAATGTCGAGAATATCAGGTTTGTGTGAACCCAGAAAAAGGCGTTTTCATGGTCAGACAAGGCAAAATTCTAGGACACATTGTGTCAAAGAATGGAATTTCAATAGATGAAGAAAAAGTGAAAGTAATTGCAAAACTACCTAGACCAAATAACATAAAAGAGGTACAGGCATTTATGGGCCATTGTGGTTATTGCAGATGATTCATACACATGTATGCAATCATAGCCAAGCCTTTGTACTCTCTTTTGACCAAGTATGAATGGACAGACGAATGTGAGAATTTATTTAATGAACTTAAACAGCGTTTGTGCTCATCACCTATATTGACAACCCCAGATTGGAGCAAACTATTTCATGTACATGTGGATGCATCCAACTATGCCATAGGATGTGTGTTAGCACAACCCACGAATGAAGGTAACATAGATCTTCCCATAGCGTATGTGAGCAGACAGTTGAACACAGCAGAAAGAAATTACACCACTACGAGACGAGAAGGATTAGGAATGATCTACACAGTAAAGAAATTCAGACATTATTTGTTGACAAACAAGTTCAAATTCTTTACAGATCACCAAGCATTACTGTACTTAGTCAATAAGCCATGTAACACGGGAAGACTGATACGTTGGTTTCTATTACTCATGGAGTATGACTTTGAAGTAGTAGTCAGGAAAGGAAAGACACATCTTAGAGCTGACCACCTCTCAAGATTAACCTCAGGAGAAGCTCCTCAAGGAATAGTGGATGAATTACCTGATGCATACTTGTTTAACCTTGAGATAGCACCAGAATGGGCTAAGCCTATTGTCCCTATTCTCACATATGGACGCAAGAATCCTAGGATAAGGATCAAGGAAGGAGAAATTACCAAGTCTCAAAGATATCAAATAATAGCAGGAAGTATATATAAACAGGATAATCAAAAGATTCTTGCTTGCTGTGTAGATGAGTCAGAACATGCGAATTGGTTGCAATTAGCACATGTAGGTGCATTAAAGCAACATCACTTGAAATATCGTACATTGCAAACTTTGCATAGACTAGGAGTCTATTGGCCTTCTATGGAAGCAGATGTCTACAAGTTGTGTAAAGAATGCCCTGTTTGTTGTGAAAGACCACCAGTAGAACATGCTACGTTATATCACATGTCTCTCACACCAGACTGGAGTGAACCTTTAGTGACGTACTTGAGGACGAAAACATTCCCTCAAGGAATGACTTTAGCACGACAACAAAGTCTAAAGCAGGAAGCTCAAGACTATTCACTTATTGGCAAGAATCTATACAAACGAGGACGAGATGGATACTAAGACAATGTGTTCATGAAAGCGATTATTTGAGCGTACTAGAGACTGCACACCAAGGTGTTGCAAGAGGTCATTTTGGACCCGATAGGATAATCAAAGCCGTCCTCTTTGCAGGATTATGGTGGCCCACTCTTCACATGGATGCACATACCTATGCAAAGAGATGTGATGTGTGCCAAAGAACTCAATTTCCTACTCGCAGAGATGAAATGCCATTGAAACTCATGATGGGAGGACGTGCATTTTCTAAGTGGGGTATAGACTTTGTAGGACCCATTAACCCCCCTGCAAAAGGGACACATGTTGAATACATTATTGTTGCGACAGATTATCTTACCAAATGGGTAGAGGCAAAGGCCACAAAAAAGAATGATGCACACACAACTGCAAAATTCTTATTTGAAAATGTCTTTACAAGATATGGATTGCCTATAGAGTTAGTGAGCGATCAAGGAACTCACTTTCTAAACCAAGTCATTGAATATTTGTTACAAGATTTTATGGTGGTTCACAAGAAATCCGCACCATATCATCCTCAGGCCAATGGTCAGGCAGAAAGCACTAATAAGATCCTTTGTAACGTACTGACAAAACTCATGAACAACAAACGTTCAGATTGGGACAAACAGTTACACCATACTGTTTGGGCATATCGAGTGGCCTACAAGACCATACTCAATGCAACTCCCTTTCAGATGGTTTTTGGTCAAAATGGTGTGCTTCCTTTGGACTTCTTGATACCAACCCTTAAGGTTGCACAAGAACATCAGTGGACCGGCCATGAATTATCATCCAGGATAATGGACTTGGAACAATTAGGAGAAATCAAGCTGAAAGCAGCAGCAGGAATGTACGCAGCAAAGAAGCGACAGGAAGCCTATTTCGATGCACATGTGAAAGATAAAGGCTTAAAAGAAGGAGATTTAGTCCTAGTATATATGTTGCAGCAACACGCACGGAAGTTAGAAAAATGAGGTTATGGACCGATGATCATTAACCGACTCTCAACAAGTGGGGCAGTACAATTAGCCACCTTAGAAGGAGACATAATGCCTAATTACATTAGTGGTTGTAGAGTCAAGTTATACCAGGAACCTCTTACTGAGGATATGCTTAGACGACTCACATTGGCAAAGAAGCGTAAGGAGGAAGAAAATAGAATACGAGCTGAAGCTCATGCAGAAGCTATAGAACGCATTAAGCGCATGAAGTTAAGAAGACAAGGACTAGGGAGAGAACATTATAACCATCTGGAAACAACACCCAGATATCCCATGGCCATGTGTCAAGTAAAGTCAACCACTCATCCTAGCATAGTGGATAGGAGACCATTCATTACAGTCAGGCTAGAGCACGGCAACCCTTGACAAGAGCTCAGGGCATTAATTGACTCAAGAGCTACGACTAGTGCGATTAGATGGTCCCACTATAAGGACTCAGGAGTAGAAATGCGGCCAATTGAGGCATACCTCATAGGGCTAGGAGGCATGGAAACTCCTTGCATGGGTGAGGTGGACCTTCCTATCCTCATACATGATGTGACCATGACAACGAAGCTACTAGTGTGCCATGATGAGGACCTGATAGAACCCCTAATCCTTGGCCAAGATTGGCTATATGATCACTCTGTGAACCTGAATCTTAGACAAGGCTCCCTGCAGCTTGGAACCTTAGATCAACAGTGAGTGATACAGCTTGACTTCCCTAACAACACTCCACCTGAGGTATGTAACCCTAGACCTTATGAAATGCTTGCGATGGAGGACCGGAAGATATTTGGCCAAATCCCTCGGCTAAGCACGCTCCCTCCAAAGTCAACCCATGAGAGCTTGCCGATGGATAGGGGCCAGACCAAAGATTGTCAAGAGATTTTCCCTTGGTGTTCCAGCAGCGGACAACGGGGAAAATTGCAGGTCAGGTGGGTTACATCAGCGGTCATGTGGACTGCATCAGCAGCCACATGGGCAAAACACCCTGCAGTGCCTATCCTTCCACACTTAGTGTGGACTGGCCTAGAATTTTGATACAAAATGGAGCACTTCCTAATGGGCAGGTTTCGCAAGTGTTGGACCTCCCTTCTTTTCCAAATCAGAGTGTCCATCCGACCTCTCAACCTAAACCACAAAGGAGTCATCCACAACGGAGGAACCTAGACCGACAACCATATCAGACGACACAAGGAGGAAAGCAGTATCAGTATCACAAAGCAAGAGGCACGAGACAAATATGGGGTGCCAAAAGGACAGAAACCATCGACAAATCTCAACAATGCAGACAATGACAGGAAGAAGTTACGGTGGAATCAGAAGCAGTATCCAAAGCCTTCTCGACCTTCTTCCACGAGTACGAACATTCGACAGATTTCGATCCCCAAGAAGTACCTTACAAATCAACCCACACCTAGGCAGATTTGGGTACCAAAACAGTGTATTATAGCTCAACCCTCAAGCCATGTAATATATACCCCTCAGAAATCTCTTCACCCTTCAACGCCACCACATCCGATATCACCTTTTGTCCCTCAGCAAAAACATTCCACCCGCTTAGAAACTCTTAGGAAATGGATACCAAAACGTATACAGATGACTTCTCTGACCCCCTTATCTAACATTACTCCCATCCCAACTAAACAAGACCCTTGTAATAATTCATCCACACCTGAACCTTGTACAAATCCACTCACTATGACCCAACATCACATGTAATAACATCTCATCAGAAATGTATGCATCATCTGAAGCATGTAGGTGTCTAGAGACCTACATTAGTTTTGCAATACTCATTCCAAAAACCACATCACAACACTCGGCTACACGGGTTACACATCGGTTATGGAAAGGGGTTGCAGTCTCACTTTAATGGGATCATGATTAATTTCCATACTAATGTGTTAATCTTTTGTAGCAGATCTTCTACACACTCGCATCACTCATCATGCAGGTAGAAGGACCATCTGAAGCTGGCCCTAGTGTACCCATGGCAAATATTGGTAAATTACTAGCTGAACCACATCCTACGGCTCAACCACCAAAATTTCAAGGATTTCTAGGACCTATGCCAATTGACGACCCTCCTAGGGGTTACACTGAGAAGATTCATCGCAACTCTCATTGGTTTCAAGGATTAGCAGG
This sequence comes from Ceratopteris richardii, assembly GCA_020310875.1. Taxonomy (NCBI): domain Eukaryota; kingdom Viridiplantae; phylum Streptophyta; class Polypodiopsida; order Polypodiales; family Pteridaceae; genus Ceratopteris; species Ceratopteris richardii. The sequence goes on along the minus strand of CM035441.1, from coordinate 86,041,358 downwards.
CCCATTGGCGGATGCAAATTTCCTTTTTTGATACCCGCACGTGGCACAAGTACCAGTTTTTCTCAAGAGAGTTTGAAGCATTATAGAACACAGAAGACTTGAAGCATGTTTGGGCAAGAGCTAGCTTCACAGAATACTTCAGTGATCTGTTGCCTAAACCAGATTTCTACCGATGCTACTATTTGGTAACCACATTGACAACTTCGGAGAACAAAGATTTGCCAGGAACATTCATTTTGCCGTCATTAGTAAATGATCCACTATTTAAAAAGTTTTATCTTTTCAAAGACCTGATTAGAGCTGCAATTAAGATACATCGAACGCACACTCCGACAGAGCGAGAGAGGCTGATTCCAGAGCCAATGAAACGTGGAGATGTCATCAAGTGGGAAGATATTTCAGCAATCACACCTGAGCTCTCTAAACCATTACGGATATGTATGCAGCACTTCGCTTTCCCCGCTCAGGATCGATTTACCATGCCCCACAAGCGCATCTGGTTTGGACTATATTTAGTTTGTACTGGGCCACAAATAGTCAATGCTGGATTATTGATCAATTGTATCTAGCACAACACAGATGGGAGAGGAAGAAGGTAATCCATGGATGTCGTGCTCTCACGAGAATTATTTATATGTGTTTGGCCTATGACTTACCAATCGAGCATGCAATGACAAGCGAGGAGTTGAAAGCATTCAAAGGGACAACAAAGAAATCTAGGAAGGCTAGCAAAGGACGATCAAAAAAACACATGAGAGGAACCATTCCATGCCTATAGGTCCCAAAATCACCGTCACCGCAGCCCTCTCCAGAACAGTCTCTGACAGAAGCCACTCCAACGGTACAACCCATTCGCATACGTTATCAAGACCGGTTGTAATGGAGGACACTACCAGCACAGTCGCTCCTCAAGCAGCCACAGCCCCAGGTCCTCCCACCACAGCACCAGAAGTTCCCACCACTATTGGTGCAGAAGCATTTTCTTTTCCGATACCCAACATGGAAGCAGAGCCACTGGATACAACCTTTGATTTTGAAATGATGCCTTTTCAAATGAATTTCAATTTTCTGAAGGCCTGATTTTCTCTCAAGAATATGAACGTCCAAGCTACCCGACCACTCCCCCTGATCAACAACAAGGACAAGTCTTATCCAGCTCAAAAGACAAAAGAATAGAAACAGATGATGATGAGGGTGATGATGAAGCCAGCCAGGGCACTCATGAATCCCAAGAGAATGTGCAGATAGAGGAGCAAGAACAGCAAACGGACACCCAGGGTGATACCAGTACGCATGAAGATGAAACCTTTGAAGCAGCAGCTTATACGTTGGCAATCAAAAAATTATATCGTACTATGGAAAACGTTTGGGCACGTAAGAAGTTAACTGAGGAATAGAGCCAAGCACTCATAGAACAAGAACTTGTCTCAGGCGATTTTGAAGAAGTATACATCAAAGGCTTCAGGGAACTTGTTAAATCCATGGGATCTAATGAAGCATTAAGATATTTGCAGAGGAAGCTGTTACCGCAGTTTGACCCTCGCAGAGTTTGCTTACTAACCAAACCAGGTGAATACATTCGCGTACCGACAGGTGCCCAATCTTCAGAACAGGCCAGGGAAGCACGTCTCATCCTTGAAGGCTCATTGGTAGAAGACATCATTGTCATCGACTCCCCGCCCCACACTACTACTGTACATACCACCATTATAACCGAAGTACCCGCCACCCCAACCACTCCTCTTTCACCTCACGTCTCTCCAATCTCCCCTGTACATCCGATCTCTCCTAGACCATCCACATCTTTGGATAGCGCTGTAGCAGAAGCCTTCCTTACTTCCATTCATCCCACACCCACCCAACCTAGTTTTCCTCCTCCGACATCCACCTTTCTATCTAGTCCAATTTTCCCTCCATCCTTCCCGTCCCTCCCCACACCTCCAAGATACCTTTTCCCATTCCCACCTCCATTAACCTTCTCCCCAGCCTCACCCCCTTGACCCACCGTAATTCCTCTTTCCCCTTTCCACCAAGGAGTACAAGAGAACCCCTTTGTAAATTACTCTTCAACCTTTGTAAATCCTATATTTACATCCACGCACGCACCCACTATCACTCCATCATTCACAGTCACGGCACTTGACACCACGTCCAGTGACATGGACATCTCACCACCCACCGCACCAACACTCACCTCCTCTATTGCACCATCATATTTAGGCACCGCAAATTTCTCCACTGTTACCACTGCATCCACATTCCCATCCCTATTCCCCCTTCCCATTGCATCAACACCCTTAAACATAGCATCTCCATTTACCACACCATTAATATTATCACCCACTATAGACACCGCATTTCGTCAGATGTTCACATGCATGACTCAAGTGAGAGTTGAATTTGCATCTCTTGGCAATAATTACCGGACGCTGCAGCAGACAACGCATGATTTACAGTCGCAGCTCAATTCACTATCCATCGAGAATGCCTCACTAAACACCCGCTACCAAGAGCTACAAGAGGCTTATCATAAACTGGAACTAGAAAGTGAAGAAAAAACCAAAGAGGCCATTACAGATATCGATAACTTGTTAAGGGCCTAGAAGATTCACAATGTGACGCTCACCAGGAACATGGGCTTACTCAGACAACACTTGGCAGCAGCAAAAGAAGAGAACCAACATTTACAAAACGACCTTAAACAACAAGAATACAACAAGTACAATATATAAAGATCAGTACATAAGGAAAAACCTAATGTCCGCGAATAAGTGAGCTGGAAAGGAACAAATGTGCCATCACTCTTGGTAGATAAATCTAATAAAGCTCAATGAAGTATCCTGGACATATACGGGCATGACTACTATACATGTCAGAGAAATGAAAAACTGATACCTTTTATCCTAGATCATCACATGTTGAGCTTGATATCTCAACACTCCCCCTCAAGCTCAACGTCATGTCCACTAATCCAAGCATCTTACGAAACTTCTTCACCTTCTCTGCTCTAAGTGATTTAGTGAAAATATCAGCAACATGCTCATTTGTTCTCACATAAAGAAGATCAATATCACCTGCTAATACCTTCTCTCTGATGAAGTGATAATGTACCTCAATATTGTTTGTTCTAGCATGAAAAATAGGGTTCCATGCTAACTGTATACTACTAAGATTATCACAATAGATAGTGATAGGCTTTCACACTTCCACACCTAAATCTAGAAGTAGCATCTCTAGCCACGATGCCTCACATGTTGCCATTGCAACACCTCTATTCTCAGCCTCTATACTCGACAGAGCAACAATGGGTTGCTTCTTGCTACTCCATGTAATAACTGCAATCCCAAGTGAGAATAAAAAGCCACTAGTAGATCTTCTATTTGGAATGCTACCGGCCCAATCTGCATCGGTGTATCCATGAACCTGCAAATCTACACTAGCTTCATAAAACAATGCATAATCCAAATTAGCATTCACATAATGTAGAGTGTGCCTCAGAGCATCCAAATGTGGCTTCCTGGGAACCTGCATAAACTGACTTTCAAGTCCAACAGTATATCTTAGATCAGGCCTTGTAATCGCGAGATATATAAGACTTCCCATAATTTTCCTGTACATAGTAGCATTTTCCAATGCTTCACTTGATGTAGTATCGAACTTCAAATTCTGATCTAGTGGCATAGAAATTGGCTTACAATCATCCATACCATAGTTTTGTAGCATATTCAAGGCATATTGCCTTTGCAACATCCATATACCTGTTTCTGTGTGTATAAACTCAATCCCCAAGAAGTAGCGCAACACACCAAGATCTTTCATGTCAAATTCTTGCATAAGAAGTTGCTTTACCTCTTTGATGCCTTCTTCATTATCACCATCTACAATCAAGTCATCAACATAGATAGCCATAATTGTGATGCCATCATCACCCTTCCTTGCATATAGTGAATGATCTGCATCACACATAGAAAACCCAATGGTGGTTAAGTAATCAGCAATCCTTGCATGCCATGCACGAGGAGCTTGCTTCAACCCATACAAAGCCTTTTGCAACCTACAAACATATTTTGAATGCTTTGAATCTTGATATCCTTGTGGTTGGTCCATGTATACTTCTTCTTGTAACTCACCATGTAGAAAAGCATTTTTCACATCCATCTGATGCAAATTTCACCCTTTTTCTATAGCTAATGCAACAAGTGTTCTAACAGTAGACATTTTAGCTACAAGGCTGAATGTTTCCTCATAATCAATGCCATAAGTTTTTGCATATCCGTTTGCTACCAAATATGCTTTATACGTGCTTCTGCTACCATCAACATTGTGCTTTACCTTGTAAACCCATTTGCAGCCTATGGATTTCTTTCTTTATGGCAATGGAATGAGCTTCCATGTATCATTTCCATAAAGTGCAACCATCTTTTGATCCATAGCTTTTTCTTAATCTGCATTTTGAATTGCATCTTCAAAACAAGAAGGTTCAGCATCTTGTATTACCTTTGTCATGTAGGCACAATGACGAGACATGTAACTATCATATGCTAATTGTTGTACAGAATTCCGCGTCCTCCCAGATCTTCTTGGTCTTGGGTCACTTTTCCTTGTATCATGTGCATGTGCCTTTCTAACTCCTGGAGTCTTCACAGAGGGCAACCCAAGTTCTGCATCAAGAATCTTTTCTGAACCGCTTGAATCTCCATCAACGTCTTCAAAATCTGCACATGTTTTATGACCAGCAGAAAGCTTTTCTTTACCTTTCTTGGATGTATTTGATGAATTTGCTGGACTGAAATTTCCACACTGAACTCATTTGACATGTATTCACCTCCTCCATCAGACCTTAATGTGTGAATATACTTCCCTGTCTGCTTTTCCATCATAGCTTTAAAATTTTGGAAGTGATTGAACACCTCACTCTTCTCTTTCATGAAATATACCCACACTTTTCGTGTATGGTCATCAATGAAAGTAACATAAAACCTGCAACCACCCATAGATGTGGTCTTTGCAGGACCCCAAACATCTGTATGTAGTATTTCTAGCACATTCTCACTAACATGCTTATCATGCGGAAATGATGATCTTGATTGTTTACCAAATTGACATGCTGCACATACTTTTTGCATCTTTGCAACCTTGAAATTTGGTAGTCCATGGACAATCTCCTTTGACTGCATCGATTTCAGCCTTTGCAAGTTTACATGTCCAATCCGTTTGTGCCACATCTCTATATCAACAATTACTCTTGTACCTTTTGCAAACATGGCTGCATTCATTTCAGGAATTTTCACATTTAAGGTGAACATCCTACCCACTTTGTTTCCTTTGGCAATCAATCTTCCATGCCGTTTGTATTCTTCTACATATAACCCATCAGCATTGAGCCTGACTTGTTATCCTTGATCAACCATTTGTCCAACAGAAACAAGATTCTTTGTTATATTTGGAACATGCAGCACACCAGCAAGATGTTTTATCTTCCCATCCTCCATGGACAATGCTATGTTTCCTGTATGCTCGATAGGGTGTGATGTGTTATCACCTGTTTCAACATATCTAGGAACTGGCAATTTTTGCAAAGTACAAAACCATTTCGCATGACTGATCATGTGATTTGAAGCACCTGAATCAACATACCAAACATTATCATTTGATTTTGAAACACCAACAGACATTGTATTCATCATGTGATGTTGAACCATGAACAGCTTCTCAGAATCATCTGCATTCATGGATGCAAATTTGTTTTGCTACCTTCTGTTATTTTGATTCTTCAACCTGCAATCACGTTCAAAGTGTCTAGGTTTACCACAATTCAAGCATCCCTTACTGTCATTAACTGAATCATTTCTTTGGAAATTTCTACGACCTCTTTGGCTCCCCATGCCTCGAAACTGTCCTCTTCCTCCTACATGATTCTGTTGATGACCTTGGTCTTGGTTATTGTTTCCTCTTCCACTTTTGAAACCTCTACCTCTGCCTTTTCTTCAACCATAGTAGAATACCTGCTCAGAACTAGATTTTCCTTGGGAGTTTGAATCCTCACCAAGATTCTTTAGCATAGGCACTAGATCAACAAACCAATAGAATATTTTCCCTGGTGTGTATAGAAGTTCTGAACTGCTTATATGCAACTCCTAAACCATGAAGGCACACTTCCACCTTATCATCATCATCATCATCTTTTTTCACACCAATAGATGCAAGTGGCTCACATATGCTTTTGATTTTTAGAGTGTAGTCACTTACCGACATGTTGTTCTTTTCCAATGTATGCAGCGCGTTCTTGAGTTGCAATTTTTGTGCCTTTGTATTGGTCTCATACAAAGTGACCAAATAGTTTCCAAGCCTCTTTTGGAGTCTTGGCATCCTGTATGTGTCCAATCATGCTATCTTGGATGCTAACAGATAGCCAATACATTACCTTTTGTGCTCCTTGATTCCATTCCTCATATGCTCTTAATTGGTATGCAGTCTAATTTCTTTCTTATAATTGCGGAGCATTTTTGTTCTCTCCTTCGATGTACTTCCAATATCCATTTCCCATCAGGAAATTCATCATTCTGAATCTCCAAGCATGGAAGTTTTTCTTGTCCAACTTATCGCTCATAAGCTGACTCATTGCATCTGCATTTGCCGTTTCTGCAGCAATTCACAACACTACGAAACACTACAAGCAACACTTCTGCTTGAACACTGTCGCATTATGATGTGACAATTCGATCTCAGAAAAACATAGTTTTCATGTATCAACAGTACACAAAATCGCTTGAAATTTAGGATCTAGAATATATGAGTGTTGCAGAACACGACGCAAGTTAGAATTTCTAAAACTGACCTCGTTTTTCTATGGATCCCACCTTGCGAGCTTGAAACAAAGGTTGTGATGGATCAATTCCTTCACGCCAATTTTCATAGCAATCTGAGGTCATTTGTGAATCATGCTTAGTCCACATAGTCTCATGTACTCTTCACCGTCGGCCTTCTCCATGAGCTCTCTACAACCACACTGGCTCTCATACCATGTCACAAGGGAGGAGATAAGGAAGAGAGCTCACACACACAGTCTCACAATCAAAGAGAAGCACACACTCAGATTAAGGCAAGGAAGAATCATCTTCTTCTTCTATTACATAAAAAGGAATGTACAAGAATGACCTAAAAAACAAGAATACAACAAGTGCAATATATAAAGATCAGTACATAAGGAAAAACCTAATGCCCACGAATGAGTGAGCTGGCAAGGAACAAATGTGCCATCACTCTGGATAGATAAATCGAATACTCAATGAAGTATCCTTGACATATACTGACGTGAATACTATACATGTCAGAGAAACTAAAAACTGATATGTGTCATCCTGGATCATCACATGTTGAGCTTGATATCTCAACACACACATCCACACACACATCCACACACAGATCCATACACACATCCACACACACATCCATACACACATCCACACACCTAAAAATGGATCTGTATACAATAAAACTCTAAATTTATAGACATGCATGTGAATGTGTATGTGTGCATGCAGTGTGCATGTGTTAATGTATGTATGTGTGTATGTGTAAATGTGTATTTGTGTGATGCATGTGTATTTATATGTATGAATGTATGAATTTGTGTATATGTGAATATGTATGTCTGTATGTATGTGTAAATGTGTACATGTGAATGTGTGTATCTTTTTACCTTTTAAATGTATGTATGAATGTGTACATATGGATCTGATTATATAAATTTAATTGGCTTATTAATATATAATACCTTTTTTTTCTACACAATTAGATTTTGACCAATCAGAAGGAACTCCATAACCATCTCTTACCTATGCAAGGACTAATTACTGTAAGTATATTGACCTTTTAGCTCTAATATTCATAGACACATACATGAATGATATATATATTTTATTATTATGTTATAATCAGATTCTGATCAATCAGACGGTACTCCACCACCTCATAGCCATGCAACATCTTCACATGTGCCATTAGGTATGAATTATGATGGTTTTTACTATCAAGAAAATATCAAATGTTGGTGTAATCTTTGCTATGACAGGTATAGAAGACCAGGATTGTAGCACTTCCTCAATCACACTCAATCACAATCAATCACACCTTGTAGCATTTCCTCAATCACAAACTATCCTCAATCACAAGCTTTTGATCACTCAAGGATAGTCGAAGAGAGAAAAACAAAACCTGCACAAGATAAGGGAAAATTCGGCACAGAAGAGTAGACAAGATATGACTCAAAGAAAGAAAAATTTTGATATTATTGATGTGAATCAATCGATACAATAGATTTGGAAAATAGCTTCTTGACAAAGCCTCTAACTCTTGACCACCCTCAAGCTATCGCAATCTCATTCACACACACTCTCAATCACACTCTCACCTTCAATCACAAGGTAATTCTATGATTTTCTGGCTTCCTCCTCTTTGATGCACATGTCCTCTTATAACAAAGTTGATCACCACCCAAAGAAGTGTGCAATCCACCCAATTTAGAAAAAGCCGATCCTCTGCAAAACTTTTACAAAAGCATGTGTTTGTAGTAGTCAAGCAGCTTCTTTAGTGATACCTATCCAAAAATAGAAGAAAAACACAAAAAAGACATATCCAAAGACATCCATAATTAGACATGACAACACATAAGCATCAAAATAAGAGATTTAAATAGAAAGAGAGAAGCCCTCCTTTTTTTTTAAGCACCTAAAAAAATGGCACTTTCCAAGCCCTATAACTCAAAACCAGTGGGGAATTAGCTTAAGCTTGTGAGAGACACTTTTATTCAATTTTTTTATTTGCACAATAGTGTTAAATATGGCCTAGGTCCAAATCTGCCTCCAAGTACCACTTTTGAGCCCTAAAACTTTAGAAATTCTAGAGAGAGAATAAAATCAAGGCATTTTCTTAAACGAGGTACTTACAACATGATTCACAAAAATTTTAGATAGACATCTTTATTCTCTTATGCATGCTCTACCTTTCTCTCACACATAATTTTTCCTAATTTTTTCATCTTCATGTTCAATTTTAAATAAAAAAACACGATGCAGATAAGGTCTAGAGAGAGAGTATGAAACTTGTCATCCCAAAATTTTGCTTACATGCATAAAATGGCATGATTGTTCATTCTCAGCATTGTCCCCACAATGTAATTCAAAAAGTTCAAAATGAATTATTTCACTATTGAAAGGCCTATTACAATTCTTGCCCCCTTTTAGGAACTCTGTCCTCCAAGCTGGAAAGAAGGATAATGTGCCAAAAAATCACCTACGTTCACCCAAGTCGAATCTTCTACAAGATATGTGTGCCATTTCACCAAAATCTCTACTATAGATCTATTTTTGAGTAATCTTTCACTCCTATCTAATACTATTTTAGGTTGAAGCTTAAAAGAGACATTATCTTTCAACTTATAGTTGTCCTACAAAACATGAGCAGCATTAGGTACATATTTTTTAAGTAAGATAATATGAAATACACGATGAACATTTAAATGTTCAGGTAATTCCAACAAATAAGCAAGAGATCCAATCTTTTTCAAAACTTTAGAAGGACTTTGAGGATAAAGTCTATGATCTTTTCCTAGCAACAAGTTAGATCGATGAGGATTGACTTTCAGAAATACCATGTCATCTACTTGAAATTCAAGTGGCCTTCTTCTTCAAATAATAGAACTTCTTGTTTTTTTCTAAGCTTCTTTTATGTGTTTCTTAATTTTTCCAAGTTCTTCATCCATCTCAAACATTTCTTTATACATTTCTACTTTATTTGGGAAACCCAAAATGAAGGTGGAGTCAAACAACAAGGATTCATTTTTATAGATGCATGTTATGCACTATTGTATGGAAATTTGAGTAAGGGCAAATATTCACTCCAAATATCTTGCTTTTCATTCAAATACATACACAACATATCTTCAAGTACCCGATTAACCCTCTCGGTCTCCCCATCAGTTTGTGGATGGAAAGCTATACTCATACGAAGTTGAGTTCCAATTGATTCAAATGTTTCTCTCCAAAAGTTTCATGTGAACCTAGAGTCTCTATAAAAAATTATGCTTTAATGCATTCCATGCAATCGAAAAATTTCTTTTACAAATAATCTTGCAACATTCAAGGCAGTATCAATCTTTTTCATAGGGAATAAATGTGCCATCTTGGTAAGTCAATCAACTACCACAAATATGGTATCATGTTTACTTTTGGTCATAGGCAATTTAGTGATAAAGTCCATAGAGATAGACTCCCACTTTTGATTTGGAACATCCAAAAGTTGAAGCATTCCATACATTCTCTTAAACTCTAGTTTCACTTGTTGTCACTTTAAACATTCATTAACATATTTTCTAATATCCTGCTTCATACATGGCTAGAAGTAAGAACATTTCATTTTAACATAGGTCCTTGAATAACCTGTATGTGCAAAAAAAGGTGCATCATGACAATTATGCAATATTTTAACTTCTGGTGGAGACTCAAAAGGTATTCATAATCGATTGTTACAATACAAAAACCCATTCTGCAAATGAAATTTTTCTTGATACATCGATCCCCTATTTTTATGCAAAAAATATTAAAATAGGTGCATAAAAAGAGTCTTGCATTAGTTCTTCTTGAATTTGATTAAGAAAATCGGAGTTTATTATAGAAAGGAGATTACATAAAGGTCTCTGATTCAATGCATCAATGACCTTATTTTCCTCACCAGCCAAATACTTAATGTCAAAATCATACTTGCTTACTAATTCAATCCCATGTTTTTACCTATCGTTAAGCAATAGTTATGTGAAAATGTATTTTAGACCCTAATGAGCTATTTTCAATTCAAACTTAACCACTAACAATAGATGTCACCAATGCTTAAGTGCATGTACAACAACAATCATTTCGAGATCATGAGTAGTATAAATAAGTTCATGTTCTCTTAATTTTTTGGACTCATATGCAACCACCCTACCATCCTGTGAAAGAACACATCCTATTTGACTACCACTTGCATCACATACAACCACAAAAGGCTTCCCCATTTTTGGTATTTTCAAAATACAATTTTCAATGACTTTTTTTTCAATGATTCAAATGATTTTTGACAGGCATCACTCCACACAAATCTTACATTCTTTCTAGTCAACCCTCTAAGGGGATTAGCTATCTTAGAGAAATCCTTAATATGTGCTCTTTCATATTGTGCCAATCCTAGAAAGCTTCTAACATCCATTACAACTTTAGGAATTGGCCAATCAACTATTGTTTTCACTTTATTTTGGTCTATATGAATTCCCTCTTTAGATATGAATCTTCCTACATATACAAGTTCATCCTTAGCAAAGAAACACATATTCTTCTTTCCATACAATTTGTGTTCTCTAAGAGTTTGCAAAGTCTTCTTGAGATGTACAACATGTTCGGGATCATCTTTAGAGTATAAAAATATATCATCAAGAAATACCAAGATGAATTTGTCTAGGTAATAGGGAAAAACATGGTTCATCAATCACATGAATGTGGCAGGAGCATTTTTTAATCCAAAAGATAAAATAGTAAACTCGTAGTGACCATATCATGTTTGAAAATTTGTCTTGGGTATATCCTCTATTTTGATCCTTATTCGATGATATCCAGATCTTAAGTCACTCTTAGTGAATATAGTCGCTCCACTTAATTGACCTAATAAGTCATCTATGTGAGGGAGTGGATACTTATTTTTAATTGTTCTTTTATTCAACCCCCTTTATTCAATGCATAATCTATAAGAGCAGTCTTTCATTTTCTGAAACAAAACAGGTGCACCTCAAGGTGAAACACTTGGTCTTATCAAGCCTTTCTTCAAAAGATCATCTAATTGAATCTTAAACTCCTTTAATTCATCTATGTTAAATCTATAGAGTGCTCTAGAATATGGTTCACTCCCCGGATACAGGTCAATGGCATGGTCAATCTGCCTAGGTGGAGGTATACCAGGCAAGTCTTTTGGAAATACATCTGCATATTCTTCCAAAATATTTTCCACATAATTGGGAAGAATTTCATCATTATCTTCCTCATGCATATTGTTCACATAAATTACAAATGTTCTACAACCATCATGTATACCTCTAATTATCTCCATAGGAGAAATAAGAATAGGTTTAGGAATATACACATCATATAGAATGTGGATAGATTTAGTGTCTAGCCTTAAAGTGATTGTTCTTTGTTTGCAATCAATTGTTGGAGAATTCTGAACTAACCAGTCCATGCCTATGATTGCATCACTCCCTTTCATCTCAATCACATGAGAACTTCCAAGAAAATACCTATCAAAAAAAGTAAATGCAAGGTTTTCAATGTACCCTTTTGTATACTGTAGTCGTCCATTGGCTATCTCTACAAGTCTTGTTATTTGCATATTTAGGGATATCCCTAGATTTTGTACCAATTTGAAAGATAGAAAACAATGTGTACTACATGAATCGATCAGAAATCTGAATTTATTCGTAGAAACTCAAAATTGTAATTATAGAAGCCTTTGGGAAAGAACTAGCCACCATGCAACGTAAAGTAGAGTTAGGGCACTTACCTCCATCATCTACTTCCTCAATTGTTGTACCTTCCTCGATGATGTTTATCACCTTCAATTGTGCAGGCCAAAAGATTGTGTTGTTCTGGCACTCGTATGTTCGATGTCCTTGCTCCCTGCAATGAAAACAGAGAACAAGTATTTTTGCCCACTCAATAAAATCAGGGTCTTGTTGCCAATGGATGGGATGATGCCTCCTTTGATTTTCCACATGAGTAGGATTTTTACCTTGGTTATTAGAAGATGGAGTCTTCTTTTAATTGTTCATGTTCATTGCAACATGTCTCTATGGCCTATGTCCGATCACAATGAATCTAGTTCTATTTGCCTTCTACAAATTGAACTTCTCCATCTTCTCAAAATTATCGGCCATCGCAACAACATCCAAAAAATCAACACACCTAGATCCCTTCACTTGATAGCGAAGCTCCTCACGTTGGAGCATATTTGTGAAGACATAGGAAATTCTCTTTGTACTCATCAACAGACAAGATATGCTTGTCACTCTCATGTTGTTTAAAATTGTAGAACTCCATCTTCTTCTCCATATGGTAGTGTGGAGAACAATAGCATTTTTTTGTTAGCTCTCTAAATTCCTTGCATAAGATTGGACTAGAAATCATCCGAGTCTGCATATAGGACTTCCACCATAGCTTTGTGATGCCACATAGGTGTAGGATCCCAACTTTTGCCTTGGATTCCTCACTAAATTATCAAAGATCAAAGAAATCCTCTAGCTCTTCAATCCATGCCTCCAGATCTTCACTGGCCTTCTTTTCACCATCAAAATCATTCAATTTTGCATTCTTGAAGACTTGGTTAAGGGCAAACTCACCTCGTGCCATATCTTCATAACTGCATTTCTATCTTTCTCTAGGCATACTATATGTTCTCGCACCTTCATCTACTTCATTGTTCAGCTCCATGAAAAGATTTGTTGGGCCTTTTGGTTTCTTTCCACCTCATTATTTTTGTAATTCTCCAAGAAGCTTCTAAATAAGCTCCTCTTGCTCGTGAACTTTTTGCATCAAACCTTCCATCATTCTCGGGGATCAATTATGCTCTGATACAACTTGTAGTGTTTCCTCAATCACACTCAATCACACCTTGTAGGATTTCTTGAATCACAATCTATCCTCAATCATAAGCTTTCGATCACTCAAGGATCATGAAAGAGAGAAAAAGAGAACTTGGACAAGATAAGGGAAAATTCAACACAAAAGAGTAGAAAAGATATGACTCAGAGAAAGAAAAATTTTGATATTATATATGTGAATAAGTCAATACAATAGCTTTGGAAAAAAGCTTCTTGACAAAGCCTCTACCTCTCGACCACCCCTGAGCAATCACAATCACATTCACACTTGGACTTTCAATCTCACTCTCACTCTCACTCTCACTCTCACTCTCACTCTCATTCTCACTCTCACTCTCACTCACTCTCACTCTCACTCTCACTCTCACTCTCACTCTCACTCTCACTCTCACTCTCACTCTCACTCTCACTCTCACTCTCACTCTCACTCTCACTCTCACTCTCACTCTCACTCTCACTCTCACTCTCAATCACAAGGTGATTCTTTGATTTTTTGGCTTCCTCCTCTTTGATGTGCAAGTCTTAGAGTCGATCTCCACCCAAAAAAGTGTGCAATCCACCAAATTTAGAAAAAGCCTAATCTCTACAAAACTTTCACAAAAGCATGTGTTTGTAGTAGTCAAGCACTTTCTTTAGCAGTACCTATCCAAAAATAGAAGAAAATCACCAAAAAGACATATCCAAAGAGATCCATAATTAAGCATGACAACACATAAGCATCAAAATCACATATTCAAATAGAAATAGAGAAGTTATCTTTTTTTTTTAAGTACCTAAAAAACGACACTTTTTCAAGCCTTGTAACTCAAAACCATTGAGGAATTAGCTTAAGCTTGTAAGAGACAATTTTATTCAATTTTTTGATCTACACAATAGTACTAAAGATGACCTAGGTCCAAATCTACCTCCAAGTACCACTTTTGAGGCCTACAAGTTTAGAAATTCTAGAGAGAGACTAAAATCAAGGCATTTTCTTACAATGAACTAAACAAGGTACTTAAAACATGATTCATAGAAATTTTGGATGGACATTTGTATTCTCTTATGCATGGTCTACCTTCCTCTCACATAACTTTTCCTAATTCGTCCATCTCCATGTTCAATTTTCAACCAAAAAACACGATGTAGATAAGGTCTAGAGAGAGAATATGAAGCTTGTGATCCCAAAATTTTGTCTACATGCATAAAATGACCTGATTCTTCATTCTAATCATTATCCCCACATTGTAATTCTGAAAATTCAAAAAGATTTAATTCACTATTGAAAGGCCTATTACAAGGATGGACATGAAGTATATTATGGTATTTTTTAGCAAGCACCACCACCTGATCAATGCAAAAATGCTTTGGTATGTATTGATTCCATAAATTAAAGTAATTATTTCATATAAAATCAAATATACATAATAAATTTATGCTAAACATACATGAATATTTTCTTGATGATGATTATTCTCCTACTAATAATGCTAATATTCTTCATACATGTCATGGACATGCCGTTTATCAATTACAAGCTGAGGTTTCTCAAAATCCTCTATCTCTAGGTTTACATGCTGAAACATTTGGAGAATATCCATTACTAACTTGTGGTTGTCCTCTAGTACAAAAATATGATAGAAGAAGATACAGAGGTCGTCACAAAGGACCACTTCCTTTAGATAGAGAGGTATTTAAGTTTTGGGGTAATGTGTATATGATTGCTCCCTCCACTCTCATTGGTGTTGGTCGTGGTCTCTTTATTGTAGAGGATTTGTATGTGCCTCCCAACTTTGAAGTCACTTGTATGTCATTTTTTGGTCCAATATGTAGATGGGAAGATTTGGATCAACTTATATGTTACATTCAAAGCATGAGTATTTATGGATTATGTTTGAATGCAACTTCTCTTGCGAGTAGAGGAATTACACATGCAAAAAATGAAAGAGATGGCAGACGTTACACTCATGGAAATATAGTAGGCTTAATATATAGTAGCCAAGGATATAATAGTTCAAGGACTAATGTCACATTTGACGAGCATGAAAATAGTCATGAATCACAATACATGAGTAGAGATGTAGCAAGATACATAGTTGTCAATGCTACTACTTCATTACATGTTGGTGATGAATTATTAAAGAACTATGGATGGTGTAGTCCTCCAAGAGAACCTTTTAGTGAGCATTAGAAATGATAATGTTTTGTGAAACTCCTCTCATCAAATTTAAACTTGACAATAATTTTTTTATCTGTACTTACATAGATTTGTGTTTAAAATTTATTTTCATCCATACTAATGATTTTTATTTATGTGTAGATTCCAATGTATGGTATTGATGATCTTCCACAACACAATTCAAAGTTACCAATAAGATCTTGTTTATCAGAAGCATCCATGAGAAGGCTATGCAAAAGTGATCTTGTAGAATATGCAAAATCGAAAGAACTATATATGAAAGAAGAAAAAATACAAGATATGTGTGATGATGATGATGATGGCATGGCAAATTTCATTGAGGATTTGTATCAAAATGAAAGGGAGAGAGTTATCATTTCTAAAAATGAAAAATATCTTTGAAAAAAATGTCTAAAACACATCTATGAAGGAAGTCGTTTGACATGACTAAGTGCAAGTTTACTTATTCTCAAGCTTCAAATTTGTTTTGGATGGAGTAATGTATTTGTTTCAGCACTATTAAGGTATATTGTTTTATTAGTTTATATATATATATATATATTTATTTATTTATTTATTTATTTATTTATTTATTTATTTAGACACACACATACACACATACATACATACATAGAGAAGATGATAAATATTCTTGGTATAGATTAACATCATATACATGCATGTACCAATGATTTTATTTTATATAGAGGTGAATATTCAGACTTTGACACATCCAAAATTTCAATCTCCTCAATATAAGGAGGAAATAGGTAAAATTCTAAAGAAGGTATTGAGATATTTTCACTATGTGAGTTAAGCTAGTTATAATTTTTATGTTTACTATGGATGGAAGAATTAATACTAAGGGATACAAAGCTTGCCCTTATTGTGGTGATTGGTTGAAATCACTTTATAGTAAAAATCTCAATAAAATTATTTATCTTCGACATCGATGATTCTTGCTTGATTACGACACAAAAGAGAAGCAATAAATTTTAATGGAAAGATGGAAAAAAGTTAGTTTCCAAAACCAATGAAACTAATGGATTGGTATTTGAAATGGATAGAAGGACCTCTTATAGATCCACAATGAGAATTTTTCAGTGAAGGTGAAAATGATGAGAATGTGAATATTAGCAACAAGGGAGAATGGTCACTAGCAGAGAACATGTTGATATTGGAATATTGGAGTGATTAAAGCTTTGTCATCTTCTTGATACTTTTCATATGTTCAAGAATGTTGGTTTTTCACTATGGCAACATCTTTTTGGACTAAAAGACACAACATCAAGAAATAATGTGAAGGATCAAAACTCAACCAAAGTTATGGCCAATATATGATAAAATTTGACAAGAAACAACTTGTAAACTTGGTCCTTTGATACTTATAAGAAAAGATGTGCAAGTTATCAACAATAAGTTTCAATCAATTTGCACATCCACAAGATATGGAGCATCTTTCCAAAACATGTTTACTTTGGATGACAAGAGGTTATTTGGGTTAAAGATACATGATTCACATAAATTTTTGAAACATATTCTACCTCTTTTTATTGATGGATGTGCAACAAAAGGAGTACAGGGCTTGATACATCATCTTGGATTGTTTACAAGGTAATTATCACACTTTTATTTTTATTATATAACAGTATTTAATATCTTTTGTTATGAATTAATTTCTTTATAACTTAATTTATGACTAATAATAGGTGGATTACATCAAAAGACATTGACAAAGATTCAATCTCACATAAGAAATTCGAATGTAGAGAGCTACTATGTCAAATGATGAAAATATCCAACTTCATTATTTGATATATAGGTTAATTTGATATCCATCTTGTGAATGAAATTGAGATCATTGAGTTGTAAGCACTCAATTGATATTTTGGGTCAAGATATTCATGGATATATTGAAAGGTTATGTGTGACAAAGAGTAAACCTAGAAGGATCCATAGGAGAGGGAGGGATGCTTGAAGAATGCATGTATTATGTTAGTGAATATCTTGAAAGAGTTGATGAAGAAGCTCCACATGCATGGACCAATGATTCTTCTTCAAAATTGACAAACGAGGTATTATCAAGTAAGGGAGTTCCTTTTCTATTTATAATGCAAGAGAAAATTGTTATTTTTACTTTTATTATATATAGTGGATAATGCATGCAAGCATTCATTAATGAATATGAATAGGAAATTCAAAACCTCTAAGGTATAAGATGAAGAAATAAGAGATATAGACATACTCTTGATAATAATGAGAATATAAAAATATCTTCTTTCACAATTTGGTTATATACTCATATGCAACGAGCCAAGGGAAATAATGAGACAATCTCAAATGAGTAGAGGGAGTTAATAATAAGGTGTGAGAGAAAGGTATTTTTTCTATTGATATCCTATTGTTGCACATATATTTATATTTGTTTCTCTTCTAATAATTTATTTATTATTGTAGGACCAAATGTACCCAACTATGTGGGCTTATGGACAACATATCAGAATCAAAGTTATTGATTCTTTACACAAAATAGAGGATTCTAGCATTGTTGCTTCTTTCAAGCAATTTTCATGTGTGAGTTCAAAAGGCATGAACCTTATAGACAATGAACTTGGTTATGTTGAGACCATTGTTGGCATCTACAAAATATAGTTTCTTATCTTCAAACAGGTAAAAATTTATGTTTTTCATAATAAGATCTATTATTCTTTTAAGCACATAAAAATGAAGTTTTTTTTAATATTTTGATAGGTTATTTTGAAGGTCGATTGGTTTCGAGCTGAGTTCATAGGTAATAATTCCACATTGACAAGAGAATTATCTGGGTTTTGGGAAATTGATTCTTTGAAGATAATTCGATTTACAAAAGAACCATACATTCTTCCTAGGCATATTGAACAAACATTTTTTTTTACAAAAACCATGATGCTCATCCTTGATGACAAGTCAGTCATGTTCAAACTAGAGGTCGATCATTTTTTGACAAATTTACTGTTAGAGAGATCAAAGAAAATCATGTTGATGGTTCATCATCAAATATTGACATATCGATATTTGAGAGAGAAATTGAAATTGTTCTACATAACAACAATAATAATACTCTACATGATTATATAGAGATGATGAAAAGGAAGAACTACTAGAAATCAATATTAATCCATCAATAGAAGAAATCAATAAAGATAATGAAGATTAGACTATGTTGATGTTTTTTCAAAATGATGGTAATAATGAATGTACATGACTATATCAAATTGTGGATTCCCCTCTATTCAGTTGCATACGAGGTGAATCTCACCAAAAAGATGAAATTATTCTCCTCTAGGTTAGAACATGAGGCTCGGCGGTATGCCTACAATTTTTTATGTAGCTTTATTTTTGAGGATGAAAATCTCTACCAAGGAGAGATAAATGTTATAAAGTAATCTCTATGGTTTGAATGTCTAATTGTTCAGATAGATTTGAAATTGGACACCATTTGTTCACTCGTATGAATGTCTAAAGATCTTGAGTACTTAACTTTTTCCCAAAGAGCTCTAGAGCCTTCTGACTCCACTTAACGTGAGTTAACTTGAGGAGACTAAAATTGAGTAACGAGTACACCTACCACTAGTGGCCTCTAGTGGAAGGTACTGAAGGATTGGTGGAGATTGCACATGCACCTATGGATGCTAGATAAAAAAGTATCCTAAGTTAGACAAATTTCATTTTAGATTTGACTTGTTCAAGTTACAATGAGGTTGACCAAAAGTAAATGGCACACTTTCTCCTATATTCTACATAGGATTTTCAAGCTCAATAGCCCACGCACTTGTGATGCTAAAAAATGGAATAGTATTTTGAATCCACCCATTTTACTTGTTAGTGTCCAAATAGCACAAAGGAATAAATAGTGAATCGGCCTTATTATTCATTCCCTACTGAGCACTCATGCCCATTTTTAAATTGCAAAGCTAGATGGTGTTTTGAATCAGTTGAACAAGTGCCAAATCATGGATTCCTCTCTATTTGATTGGAATTATGAGGTGAATCCCACCCCAGAGATGAAAAACATGTACTTTTAGGTTAGAACATGAAGCTTGGGGGTATGCCTACAATTTTATATACAACTTTATTTTCAAGGACAAGAATCTCTCCTAAGATGTGAATGCATGTGTGTATGCCTGTGTATATGTATAAACATGCACGTGTGTGATATATATCTATGTATATGGATGTGCATGTGATATATGCATGTGTATGTATCCATTCATGTATGCATGTGTGTATATATTCAAGTCTACATGTATGCATGTGTTAGTATGCATATGTGTTTGTGTGATGTGTATGTATGTGCATGTGTGTGCTATATATACATGTATATGTGTTTGTGTGATGTGTATGTATGTGCATGTGTGTGCTATATATACATGTATATGTGTTTAAGCATGTGTGTATTTTTGCATGTGTGATGTGTATGTATTTGCATGTGTGTTTGATATGTGTGTATGTGCATGTATTTATATGTTTGTATGCATGTGTCTCTATGTTTGCACGTGTGATGTGTATGTATGTGCATGTGTGTTATGTTGTTGCTCTAGCACAATGGTGAGAACCACGTTAAGAAGCTCCACCTCCTTAATGTCAAACCGCGGAAGAGATAGGAGTGATATGAAGATCGTGAATATGAGATGAAGTGAGAGTGATGGTGAGAAGCATAGAGATGCACACACACATACACACACACAATGAAGAGACAAGCAA